>JAJTUV010000456.1:0-720000 GCA_021653895.1 Mastomys natalensis
TTTTAAGTTCATATTGCATATCCTTCGAAGTCTACTGTACAATTACAATCGTTATGCCTAAATCTCACTCCAGAAGTGGATATGAATTTATCAATGCACATTTCCTCGACTCTAACGACACCTGGAAAATACTGCTGCTGTGTGAATAGTTAATGAGAGAAAATGACGCATGAATTGAAAAGCTAATGTCAATATTTCACAGCATTTTGCTATGGATTCCTTCCCTCCGATATTTTTCCTCAGGCGAACTCTTAAGCATATGTAAAAACCCATCCTCACTGCTGATTGCTTGGGGCAGATTGAAAGCCCATTAATGAAGTTCCTTGGTATTCTAAATACCCCCATTTTTGCACTTTGTGTTCTAATCCCCATTTATCTGATGTGTCCATGATGAGGTGGTTAAGTTCTTTTCAGGTAAAGACTTGGGACATTTTTTTCCCCACATCTGTTCATTTTTACCTCATATTCTTTATTCTTTTACTACCAACAAACTGATCTCAAGTCTGACCTAGAATTAGATTCTCAATGACTATTCAAAGTGACTCTATGGGCATGTGTATGATGGGAAGGCGGCTTTGTTGGCAAAGCACAAACACCTGAGTTCACTTCCCAGACCGGTATTTTTTTTTTTAAAGTATAGTGCCACTTGCTGTGTTCAGCACTGGGGAACTGGATGTACGGGGATCCCTGGGGATGACTGGCCTCACTAGCTTGGCACAAGACAAACCAACACACGTTCTCAGCACAAAGGAGATGAATTTGCCCCAGAAGGTCAAAGGGCAGGAAATAAGAGACAAAGACAGGAGATAAAGCATGAGGGAGAAGGGGAAAAGAACAAGGGAGAGGGAGAGGGATATTTGCCTTAAAGAGACAAACAGCCTCTGGAGAGGAGACAGCTGTGGCCCATAGGCAAACTGGCAGTTTATAAAGGGAAAAAAAAGAGGAAATCCCTGTGTTAGAAAGATTTGGTTTGTTTTGATTGGGAATGTTAATTAGGGTAGCCAAAAGGAGGCTTTTGATAGCTGGACCTTGGTGATCAGCCGCAGGGAGAGGAAGTGACCAAATGAGGGACTAGACCTTGGTGGTTAGCTTTAGGAATGTAATCTAACAATTACCAAGGCCAAATGGGGGAAGGGTGAGGCATACCAGAACCATGTTTGCCATGCTCAGACCTAGTCTACTTGTGAGTACCAGGTCGGTGAGAGGCCTTATTTCAAAATCAAAAACAAAAAAACAAAAACAAAACAAGAGATGCTGAATGATGTCAGATGAATCCTCAGGCCTCCACATGCATGTGCACAAATGTGTTCAGTACCTGCACACACATGCACAGCGACAACTCATGTATCACTACAACACACACACCAACACACCACACACACACACACACAGTCTCACAGGCTGCTAGTATAGGGTCTGGCTCTTTGATTACCTTAGAAGACACTAAATATCCATCCTCTGGGCCAGTCTTCTTTCCAAATGTTTCCAACTTCCACCTTTTCCAACTTCCACCCTTTTCTCCTAGTAACTGTCCCCATCTGGATCTTGTTGTTGTCACCCCAGTGCTTGACGTTTCTTGTCTCTGTCCTCCATAAGTTTTCATTAACCATATAGTCACTGAATAACAAACAGTGTTTTCTATTTCAACTAACCCAAGAACAAAGCCCAGATGATGAAACTTGAGTCTAGACTTGTTTTGATTTTTATTTTCCACAAGGAAGCAAATTTGGGGTCAATATTGTTGGACTTAGGAGCAGCAGCTTAGAACAGACCACACCAGACCAAACAGTTCAAGCAGGGGGGCGGGGGTGGGACGTTATTCAGGGCAGAGGGCAAAAGTGGGGAGAGAAATGGGAGAAAAATGGCAGAGAAAAAGAGAGAGAGAGAGAGGAGAGAAGTGGAGGCTGGCCATGACCATGTGGAGAGAGGGGGAAGGGAAAGGGGGAGGGGCAAGGGGACAGAGAGAAGCTAGAAGCAAGAGAAGTAAGAGATTAAGAGAGAGGAAGAGGCAAGCAGCCCTTTTATAGTGGGCAGGCTTACTTGGCTGTTGCCAGGTAACTGTGGAGGTAGAGTTTAGACAGAATGCTAACATTCCCCCGTTTTGGTTTAATTAAAAAAGAAAAATTAGAAAGGGTGATGGTGAAGCAGGAATAGGGTCGTCGTGATATCTGGCTACTTCCTGCTGGCATTGGGAGTGACGTGTCTTTAGGGGGATGTTTGTCTGGTCTTAGGAGAGTTGGTTGTTTCCTGCTGTCCAGGGTCTATGGAGCCTTCTGAGGATAGGTCAGAAGGAACAGGTCCAGTAGATGCAGCTGTGTGTGTGACAGGAGATGGAGCATCTGGAGGTTGCTTCTCTGGAGCTGTTCTGGATGTGCCTGGACTTGACAAGATGTAGGGAATAAGATTAAGTACATTTTGGAGAAAGAAAATTTTTTTAAGATGTACATTTGAAACCCAGAGAGATCCCACCCTTTGGAATAGGTAGTAAGTGGGAACTTTAGGCAGATGTACTTACTGGATGGCGTCTATCTGGTCCATGAGAGGTAGATCTGAGTGGGTTTCCTGTAGCTTATAAGTTTACAAAAGAGATAACAGCATGAGTTAACATGAGCAGTCTTTAAGATGAATCTTTGCTGGATCGTATAGAGGAATGTTTTTATTAGAGTTAGGCAAGTTTATAGGAAACTCAGATATTAGGACAGTGACATAACAAGAAGAGAAAATATGAAGCATTTAATTGATGGCAACTGAGTTTAGGTAATGAGGTAACAGATAATATCTGTGAAAGTTTAGCTGTCAATGTAGTCAGAAGTCTGAGAAAGAGTAAACAATAATCTACCAGTTATATATTATTTTAAAAAATGACAGAGTCCACTAGCCAACAGTTCCTGTGGTCTCCATAGTCTCTTGGGCGAACTCAGTTTGACTTCCAAGCACAGAAGACGCAGGGCTTTTTTTCTGTGGAATGGATATGCGTGACATGAGAAATGACCTACCTTGGTTTGACTTAGCTAAGTCATTTGACTCAGAGCATCCAGTTTATCCCACTGTGTTTGTTAGTGACTATATCATCACATACAATCCAGGCTGTATCTTCTAGGTGTCAGGTGTCCAAGTCTTCTGAAACCATCTTGGGTGAACTGTTAGAGGCTTTGGGAATTCTGTCAGTCATAAACTTAAACATACTATTAGCAGACTTCTGACAAGATTGAGAGCCATAAGAATTGGTTGTAACTGAATAAATTTAATAGCAGTAGTAAGACTCTATTAAGACAGGATAGGAAAGAGTCTTAAGTAACTTTGGTTGGTTGTGTAGGTAGAGAAAAGCACATTTTTGTATTAGCAAAGAAATGTGTGGCTAGGGCCAGAATAAGAAAGCTGGCAACAGTGGCATACGATTGTACGATTGTACGGCGGGTGGCTTGGGGCTGTGAGCCACAGGTGCTACGGGTCAGGTCTGTGGGCAGCAGCGACAGGGCAGGACTTCTTACTAGCGGCTGGAAGTCATTGCCCAGTGCCTCTGGTGGCTGCAGTGGGCAAGGAAGAGCAAGCATGTCCCATATCACAGCAACTTTCATGTTAGTTGTTTTGTGGTGAAAGGCACAGCTAGCACTCACTTTACAGGTCCCGGGCAGAGAAGGAGAGAGAGAGCGCGCACGTGCGCCTCCCTTGCATGCTCAGGCAGTCAAGCCCTTTGCATGGGTGGTTGCGCATGTGGGGAAGCAAGTCCCGGCAGGATGTAAGGAGTAGACCCAGAGCAGAGCTAAGAACCACAGAGGGGAAGGGAGCAAGTCAGGTCCTGGACCCACTGCTTTTCAGGCAAACTGGCTGAACTAAGTGGGTGCAGGCAGCCATAGATGACGGAGGAGGAGGGGGAGTCCTAGAATGAGGGTCAAGGAAGGACAAGGTTCGCTCTGAGCTCAAGAAACCTTTTCTGGAACCATGGGACGGTTACTCTGACCAGTGGGGAATGGGAGAACAGGAAGAACACATAGAGGTATTAGAGTGAAGTTAGATGAATGCTTGGATATAGGGCACCTCTTTCCATTTACCAGACTGTTGGCAGTATGTGTTAAGACCCGTTAAAATGATCAGGTCTAGTGTGCCATTAAGTGGCCACTTTAATCCGTTTATCTAGAGGATACCGAATCCAGACCTTATTGTAGAGTGTTTCAATTTGGAAGGCCTCAAATCAGGCATTAATTTTAGAGATTTGAGGTTTTTCAGGAGGCAACCCAGTGGGGTGTCTGTGGGTGCAGTCAAAGACAATGTGATGCCCATTGGGTGACAGGAGGTTGTTACCAAGCTATTCATATTGGTGCTCGAAAGAAAAGTCAGCAACAAAATCAGGCAAACAGCTAGATATCAGGTCGTCACGAAAATATCTAGAGGCGTCGGTTGTGACAAACTCCTGGAGCTTGCCAGAAAGTAACTCAATTTGGTACCAGGATTTCGGCTGCTGTCAGAGCTGGGGGTGGGGGGGGCACTGTGAACTACTTTCGAGGAGGGAAATCACCCAATGGCCAATGTCTTAGGTCATAGTTCAGCTAGAGGCCAGTCATATGGACTGGGGAAATGAAAAGCCTACCTGAGCATTCAGGACCCTCCCGCCAATTGGAAGCTCCTTGCCACTCAATACACCGGTGTGTGTTTGCGGGCTTGTGCAGTCTGGTATCAGGAAAGGTGGAACCATGAGGTCTGTGTAGGCCTATCTGGCTGCCCAGCCCACGTGGCAGAGCACCATGTGGGGGCCGCAGTGGCACAGCTCCGTGTGGAAGTTTTGTGAGCCTCGCAGTGGTGGATGGAGTTGGTCTGCAGCAGCGGTGGAAATTCACATGGTCGGTGATGGCAGGTAGCAGCGGATGGAGTTCACGTGGTATAGAGGTGGCAGCGGTTGCAGCGATGGAGCAGCAAACCACGTGGCTTCAGTCCTGGACAGTCACAGTGGTGGCTGGCAGCAGCTGCACAGCTGGTCGAGGTACCCAAAGTATTCAGTCTCTGCCTAACAATGCACCGATGTTAGACTTCCGTGAGCAGCTTAGAACAGACAACACCAGACCAAATGGTTCCACAGGGGATGGGGTTTATTCAGGGCAGAGGGCAAAGGTGAGGAGAGAAATGGGAGAAGATGGTAGAGACAAGAGGAGAGAGAGAGAAGTGGAGGCCGTTCATGACCACGTGGAGAGAGGGGGAAGGGAATTGGGGAGGAGAGAGGGGACAGAGAAGCTAGAGGCAAGAAGCAAGAGATAAGAGAGAGAGGAGGGGGCAAGCAGCCCCTCTTATAGTGGGCAGGCCTACGTGGCTGTTGCCAGGTAACTGTGGAGTTGGAGTTTAGACAGAATACTAACAATTATGGTACCTTTTTTGGCTCTGAAGGAGGTGGCATGCCTGTCCCCTGTATCTTAAAGGTCAGAATGAGCTGGTTGAAGTGGAACAGCCTCCGGGTCCAGTCTGATGCTGACATGATCAAGACCTAAGGAAAAACCCAGCAAGATGATTATTAGTGACAGTGAGAGACCTGCATATCACATTCAACCCTGCCAGTGTCCTCTCTGCAATCAAAGACCCATGCGTTCACCCAGCTGATGGCCTGTATGCTTTCCCATCTGTGCCTAGCATCACAGGAAATCCACATGAGGCCAGTAAAGGTTCCACCCTGACTGTCCACATGCATCTCACATGATTGCTGTGTGGCAGTGCCACACACTCCCCAAGGAGTTCTTGGCCACTTCCAGCGGGTGCAAAGGGAGTTCATTTTCTTGCACAAATACCTAGAGTGCATGTGACTTGGAGTAGCAAACCAGAGTACACTGAAAACAACCCAGCCTTTTGTCAACAGGTCCTAGCAGTCCATGAAGCTACACTTTTGTCACCTGACAGGAAACACAAATTGGATTGATCCACATTGGAATGGAAGTCTGTGGCCCTTCTCTATGACTGAGGAGGTGAGAAGATCCTGCTAGAACTTAGTAGTTAGCTAGTTAGCTCTAGCACAGACATGAAGCACTGGTCGTCTTCTGGCCCATGGAGGCCTAGAGCTCTCTAGAACATCACTGTTGCAAAGAAAGCAAACTATGAGTCAGGTGTATAATGTAAGACTGTCTAGCGGCTGCATTCAACCAAAGAAAAATGGTTGATTGATTTTTAATAATATGTCAAGCCATATAAAATATTATTTCAATTAAAAATTATTAACACTTCACTATATAGCTCCTTCTTTATGAATCAGCTATATCTTAAGTGCTCAGTGGCAACTTGGGTCACTGCTACACTGGGTAGTGTGGCTCTAGAAACAGTGGCTAGCCTGCTGTGAATGGAGGGTGCTTAGAGCTCCGAGTGGGTAGCTTGGGAAAGCTGCGATTCACAGTCACACTCCAGCTGGGGCTTAGACCTCTACACGAGGAGACCTGCTTCTCTTCTCTAACGTGTGTTGTGGAGGATCTGCCTTCTGTGTGATCAGCGCCATCTGAGAGGCTATCCTATGGTGAGATTTGGATGAATGCCGGACACAGGGAAAGATTCAGTGTTAGGCAGAAGTGACACCATTTGTCAGTGAAGGTGGGCCTGTGACAGGACCAACCAGGTAAGAACTGGACGCAGGAGGGCCTGCTAAATGAGCTGGCATCCAGCACACACCCTTCATGCACTTGTTCAGAGGATGATGCAGAGAGAAGCTTCATGGTATGAGCACCCTAAACCATCTCCTGTGGTGTGATTACCTCTGTCTGCTCTTATTAGGGTGTTTACAAGCATGAAGAGAACAGAGATGCTGGACCCCAAAGTGCCATCCAGATGTGGTATATGGTAGTCAGGGAAAATGAACCAGTGTTGAACAGAGACTGAGAGGAGTGGTGAGGCCTCCATGTAGAAGGAAGACCCACCAGGTCCTCGGCTGGCTTGCTGGGTTGACATTTACAGTGAGACTAACAAATACGGAAGGTCAGGGCCAGTGTGGGCTCAGCATCACTGATGTTTATAGGCAGAGAAGGGCAAGAATCCAGGAAGGAAAGAGCTTCAGTCTGCAGCCAATTTCCCTTCCAACTCAAAATCTGTTTTAATCTTTGGCTCACAGGTAGAAACACACGGTTCCATCTGTCTGTCTCCTCTTGTGCTGACCAGGAAGAAGCCTGTACTCATTCTCAGTTTTCCCTGGCCTTTAGCATATACCAGTATGTTCCATATCGAGCTCAAATTACCAATACATCATAGATGTTCTTTTGTTTCTTTAACAAAGAACGAAGGATACAGAGCTGTTTTCTCCCTCTGCATGGAAAGAGTGAAGAGTTCTGAGTAATATGCCTGAAATACACTCTGATTTCTCTGAAGGGAAATAATCTCTTTTAATGTGAAAATACAATTTGTTCCTAGAGGACCCTCTCCAGTTTGGGTGGATAACTTTTACAGTGACATCACTGAAGCCACACAAGGAGAAAGGAATCTTATTAAAACACGAAGAGTCAGAAAGGAGCCTTGTTTTCCTCTGTCACCAATTCTTTTGTAATTAGGTTCTCAGTGGTGTGGCTGTTGGGTGGGGCTCCGAGTCGCCAACCAGGCATTTCTGTTTTTCCTGGAAAACATCATTAAAATTAAAAATAAAGAATCATAGCTGCTTTGAATTGAAAACAAGCTGTCCCTACTATATTTACTCTTTCAATCTGGCTAAAAATAAAAGAGCAGAGGAAATAACAGAACATCCCTGTTTCTATTGATAGGTTTTTAAAATATAATAGCAAAGTAAAATGTGAATTAGAAATCTCATAAATATATACATTTGAAAAAAAAATCCTCGATTTCCCATTGAACTAATTTTCTCTTATTTTAGAGGCAGATACTCTGGAGTGTTCTTTTTGGGTTGGAGTCATTTCCCCCAGACAATGAAAGAGATGTTTGGCAAGAAATCAAGGAACTCCCGGGTCCTGGCTTCTCTGCTTCTCTCATTCTCTTCCTCTCAGATGTTTTACTTGGTAGGAAGGATTCCATGACAAACATCTTCATACCACTCCTGTAATCTTAGGAGAAGCAATTCATCTCACAACAGCAGCGAGGCTCAGTCTCCTGTCATGCAGACTAAAGAGGTCTCACTCATCATCTGGAAGGAATATTGCTTAGCCTGGGGATTCAAAAGTTTTGACAGCCAAGCCTGCCCTTTAGGTTTGCTTAACAATGTGGCTCTTCTTAAATACCCAAAAAGCTCCACAAGACTTTCAAAGCACTACTGATGGTGTGCCTAGTTGCTCTTGACTATCGCTGGATAGACTCAGATTTCTGTAAGCCCCAGGAAGTGGCTGTTTGTTGCAGTCCTCTGTACCAGAAAACATGTACAATAGCACTGGTCTTGGGCAGACACTCAGCAAACACTGTTTAATTGTATTTCCTTACTATGGTTTCCAGGCCCAGGCACAGTCAGGCCCTGTGTGTGACGTGCATGCTCAGATGTCAGATGCCAGGAAAGAAGGTTAGAAGGTCAAGAGACTTCAAGGAGACTTTCTGCATTCCTGATAAGGCCTGCTGCTAGATAGGCAACCACTGGCAAGCATCCAGATATATGCTAGTTCATTTGGGCTGCATAGGGTCAGTGACCCACAGGCCACAGTGACCCTCAGTGGCAGGCCTATAGGCCTACAGACAAACACACATAGGCAGGCTGGCAAAGTCAAAGGCTCTGGCCTCTGATAGCAGGAGTGTATTAATGTAGAATCACACAAGAGTCACACTCTACCAAAAACAGTTCTATAACTGACTATATAACTATTTATTTTGGGGGTTCTTCAGATAGCAGGTATCAGGCATTTTGTGATGACTCATAGATTTCTCCATCCCATCACACCCTGCCCATGCCCTTGTCAGCCATGTTTTTTGTTGACTCATAGCAGATATTCATATATGTACCTTGTTTAAATGTAGACGGGCCCTAGGTGTATCCGAGTCACAGAACCATATGATATGTTTATAAAAAGATAAACAGAAAGGAAGTATGTTCTATGGGGGTGTAGTGAGGTATGGGGGAAGGGGAGATCTCAGCAGGCCCATGCCATGGCATCCCTTCCCCCTTAGGGACCAGTGGCCCGATGGTACAGTATAGAATAGAGTTTATTCGGGTTGTGGAGGGGAGTTAAAAGGATAATAGAGGCAGAGAAAGTCAGAAGAGAGAGAGAGAGAGAGAAGAGAGAAGAGAGAGAAGAGAGAGAGAGAGAGAAATAGAGGCTGGCCATGAGCACATGGAGAGGGGGAGGAGGGAATGGGGAAGGGGCGAAGGGACAGAGCAGGGGTAGAAGGCAAGAGAGGAACAAGAGATCAAGAGAGCGAGGGAAGGAGGAGGAGGGGCAAGAAGCCCCTGTTATAGTGGGTCAGGTCTATCTGGCTGTTGCCAGGTAACTGTGGGGTGGAGTTTAGACAGAATGCTAGCACTAGGGTCTTCTGTTTCCCACACAGGATCACTTGGCCAGTTATTCTTGCCTGTGTCACTTTGTCCTCTGGGCTCTTGCTACATTTCATTCCTGTTCTTCTTCCAGTACACAGTCTTTCTGCCTTGGAGTCTTGGTACAAGCTGATTTCCACCTCAATTGCTCTCCTTTCTCTTGCTTATTTGTCTTTCACATTCCCATCTAAATGGCAACCTCTCAAAGAGACTGGCTAAAATGCTAACACTTCCCTACTCCATGGCCTTCTGCCATACTCCCGTATGTCACCTTTTATCCACTCTCTAAATCCTCTGTGTGTTGTGTGTGTGTGTGTGTGTGTTGCACTGACACTTAAACCCAGAGTCTTTTTCTGTCCATGATAGGCCAGCACCTTAGCGTCATCCTCAGATCTCTTTCCTAAATCTTTATCAGTACTTTGAGACCATGTTATACAGGAATTCAACTACCATCTCCAAAGTTAGAATTTAAGCTTGGCAAGGACTTTACTTAGTGGCTATGTCTCTATTAGTTTGTTTTGTCTTTACTGTTGTGGTTGCTCAATAAAATCTTCTTATTGTAATTAGTGATGATTTTAATGAATATTTCAGATGGAGTCTTCCAAAGCAAACCAATCCTTTAAGATGGCCAAATGATTAATCTGCTTATTTGCTTCAATGTCGTAGTATTGAAGAAATAAAAAAAAAAAAAAAAGTCTTTTTAATACTACAGCCCAGTGGATGTTAGATCAATTCCACATATACATAAACTTGTCCCAGGTCTGCCTAAGAAGAGCAGCAGGAGCCTCCTGATCCAAACAAAAGACAGCGTATCTTCAAGAAGGCATAGCTCTTGTCATGGCCAAAGGCTCCTACAGAGGGGTCTCATCATGGGTGATGCACAGGTCTGTCTTGATTGATGTGTAGCTTCTGGAGAACATGCTTAGCCTAGCATTTCTTTCTTGGACAACTGGTAGGAGGCCACTGTGTAAGTCACACAAGTGGTCATTTAGACTAGTAGCCGTAGTTCAGTTTATCACACATGTCAGTCTGAAATATGTTGAGGGTTCCCTTGCTCTCAGCTCTAAATGTCTTAATATTTCTGAAAATTTCCAGTCAAAAAACAAGCTCTTACTTTCAGTTTCCTAACCTTGAGTATTTCATTATTGCCAGACAATGAGAACAGTAAGCATTGCCAGGGGCTGAAGAGGAGGTGAAGCTAGTGTTAGGTAGTTTCTAACAATAGTGTGGAGAACTGCTTTTTGTCTAGAGACTTAGTTAAAAGTTTAAAGTCACCCATCCCACATGGCCTATAGTTGAGCAAAATTTCTTCATGTAACTTCCTTGGGCCCTGTAGAAAATTCTTTTTTGTGTGTGTAAAAGTACTTCCCAAATTTAGAACAGTGCTAAGAGCCCAGGCATTATCTTTTGCTAGAACCTAATTAAAATACAATGCACTTCCCAGAGACCCAAACAAGGTGCTTTAGATAAACAATACATGGAAAACTTCAGACCCTAACATCAGGCTTACATCCAACTTCCTTCCTGCACATCCTTTCCTTTAAGGGGTGGACGTGATGGCCTCGGGGGTTTCAGCAGGTATGACACTCAGATAACCTTTGAGCTGGTTCTGCAGCTGGTCTATGGAGAGGAAGCCTCACTGAAAAGCTATTAAAAATGGGTCTTTAGGGGGAAAGAACACAAAAATAGGTTCACAATGGGAATCAATGGTTTTTCCAATAATGAGGCTCTAAGCTGTATAGGTTGGTGTACAATCTGTTCGAAGTCCCTTCCTGTGTGCTAAGAGTGACTGGACCTCAGTAGATCATGCTGAGGCATTGAGGGGTTTTTTATCTTCACCGAAGGAAACACCTATCTTTATTGTCTGGTAGTGATTAGGATAGTCAAATAGGGCAGTAGGTTTTATAGTAATTCCTTTCAAAGACTGAACCCAAATGACTTTCCAGTCTAATTCTAAAGGTAACAAGAAATGGAAATTGGGCAGATGGCCATACCTTCTGAGTAGTCAGGATTTCTCAGTAGCTTCTCCTTTGCTTTTGGCAGAGTAGTTCCAGGTATATAGAAAATATTTTTATATGATTGATTCAGTAACACCACTGCAAGTAAACAAGAAGTCAACCCATCTCTAGGAAGCTGAGGATACAGAATTGCTGAGCTCCATTTAGTCCACAAGTAGAAGGTGCTGTAAATTGTGTACTGTGTCCCACAAAGAGATTTCCAGGAACAGAATGGCAGGCATCCCAGCTGCTTTTATCTTGGGGTCTCAAATAACTGAGCCAGCCTTGAATACCACAGACTTCACCATGGAGAGGGTAGGTACCCTAGGATCATCCAGGACTTCAAAACCAACTCATTAATGCTGAATGTTAATTAAAATAAATGTTTCTTTATTTTAATTTTAAAAGGTTATTTATTTATTTTTAAATTATGTATGTCTGCAGGCCTGTGCATATGAATCCAGATGCCCTGGGGACCAGAGGCACAATGGGTTCCTCTGAAGCTGGAATCAAAGAGATTTGTGAGGAGTTGCATGATATGAATTCATGGAACAAAACTTCTGTCCTGTGCAAAGGCCTTATTTGCTTTTAACCACTGACCCATCTCTCCAGTCCCCGGTTGCTTTACTTTTAATATACATATATGACTCTTCAAGCCCTGGTGGTGGGGGCTGATAGTGTTCGAGGCTGATGGGAATTCCTCATCATATCATCTACATTCCCTTTCTTGACTCCAGCAACCTGCAGATGATGACTGATGGATACAGAGAGTTAAATATTTATTTAACTTTGACAAATATATATTAGACCACTGCATTTATTGATATATAAAGGCTATTCCTAATTTTGTCTCCTGGGTGGAATTAGGCATCATAATGTAAAGGTCCCAGTTTAGTCAAATTATAGATTTGAATTAAAGGCAATGGCTTCTAAAATGTGAGTTGAATCCTGTATCAGCAGAATGGTCGGTCCATGAGGAGATGACACTGACCACACTGGCCCAACACTTCAGTGTGTGGGGTGGGGAGGATTGTGTCCCCATTCTTAGTCTATGAATTGACACACGGGACAAAGACAATCTCTAACTTTGTCTCATCTTCTTTCTTCCTTAAATCCTTCTTTCCCCTGCCTTCCCCTAAGAGGAAAAATGACACCTAAGACAAACTATCTCTTTTGTACTTTGACTCTTTGGGGGTCAGTCATACTTCTGTAAATAACCCCTCCTTCACCGCTCTCATAAATAAGCCCAATGAGTCATTGTTCGCCAAGCTGAACTTGGGTAGGATCCTTACTCTGGTCTCTCACTAGTACCCAATAACTGATGCTTGTTCTCATCTTGCCAGAGAAAACCAATACAATAAGTACCTACTACAGGACACTTGTAGCAGGATATTTATTCTGCTACATTGTATTCGCAGTGGAGCTCATGATTAGGCAGTAGAAGAGGAGGTGGAACTGGGAGAGAGGGGAGGGGAGAAAAAAAGTAAGGGGAGGGGAGAAAGAGAGGTAGGGAAGGAGAGAGAGAGCAGCCATGGAGAACCAAGGATGGATTGAATGTTGTCCTGGGTAGCAATTTCTATCAAAAGGTTAGATATTGGGTAACAACTCTAATTGTGTGGGCATCTTGTTAATTGAGCCTTTCTAAATATACAAGTCCTATAGATAATCATTAAGCTTTAAGAGTGTCATTTCTACTGGGTACTGTGAGGATGGCAGATATTGTCTGGGTTTCAACCAAGCTTTGTGGTTGCAGCGTGGTGGATTGGCAGAGCCATCCCCCACGTTGGTGTCTCATGGGTGCCAGAGCCTGCCTGTCTAGCTAGCCAGAGCCCCAGTCAGAGCCAAGGAGCAGTAGGAACATGGTGGCTGCCTGGGAACAAGCCAGACCAGGCTCTGTTTTCTAAGTATCTCCTGTTTCAGACCTTGGCTTTGTACACAGATACTAACAATGTTTGAGACCCAAGTTAGATGAAGGAAGTGAAGGAGGATCAACGCCAACTGAATGAACTTGAGTTATTCTTAGTCATTCTCTACACGTGGGAGTTGGGAGTCTGAATTTCTTGCCACTAATAGGCTAATTGAGATGTCTGAATAGAAGGAAACAGGATTACACGGGAGTAAAGACTAAAGTTAGCACACATAAAATTGAATGTGTAGACAAGAGTCTAGTCAGTACACTATTTTTCAGATAGTTATTTATAGAAATGATTCTTCTTCATATATATATATATGAAGAAAACAATATAGTACTGTTTCTACTTAGTTGAAGGACTAGATCCCAGAGAACAGATCTAGGCTGGCTCCAGCGTTTTCTTGATTACAATTCAAAATACAGATGTGGTAATTTCAGAAAAATAAAATGGCCTCTGGATAGAAGGAACTTGATTAGCTCAAAGACTGAAAACAAAAAGGGGAAAGGACTTACTCTTTCTGACAGTATGGCTTGCTTTATGTCTGTAATAATCACAGGCATTATACTCGTATATTATGGAGTAGAATGCAGAACCAGGAATTGACTCAGATTAATATGTCCCATGCTAGGGGAAAGGCAACTTGATGGAGGAAGGAAGGGCTTTTCAAGCAGCAATATATCCCCCAGCAAAAGGATGAACTGAAATCCAACACCATGCTTTACAAATACAGTGGGTCGTGGGCTTAAACTGAGACAGTGAAACTACTGTAGACCACAGCAGAACCTTCTGAGTCTCAGGAACTGACAACTAAAGCATGAGCCACAAAAGCAAAACACAGGGAGTAAGACCTGACCAAAACAGTAACTCTTGCTTTGAGAACCCCCAGAAGAAGTAGAAGGCAAAGATGGGGAGAGCAGGACTTCAAACCACATATTCAATAAAACTCCTCTGCCTAGGATGAGAAGAACTCATTAAACTCAATATTAAAACACCATCGTGAGATACTGGAGAGATTCTCAGTGAGTAAATGTGCTTGCTGAGCAATCACAAGGACCTGAGTCCAGAGCTTAGCATCTACGTAAAGAGCTGGTAGTGGCTGTGTGTGTCCTTGTAACCCTCAGTGCTTGAGTTCCCTCATCCACCCTTCCCGTGTGTGTGTGTGTTGTGTGTGTGTGTGTGTGTGTGTGTGTGTATGTGTACAGGAGAATTTCTGGGGTTAGCTCCAGCTTCAGTGAGAAACTTTGTATCAAAGGAATAAGGAAGGCAGTGATAGAGAAGGGCTCTGACAGGCTCCTCTGGCCTCAGTGCATATGTGCACCTGCACACAAACATGTGCACCATACACACGATTAGAGCTGGGTGTATAATTCAGTGGCAGAATATTTGCCTATTGGGTGGCTTTGATCCTTATTACTGTAAACAATAGTGAAATGAAGGAAGGAAGGAAGGAAGGAAGAAGGACAGAAGGACAGAAGGACAGAAGGAAGCCCAACAAAACCAATTGAGAAAATGGCAGATGACGTGACAGATATGTCAATGAAGGAGATGTACTGATGGTAGATAACCACATTTCAGCTGTTGAATAAGTGAAGATCAAAATCACAGGTATTGTTATACATCTATCCAAACAGATAAACGAGAACATAGTGAGCCCAGATATTAAGCGAGGATGTGGAAAACCTGGATCCCATGCACATTGTCATTGGGAATATAAAGTGTTTACAGGTACTCTGGGGGAAAGTGTGGTAGGTTTTTTAGCTTGTCTTTTTTCTTTTTTTTTTTTTTTTTAACAAAATTTGGTTACATTTTTGGGTATCTACCCCAGAGAAAATGTAACTTATGTTCACACAAAAACCTTTACCTAAACACCCATAACATTTGTATTTGTAATAGACAAAAAAACTGGAAATAATCTAGATGTTCTTCAATGGGTAAATGGTTAAAGTGTTGTTTGTTCATACCGTAGAAGAGAACTTAGCAATGTACCACATAGGGCTTGTGCTGATGAAGAAAGGTTATGTGCTGCATATTTCCACTTATATCACATTTTTTTAATTTATTTTACTTATTTAATTTACATTCCTCTCACTGACCTCCTCCTGGTCACCCCCTCCCACAATCCTTTCCCCCTTCTCCTCTGGGAGGGTGGGGGGCCCCCTGGGTATCCAACCCCTGCCCTAGCACTTCAAGTCTCTGCAAGGCTAGGTACTTTCTCTCCCACTGAGGCCAGACAAGGCAGGCCCAGCTAGAAGAACATATCACATGTACAGGCAACAGCTTTTGGGATAGCCCCTGCTCCAGTTGTTCACCTGCTACATATGAGCGGGGAGGCTTAGGTCTAGCCTATATGTTCCTTGGTTGGTGGTTCAGACTCTGAGAGCCCCGAAGGGCCCAGGTTCGTTGACTCTGTTTGTCTTCTGTGGAGTTTTATATTACATTTTAATGGCATATTTATATAGATGGAAATTTACCAGATCTGTGTGTGTTGGAAGCTAGAGGGTCAAGGAGGAAAGTGTACATATAAAGAGTTGTATTAAGGATGCTTGAGGAGCTAAAAATTCTACACCTTCACTGTGGCAATCTAACCAGAATCTATATGTGTTAAAAATGCAAAGAAATAAATAGATACACGAACAACTACATGTAAAAAGCGGGAGACGGCTCAGTCATAGTCCCATGGACATGACTGAATTTGGGACTCAGTACCCATCTAAAAAGCTAAGTATGGTTGCACATGTCTGTAATACCAGATGTGGGGAAGGAGGGAAGAGACTGGAGGATCCTGGGGCTTACTGGGACAGCCAGTTTAGCCAGTTAGCAAGCTTAGAGGTCGGGGAGACCCTGCTTAAAAAAAACATGAGATGGAGTGCAATTAGGAGGACTTGACTTCTAGCCTTCTTCTAGGGGGAGACACACTTGCACTCAGGTGTGTGGTAAATATTATGTGGAGGTTTCTACCCCACCTTAGGTCATTTAGTTCCCAAATTAAAAGACACAAAGCCTTTATATTTATAATAAACCTTAAAGCATTAGAGCTAAGCAGATATCAACCCTCTGTGCAATTTCTTTCTCTTTCCCTACCAAATAACCCCGTGATATCACTTGCTATGTTCTGCCTGGGCTGCTCCTGCTCCAACAGACTGACCCTCACAGCCTTGTGCTCATGATCCACCTACCCCATAGGTGGCTTCTTTCTTCCTGTCCTCTCTCCCTAGTGGTCCCTGTCTGAGACCCCCAAGCTGGGGAACTTCACCCCACCCCCTCTTTTCTGGCCAGCCCAGCCTGAGGCATCTTTATGAACCAATCAAGTAAAACTTGGTTCGTGGGGAGGAGGAGGGCAAGGTTTACACAACAAAAGCTGGTATATGTGAAGATCTCCTGGTCTTGGAGCAACCAGATCTTGGTGTTCAGAATTTAGCATTCTAATATATAGCAGCATCAGACCAACCCACTACACACAGATACACAAAACAAAACAAAACAACAAATCTCTGATGTAGTCCAAATAAGGCAATGGATTACATCAGCCACGATTTCCTGACTATGACATTGTACTAAAGTTACAAACGATATTGCCATTGGGGAAAACTGGCGAAGGCTGTACAGGATTTCCCTGCACCATTTCCCACTGTTGTGTGTGAACTTAAAATGATATTGAAATAACAAGTAGAAAATCCCTGCCCACCCCAGCATATCTCCTGGGGGAAAAATTCATTCCATCAGCCTCTGAGTGGAAACGCAAGTAATTCCGATACTGTAAGATAATACACTCATCTCATTCTCTTAGGCGCTTACCCCTTGAGACAGGAACATTTATGTTGTTTTATTTCAGGAGACAAGAGCCAGAGGGATGGGCCTATAATGAAAAATAATTACCATGCCGACAAATGCCTCTCTTCAGACTTCTCCATTATAAAATAGAGTATTGCCACGGCTCATCTCACCCAGAATGGTTTATTTCCTATATCCTGACCTTTCAAATCACAGGCTATCGAAAACCTTGCTCTTTTTCTCAGGCACTCACTGTCCACATGAGCTATTCTATGGATCTAATCATTTTGTGATTGCTGCCAGGCCCAGAACACATGCAGACAGATCATGAATTCTACAGCTAACAATATGTTTAATATCTTCCCTCCAACCCTTCTGAATGGCAGCTGGAATAAGGAATTGTCTACCCTCAATTGCATTCACAGATGATTATAAATAAAACCCACTATTTTCTTCCTTTGAGATGCTTTGTGAAGAACTTTAATGCTGTAAAAGACATTTTTCTTTTTTGGGGTACCACAGATGGCCTGTGAATTTTCCTTTTTATTCATCTAAAAGCTCAAGTTTTTATGTTCTTTGATTTCTAAACGTGGCACCTAGGATCAATAGCTATCTGCAAGTGTGGACTCAAGAGAGAAAGACATTTTTTGTTTTTGTTTTTTTTGTTTTCTAAGACAGGATTTCTCTGTATAGCCCTGGCTGTCCTAGAACTCACCTGTAGTTCAGGCTGGCCTCGAACTCAGAAATCTGCCTGCCTCTGCCTCCCAAGTGCTGGGATTAAAGGCGTGCCACCACTGCCCGGTGACAAAGACTTTTAAAACAAGGTCAGCGGTAGAGTTCTTTTGATGACATGTGTGAATTCCTTAAGATTTTCCTTCTAGGGATTTATTTTTTGGGGCAAGTTATATCCTGAATTCTTTTACTTAGCCTGTGGCCATATTTGTTGTGATCAGATGTTTTGTTTTTCACAAGAAGATCCCAGGACCCAGCCATTCAGTCATTATTCTTGTGATACTATAAGTGCAAACATGAACTTCTGGCCACCAGGGCTTAATAGAAAGCGGCTAGAAACATAAGTAACTAAAGCTTTCAGGTCTGACTGTGGACTCTGGGGAGATCTCTTGGGCTCAGGTTGTCAGTTGCCAGGTTATCACATTAGCAACAGGCTGGAACTGAGTCAGGGAGTAAAGATATTTATGTTATTGAATAATGCATTCCTCAAACTGACAGAGGAGATAAAGACATGTTATAAAATGAATTCAGAAAATGGCGTAGTAAAGCACATGAAGACAATGCCTGTTAAATTATTGAAAGTTAAGGACCACTTGTAGCAATGGCTCCCATCCAGCTTTTCTAGGCAGTAGTTTTAAGTTGTTACAATTTTCCTGACCACGTGGGATGCTTTCAGACACTCTAGAAACCCTTTCAGAGTTAGAGAGGGTGACAGCACAGTGGGAAGCACATTTAGTTCTCATGGGTAACAAAAGAAAAGCAAAGTTTACACTTTGCATATAATTTTCCAAACATGGGGGAGGCAGCATCTGGTTTGACTCCTTCCCTTGCTCTTCAGTCAAAATCCTGACAGTGTTTACATAGCCTTCCCTGTTGATATAAATGCCCATAATTAAACTATCGCCCAGAAAATGCCCACGCTGAAGATGACTTGGTCATCTTCCTCTGGAGTTTGACCTTAAACAAAGTGGAAATTTTGCTTTGATTAGGGTAAGCTAGCATTAGGGGTTCACAACTTACAGTTTGGTCTTTTCTATTGGTGTAATTTAGTTTTGTATGCTTTCTTCCTAAAGTGAGGTCCTACTTGTTTGAGTAGGGATCTCCCAGTAACCACAGATTAGCCTGGACCTCTGGAGTATGGGCTAGAGGCTGGGGAAAGTGATTTGTATACCTTTAGAGGTCTCTTCTTATTTTGTATACTGAATTAGTTCCCAATGAGAACATCCAAGGCAGCTAAGATGGATTAGATGGATTGTCTGTCTGTCTGTCCGTCTGTCCATCCGTCTGTCCTTCCTTCCTTCTTCCTTCTTGCTTCCTTCCCTCCTCCTTCTCTCTCTTCTCTCTGTCTCTCCATCTCTCTCTCTGTCCTCTCTGTTTCTCTGTGTCTCTGTCTCTATCTCTCTCTTTCTGTGTCTCTGTCTCTCTCTCTGATCTGAAGGTAGACCGAGCCTCCCTGTTCTGGGGTGTAGACTAAACTGAGGACCCCAGATGACTTGTGTGTCTGCTCCAGCCTGTGGCTCACTTTCCAAGTCAGGGAAATTTCCAACAGAGAAGAAATGAGCCCTCAGCATCTGGAGCCGCTCTTCTGTCCTTCGCCACCACACATGCAATGAGGAAATTACCTCAGGGTTTGGGAATGGTGAAATTAAATGGCAGGATTCTAAAAGTTTGTTGTCCTGAAATAATTCAGCACGAAACTTTGCAGGGCAGGCTTGAAGTGATTTAATTAGGACAGTCTCCAAAGGCAGGCTTTGTAGAAAAGTCAGGATCAAAGGGAATAATTGTTGGAAACGTCTGCTCTATTATTATTCTCGGCTTATTAAATACAGCAGAGGCATCAAGAATTTGGCCTTTTAGTTTAGACTTAATGGTCTTTTTAGAAGAGAGAATTTTGCTTGAGAATTCTTTACAAGACTCACAACTAGGAACAGTGGCTCATACAAAGTAGAGTTGTCTTTAAAATTAAACATATTTTATTTGCAAATTAAGAAACTTGAATACCTCTTCCCCTCATCAAAGCTCAGTGATTTTCAAGGATGAGGTTGTTGAAAGGTTTTTAGACCCAGAGGCTGGGATAACTACAGGGAAACAGTGATTTCTGGATACAGAGAGGCAGTTTCACACATGAACTCTCGGTAGTCATGACAATATGCGATAAGACCTGTGTAAACTCAAGGAAGACAAAATCCCAGCATGAGGAGGGGATGGGAATGAAGTCCTACCTCTAACTGAGGAGCTGATAGCATTTGATGGCTGCTGGCACAGGGAGAGTTGGTTTTTTTTAATGGTGTGACCTCTAGAAGATTAACCACAGTCCAGAGTATCTGAGCAATACAAATTGAACTCAATGGGTTTAAAAATAAAAATTATGGAGGACATGTGGTTAGGCAGGTAGGAGGTGGGGTGGATCTGGAAGGAGCTGGAGCAAAGGAGATGAATATGATCAAAATATACTATATGAAATCTCAAACAATTAATGAAAATGTAGTTTTTTAAGAACCTGAAACTAATTGCCGTTATTGTAGCACCTGATTTTACTTACATGCTAATGAAATAGCCAATTAAGCAGTTATTATAATAGTCATGTGTGGATATTATGGAAACATGTGCATGCTTTTCTAGTTGTTTGACACAATTACACAACAGAATCACCACAAAGATATAGCTATAGCACAGCAAAACAAGTGAGCATGCTTAAAATATATTTCTACTAAATATTTTAGGACAATCATCCAACCAGAAAATGGATTTTGACAGCTAAGACTTACCAAGGTGCAGAAAAAGGGTCAGTTGAAATTGCATTCTTTCATTAGTAAAGGATTAAATTCAGTTATTCTAGATTAAAAAGAGGCTAAAACCAGTTACAGAATCAGTCACAGACATCACCATGCATGGCTTATAAGTTATCAAATGTGACTTTGTGTCTTTTATAAAAAAGTCTGCAGTGAACAATTCCTTTAAAAAAAATCAAACAAATGTTTATTTGCAATTAAGTTTACCATTTTGAGATCACTGATTTCAATATTTTATAGGAAACAATGTGAAATACAATTTTCTTTGTATAGGTAAGATTAGCTTGCTTTTTAAAAATTGAAATAGATTTTTTTCTCATACACTTTATCCTGATCATAGTTTTCCCTCCCTCTACTCCTCCCAGTTCCTCTCTCCATTCTTCCCTCTCCTCTGGATCCATTCCCTTTCAGTCTCTCATTAGAAAAGAATCGCCTTCTGAAAGATAACCACCAAACATGACAAAACAAAATATAATAAGACGAAGTAAAAACTTTCATTATCACGTTGGACATGACAACCAACAGGAGGAAAAGAGTCCCAGGAGCGGGTGACAGAGCCAGAGAGACATTTGTTTCATAGTCAGGAGTCCAGAAAAGCAGGAAACTAAAAGCTATCATATGTAGCAGAGGACCTGGAGGAAACCATGTAGGCCCTGTGCTTGTGGCTCCAGTCTCTGTGGCTCATACTTGCCTCGCTCACGTGACTCAGAGAGCTTTGTTCTTTTGGTGTCCTCTATTTCCTCTGACTCTGAGGATCTTTCTGCTTCCTCTTCTGCAGGATTCTCTGAGCTCTGAGGGGGAAGAATTTGATGGAGACCCCAAATTTAGACTCTCTCTCTCCACATAATATTTAGCTTAGCCTACTTTTTTGAATATTTTCATTCATATTCCCTAAAAACTGCATTAATTTATATATATATATCATACATACATACATACATACATACATACATACATATATATAGTAATTGTAGAGACAATAGAAAATTTAAAAAAAGACAGGCAGAAGAAAGCACTGTATATAGTTCTAGTGCCTGGAGAGAAGCAGTTAACGTTTTTTATGTACATTCTATACTTTTTCATTGAATATCAATACTTTTAAAAAATGATGTCACGTAGTTCAGTTGCTTTAGTGACTCTATACCAGATGTCTTTCTGTGTCAGCAATGTTTTCACATCAGAATGCTCAGTCAGTGAGTCTCATCAAGATGTGGAGGCTTCTGCTAAGTAAAGCTATGCCTCTCTCCTCAGCGTCGATAGACTTGGCTGTGTCCTTCTGGAGAGGGGTTTCCCTCCATGCCAAGTCACTGTTGATAGAGATGGAAATATGAATAAACCATAGTGGGTTAGAAAGGGGGTAGACTTGTGTCTATCAGCAATGTTTTAAGTGACAGTTTGTTATCCCTCTGGATCTATTTATTGATGTGTTCTTTGTTGTTTATAACTTCATATTATAAATATTTCTGCTAAATATTTATTTCAACTCTTTATTCGCTGGAGTATGTTAAATAGAATGGAAATAATGGACTAAAGTGTGTCAGTGCATGTGTGAAAACACAAACATAGTAGACATCTCATTTCACATGTGTGAATACATAGACATAGATAGTAGACATCTAGCTTTACATGTGACTATACAGACATAGATAGTTCATATCTAGCTTTTTTAAAGAATTATTTTATTTACTTTTAAGTATATGCGTATACTGTAGCTATCTTCAGACACATGAAGAGGTCATCTGATTCCATTACAGATGGTTGTAAGTCACCATGTGGTTGCTGGGAATTAAACTCAGGACCTCTGGAAGAGCAGTCATTGCTCTTAACCACTGAACCATCTCTCTAGCTCCTACATATCTAGTTTTACATGTGAATATACATAGATAGTACATATCTAGTTTTACATGTGTGAATGTACAGACATAGATAGTAGACATCTAGTTTTACATGTTCATACACAGATCATATAGATATTTATTGTCAACTTGGTACAAATTAGAGTCGCCCGGACAGAGAGAACTTCAGTTGAGGAACTGCCTTCATCAAATTGGCTTGTGTCACACCTGTGGTGCATTTTCTTGATTGCTAATTGATGTAGGAAGGCCTAGGCCACTGTGGACTGTGCTGCCCTCTGGATAGGTCGTCTTGGGTTGAATTAAAAATTCACCGCGCATGTGCCAGTGAGAGTATGACACTAGGCAGTTGTTCCTCCAGAATATCTGCGCAGTTCCTCTGTCCTGGTTTCTCTGTTGAGTTCCTGTTCTAGTTTCCCTGATGATGGACTCTAAGCTGGGAGCCAATTAAACCTTTTCCCCCCAGGTTGCTCTTAGTCATGGTGTTTATCACAACAACAGAAAACACACTGGAACGGAGATATACCAGTTTACATGTTTCATGTATAATGCACATGTGTGCATTTGTGTGTCTGTCTACATGTATAAAGCTTTTGCTCTTACTGGGGAATTGCCATTCTCCCAGCAGCTTATGGGCTTAACTCTGAGACTATGCTCTTGTCAGTATCAAGTATTACCAATTTTGAATTTTTGTTAGCTTAAAGAGAAAAACATTATACCTTTCAATATTTGTTTTAACTTTTCAGTTAACTAGCGTGGTGCATGTGATATTTGAATTGGAGTGGACTCCATAGACTCATATTCTTCAATGTTTGGTCTTTAGAAAGTGGTATTAGCAGGTATGGCCTTGTTGGAGGAAGTGTGTCACTGGGGTGAGCTTTGGGATTTCAAATGCTCAAGACATGCCCGGTGTCAATTGAGATGTACAGCTCTCAGCACCTTCTCTAGCAGCTCGTCTGCCTGCCTGCCACTATGTTTACTACCATGATGATAATGGGTTGAACTTCTGAGCCTGTAAAGCCAGCTCCAATAAAATGTTTTCCTTTATAAGAGTTTTCGTGGTCATGTGTCTCTTCACGGCAATAGACACCCTAACTAAGGCAGAGTGTAAAAATGTTTTTCATGTGTTTACAGATGACATTGGTGTTGGTATTCTACTCTTCAAGGAGTCTCTGAGAGAATTCTTTGTTTCAGCGCCTCACATTCTGCACTCCAGCTAGACAGCACATTTCCTGCTTTCTGAACCCTCTTATGCTGCTTGCTGTGGCTTAGATGTCACCATCCTAAATTCAATTGTCAGCTGTCAGAGCAATCCTTGTAGGATGTTCTGAAATGCCTGAAATTAGGCAAATCTCCCATTCTGAGATTTAAGCTAATTACACAACCTGGGTTTATTGCAGAAGTCCAATGTCATAAGAGAATAACTTGCTGAGAGCTAGGCCCCTGCAGTATCTCTCTTTCTGCAAATGAGTTCTATCTGCTGTAAGAATCTATAGTTTGGGGCTAAAAGGCATAACATAAAATGTTACAAAAACCTGGTAGGTGTGCCTAACCTCCACCTGTGCCCAGGATATCTATTAATATATCTCATGAGAAATCATAAACTCACTTAGAACATTAAGTATTTTATTGTCATATATATTTTTTGATGACTAGATTGTTCCACTCATTCTCAGGTGTGTTGTAAATGATAACATTGGGCCACACTATCAAAAGGTGACGCATGGCAACTAGAGAATCCCGAGGGGGAGCCTTAAGAAAGCTAACCCCCCGAGCACATTTTCTAGATGATTCTTTCATGTTACCTTTTTCTTAGGGCCAGATCACGTAGATGCCAGTCAATTGTTTAGCTATACATTGGACAGTGTGAAATTCCCAACCCCAATATTATTCTGGACTCAGGACTTTTCTACCTGTCTGCTTTATTTTGTCTAAAACACAGAAAGTTTGGCATGGTGATTTCTTTTTAATAAAATGGCCAAAGCAGCACAATTTGAAACCATCATTCTAGCCAGAGCCTGAATTCTGTGAGGTTATGATGTGTGCTTGGTTTATGATGTGGGTTTGAAATGACCTCAGGTGTGCATTTTAGAGAACAGTCAAATGTCACATAGGATAATGCCATGGCCTTCTGCTTTCTCTTCCACGAGGAATCCATTCACAGGGTAAATTCCAGACTGAAAGCTTCTTGTCAAATATAGGTCAAACTGTCCTGACTGGAAGGGAGGCAGAATGCATAGTTTCTAGGAGTCAGCAAGGGAAGTGGGGGAGTCAGAGGAAACGTACTGCCAGAGTGAAAGAACGTGTCTGCACCTTCTGTGGGGAAGGTCTGGGGAAGAAGGCCACTTCGCCATCACCATCGGTTACATTTCTGCGATGAAAGAGAACTTCTGAGAATTTTCTTACTCTGGGGATCAATATCTCCGAACTATTACAGAGGTACCAAGAAATGAACTTCTGGGCACTAAAGCTTTACAACATGAACAACCTACCCCAAAGAAAGGTGGGTGCAGTCAGAAAACCATCCCCGACTGCAGTGGGGTGAACCGCACTCCTGTGCAGCGTGCTCTGCAAGTTCCTCAGGTGACAAACAGGACAGAAGCCTGCTGAGCGCCTCTGTTAGACCTGTAGATGTTCCTTCTCGTCACTTGAGAAATATTTTCAAGAATTGCTGCAAAAATTATTATAATGTAAAATATTCCACCGTAGTCTTTTTTTTTTTTTCCCCCGAGACAGGGTTTCTCTGTGTAGCGTAGCCCTGGCTCTCCTGGAACTCGCTCTGTAGACCAGGCTGGTCTCGAACTCAGAAATCCACCTGCCTCTGCCTCCCAAGAGCTGGGATTAAAGGCCTGGCCACCGTAGCCATTTTTAAGTGTTGGGTTCAGGTTGTGTAGTCAGTCTCAGAATACTCGTCAACTTGTGAAACTGAAACCATCCACGGAGCAAGTCCTCATCTTACCTTAGGAACTGCCACTCAACTTCCTGGTTATAGCTGTGACTAAGTATTTTAGGTAAGTGTATCCTGTGAGGTCTGCTTTTCTGTGACTGGCTTATTTCACTTAACTGGATGTCCCCAAGGAACTCCATATTACAAAATGTGTTAGAATTTCCTGTCAAAAGTATGTCTTCAGGGAGATTTTTAAGCCAACAAAGATCAGGCCAACCTAGTCTGATGAAATCTGGATCTTCGAGAGATGGAATCTGAATTTCAATTGTGTTTTAAGTGTTCTCCAGAGGAGTCTCAGAAGTAGCTAAAGTTGATGATCTGGGTCAAAAACCTAAATCTTATCAATTTATTCCTCCTATCTGTTCTGGATTCTACCCCAGGGAAGGGACTGAGTCAGTGCTGTCCAGACTTGGCTGCACATTGGAACCAGCTATGGAGCTTCCAAACACTGTTGTTCAAACACCACATTCCATACCACTTAACGAGAATGTCAGAGAGTATGGGATCATCGCAGTATTGTAAAAGAGCTTAGGGGCTGTGGATGTAGCTCTGTTGTACAGTCAAGGTCCTGGATTAGATTCCAGGACTGCAAAAATAAGCAAAAATAAACAAAGCTCTCTCTTTTTTGTATAAATTATCTCAGATTCCATACATTGTGTTTTATTATATTAACTCCCTTCTCCAACCCCTCTCAGATCCATCCCCATCTCTCCATCTTCCCAATTTCATGTTCTTTTTAATTAATTTATTTATTAGCTTTACATCCCAATCACAGCTTCCCCTCCCTCCTCTTCTCCCATCCCTCCCTCTCACCTCCCTTCCCCCATTTCCCCTCCCTTTCTCCTCAGAGAAGGGAAGACCTCCCATGGATATTATCCCACCTTGGTATGTCAAGCAGTGGGACTAGGTGCATTTTCTTCTACTGGGGCTACATGAGGCAATCCAGTTAGGAGAAAGGGATCCAAAGGCAGGCAGCAGAGTCACAGACAACCCCTGTCTCGGCTGTTAGAGGTTCCACATGAAGACCAAGCTGCACAACTGTTACGTATATGTAGGGGGCCTAGGTCCTTCCCATGCATACTCTCTGGTTGGTGATTCAGACTCTATGAGCTCCTATGTTGACCAGGTTCTGTAGGTCTTCTTATGGTGACTTTAACCTCTCTGGCTCCTTCAATTCATCCTCCCCATCTCTCACAAGATTCCTCAAGATACCCAAGATACCTACGAGTGTCTACATCTGTTTCCATCATCTGCTGGGTGAAGCCTCTCAGATGACAGTTATGCTAGGCTCCTGCCTGCAGGTATAGCAGAATTTCATCAGTAGTAGTGTCAGGGATGAGCTTTCTCCTGGCACGGGTCTCAGGATGGACCAGTCATTAGTTGGCCATTCCTTCAGTTTCTTCCCAGCTTTTAATCCCTGCATATCTTCTGGTAGGAAAAATTGTGTGTCAAAGGTTTTGTGGCTGGGATGTTGTTCCCATCCCTTCACTGGAAGTCTTGTCTGGTTTCAGGAAGTGGCCTTTCAGGTTCCATATCCCCTATTGCTAGGAGTCTTAGCTAGGTCACCCTCATAGATCCCTAGGAGTTTCCATTGTTCTTGGTTTCTAACTCATTCCAGAGATAGCCCCCCACTTCACCCCAGTTGTCTCTCCCAATACTCTCTTCCTCTGTACTTCCCACATGTGATCCCCACCTTATCTCCCACCCAGTTCCTTCCCTTCATCCACCCCCAATGTCTATTTTATTTCCCCTTTAAGTGAGATTCAAGCATCCTCCCTTGGGTTCTCCTTGTTACTTACCTTCTTTGGGTCTATGGATTGTAGAATAGTTATCCTGTATTTTATGGCTAATATTCACTTATGAGTACATACCATGTTTGTCTTTCTGGGTTTACATTAATTCAATCAGGATGATCTTTATAGTTCCATCCATTTGCCAGCAAATTTTCTGATATCATTGTTTTTAACAGCTGAGTAATACTCCATTGTGTAAATGTATCACATTTTCTCTATCCATTCTTTGAGGAACACCTAGGTTGTTTTCAGTTTCTGGGAATTGTGAATAAAGCTTCTATGAACATGGTTGAACAAGTGTCCTTGTGATATAGTGGAACATTTTTTGGAGGGAGTCTTGAGTTAGATCTACTCCCAATTTTCTGAGAGACCGCCAAGTTGATTTCCAGAGTGATTATACAAGTTTGCACTCCCATCAACAATGGAGGAGTGTTCCCTTGCTCCACATCCTCACCGGCTTGAGCTGTTGCTTGAGTTTTTGATCTTACCCTTTCTGACAGGTGTAAGATGGAATCTCAGTTTTGTTTTGATTTGCATTTTCCTGATGACTAAGGATGTTGAACATTTCTTTAAGTGCTTCTTGGCCATTAGATTCCTCTGTTGAGAATTCTCTTTACCCCATTTTTAATTGGGTTTATTTGACTTGTTGAAATCTAGTTCCTTGAGTTCTCCATACATTTTGGATATCAGCCCTCTTTTGGATGTAGGGTTGGTGAAGATCTTTTCTCATTCTGTAAGGCTGACATTTTGTCCTATTGACAGTGTCCTTTGTCTTAGAGAAGCTTTTTAGTTCCATGAGGTCCCATGTATTAATGTTGATTTTAGTGCTTGATTTGTTGGTGTTCTGTTCAGGAAGTTGTCTCCTGTGCCAGTGCATTCAAGGCTATTCCCTACTTTCTTTTCTATCATATTTAGTGTATCCAGTTTTATGTTAAGGTCTTTGACTCATATGGACTTGAGTTTTGTGCAGGGCGATAGATATGGATATATTTGCATTCTCTGACATGCAGGCATCCATTTAGACTAGCACTATTTGTTGAAGATGTTTTCTTTTTTCCATTTTATAGTTTTGGATTCTTTGTCAAAAATAAAGTGTCCATAGGCATGTGGGTTTTCTTCTGGTTCTTTGATTAGATTCCATTGATCAGCCTGTCTGTTGTAATGCCAATACCATGTGGTTTTTATTATTATTGCTCTGTAGTGCAGCTTGAGATCACTGATGGTGATACATCCAGAAGTTCTCTTATTGTACAGAACTGTTTTAGCTATCCTGAGTTTTGTGTTTTTCAATAGAAGTTGAGTACTGTCCTTTCAAGGTCTATAAAGAATTGTGTTGGAATTTTGATGGAATTGCATTGAATCTGTAGATTACTTTTGGTAAGGTAGCCGTTTTTATTGTGTCAATCCTACCATTCCATGAGCATGGAAAAACTCTTTCCATCTTCTGATATCTTCTTCAATCTCTTTATTCAGAGACTTGAAATTCTTTTCATACAGGTCTTTCACTTGCTTGGTTACAGTTACACCAAAATATTTTACATTATTTGTGGTTATTGTGAAGGGCATTGTTTCTCTAATTTCTTTTTCAGCCCATTTATCATTAGTATAAAGGAGGGCTACTGATTTTTTAGTTAATTTTGTATCCAGCCACTTTGCTGAAGGTGTAATTAAGTTCTATGAGTTCTGTGAATAGAGACACGTTGACTTCTTCCTCTCCAATTTGTGTCTCCTTGATCTCCTTTAGTTATCTTATTGCTCTAGTAGAACTTCAAGTACTATACTGAATAGATAAGGAGAGAGTGGGCAGCCTTGTCTAGTCCCTGATTTTAGTGGAGTTGCCTTAAGTTTCTCTCCATTTAATTTGCTGTTGGCTATTGGCTTTATGTATATTGTCTTTATTGTGTTTATGTATGCACCTTGTATCCTTGATCTGTCTAAGACATTTATCACGAGGGGTGTTAGAGTTTGTCAAAGGCTTTTCAGCATCTAATGAGATGATCATGTTTTTTTTTTTTTCTTTAAGTTTGTTTTGTTCCTTGGTTTCTGTTTCTTCTCTGGAGTTTCAGAGAGTGCGTTGGCTGTGTGTTGCATGATTTACTGACCTGCTTAGCTGGTGTGTTCATAGGGAATTCCTGCAGGTGTTTGAAGCTGGGGTGCAGGGAAGAGTTGGGGAAGAGAGCATGGTCTGTAGGATCCAAAGGAGATGTGGGGAGCTAGGAAGGGAGGCTGCAGCTGGTGTAGCACTAAGGAAGAGACTAAGGGATTGGGGTCTAGGGGAATAGACAGAGGAGGTCTGCCGGCAGCCTACCTGACTTTCTGGCAGGCTTGGCCTGTGCTTGAGCAGGTGGTGCCTGCTGAAGTTGGAGGCTGGTGTATAGCTATGAGTGGAGGGATGGTCTGTGGGACCCACGGGAGATGTGGGGAGGGGTGGGAGTGAGGATACAGCTGGTGATTTGGTGCAGGGCCAGAGACGAGACTGAGCAGGTGCTGTGTTTTAAATTGATGCCACTGTTTGTGTGTTCCCCACAGGTCATGCTTACTCTTCACATCAGAAAGCACACTTCACAGTAAGTACAGATATGCTTATGGGAAACATTTGCTGAACTACCCAATTCAGTGACTTAGAAAAGCCACAGTTCCCACAGAATGCCAGCTAGTAGGATGCTCAAAGCTAATATTTAGTTTCTTGTAGAGACTTTATTAGGAAGTCTGAGTGAAACCGCGGAACTTTTCAGTTTGTCCAAATGATGGGTTTGCATTTATTTGCTCAGTCCAGACAAATATTTATTTGATTAGTCCAAACAAATATTTGCATAGCCTTTAAGTTTATCTGAAACATTTGAATTTCATAAAAAGTATTTGTTCGGGGAGCTCAGTTGGTGAAACTCTCTTTGTAAGCGCTGGGGACTGAGTTTGATTCTCAGATCTCCATTAAAATTCCAAGTGTGGTATATGTGTTGTAATTCCTTCACCATAAGGCAGAGATAGGTACATCGCTGGAGTTACCTGTCTAGATAGTCTAGCCTAATTGGTGAGGTCCAAGCCAACAAGAATCCCTGTCTTGAAGGAGGTGGTAGGAGCTCCTGAAGATGAACAAGACACACACACACACACACACACACACACACACACACACACGCACACTCCTGAACACACATGTGTACTTGCACACAGGAACACACATACACAGATGCATACATGATGTGTTAAACATGTTTTAGTTTTTTCAAGTATGTGGTTTTTCTAAGGTGTTTTCCCCCCTGATTTTTATTCTATCTTGACATGTATAGCTTGGAGCTTTATAATGAAATTTGAAGTACTAAATGTTTGAATTTCAAAAATTGGCTTCAAATCATCTTGGCCCATTTTCTTTAACTCTTCATGTAGTCTCAGGGTATCTGTCTCTAATGGAAGGACCTAACTCAGTGGTTCTCAACTTCTGGGTTGAGACCCTTTTGCGGAGTCAAATGACCTTTCTTTAGTAGTCACCAAAGACTATCAGGAAAATACATATTTCCAGTACTTTTAGAAACTGAGACATCACTCCTCTATCTGTCACTAGGCAGGTCCACCCACATGAAGATATGCCCAATTACAATTACCCAGCGTGATGACGTCATCGCACCAAATCCATCACATATACACCAGACAAATACAGGTTTATGTGACAGGGTTGGCCCCATAATGTACTTATGCAGACCAGTGACACAGTGTAGACAGCAGCTACTGTGTTGAAAACAGCAATATTGGAGGTAAGAAGACACTTCATGAATAATAGTACTGGGTAAATGTAAAATCATGGATTGTAATATTATCAACCACTGCAAACCGTGGGAACTTACTGTGGATGCTGATGTGTCTTTTTATACTGAGCTGTGGTTAATGTGAACACTGCCACCTTGTGATAGCAACAGGTATGTAAAAAAACAAAACAAAACCAGCACAGAGAATGGTCAATCATAGGACACTTTAATGAACTGTATTGACTGGATTATACTTTGTATTATCTTTAGTATTATTAAAGCCATTGTCATCTATTGTTTTCATTAGAAAATCATCCCATGACAATGGATTGTGTAGAGAACTTTAAGAAACTGTAATGAGGATTTTTTTTCAGTATGGTTTGACCTTAATAATTTCAGCAGGAACTGAGAAACTTCAGTGTATTTTTTGCTATAAGTCCTATTGGCTAAATCTATGAAGCTGAACAAACTAAAATGCCATTTATAGCAAGTATCTGAGGTTGTGGCCAAGGATACCAACAAGTTAGAAGCAAAGGTAATGGTCTCAGAAAAGCCAGACTTGACTCGGAGGCGGCAGGTAACACAAAACGTAGCAGTCACTGCAGCTTCAGGTTTGGCGAATGCAGCTGCTCAGGTGAGATGGATGTGGAGATGAAAAGTTTTAAAACATGTTTTGAGCTTTGTGACAAACTCAAAATGCTTTTTAATCAGAAAGCAAGACCCCAGCTTAAAGCACTTTTCAGGAATAAAAGTGAACTGCAGAAAAAAAAAAAGCTTGTTATCTTTGCCATCTTGAATTAGTTAAGTTTATCATTACAAGGACCAAATGCAACACACCTCAATGTGTCTGAAAAAATCCAGTCACTCCAAATGAAACTTCAGCTCTGGGGAAAAAAAAAGTGAAAAAAGAATAAAAGTTGGTAGGCAACATGTAATTTTATTTTCATCTTTTTTTTTTTTTTTTGAAGACCATGACATTGAGCTAGACAGAGGATTGCAATGATAATTTCTGTGAAAGAACATTTGCACATGGTTGCAGACAGGATTTCATTGTGTTTGCAGAATCTACCTGACATCCTAGAAGCCCATTCATAGTCAAAGCTGAAGATGTTCCTGAGACAGCCTGAGAGGAGTGCAGTGAGCTTAGGAACATTGTTGCAGTGAGAACTGATTTGTCTCCAGTGCCAGTTACACGATTCTGGATCAAGTGTTTGCCGTTATACCCTGTTCTGTCTGAGACTGCTCTTTTAAATTCCATTTCCAACCACATATCCATGTGAAACAGAATTTTCCAGCTTGTTGATTATCAAGTCTAAATACAAAATATATTTGGAAGTAGACATCATGGAGGTGATCTTTATTGTGCTTTTGCAAAGGCTGCTGGAAGAATTTCTGATCTGGTGGGAAAGAAGCAATCTCAACCTTCCCTGTGGACTTTGGCTTTTAATGTATACTGTTGCAAAATGTAGCAACATAGTTTACTGTTGTTATATTAAGACTGTTTGTTACCCATGCTAAACCATGCTTCAAGACAAAATTTCATTTATTTGTAATTAGAAATGAATATTTCCCAATATATAATTACATATTTTTTGTGATTTATCATGATGCTTTAATTATGTTCAATTTGTAACAATGAAAATACATCCTGCATATCAAATATTTACATTATGATTCACAACAATGAATTACAAAATTACAGTTATGAAGTAGCAACAAAAACAATCATATATTTGGGGGACGCCACAACATGAGGAAGTGTAATAAAGGGTTGCAGCATTAGGAAGGTTGAGAATCACTGCCCTAACTACTTAATTGTCAGGAGTAGGTTGAGGAAGGAGTCAAATGGGAGACATTTTTCAGACAAATAATTTGTTCATTGAAGAAAGAGGTCAGTATGCCATAGGGTTAGCCAACATCTTTCCAAAAAGAAAACAGCTTTTTGAATTTCTAGAAAAATCCTACACACTCAAATCAGACAGGGTAAAGACATACAGATGGCACTAAAGACACACAAATGCCGACAACTTTTGGGTGACTCTTTCTAGCTGAATCCCTTTTTACTTGTTCCTTCCAGTTTATTGTCTCTCCTCTTAGAAAAAGAGTAGGCTGATGAAACAAGCAAGCTTCTGAACTCAGCTCTGTCCATCCAAGCTCAGTCTCTTTTGTCACAGAACCTTCGAGAATGACAGACTCCATTTGGCATAGTTTAACACGTGAAATGTACGTTGTTGCAAAGATTCACCTTAGGACCTTCAGTGGAACTAAAGAGACAGTAAGAGATGTTAAGATCACACTTCTCCCTTACAAGTGCAAGTAATTTCTTTGCTTACCTCTTTTGTTTCAGAATGGCCGGAGACCAGCTGTGGTCTAACCTTTGTTTCTCCACCTGAGGCCACTTGAATTCAGCTCTTGGGGAAGGTAGCTAAGGGGACTTGCCTAGACTGGAGGTGACTTCATGGGGCCTGAAGAGGCTTACAAATCCTGACAGGTTGTGTGGAAGATTGCTGAGCCTAGAAGACTTGAGACAGCTAGGCTGCCTTTTACAGAATTTGTTGAGCCTGAATGAAGCTAAGGTCCCAATGTCCAGTAGAGCTTCCTCAGGCTGCCAAAGCCCTGGAAAGACCAATGAATGGAGCCTCCCTGCATAGACCCCATCACACAGTAAGAGCATGGAAGACTATCTCTGACAGCAATGATGACAGCTGCTGGGGAGAAACATAATGGGTTCACTGTTGGGTTTCTCTAGAAAGCAACTTCCCTGATTCTTCCCTGAAGCAGCACAAGATGAGAAGCTCTGTGTAACACAGGCCCTGAGGTTGTCTGGTGCCAACTCTCCTCTGAATCTGCCTTGGGGTGCTCCAGTTATAGTGACAGATGGAGATGGAGCTTCAGAGCATTTAAGGGAAAGTGGACATTCAGGTGCATCCATTCATTTTTATAATTCTCATAAGAAATTAAAATTATATATTAATATTTAATATATATCATATATTATAGTATTGATTTAAATACTGACTATGATAAGAATTTTAAAATGTGTCTCACTATTGTAGAAAGTGTGAAAATGTACTGAAGTTTTATGTTGTTAATACATGGCAAAGCTGTGTCAGTTATTGTCTTTCCTTGCCTTTTCTGGGGCTCCCCTGCTCCCTCTCCTCTGACTCCCCTTTTTAATTCCACAGAAATACAAAGTTCAAGCTGGTCTCCAATTGGCTATCAGGAGAATGACCTTGAATTTCTCCTTGATCTACCTCCTGAGTGTAACCATCCTGGGATCACAGCTGTGTCACCATGCTCAGTTCACGAGCTGCTGATGTTCTAACCCAGAGCCATGTGCCCGATAGGCAACATCAACTAAGTTCCCTCCCCCAGGGCAAGATTAGACTGGTGAGTCTATGTTCACCCTCCATCTTCCCAACTCCCAAGACCCATGGTGGAGGGTCAGGTTTCTTTAATTATGTTTTTTAGATTTTTTTTTTTTGGTATAGATACTTCTAGAACATTTGAAGGTTTGGTAGGAGAAGTACGGTTAGCAAACCATACAATCCCTACATTAATTCCGAGGTAGGTGCTAACATATTCTCGTTTTACAGATGAAGAAACTATGGCACAAAGAAGTTGACTAACTGACCCATGATCAATAGATATGAACATTAATTCCCCTGAAATGAGCTGATGCAGAAAGAAATCAGGGAAGGGCAGAGAAGACCAGGAAGCTGGGGCTATCACCAGCAATTAAAAAAAAAAAACAAAAACAACCAAACTAAAACAAAACAACAACAATAACAGCAAAACCATTCATCTGGCCCTTCCCTTCAATCATCCTGGATTTTGCCAAAGAAATGGTGAAAAAGTCTTGGAGATGGAAGGGACGATTCTGGATATCCTTCCTACAGCACAGAATTCCTATTTATACCGGTCTCTCATTGGTTTATTTTACAATTTTGAAAGTCCTGGGATACCTCCATAAATGAAGATGAGTCTTGTCCATGGAAATAAAAACTGTGTCCTTTAGAAATGCAATTGTCATATAGATCTATATGCATTGTCATATAGATCTCAGTAATGGATTCTATCATTTCTTTTTTTTTTTTTTAAGGATTTATTTTTATTTGAGTACACTGCTGCTGTCTTCAGACACACCAGAAGAGGGCATTGGGTCCCATTACAGGTGGTTGTAAGCCACCATGTGGTTGCTGGGAATTGAACTCAGGACCTCTGGCAGAGCAGTCAGTGCTTTTAACCGCTGTGCCATCTCTCCAGCCTGATTCTAGCATTTCTTATGATCTGTAAATGTGGCCCATGCCTCAGAGTTGTGGAGGCTGATCCTGAGAGTCCACTGGTCAACCAGATTAGCCAAAATGTGGTTGGTTGGTCATCAGGTTCGTTGAGAGAGAATGACTCAAGGAAGGTGGAGTGATAAACTGATAGGTCATGACATGTGACAGTTTTCTCTTGCCTCCACCTGCATGGCTGAGCACACATGTGTATAAGAAAGAGAGAGAGAGAGAAAGAGAGAGAAGAGAGAGAGAGAGGAGAGAGAGAGAGAGAGAGAGAAGAAGGGGAGAGGAAGAAGGGGAAAAGTATTTCCTTTCCTTTAGAGCAGGGGCTGTATGTAGTTTAGTAGTCAAGTGTTTGCCTTAGATGCATGAAGCCCTAAGTTCAACCCTCAGCACTGTTAAAAAAAAAAAAAAAGAAATAAAATAATATACTAAAGAAAGAAAAGTTTTCCTTTGACTTGGTTATATTTTTGTGGTTCTTCAATTAATTGATGGATTATATAAAATCTTTGGTGCATGTTTTCCTTCTTTCTAAGTGACTTGCAATTTTATCTTTGTAAGACACTCAGTTTTTACATCTGCCTGGCATTGCTCAGCAGGCTTCGCCCATTTCTTACAGATCAAGGGCATGAGTTCATACTTCACAGGTTTAACCTGGCCCCAGCCTCTGCTTTTTTATGGCTTACATGCTAAGCATGGCTTTTGTATTTTGCAATGGTTAAAAAACAAACAAACAAAAGAATAACCTTTTTTGATCGAAAACAAAGCAATGACACATAAATGTTAGCATTCATAAGTATTTAACTGGAACTATGATAACTGATTATTTCCTGTCAGTCCATTGTCTGTATTCCAAAGGCAGAGTTGGTTCAGCCTACATTGTCAATACTGAAAGGCAGGGTTCACTTACTGTAAAGATGCCCTCCTGCCCAGAAAGCCCCAACACTTACGTCTTTCTAGAAGCTTGTTCATCTGAGATTTACTGATACCATTAGACTCTCAGCATCACCTTCAGGGACTTTCCCTAATTGTCCATGTGAGTGCACACAGTGACCTGCATTTATTCCTGAAGGTAACATCAACTGAGCCATGCTCTCCGTACATGGGCTGTGTTGTCTCAGTCGCTCTGCATCCTCAGGCACCCAGCGTTAGCTGAATGAATACTCCTTTCAGCTTGTGTAGGGGAATTTTAATCCAGTAACATGGCTGCTCTGGCCACGGATAACATTCAAGGATCCTTTAGGTCTATGTGATCTGGGTGGAATACAGACACACCCTTAGCACACACCTTTAATCCCTAACAATGAAGGTAAAGTTAGTTTGTGGAAGGAAGCAGCCATGTTTGAAAGTGACGTCTAATTGAGAGGCAGACAAAATGCCCTTGATTAGCAAGCTGGCCAGCCAGCAAGCCCCAGGGATCCACCAGTCTTCACCTTTCCAGCGCTGGGATAGCAGTGTGTCACCATGTCCAGCCTTGTGTGCTCTGTGGAGATTGACCTCAGCTACTCAAGCTTGGACAGCAAACACTTTGGTGACCGAGTCTCCCAGGGTCAGCTTTAAGCACTTCTTCATGGTTCAAGTGTCCCCTTACTGCATGAACTCCTTTCTGGACCTATGGAACAGGTCTTCCTGGTCTTCAGGCATGACTCTCTAGCCTCTTCCTACTCTATGGTTTGTCATCACTGGGATAATGCAGCAAATGTGTTTTCAGACCAGAGACTACATGCAACTTGACATAATCTCTACCTACTGTAGTTCTGGTACAGATTCCAGTCCCTCAAAAGCAGCCATCTTTTTTTCTGTAGCCTATATCACTATAGGATATAGTTGATATAAACCTACTATATCATGGGAGCTGCAGGAGGAGCCATCAGACCCAGGATTACATTCCTACTCACCGATGTAGAACGTGTTGAGTTGTGTCTCTTAATTCTCATTCCAAGTTCAGATGCTGAAGACATATATCCCGTATACCTCACAATGTGACCTTTGGGATGGGGCATTGTTCTGGCTACCATTGCTTCTTTCTGTTCTCTTCCTTTGCAAGATCTATCCACTTATTTTACAGACCTCCCTTGAGATTCCTCTACTTAAGCCCACAGTGGCACCACTCTGACCCATCTTGGGGTAAACAGACCAAAGAAAGAAAGAGAGCCTGGAAGGGGAGGAGTCACTGGTATGTAGGCATAATGTAACTGTGCCTTGTGTAAAGATTATCCTTGTATTATTCAAATGCTGACCATTGTGCCCCCATATCTGGTTGCAATCCTTATTCTGTGAATCTCCTGTCTCAATGTTATGTAAACATTGCTGCCCAATTATTTCCTGACTGGTCAGTAAAGAGGTGAGGAGTCAATGGCTGAGCAGGGGAGAGAAAAAGGCTGGACTTTGTCCTAATCAGGAGAGAGGGAAGGAGAGAGACAAAGTAGGGATTCAGCCCTGAGGAGAGGGTCCAGAACACATCATAAGAAAACAGGTGGAGCATAGAAGACCGTAAAATGCAAGTATCTTGGGGATTTAGGGTGGGGGTAGCTCCATTATCTTAGAGGATTAAAATAGATGATTATCGCTCAGTTGTTGTGCCTTAAAGCTGCCTAGTAAATGATATAGTCCTGTCTCGATTGTTTGGGAGCTAGCCAGGCTAGAGAAAACTGAAACATTTACAAAATAGACACTAATACTTGGGTCCAGTTTTTTCTTTCAAAATTAACTTTATTAAGATACAAAATATATAACAAAGCACACTTACTTTAAGCATATAGTTTTGTGTCCAGATGAACACATACCCCTAGAACTATCTTCACAATCAAAATGTGGACTCCTTCCATCATCCCTATAAGTTCTCTCTGCATCTCAGAGGTAAATCCCTCTGCAAACTCCCAGCAGTCACACGTCTGCTCCTTGTCCTTCTCGGGTAGTGCTACCTGCCCCGATGTTTCCTATGAACAAAACCTCCTTTTATTCAGTGGTATGAGACACTTGTACCCTGGGCTTTGTACTTACTGTTGATTCATGGTTTGGACATGGTACACATTTCAAAATTTGTTTAGCTACTTACCTATTATGGACATTTGAACCATTTGAAGTCTCCTCCCACCCCCATTATGAAGAGTACCTGGTTTGTTCTCTTAATTTCAAAGCTAAGTCATTCCCAACCTCCAGATGTAACAGGGAAGAGGCTAGCTAACAGGTTGAGTGCCATGTTCCAAACAAACTAGATGGTTTCAGAATCAGGGGGTGGGAGGTTTAGAAAGCTAGGAGCTGGCCTACACCCACAGACTTCCTGAAATTAGCTGATCTAGGGCAGGCCTGGCATGTGTTTCTAACAAGCCATGATGCTGTTCTGGGAACAGCTGGAGTTGATGGCCTTGCGGCATCCTTGCGGAAATGGCAGGTGATGTGTCTGTGTGTGTGGACGGACTCATCCCAAACCTCATTTATATGTAACTCTACTCACCCTACAGACAAATACAAACTTTTCGGAAATACTTGACACCGTAATTCACTTGTTTTCACTATAAACCTCAAGAGCTTTTAGAACCTCAAGGAAGCGTCTTCACACCAGTTTGGAGTCATCCTTACTTCTGCCTCCCACCAAACTACATCTTGTTTACACAGGTTTTCCCCTTTGGGCATTTGAAGTAAATTAGAATAGTACGATATGTGAGATTCGTGCTTGGCTTTTAAATTTTGATATTTTTGAGACCCTCACAGTGTTGTATGCACCAATCTATTATATAACTTGCCAAGTAGTCTTCCATCTGACTGTGTAGCTATAGCATCTATGCATATGATACACTCATTTTGTTCAGCTGCTCGTCTGTCTCCTTGTAGCCACTGTTGATGTCTAGCTATGATGACTGACACCTTCTGAGCATGTATGATTGATGCCTGTGACTAGATGCAGCTTTTTGTTTCTCTTGGGTTGAGACTTATGAGTTGAACTGTGGTCACATAGTAAATTTATGTATTATGTATTCAGTATTAAAAAAAAAATCTGCTAAACTCTTTCCCAAAGTGGCTGCACAACTTTATATCCACATCAGCAAGGCATGGGGGGGGGGGCGGTCTATTCTCTGTAGATTCATTTTCTGTGGGGAATATTAGAGAATTGGAGATTCACCCTTGGGCTGTGGAGGAACCTATTTAAATTTCTGTCCCGTGATTACTTTGAGAGCAGTGCATGACAAGCTGGCCAACACTGGTTTCCAATTTGGCTACACATTAAAATCACCTGGGACATTTCCTAGTGAAGGTCAAGCTACAGTTCAGATAATGAAAGTAGAGACTTTGTGGGCCCGGGTGAGCAGATCGGGCTTTTAATACTGGCAGGTGACTTCAATGAGCCAGCTGATAATGTCATGGAAAAGATTCTGTCTTGTTGAGTCACTTGCTGAGATAATGAGCCACACACTTCGAGCAGATGAAAGACAAGGCCTACAGGACACACTGAATGAGACTGGGGACCATGGAGGGAACAAAGGATGTATTGTCTGGCCAAGAGTGGCTTTTTCAATTATCCACATATACTTTTCCTTCTATTATTTTACCCATTTTGACCATGAAGTGGAGGACAGTTGATAACTGAAGATTGGAGAGCGATGCAAAAGCCTGTTTGTCTCTGAGTTACCTGAGCTGTTTAAAAAGTCAGTAGAGAGCAGGAAAGAAGGGGCAGGGGTGACTAATGGGTGGGCATCTGTCAGGGGGGAGGTATCCAGACCCAGGCAGGAACATCCTTTATTCTTGCAGTGGTCTTTCCCTCACTTCCAACTCAGTGCAGCCTCCTGTTTTGCAGCGACAACCAGCTCCTGTTAACTGTCTCCTAGAGAGGGCCATTGTCCTGCTCCTGGGCACTGCATTGAGAATTTCTGGCTCCTGTGTCATCTTCAGCCCTCTAGCAATTTCCTCTGGGCCCCATGGCTTAAAGTACAGCTCTTAGTCTTCGAAGTTTCTCGACCCTTTTGATTGTTCCTCAGTTTCCAATGCTTCTTGACTAAATATGAGAGCTTGTCATGTGATGCTCAGGCCCGGCATAGCCTCTGCTATGACCTAAGCTATGGACACTATAAAGTCACACCGTGCGACAGATCTCCCATGGGAGGTTTGTTGGGGAGGAGGCGTACAGAGGCTGCCTGTGGTAAGGGTGGAGGGAAAAAGAGATTAGAGAAGGGCCTGGTCTTTTATAAGGGGTGGTAGCACGTGCACAGGAGGAGGACATGTGACTTGTGGCGACAGTGGGAATGTGTTGCACCTTAGCATCTAGTGATGACATATCCTACTGTCCCTGGGTCCCTGGGGCAGGTACATGCCTGATTGCTAACAATCTTACCTCTGCATCTAGGCAGGAATGCTGAGCTTGCTGTTGCCAGCTTTGTCCCCTTACTTTTCTATGTTTTTGTTTTTCCTTGCCTTTTTCCATTCAACACACACTTCCTTCTTCAGGGCACTTTTCCTGACCACTCTGTTCTGGCTGGATGGCACTGTCATTTGTTCATGCTTCCCCTTCCGAGGTCTTACCTAAGTTGGATGGTTTGTACCCATCAGATTTGAAGGAAACCGTGCACTGCAGGGTGCTCCCCTCTGGACCCTAGATTAGGCACAGACCACACCCGAACACCAATTTCCAATACAAAGAGATCCTTTATTAAGCAAGGCAAAGAATCTGAATCAGGCAGAAACAGCAGCAAATAGCTTTGCAGGAGTAATTTTAAGAGGTGTCTTAGGATTTTATTGGTGTGAACAAACACCACGAACCAAAGTAATTCTTAAAAGGACAACATTTAATTGGGGTTGTTTTACAGGTTCAGAGGTTCAGTCCAATATCATCAAGGCTGGCACATCCAGGCAGGCATGGTGCAGGAGGAGCTGAGAGTTCTACATCTTCATCTGAAGCCTGCTAGTTGGCTTCCAGGCAGCTAGGAGGAGGGTCTTAAAGCCCATACCCACAGTGACACACTTTCTCCAACAAGGCCATACCTCCAAATAGTGTCGCTCCCAGGGCCAAGCATATACAAATCACCATAAGAATCTAAAAAGGGAGGTCTATATTAGAATGAGCTAGTATGGGTTGGTAAGTTCTGACTGGACGAGTTGATTAAGGTAGCCCATGGGGGATTTTGATTGCTGGACCTTGATATTTTGATAGTTGGACCTTGGTGATCAGCCTCAGGAATGGGTCAGGCATAAGAAAGTGGCCAAATAAGGTAATAGGCCTTGGTGTCTAGCTTTAGGAAAGTGAAAGTACCTAAATAAGCAAGAGAGAAGGAAGGAGGAAGAGTTGGACTTAGTGGCACCATGTTTGCCATGCTTGAGCCTAGGTGTTGGGTAAATGGGTGTCATTTTTCTGGCTACTTCCTGCTGGTTAGGGGTGAAGAAGGAAAAGGGAGACATTCATCTAATGGGATTGAAAGTGGGGCTGGTGGGGAGTAGGGGGAGTAAGAGGCTTAGAGGGAAAGTCCAACATTCAGTAGGCTCTGGGTGGAGGAGCTGGAGAGATCCTTGAAGTCACAACTTAGTGACTGTCTCATGTATGTCATCTGGCATGCAGAAAGCCATTTGTAGAAGCCAGTCATCTTCTGGGCTAGACTGTTGATGAGGGGCCATAGAAGGCTAAACCCTACTCATTAGGGGAGACTTGAACCATCATGTGGATGTGAACTCAAAGAGGGAAGTTCCGTTTAGCAGGTCCTCAGGAAGGTGGGTTAGCATATCAATATTATCCTCTGCCACTCTCAATTCATTGACATAACAGCCCCATTCTTCTCTGAGGGACAGACAAGCTCCTATTTTCTTCTCTGTTAAGAGGTTTAAAGCATGGCTGCTTTGAAGGGAGACTTGGGCCAGAGAAGCAAGCTGTCACTGAGGGAGGCCAGACGCTGGGCTGTGGAGTCTGTAGAAAGTTTTAATTTGGCCTTGGAATCCTGATCTGTGACAAGAGATGACCCAGAGTTCTGCTGGCCACAGCCGTTGCAGTTAAGGCACTAGCCAGATGTACAGCTATCATGATGGGCCAAGCCAGATGTACACCTATCATGATAGAAAAAAGACAGCCCCGGGGAAATGAGTCCTTGTGAGGAGCCAGTAGAATTCAGTCGGGCAATGTAAGGGCAATGGGGGATGTCTGCCACCAAAAACAGGGTCCGCATTGGGAAAACACAACTAGAAAGACTCCCATCACACCAGAATAGCCTTCTGTGGGGTGGCCAGGTAGGGAATGTGGATGACCAGGGAGGCCTTTGTTAAATGGTGAAAGGGATGCTGGGTAACAAACTTTTGTGGGCCAGTGTGGAGAGGTTTGTTGTATGACCTCACCCCAAGTGAGGGGTTGGCCATGAGAACGTGTGTATCAAAGGGGCTGAGAGGTTTGGGTTTAGTTATGTCTTGTGATGGAGAGTATAGGATTTGACGTCTGAGGATAAGCCACTGTGTTTAGGGGGGTCCGGCTGGTGGTGAATGTCAATTGTGGCCATAGCTGTTCAAGGTTTAAAGGAGCTAAGTTGGTTTCCATCATAAAATATACCCTGGACCCTGTTGGCTCGTCTATCTTTCCATGGACCTTGGATGTATATTTGGAGGGTGTTGGTCTTACTGACTGAGAGGAATCTGAGTCCTAGTGAACTTCCTTCTGCCCTTGTGGTGCTGGTGACATGACAGGACCTCGGTGATGAGCCCCAGGAGTGGATCAGGCATAAGAAAATGGCCAAATAAAAGACCTCGGTGCCTGGCTTCAGGGATGTGGAAGTGCCTGAATGAGGGAATCAAACAGTTTAGCAAGGAGAGGGAAGGGGGAAGGGCGAGACCAGCTGACACCATGTTTGCCACACCTCTTAGAGCCCTTTAAAGGTGGTTATCTGATTATCCCTGTCTTCCCCGTGGGAGTATGGCTCACACCTGGTTTTGCTTTTGTTTCTTCCTGGCTTTAGAAAGTTCTCAGATGGTTTTGTTTTGTGACTAGGACCCACAGGGTTAAAGTAGAATTCATCTGTCTCTTCCTTGTCTCACTAAGGAAACAGGCCTATCAGGAAACAGGAGTGGTAATGGAGCCTCACAGCCCAGAGAGAGGGAAGGATTTGTCCGAATACTGCAGTAATACTCCCTGATCCCTCTCCCCTTCTAAGAGAACAACTTTGTAAAAGGCTCATACACCTCATGGTTTCTCTCTGGAAGTTGAGAACTCACTAGGGAGAGCTGTAATCCCATTTCCCTCGCTGCAGCAGGCGGTCATTTTCTGTTCCACCAGGTCACCGTTTGATTACCTAAATTGATTTGGACGGTGTCCACAAGCTTTCGCTAGCTGTTTTTTTTTTCCCCCCCTTTTTGTGCAGGATAGAGCACGGGCGCCCCCTGGTGGTCAAGGGTAGAAACATCTCAAGTAGGAGCGATTCATTCCTTGTGAGAATCTCTGAGTTCCTGGACTTCTCACCTCAAAGCCACTAAACCACTGAAACAAGATGGTTTATTACTAACAGATCTTTCTGATGTCATGCTTACAGTTTCACAGTCTCTGTTGCCACGGAGCCGTGCCATGAGGTAGAGTGAGGCTGAGGTTTGTTAATCTGGCCCACAGTGAGGACAGAGAAAGGAGTGTCTGTCTGAGAGAGCAGCCAACATGCCCTCTGTGGGAGGAATGTTGAGCTGTATATGACATCTCCGATTCACGGTCATAGTGTGTTATCTAAATAACTCTGAGAGGTCAAGGCAGGTCTCCTGGGTGTAGCGCTGGGACCAGGGGCCTGTGACTAAGGGGCAGGTGATAGACTGTGGATAATTGCTAGATTTGGGCTGTTTGCGCGGCTAGACAGCTTGGAGACAGAGGAATGAAAGTGGAGAGAAGGAAGTGAATGACATATTTGTAATATGTATGAGTGTTCGAACTCTCTCATCAAGCAGCCATGTCGAAATACAAATTGACAGTGGCTGAGGAGGGAGGAGGTCCTGGCTGGTGGAATGGACCATCACGATCGGGGCAAGAGCAATTGTGGGTTTTTGGTAAAGGACACAGAACCTGATAACGTCTGAAGAATCTCCAAGTCAACAATCCTGCTGGAGATCATGTCGTTCTGGACCAGAAAATCAGTCAGATCCCTTTTGGAATTTCCCTAAAGACCTTGCACCATGTGTGAAAGTTGGAACATTTTCTCCAAGAGCTCTCAAGGGGCAACAGTTTTAATTAGGTGAATATGTGATACAATGGTCCAAGGGATTTACAGAAGTAGTTTTGAGTCTTATATCAAGGCTTCTAATGTATGTAAACATCAAAACAACAACAACAACCACTGTCCAGACTTTATTTGATGATAAATGCTGATATGGAAGAGAAGAGTCTAAGGTTAACTCCGCCCTCAGTCCACAGGTGCTATTGGCATATTGCTCTATCACAATAGATAGACCATGCCAAAAACATGGAATACCAGAGCAAATACCTATATTTATAAATATAGAACTTAATTAATGTTCTATATTCTAAAATACTGTTAACTTGTGCTTTGATAAAAAGCTGAGCATTTAGTATCCTATATTTAATGTTCTTTATATTTCTCAGTCTGTATGCAGTGAGAGATGTGATCTGGGATTCGGGAGCAAACTTCAGCAGGGCAAGCCCATAGGTACCTGTTGCTTTGACTGTACTCTGCCCAGAAAATGAAATTTACCAATGAGACAGGTCTCTGAGGACTCTCCACAGCATTCTGAAGTAGCTAAGCTAAATGAAAAAAATGGTCAGGAGACACACTTGGATGTTTCTTCACCTCAAGTTAGTAATTAAACTTTTCACCCATCTTTCCTCTTTAAATTACACATAAGCTTGGGTCACATTGTTGGCCCACTGTAGACAATGTTCCCTATAGAAACCGCTTTCCTCGTAGCAGAGATGGAGATTCCATTTCATCATAGAGGGTAATTGATAGTGTTCTCAGTATCAACTTTTCATGAACTTGAAACCTATTTCAATTGCAGTTTTGACTCACTTAAGAACTGGCTGTTTTCAACCTTACGATCCTAACAACCTCACAGTGTAGGTTCATGTAGTTGAGTGGGAGGGGGGCGTGGCTTTGTTTCCCCAGTGTTTAGTATTTTGCTATACTGTATAAGTAAGTTTCTAAATTAATGTATTGCTACACTTTACTGCCTTTTCCAACACTATGTGTACACGTGAGACAATATGTTATACAAAACCTTACAATACTTTGATCTAAAAGACAGAGACAGCCAGAGACTTATGGGATGGGATGAAAAAACGGAATCCAGATTTAGCATGATATTTCATAAAATTATTCACATTCTCCCAGCGAGCATTAATAATTTAGAAACTCAAAATTGACATGTTGACTAATGAAGTTGAATCTATACAACCTATAGAATATTTCTTCTGAAATTTTCATTCACACAAGTAAGCACAATGTTACTGCAGTAATATTGGTGATGTAATCAAATGTAAAGAATGCGTTATTATTCATTAACACATCAATGCCAATAGTGTGCGAACATTATCACCAGAACCATTATTATAAGGAAAAAGATAAAATGAGGAACAAAGGTTTTTGACAATTATTTTAATTAAATAAAAAATAATTAATTTTACATCTGATCTCAGTTTCCCCTCCCTCCTCTCCTTTCAGTCCTCTCCCCACTCCCCTCCACCATCCCCCTGTACTCCTCTGTTTTTCCTTAGAAAAGGGGAGAACTCCTGTGGATATCAACCAGCCCTGGCATATCAATTTGCAGTAAGACTAGGCGCATCCTCTTCTATCGAGGCTAGAAGAGGCAGCCCAGTCGGAGGAAAGGCTCCCCAAGGCAGACAAGAGAGTCCGAAACAGCCCCCGCTCCTGCTGTTAGGAGTCCCACATGAAGACCAAGGTACACAACTATAACATATGTGCAGAGGGCCTGGGTCAGTCCCATGCACCTCAAGTCACTGTCAACTCAGAAGCTCTTGACTAAAAAATGGTGTAGTTTTCTCTCACACTTTAACCATCAGATTTGATTAAACTCCCCTCCCCTACTAGGACTGTCGGCTTCTGCTAGTGATTGTGACGTCTGCTATCAGAAGGCTAGAGATCTGCATTCAGATAAACGGCTCCAAAAATGTCCTTCTAAGAGTGTGTTTTGTGAATAGGTGTGGACACAAAATCTCAGCTTCAAGACCAGTTAGCGGGAGATTTTTGTAAGATAAATGATCAAAATGTCCAGGAGTAAGTCACTGGCTAAGACAGTTAATGACGTCATACTGCAGGTTATGCACTGAGCTGGGAAGGTGTGTGGGAAGGAAATACCTGGCATAGGAGGAGAACAAAACACCAAACACACCAGTTGCTGTGTTGCTAGTGTTGAATTGTCTTGGTTTTTCAAAGGGAAACTGTAGCTGGATTTTGCTACTTTGTGAGTTCTTTATTCCCTACCCTTTATCCCCCAGCTATCCCTGTCTCACTAGATAAAGGAGAGAGGTGTATGAGACGAAGATCTGTGAATCTAATGTCTTTCTCCTTGTTTCTCCTTTGTGCAGTGACTACTATCAAACTGAAAACACCCCACTCCTCCCCCCTCGAAAGACCACCAGCCACAGCCCTGCCTCTCGGGACCTAGCATTTATATACCCCTCTGACAAGTTCCCAGGATTCCAAATGTCACACAATCACAGAAACTGTCTGCAGCTGGCTATGTATTTCACTCTGGCAGAGGAGGAGGCAAATTATAGTCAGCTGCTGTAGGTAGTCTCAAGTATCCCCATATTCCTACAGCTGGGATTAAAATGAAAACATATTCTTATAATACTGGTTTTTTTCAAGAAACCGAAATTCCAGAATTGTCACTAGATTCTGCCCCACCCTCCCTTCTGTATTAAGCCATTACTTGTGCTGGGTTGTAGCGGGAAAATTAGAAACAGAGACGTTTTCAATGAGATAAGTGCTTTTCGGGTCAGTGGCCAAGTTTTTCAGGAGACCTCTCCTGCCCAATTCTAATCTTTATCAGTTTTGATGGTGTCCACAGCTTTTCATTTCCTGAGGAAACATAAACAAATCCATATTCCCAATGCAAAACTTTTGCTGGCTTCCCTTCTGATGTTAACATATCGTTATAGTATATATAGGATGATTTAATTCCAGTTTTTTTCTATAACCCAGTGTCTCTCAGCTGCTGTTCTTCCTTTCTCATTAACATTCAGAAAATTTAAAGTTGACAGATCATTAATCTATCCCTGGGGTCTTATTCTTCCTTTATGTTTTATAAGCATTTCCTTTAAGGTACAATTAGATTTCGTAGGAGTGTGTGGTATACCTGCAATGTGCTTTATATTATAGTGTGCAAGGCATTGCTTCATCTTACTGGAGACATATATGGGGGCATTGTCAGCCTTAATTTGTACTGGTATCTCATAATAACCAGTGCTTCCAGTAAATGTGTAATTACAGAATCAGCCTTCTCAGAACACAAAGGAGTTACCCATTGAAACCCTGAATACGTACCAATGGTATGGTGCACAAACTTTAGTTTTCCAAATTCTAATACATCCATACATCAGATTTTATTTCTTTTGGTGCCCCTAAGGTTACTTCCAGTGGGCAATGGATTCTGGTTGTACAAAGAACAAGTAGGACATTTTCTTATCATTTCCTTGGCCTGTTGCAAGGTGATAGAATAATATTCTTTAAATCTTTACTGTTAACATGGGATTTTTTCATGAAAATTTGAGACTTTCATCACATTTCCAATTAATAATTGGTCAATTCTTCATTTTCTTGTGCTAATAGGTCTGGCAGGCCTGTATGAGACTGAATATGGGTGATTATATAATGGATAGTTTCTATTCCTGACTGCCTGTTGCAGCTGTATAAACACCAAAGTAAATTCCGAATTATCTGGAATAAATCCAGCTGTTTCTATATGTAGAACAACTCTTTCTACATATTAAGAGTTAATAATGTTAAGAAATTCAGAAAATCCAATCAACACCATAAGAATTGCACATAGCTTTGATTTTTGGACTGAAGCATATGGGCTTTGAATTACATAGCTCATTTTGTCTTATTTGTAGCTTGCTATTCCCAACTTACTTGCATCTATAAAAAATATAGGTGCTTCTGGAATTGGTATTCCCTTTACAATACAAGGGAGAATCCAATAAGTTCTTTTTATAAACTGAAGATGTTTGCTTTTAGGATATTTGCTGTTAATTTCTCCCAAAAAGTTGCTACAAGCTCTTTGCCAATCTTCTTTGATTAACCATAATGACATAATCTCAGCATTAGTATAAGGTACTATGATTTCTGCTGGGTTTGTTCCTGACAATTGACATAGTCTTATTCTACCTTTTATGATTAAAGAAGCAACGTTTTCTATGTAAGTCTTTAATTTTTTACTTTGTTTGTGTGCTAAGAAAATCCATTCCATGATACTATCTTTCTTCCCTTTGCGGAGTGAGCCCAGTAGGAGAATGAAATGAAGGCAAAATAACCAAAATACAATCAAGTTTGGGATCTATAAGATATATGTATCTTTCAGTCTCAGTTCTACCAGAGTTAATTCTCTTTGCTTTAGCTATTAACTATCTTGGGATGTTTGGGTCTGAATCTCCATGTAATGTTTGAAACAAATTACTTAACTCTTGAGTAGTTAATCCAGTTGTAGGCCACAGCCAATTAATATCTACTATTAATTTTTTTAATAACATTTGCAACTGATTTCTTCTGATATATCCCTTTTGTAGTTGAAATTTTTTTGCTGACTTATTTTATAGCCCAAATAGTTATATCTCATATCTCTTTAAAAAAAAAACACAAAAGACTCACATATAGTCTCTCTCTAAATCAGAAGCTTAGGAGATGGCTCAGTGAATAGTAAACTAGAGTGCTTACTACCCCCACACAATGACCTGAGTTTGAATCCTCAGTGTTCACATAAAAAACTGGACATGCACATGTAACACCCATACTGTGGGTGGTAGACACAGGGGCATCATGGGGGCTTGTTGCTTCAAGTTTAACTCCAGAGTCAGTGAGAGACCTTACATCAAGTCGATAATGTAGAGGGTGACAGAACAAGGTACCAATGTCCCTCCTTGCCTCCAGATCTGCACACAGACATAGGTAAAACACACACAAAGGTAATCCCTTAAAGGTGTGTCTCTGCATCAGATATGCCTGTGGTACCTGATATTCTTTTATCAACTTCCATAAAGCATTTATTCTTTCCCAGGTGAAGAATAATAATAAACAGGACATAGTAGTTAGTTTTTAACCAGGATTAGCCATTGGAGAAGGTACAATTTTTTGTCTTGTTTTAGGCAGTGAATTTAATTCTCTCTCTCTCTCTCTCTCTCTCTCTCTCTCTCTCTCTCTCTCTCTCTGTGTGTGTGTGTGTGTGTGTGTGTGTGTGTGTAGGACAGTGTACATCAGTTTCATTTCTCCTTGGGTACTATCCATTATATAAGGGCGTCTCACTGCAACAGGGGACATATCAATTCTTCTAGGCTGGTTTTTCAGCAAGCCATAGAGATGACCATGTCTCTGCCTACTCGATGATGGTTGGACAAGCATGTTCAATCATGCCTGGATTTTTATTTGTGTGCTGAGATCAAACTCAGTACCTTATATTTACAGAAAATGTACTTCATTAACAGAGTTATCTCCCTAGCCTTGAACTGGTACCTTTTAAGAGACACCATGACATTTTCAGGTCTCCAGTTAGGCAGTCAAAACAGCAACAGCTTTTTCAGGACTGTCTTCAATTCATGTGCATTCGTGATCATTTTAGTATGTCTAGATCTGAACTTTATTATTATTACTGTCAAATCAGCCAAACTTCTCATTATCTTCATAATTTTCTAAAATCCTTGCTGCTACCCAAAAAATGTTCTTCAAGCTCCACTTTCCACTGCAAACTTGCTCACAGCCTCCTTTTCCAGATTAACTTGCTAACTCCACATTGTCCATGGCCCATACTACCTGTGCCCTCCCATTACATTAGTCACATACCTATGGATAAATGAGGAGACTACAGCTTTATAACTAAGACACTAGAGAACAAATCTCATCTCTCATACTTGCTATCTCAACGTAAGTTACTTTCACTTGTTTGAACTTCAGGCCCCCCAGTAGAACAATCATTTGGGCGGGAAGTTAAACACAAGAATTACAAACAGGCATTTTGCTACATCATTGGGTCCTTAAGAATCCTGAAATTCTAGATGGTTTTAATCTGTTTACAGAAGAGAATGAGTATTTAGTTCTCAAAAATGAAAATAAAACAGAAAAAAATAGAGAAAAGAAGCTCTTTAAAAAAAAAAAAAATCAAGAAGTAATATAGTTCTGACAGCACCAGTGCTGACATGGTACCAAGCTTGGCCGTAGGCCTGGGGGATTAAAGGAAGACACAGACTTTTACTGAGCAAATTCAATATATACACCAAACCAGGGAGGGAAAAACACAAACAGGAACTCAACTGGGGGGCAATGGTTTGTATAGTGGAAAGTCCCTGCCCAGGGCATCATCCTTTAACAGGATGCTTTGTTCTTAGAAAAACTGCAGAATGTTACTTTGCAGACAGCACCACAAAGAAAGTCTCAGCCAAGGCATGGCAGCTCTTCAGGGTCCTACATAGTTCTAGAAACAGAAATCTACTAGGACATTAGTAAGCAATCAATTACAAATATCCTCAAAGGCAGGAGTTAGTACTGCATGCCTTTAATCCCAGCACTCAGAAGGTAGAACAAAGGGTATACCTGTGATTTTGAGGCCATCCTGGGATATACAACAAGTTCCAGGCCATCCAGGGATATTTAGGGGTTGAAGTGTTTATAACAAGATAAAGAGAGGAGGGGATATATTCTATGGTGGTGTAGACAGGTATGGGGGCAGGAGGTGCCTCAGTGGGCTCATGCTGAGGCATCCTTGCCCACTGAGGGACCAGCCACGCAATGGTATAGTATAGAATAGAGTTTTTTCAGGGCATGGGGAGGGGAGTTACAAGGGTAGTAGAGGCAGAGAAAGGCAGAGAGAGAGAGAGAGAAAGAGTGAGAGAGAGAGAGAGAGAGAGAGAGAGAGGAGAGAGGAAGAGAGGGGTTCCAAAAAGCAGAGGGGTGGGGCTGGAAGAGGAGAGAGGGAGAAAGGGGTCAGGGAGAGAAGGGGCAGAGAGTAAGAGAGTGAAAGAGCTATACCACTCCTTGGGCATATAATCAAAGGACATTCCATCCTAGAACACTTGGTCAACTATGTTCATAGCAGTTTTATTTGTAATAACCAGAAACTGGAAACAACCTAGAGGTCCCTCAACTAAATAATGATAAAGAAATTGTGATACATTTACACAATGAAGCATTGCTTATCTACTTTAAAAAAATGATATGAAGCTCACAAACAAATGGATGGAACCAGAAAAACAGAGCATATCATCCCGAGTGAGGTAACTCATACCCAGAAAGACAAACATGGTATATATTCATGTATATGTAGATATTAGCTGTTAAATAAATGACATCAAGCTAAGTGTAGACCCAGAGAGATAAGGCCGAGGGTGGGGGAGGCATGTATCTTGTTTTGAGTGTAGAGTATCACTTTCATACTCTCTGGGAGTGGCTAGGGCAGATACCTATCAAGATTCTCACCTACAGTGTTCTGTGTGGATTCTTTAGCTGTTGGTTTTGGCTCTTTTTCTGGCATTACTTCACTGTGAAATGTCTAAAAATGGAAATCCTGTTAACATTAATATGAAAAGCATTTTGATCACACTCACTCTTCCCATACCTACCTCCAACTGCCCCCAGATCCAGTATATACTCTTCAATCTTCTATCAACTTCATGACCTTTAAAGAGAAATGAGTCACGTATTCTGCCTGTGTCTGGGGCCATCTATCTGCAACCCTGAATTCTTAACTCTATTTCACAACACATCAGCTGTGCAAACCCAAAATTTCATAATGTGCTTAAAAATGACAAGCTCTATAATTCTTAAAATTAAGAAACACAGAAATCATAATGGGGCTTGGTTCTCTTAAATACAAAGGACCTACTTGAGATAGAGAAATTTATAAAACGACAAGCTCTATAATTCTTAAAATTAAGAAACACAGAAATCATAATGGGGCTTGGTTCTCTTAAATACAAAGGACCTACTTGAGATAGAGAAATTTATTACTTTGAAGAACACATCGCTTTAGGGGGCTACTGTAAATTGACTCCCATCTTGGGGAACTATGGCATGAAATCTCTCATCAACACAGGCTAGAAAGGGCCTTTTCATATAAATCTGGTGTCCAGGAAGGAAAACAACTCTGTTGTCTTCCTGTAACTTTTCCATATAGTTTAGAATAATCCAGTTCATGTATATTTGCAAAAATATAAAAGAAGTAAGTACTCTACAGATATCTCCCTATGGAGGTCATAGTTCACATGTGGACTCCATAAATGGTTTTGAATAGTTTAGGGAAGAACCAAATTGCAATTGGTGTGTGTGGGTGGGTGTGGCTGACATTCAGAAGTTCATGTCCACAAGTAGACAGGTGATGTTTTAGAACCGGCAGCTGAGCATAAAAAGATGTAGACATGAATTTAAAAAGAGCAAGTTTTCAGTCTAAAACTGTATTCCTATCCACTGTAGAGTCTATAAGACAGGGCAAGCATTAAAGCGCCCACTTCAGTACACACTCTGAAAGTATGCAGTTCCTATTTTTACATTCAACAGTCACCCATGTATTTTAAAATCTGAGTACAAGGCAGACAGTTCTGAAGGAATACTATATGGCATGAATCCTGCTTTTTATATACTTATGCATGTGAACTCTTAATTCACTCAAGCTTTAATTAGATACTAGAATATTCTTACAAAACAAAAAAAAAATCATTTTGCTTCACTTGACATGCAAAAAATCTAGTGGAACTTCTTGGTTTTTCCTATGACAGAAGTAAAATATTTCTTCCAGCAATTTTTTAAAAAAGGGCTTATACTGCTCAATGGCAGAGCATATGCATAAGTTGTGTGAAACTTTTGGTCAATACACATCACCACAGATAGGCATCCAATAATATTAATAATGAAGTGATACAGAAGGAAGTCACCCTTATTATAATAATTTTGACTCTTTTCCTACTCATCTCTTAGGAGAGAAGTATCACTTGGATTCATCCAGACTCTAGAATATTCACTACCTAGTCCGTTTGCCAGTGGCAGGGTATGTATGAGAGACACTGCGACGAGAGCTGCTTAAAGTGAAAGCTCTTGAGAGGGTTGCCTCCACTGTTACAGAACCCATGGAGACTCAGCGCACCAGTATGGTACAGTCAGCTCTGTGGACAGCAGAATGGAGTCATGTTCTCCATCATCCTCCTGCTGTGGCGGATTGTTCTGGAAATCACATTTGTAGAATGTGTAGAATGTAAACGATGTATCATCATATCCTGTGCTAATCAGAACACTAAAAGTAAAAATTGTGCTGACCATGCAGCTCAGAGGGAGAGAGCAATTGCCTAGAACGCTCACAAAGCTCTGCGTTCAATCCTGAGAAACACCGATAGAAAATTAATTATTCCGTAAGTACTGGGTGAGTTAGTGTAAAATATTGTGGCACAAACACACCTTGCAATATGAAATGAGTAAGGAAAAAGGTGAGTGTGAAAATACTGTCTAAACGGGCAAAATGTAGGGAGACATTGATTATCTTATTAAAAATAAAATCAACAAATGAAAATGAATGGTATTGTGTCTCTTTTGTGACATGAAACACTTTAGTGACATTGGTGACAATATATAATAATATTCACATACAAAATATGATGCGTTGTTATAAAACTGAAAGAAAAGTCCATTCTATGACCGGTGCCATTTGCAATGACAGAGGACACATACGAGGTGGGAGGCAGAAGACCTCTGTCTAATTTATACAAATGCACCACATACACCTAGAGCCAAAATTAAACAAGCCCAAGTGTTTTTCAGACAATGTAGCCCCAGATCTGAAGTTTCCGAAGTAAGTCTGCATTCCAGATATGTTAAGAAAAAATATCACTGAAGTTGGTCCTGCCATCTTCAGTATAAGGCATCATCTTTCTCTTCTTTTGTCACTAGGGTGGGGGCACCCTCAGAAGACACCCATCCAGCAGCTTACCTGTGATGCCCCGGACAGACTCTCCAGCCATCAGTTTTGGCTCTTTTTCAAGTATTGATTCACTATGAAATATGATAATCCTTTTTAACATCCATAAGAAATCACTTACTAAAATATTCTAAATTCTTATTGTGACTCCCTAATGTGCTATAATTAGAAGTTTTTAAAAAGGAATAAATTGTGTTGTGAGAGTTGATTATGATTGGTGACTGCTTTCCTTATAGCTTTTGCTTATGCTGAAGACATGGGGAGAGTTTAGCACCCCCTCCCCCCATTTAAAACAAGAGCAGCCTTGCATACACATGTACACTCAAGGAGAAGAGGTAGGGTGATTCATCTACATGCCTTGTTCTGCTGGCTACACTAATTGATGGATTTCTCTTTACATGCTCAAGTAGTGAGCATTCCTATTTCATTCATCCCTCATGCCCCTAGAGCAACACAACCTTGTCTGTCATGGCAGTTTGCTGGCATTTCAGTGAGGGAGGCTGGTATTTTTTTCTCAAGAGGTTAGTTTGGTAGACCATGAAATTGATTCTTACCTCTAAGAATCCCTCTCAAGTGCTCTCAGAAGCCACCACATTTTGTAGATTTTCAAGCTGCTTTTTCAATAATTCATTTATGAATAATTTAAACCACTACTTGGATGGGTTTGTGCTCCACAAGCATTTCTGTGAAACACTGAGTCCTTATAATTCAGAACTTGTGCCAAAACTCACAGGAGGGCAATACTTTCCCCTGGCTCTGTGCCTTCATGCCTCCAGCTAGGAACTACAGGTTCTAGGAGTTGTGGTTAGTAAGCCTTGAGACAAAGGCTGCATTTTCCTTCTTCTTTAGGTTTTTACCACCGCTGGGATCTGGTAGACTGGCCTTTGAACCTGCTCTTCAGAACCACGTCCAAACGGCCACTACTGAAGTTAAGTCCAAGGGAGCCTTCAGCCTAGCCTTTCTGTGGCTCGGTCTTGTCAACAGCTAACCCACACAAACACTATGAACTCAGTGATTTCTAATTATGTGTATATGTGTATGAGTGAATGTGCACACGCACGCATGCACACACACACACACACAAACACACACACACACACACACACACACACACATGCTATTTTTTTTGTGTTGTTTTGTGTAATGTTTATGAGATTTCCAGCTTGTTCTGTGGCAGATGCTCTTGTTTCTGACTCCCAGGCTAACTCTATGGTGAACTTCTAGGGATTTATGCTCTCCATCTCCAGTCTCTCAGAAGGCTCCTTCAGATGACAGATGCAGACTACAGTGAACATCAGACCGTATGTTGCTTCCCAATATTCAAAACTTCCATCCTTACAAACAAGTGGTAAGTTTTTAAATCACTGAACTAAATCATAACCCTAAATTTTTTTTAGCATGATTTCACACTATTTCAGAAGGTTTTTCTGAATGCTTCAAAATCATAGGCTCTTCCAGTTTTTATGGAGCATGTCATCGGAAAAGAAATATGGAAGGTGAAATGTCTCCCTAAGTAGAGGGAAACAGGGTTAGACACATTAACTACGTGAGAATCTTGTAATGGGTAATCTTGGACTCAGGTGTCATGGCTCCATAGCCAACAGTAAGTTTTCTTACAAACACATTCATCTTAGAGCATAAAAAATATAGACATAGAGACCATTGCATGAACAGCAAACCCTGGAAGAGTTTTGAACCCTGTATTGCTACTCATACATTTGCCAGCAGATAACTGGCCCCAAATATATTAGTGACCTGAATTATTTACCTGAAAACTAATATTTTAAATACATGTGCATGACATTTTATGGACAGTACATTTGTATGTATATATGATTTCATACATGCCTGCCAGGATATGGGTGTGGGAGTTCAAACTTGGGGGTGGACCCTCATCTTCAACCTTGTCTTTGTGCCTGGGTCTCTTCATCAGTGTGAAAGTCCAGTAAACTTCAGAAGATTTTCTGTCTCTGTCTCCCATCTCATTCTAAGCTCCCCAAGTTTACAGATACACACAAGACCATCGGGCCTCATGTATATTCTGGGAATCCAAACTCCCATTCTCACACAAGCATGGCCAGGACTTTATGTACTGAACCATCTCTCTAGTCATGGATTCTAAACAGTACTTCACACTGTGTCAAAGGTATATTCAGTAATTTCAAAATTGTATGCTCTACAAATAATTATTCAGCTGTGATTAAAGAAGAAATAAAGATGGTGAAATTGTCTTACACAGAGGAAAACAATGCCAGTCTCCAGATACTCAGTGACTTTTAAAACCCATACACTCTTATATGGGTAAAGTCCTCTATTTGGCTCTTCCATTCACTATTAAAGAGAAAGCAAAAACGTGCTATAAACAACTATAGAAAATAGGACTACTCAATACCAAAGCTAATTTTTTGTTACCACATATACTTTGATATACACATATCCAATTTTGGATAGTCTTTTACATGGACATTGATTTATACACAATAAATACGTAGAGAACTCTTAATTTCCATTTCCCTGTATAGATCAAAGGCAAAGAGACAAATTTATCAAAAGTTAATACTCATAACAAGTTGTTGTGCGAATCCTTATGACCTTAAGTACTACCCGACAGAGACAAGTGTCATCCTCAACCAGAATCAGCATCCCAGACTGGAGTATTACAGGGAGAGCACCCTGTTGCTGTTACTGCTATGGTCTCTGGAGAAGTGTCAGTGAGTATATAGTCATCTTGTATAGGAGTACAAAGAGCTTCTCCAAGGACTGAGCTGAACTTATTCCACTCAGAATGAAAATTCCTGGCAAAAGGAAGCTCAATGTCTGGTGACCATCCTTTCCAGCACAGCAGAACATAGGAAACACAAACAGACCAGGGATAAAGACCTTTGCAAAGAATTTCCAGCTATCGGTGTGACAAAGTTCCAAAAATGTCAGTGTATATAGTTTCCCTGTCCACATCCAAGGAAGAGGCTAAGAAGCCCCTTAGTTCTAGCTCTGGTCTCTTGCTTATGCAAAGAAGCTCAGAATAAGCTTCCATCCCTTTCCATGGTAAGAACTACTGGAAAGATCCTCCTTAGTAGCTATCTACCCTGAACTGTGTCTGCAGTGAGAGAATTATGGAAGAAGCGTGGAGATGGAACAGCAAGTCCAGGGGAGTAGTACCTCCCATGAGACACTTTTATGTTTCCACTATAAACCATTGAGTGAGTCAAGCTTTTACTGTGTGCTAATAGCCTGTACTCCAAAGGGGGATAAAGCAATCCTCGTTCACTTCATTTACAGCATGTGAAAGTCCAGTGTAAACTCCTTGACATTGCCCATGGCTGGAGTAGAGCATTTGTCCCACCAATAATCAATGGACTGAGACTGTGTAGCCAATAGGGAGAACACTTGCCTAGAATGCTCATAATGGCAACGTTCATTCCCTAGCACTGCCTATCAAACTCAAAATCCACTGACTTTTAAAAGTTATTCAGTGAGTTTATTACATATTATGTCAATGAATTTTCACATTAAGTTGCAAATGATTAAAGATAACAGCAATATGTGAATTACATAATATATAAATTATGAAATTACAGAAAAGGCCCAGACAATATTAATTACATTTAGTTATAAAGATTAATGAAAATAATTAAATACTGTATTTTTGACATAGTCACATTTTAATGACACTGAACTATGTAATAGTATATAGCATAAAATGCAATGAATTTATTATAAAAATGAAAAAACAATCCAATTTGTAACAAAATCAACTTGCTATTGTGTGACTAGAATAGAGAGGACACATATAGTATTTTAAAAATCTTTTTCTTATTTATACAAAAATTTACATGCATTAGTGACTAGCTTAAGTAGACCAGCATGTTTCAGATATATTTTGAGATCTGAAATTTCTTACAGATAATTTCTTAACTGGTTATAAGAATGTTAAGACATGAATTAAGAAAGAATATAACTACATTTATATTTGACTTCCTTGGTTCCTTTTTGCAGAAACAAAACTTTTTACTCCTTTTTAATTAGGGTAAGACCAGTAGAATACTCACTATTAATCTCACCTGTACTGACCTGGACAGCTTTTTAAGTATCAATTTTAGCTGTTCTGGTGGTCTTACTTCACTGTGTCATATTTTTAAAAAAGTAATATTCATAGTAAAAAACATTTACCAAATGCTTTGAATCTGTTGTTGATTGAGCTCTTAGTATATGTTACATTATCAATTTACAAACTACTGTTAGTTTGTTCTTCAACAAGTTGACTATAGTTGGTGATTCTTGGCTACAATTCTTTCTCATGTTGAAGAAAAGGAAGAATGTAGCCCACAAATAGCTCAACACACACACACACACACACACACACACACACCACCACACACACACAAGGGGTGGGGAGAGAGAGAAAAGACAATGGTTCTTCCACAGCCTTTGATGGCTGAAGTAACTAATGGTTTCATATTCACATACTCAATGTAGTTATACCTGACTTCATTGTCATTCGTGCCCCTAGCGCACCAGGGTACCTTCTCTAGATACTTCATTGGTATTTCATTGACTGTAATGTTACCTCCCAAGAGGTTAACTTTGTTGAAGCTGTTTTTTTTGATAACCCATTCATGACTGAATGCTAAAACCATTATCTGGCTGTTTCTATGCGAAACAAGCCTTTCTATGAAGACTTAACAAGGTAATAACAGGAAGAGACAAAATAAGATCTAGTGGGTAACTTTTGTTATTTACTGTGGAACTATTTAGAATTCCAAGTAGAGCTTAACATGTGAGTTTTGCAAGGTATGTCCTCGAAACATATCTACCCGAAAGTTATGAATCTTCACTCTGGGCGTTAGCTGTGGTGATTTTAGGATCTTTTAATTTGGAGCAAATCAGCTACTTAATAAGGTGTAACAAGTGTTTTATTGATTCATAGCCATTATAGAAGATAACATAATTGCCCACTATTATGGAACTAATCAACCATAAATAGGACGGAGCTGGCTTGAAATACAACTTTTACTTCTTTACCTACCCAGTGTCTGAGCTGGCAGATAATAAAAAGAAATGAGCCTGTGCATGTAAAGCTGGTGTCAAGGGGGGAAGCAAAATGTTGGCTGCCTGTGACACTGCCTGATAACTCAGGACGATCCCCAATTGTGTATGCTCTCAGAAAAGATAAATGCCTAAAAGGATAAAAACTATTAAAGGTCTAGGTTCATAAATTGACATCAGAAAGGGTTTGAATATGTACGTAGAGTCAGTTTGACATCAATAACTGTGAGTAACACTAGGAAGCAGAGAGTCAGCCCTTGGGAAATGATGGCCAAGCATAAAACTCATGCCTATATGAATTAAAAGGAGTAAGTTTTCAGCCTAAAATTATATTCTAGAATACTTTAGGGGGTGACTATAAGACACAGCAAGCATTACCTATATGAAAAAGGTTATCTATCTCAGAGCACACCTGGCAAGATTTAGTTTGTTTACCTTTGAATTCCCCAGATGTTAATGTACTGTTAAATCTATTACGTCTTTCCTGAAGAAAGGCTTTGGATCAGTACTGTAATGCACTTCTAAAAATAAGGACAAACGTGTATCATTACAACTCTAGACTCACTGTTAATATCATTCTTTGCCCAATCTGAAAACTATTCTGGAGTAAGTGATTATTCATTTGTAGGCAATTGATCCATGAAGAACTCTTACTTTCCATCCTCTTTGTATTTGAGATCAAAGAGACAGCTATCATGTGTTAATACCTAAAAATAGACTCCCATGCAAAACTGTGATGATCCTAACTGACCACTCTCAGAGAGAGCTGCATCCTTCCTTACCTGGATCACACACACTCAAACGCACACAATCACACACAGATAAACACAGAAACACTCGCATAAGCAAATAGAAACACAGATACACAAACACAAATTTACACACACATGTTGAGGTTTGGTTTGTTGCTATGTATTGTAATGTTAAATTCTATACCCAAAGATCTAGGCCTATAAGTGGCTTCTCAGGTTTACAAGGTTTTGTTGTGCAAACCTTGTTCCTTGATTTAAAACTATTGGTTAAATAATGTTGGCTAGAGCCAATAACTGAGAGATTAGAGGTAGATGGGTTTGGAGTGACCTGGTCGGAGGAGAACCATAAGGCAGAGAAGGTGGAATGACCCTGAGGGTTGGCCAATTGGAGTTAGGAGCAGCCCAGATGAAATATACACACACACTAAAAATACTGTCTTACACACTCACACATTTGCTCTTATATACACATAAACACATATACAAAACCACACATACACACACATATATACCCACATAGACATTTATACACACAAACACACACACCCTCTCACAATGAACACACATATGCACACACACAAACACATACAAATACACACAAACACAAATATAAACTCTCACATATACCCACATAAACATTTGCACACATATACAAATACACATAAAATCACAAACACAAACACAGAAACAAGCACTCTCACACAAATACACATACAAAGACACACACTTACAAACAACACATTAATACACACGACAGAAACACATATACTTACACAATACTAACCCAAAGGCACACAGACATACAAACTTCATTCACAAAAACACAAACACTCATGTATACACAAACATATACTCACAGATATACTAATGCACACACACAAACACACAAATAAACACACACAGAGAAACACAAACACACAATCCACTCATACTCACACAAACACAAATTCAAACACTCTGACATTCACACATACTGAAACATATACATGCACACACAAATACACATATACACTCACATACATATGCATAGGATCATAGACACACACAAATGCTCATACACATAGACACACAATCACATATAGACACCCACACGGCCACTGCCAACCACATAAAACCACACTCATATAAACAAACACACTCACACACTCACACACACACACATATATACAAACACTTAAAAGTTACAATGCTGACACACACAGATGCACATAGTCACACATAGAGAAATGCACACACACACAAAACCATATACAGAAACTCACCATCACATACATAAACACACATACAAACACATACATATTCATGCACACACTCACAGACATACTCATGCACACACACAAGCACACAAAACACAAAAATCACACACACTCTCACATGAAGGTACACATAAACACATTAACACACACACTCTTAAACACACACACACACATAAAAACATACATGCACAAAACACACTCCTACATAAACACACATACACAGAATCACACAAATACACACACGAACCCTAACCCAGCACACACCCAAGAGCTCTGCAACCTTACCTCACATTCAGAGACCAGTTAGATGTGAGTGGACAGTCATCCAAAACCTAACCCTAGCCCAGAGGCAGGTCAGATGGTCTCAGTCCCTTCGTTAAGATTCCCCTGGTCCCAGGAGACTCCAGTTTGTGTCAAGTTGATACATACTAACCAGCACAACTCTATAAAACCAGCAGAACTCTGCAACATTGACCCACATCCAAGGAACAGTTCAGCATAAGTGGCCAATCATGCCAGCCCTAAACTTAACCCTGACTTGAATTCAGAGGCAGGTAGGATAAAGGCAGTCCCTCACTTGAAGTGAAAGGAGTTCTTCCAGGTGACTCCAGTTTGTGTCAGGTTGATAATCACTAACAGTACACAGCTTATAAAATGAACAGAGAACTCTGTTACCATGACCCACATTCAGGGAGCAGTTAGATGTGAGTCGCAATCATCCTAACCCTAACCCAGACCCTAACCCTAACCAAGTCAGATGGAGGCAGTCACTCAGTTCAGATTCCGCTTTTCTCAGGTGACTCCAGTGTGTGTCAAGGTCATAAGCACTCACTGTTAGAGACCCCGTATAACCAGGGAGAGTTCTGCAACCTTCCCCCATATGCAGGGAACAGTTAGACATGAATGGCAATTCATCCTAAGCCTAACTCAGAGGTAGGTCGGATGGCCACGAACCCTCAATTGAGATTACCCTCTTCTCAGACGACTTCAGTTTGTGTCAAGTTGATAAACACTAGCCAGCACAATCCCTATTGAACTAACAGAGCTCTACGACTTGACCCACATCCAGGGAGCAGTTAGACAAGAATGGTGAATCACCTTAACCCTGTAACCCTCACCCTAACCCTAACTCTAAGGCAGGAGGAGGGGTGAATGTCAGTGTAGACTGGGAGGGGGATCCCAGGAAATTTAGCTTAGGATAAGATTAATTATCCCCAAATGGGCATTAATATATATTAGCTCAACATACAAACCTCCAATGCCAGTCAGCCAGTTAGGAGTTACCTGGCACAGGCAACTTCATCTTTTAATTCAACTTAGTGCTACAACCTTACAAAAAGCATGCTGCCATGCTGAACCTGTAGTGGTAAATAATTATAATCTGCTCGCCACTTCCCGGCTGAGGGCAGCTCGATTCTGCCTACCCTGTCACTCTAGAGTCCCAGAAAAAAAACACAATTGGCATTAATTTTAATGTGGCTATCTAGCTCAATGACTGGGTCTCTCCCCAACTCCACCTGGCTAGCACCCTTTCCCTTCCTGGTTCCTGGGTTAACACTTACTAAATATATATTTTACCCTTTGTTGTCCTGGACTTTTCGGGGAGCCTCTTGGGGCTGCTTAGCCCTGTACCTACGTCCCAGCAGGCTCTCCTCCTGCTTTCTCCTGCGTGTGGTCGGTCCTATTTCTCCTCAAGGCAGAATCCCTCCCTCTTCTTCCGGTCTCTTGCCAGCGCAATCTAAAAGTCCCGCCTCTGTCTCCCTGCTCAGTCATTGGCCATTTGGCAATTCTTTATTCACCAATCAAAGCCAACTGGGGCGGGGACACCCAGTTTATGGAAGCACGGGCTTTATGAGTTGAATTAATACAAAGCATTAGAACCAATCCTCCACAGAGCCATGATGAACCCAAGCTACTTGAGAGTGGGTAGAAGACCCCTCAGCCACCTTTACCCCCAGGTATACCTCTCCAGTACACTACACCTGGCCTTGTTCAGCCCAGAGCATTCTATTTCAGGAAAGGCAAACGAGAAAATCTGACTCCTATGTCATCTGGCCACAGGGACCCTGGATGCTCAGCATCTGTGGATATATACGCCTAGGTAGATCTCCATACCAAGAGAGGTGTCAGGGACCAGCCCATCTCCCATCTTAAGTGATGATGACCCTCCCTGTCACTTCATCAACAATCCGTGGGGAAAGGCACAAACCTGCCTCCATGCTTCAGTCACTTCTGACTTTGGATGTGGAGCGAGGGCTTGGGAAGGAGGGCCGTAACGAATCGTCCCCACCCACAAAGTGACAAGGAACAAAGAAATCCTCTCAGGGAAGCAAGGGCAGCCCCACAGTTGTTAGTCTTGCTCCAGGGTGGGGTAAGTCTGATCAGAGACAAGGCTTGGTGACTTGGAACTGTTCCACAATCCGCTGCAGAGGTGAGTGGGACAGCTAAACCGTGTTGTCTGTCAGTGGCTTACAAAGGGACGAAGGATGCTGCAGCTGTCGGTGGCATGGGCTGGGGAGTCAGCACTGGTTTTGGAAACCAACAGACAGAGACTTAGCATATGAGAGGGGTCTTCTTGCTTCCTGGGTGGCTGGGGTTCCTCCATCTCTTCCACTTAAGGGCATGAGAATACTATCTCTCAGGCAGCAATTATAGAAACCTCTTTTCCCCAATCCCTTCTTTCTCCCACTCTGGGTGCAGTGCCCTGCTCTGAAAACCTACTGGGCTTCTGCACCAAGCCTATCCTGCTGCATTAAATGCCTGCTCCTCCTGAAGCCCTCTTTTCATTCCCAGATTACCAGGTCCCCCCACTCTCCTACACCATTGCATCAGCACACAGCACCTTGATAGCCCCTATATTTAAAAAGTATCCTCCAGGGCTGAAGAGGTGGTTCAGTGGTTAAGGCTGCTTGTGTGCTTGCAGAGGACTCCAGCACCTACATCAAGCAGCTCCAAATCTTGGGGAGCTGATACTCCCACTCTGGCCTCTGTGGGTACTTGCACCATAAACACAAATAAGTAATGAAAAAGAAAATAAATCTTTTTTTTCTTTTTAAAGTATTGCACCTCCTACCTACAAGGGGAAAAGTCCTTTTGACAAATGGGTCCTGAGAGACTGGGATATCTGTGTGCAGAGGAATAAGATTGGACCCTTATATCGTTTTTGAATATTAGCTCAAAGTGGACCAAAGACCAAATGTAAGACCTCAATCTATTAAGTTCTTACAGAAAAGCTTAGAGCAATAGCTTTGTGCTGGATATGATGGCTAACACCTTAAATTCTGGGCCTTGCAAGGCAGAGGTGGGAGGATTGTAGGTTTAAGAGTAGCGTGGGTTTTAGTGAGGACAAGATCCCGAAACAAGACCTGGGGAGATAGCTTAGTGGTTGAGACTGCTAGTAGGAGGATCTGAGTTGGAATCTCCAGCTCCCGTGTACAAATAGGCATGACTCTGAGTGCCAGTAACCCCAACAGTGGGGGGGGGGGGGGGGGGAAGAGAGAGGTAGATCCCAAGAGTTCACACAGTCAGTCTAGCCAAATAACAAGTTTCAAATCCAGCGACTCAGTCTCAAAGCAACAACTCAGAGGCAATAAAGAAAGACACCTGATGCACATGTATGCATGTGTATGCACAGTTGCATGCACACACACACACACACACACACACACACACGCCAAGCAACATATCAACCACAACCATCATCATGAATAAGGTTTGGGGCTAGAGACATAACTCAGCAATAGAGGTTATTTCCCTAGTATGCTCAGGCCCTGGCTTTGTTCCCAGCACATCACAATCTTAGCTCACTGCTGAAATGATCGCAAGGGGCCTGGCCATGGGAAGGCAAGTGTGGATGCAAACTCCAGCCCTGCTTCCTGTCAGCTCTTAGATTGTGGGCCCAGGTTTCCCTGGAGGGTAAAGCAGATAACACTCAAGAGTAGAAGGGGATGGGGAGGCAGAGACTGAGGGAAGGCTCAAAGAAGCCCTAGGGTTGGGCCTTGTTCTCATTTCTGTTGCTTATCACAATCAGTCCAGAGCTGTCCTTCGCAAGATTTACTGCTCGGCCTACATCGAACAGTTCCAAACTGTGAAGTGGTACCAGGACTAGAAGTCAGGCCCTTGCACATCCTAAGCAGCCCCCCACTTCTGAGCTACATCCTTAGTCCTCTTTCCAATTGTTACCCTGAGGCAGGGTCTGAGTAAGTTGGCTAGGCTGTTCTTCAGCCCACTGCAGTCTAGACAAGCATCCCACTTATACCCTCCTGTTTCAATCTCTCAAGGAGTGGGGGTTACAGGCTTTGGATCTGGACCAGGTAAATATTTATTCATTTGTTTATCTATGTATCTCTTGAGCCTGGGTCTTACTGTGGTCTTACCAAGGTTGACCCTGAATTTCTGGCCTCAAACAATCCTCCTGCCTCAGCCAGTTTCCCAAACATGGGCTCCAAACTAAGTATCCCAATTTAAAATCCTATATCTCAGAATGTCAGCACTAGGACAGGAGTTAGAAGCAATTCCTATCAATTCTTATTCACTTTGAGTCTGGCCTTTAGAATTCACACCTGAAAATGACTCTAGTTTAGGGTTGCAGAGATGGCCCAGAGGTTAAGGACACTTGCTACTCTTGAAGAGGAGCCAAATTTGGTTCCCAGCACCTACATGGAGGTTTGCCACTAGTAGTAACTTTAGTTTCAGGGATCTGACACCCTCTTCTAGTCTCTACAGAACACTGCGTGGTGTGTGTGTGTATACAATTAAACACACATATACACATATACATCGATTTCTCACATATATTAAAACACACACATAAAAGAAAATAAACAAATCTTTAAAAATCCCCTCTAATTCAAGCTTGAACACAGAGCCTGTGTCTGTATCTTTGTGAGTGTGTAAGTATTCGTGTGTGTGTGTGTGTGTGTTTAATTGTATATGTAGGAGTGTAGTCCTTCAGAACAACTCCCTTTTCTTCCCTTCGGCAGGGACAAAGTGGCAAACAAGCTAGCTTACCTGGCCTGGACCTCCAGGTTGGTTTGCTTTTGTTTTTGTGGTATTGGGGATAGAACCCATGGCCTCAGTGTTGAAGTCAGTGCTTTACTCTCGAGCAGCACCCCAGCCTCTGGGCTTCAGGTCTTACATCAGAAAGCTGACCTGAAGCTTCTCCCTTGCTTTTACCACTGTTTCCATGCAAGGTCTTGGAGGGTAACTAATGTGCAGGTAGTTCTCACTTTGGAGAACTGTGTATACATTGACAGCTGAGAGAGAGGGCCCAGCAGTAGGAGGAATGACAGGTCTGGAACAAAAGATAGGGACTGAGGAGGTGTTTAAAGGGACAGATGGTTGGCACACAGACGCCCTGATCCCTGAATGACACATACAGGGGAGACCACTAGAGAAGAGTTAGGAGTCTGGACTATTGTCTCAGCTCTTCCATCAACCTGCTGTGAACCGAGTTACAGAGTCACCATGTGGATGCTGGGAACTGAGCCCATGTAAGAAGAGCACACGCTCCTATTCGCTGAGTTATGTCTCTGGCTCTACTCTTCATCTCTTTAAAAATGTAAAAACCAAGCTAGCGTGTAGCTAAGTGAGAAGGGTGCTGGCCTAGCATGTGCAAAGTCCTGGGTTCAGTACCTAGCACCACCACTAAATAAAAAGAAATAGGAAAGCTACAAGCCATCACTAGCTAGCTTGTTGGCAACATTAAAATAAGACAGCTTTTACCTACAAGGTCATAGTGTATCAACCTTTATGTTAGAGAAACAGAAACCAAGCCATGTCCTGCAGAACCTCACGCCTGGCCTTTCTTGCCAGACCAATTCTCACTCTGTCTGGGCTGTCAAGATGGCTCATTGGTATAACACACTTGCTACAAGGCCTGGTAACCTGAGTTCAATCCTGGGATCTAAAGACTGTCATGAAAAATCCAGTTCCTGCAAGTTGTAGTGTGTCCCCACCCCCAGTTTCCACATGTGGGAGATGCATGCCTACCCACACATTAAAAAAAATGTGCTTTTTGGCCGGGGCAGACAACTAGCTGGTCTGCTCCCTTGAAGACACCATATCCTGAGCCATCCTAGAGGAACCACTGCACTCAGAGCAGCAGGATTTCAGGATCTCAGAGGCAGCCTGAGTCCCAGGAGTTCGTCCACTCAGGAGCTCAGAATCACAGGATCACAGAGACATCTGGACTCTGAGGAGTTCTGACACAAGCAAGATAACTGGAAAGACAGGCTCTAGTCAGAGACAGTGAGTGCAGGTAGCACTAGAGATAACCAGATGGCAAAAGGCAAGTGAAAGAACATTAGCAACAGAAACGAAAGTTACCTGACATCATCAGAACCCAGTTCTCCCACCATAGCAAGTCCTGGACACATCACACCAGAAAAGCAGGATTCAGATTGAAAATCACTTCTCATGATGATAATAGAGGATTTTAAGAAGGACATAAATAACTCCCTTAAAGAAGTACAGGAGAACACAGGTAGAAGCCCTTAAAGGGGAAAAATCCCTTAAAGAATTGCAAGAAAACACAACCAAACAAGTGAAGGAATTAAACAAAACCATCCAGGATCTAAAAATGGAAGTAGAAACAATAAAGAAATCTGAAAGGGAGACTACTCTGGAGATAGAAAACCTAGGAAAGAGTTCAGGCGTCATAGACGCAAGCATCACCAACAGAATACAAGAGATAGAAGAGAGAATCTCAGGTGCAGAAGATACTATGGAAAACATTGACACAACTGTCAAAGAAAATGCAAAGTGCAAAAAGCTCCTAACCCAAAACATCCAGGAAATCCAGAACACAATGAGAAGACCAAATCTAAGGATAATAGGTATAGATAGGAGTGAAGATTCCCAACTTAAAGGGCCAGTAAATATCTTCAACAAAATTATAGAGGAAAATCTTTTCTAACCTAAAGAAAGAGATGCCCATGAACATACAAGAAGCACACAGAACTCCAAATAGACTAGACCAGAAAAGAAATTCCTACTGTCACATAATAATCCAAACACCAAATGTGCAAAACAAAGAAAAACTACTAAAAGCAGTAAGGGAAAAAGGTCAAGTAACATATAAAGGCAGACCTATAAGAATTACACCAGACATCTCACCAAAGACTATAAAAGCCAGAAGATCCTGGACTGATATCATACAGACCCTAAGAGAACACAAATCCCAGCCCAGTCTACTATACCTAGCAAAACTCTCAATCACTATAGATGGAGAAACCAAGATATTCCATGAAAAAACCAAATTTATACAATATTTTCCCACAAATTCAGCCCTACAAAGGATAATAGATGGAAAACTTCTACACAAGGAGGGAAACTTCAACCTAGAAAAAGCAAGAAAGTAATCTTCCAACAAACCCAAAAGAAGATAGCTAAACAAACATAATTATGCCTCTAATAACAAAAATAACAGGGAGCAACAATCATTTTTCCTTAATATCTCTTAACATCAATGGACTCAATTCCCCAATAAAAAGATGTAGACTACAAGACTAGATACGTAAACAGGACCCAGAATTTTGCTGCATAAAGGGAATGCACCTCAGTGACAAAGACAGACACTACCTCAGAGTAAAAGGATGGAAAACAATTTTCCAAGCAAATGGTCCCAAGAAACAAGCTGGAGCAGCCATTCTAATATCAAATAAAATCGACTTTCAACCAAAAGTTATCAAAAAAGATAAGGAAGGACACTTCATACTGTTCAAAGGAAAAATTACCAAGATGAACTCTCAAATCTGAACATCTATGCTCCAAATGCAAGGGCACCTACATTTATAAAAGAAACTTCACTAAAGCTCAAAGCACACATTGCACCTCACACAATAATAGTGGGGGATTTCAACACCCCACTCTCAGCAATAGACAGATCATGGAAACAGAAACTAAACAGAGACACAGTAAAATTAATGAAAGTTATGAAACAAATGGATTTAACAGATATCTATAGAACATTTCATCCTAAAACAAAAGAATATACCTTTTTTCTCAGCACCTCATGGTACCTTCTCCAAAATAGACCATATAATTGGTCACAAAACTGGCCTCAACAGATACAAAAAGATTGAAATAATCCCTTGCATTCTATCAGATCACCACGGACTAAGGCTGGTCTTTAATAATGACAAAAACAATGAAAAGTCCACATACACGTGGAAACTGAACAACGCTCTAGTCAATGATGACTTGGTCAATGAAGAAATAAAGAAATTAAAGACTTTTTAGAATTTAATGAAAATGAGGACACATCGTACCAAAACTTATGGTACACAATGAAAACAGTGCTAAGAGGAAAACTCATAGCTCTAAGTGCCTACAAAAGAAACTGGGGGTGGGTAGGAAAAAAAAAAAGAGACTGGAGAGAGCATACATTAGCAACTTGAAAGCACACCTGAAAGCTCTAGAACAAAAGGAAGCAAATACACCCAAGAGGAGTAGATGGCAGGAAATAATCAAACTCAGGGCTGAAATCAACCAAGTAGAAACAAAAAGAACTATAAAAGTATCAACAAAACCAGGAGCTGGTTCTTTGAGAAAATCAACAAGATAGATAAACCCATAGCCAGACTAACCAGAGGGCACAGAGACAGTATCCAAATTAATAAAATCTTAACTGGAAAGGGTGACATAACAACAGAAACTGAGGAAATTTAAAAAATTATCAGATCCTAGTACAAAAGCATATACTCAACAAAACTGGAAAATTTGAATGAAATGGACAATCTTCTAGACAGATACCAGGTACCAAAGTTAAATCAGGAGCAGATAAACCATCAGTCTCATAACCCCTAAAGAAATAGCAGTGGTCATTAAAAGTCTCCCCATCAAAAAAAGCCAGGACCAAATGGTTTTAGTGCAGAATCCTATCAGACCTTCAAAGAAGACCTAATACCAATTCTCTTCAAACTATTCCACAAAATAGAAACACTACCCAATTTGTTCTATGAAGCCACAATTATGCTCATACCTAAACCACACAAAGACACAACAAAAAAAAGAAAACTTCAGACCAAACTCCCTTATGAATATTGATGCAAAAAATTCTTGTAAACCGAATCCAAGAACACATCAAAACAATCATCCATCATGATCAAGTAGGCTTTAACCCAGGAATGCAGGGATGGTTCAATATTTGGAAATCCATCAATGTAATCCACTATATAAACAAACTCAAAGAAAAAAACCCACATGATCATCTCACTAGATGCTGAGAAAGTATTTGACAAAATTCAACATTCCTTCATGGTAAAAGTCATGGAAAGATCAGGAATTCAAGGCCCATACCTGAACATAGTAAAAGCAATATACAGCAAGCCAGTAGCCAACATCAAACTAAATGGAGAGAAAATTGAAGCATCCCACTAAAATCAGGGACTAGACAAGGCTGCCCACTCTCTCCCTACCTATTCAATATAGTACTGGAAGTCCTAGCCAGAGTAATTAGACAACAAAAGGAAGTCAAAGGGATACAAATAGGAAATGAAGAAGTCAAAATATCACTATTTGTAGATGATATGATAGTATACTTAAGTGACCCCAAAACTTCCACCAGAGAACTCCTAAACCTGATAAACAACTTCAGCAAAGTGTCTGGATATAAAATCAACTCAAACAAATCAGTAACCTTCCTCTACTTGAAGGATAAACAGGCTGAGAAAGAAATTAGGGAAATGACACCCTTCACAATAGTCACAAATAGTATAAAATACCTTGGTGTGAATATAACCAAGCAAGTGAAAGATCTGTATGACAAGAACTTCAAGTCTCTGAAGAAAGAAATTGAAGAAGATCTCAGGAGATGGAAAGGTCTCCCATGCTCATGGATCGGCAGGATTAATATAGTAAAAATGGCCATTTGCCAAAAGCAATCTACGGATTCATTGCAATCCCCATTAAAATACCAACTCAATTCTGTACAGAGCTAGAAAGAGAAATTCTCAAATTTATTTGGAATAACAAAAAACCCAGGATAGCAAAAACCATTCTCAACAATAAAAGAACTTCTGGAGGAATTGTCATCCCTGACCTCAAGCTGTACTACAGAGCAATAGTGATAAAAACGGCCTGGTATTTGTACAGAGACAGGCAGGAAGAGCAGTGGAATAGAGTTGAAGACCCAGAAATGAACCCACACACCTATGGTCATTTGATCTTTGACAAAGGAGCTAAAACCATCCAGTGGAACAAGGACAGCATTTTCAACAAATGGTGCTGGCTTAACTGAAGGACAACATGTAGAAGAATGCAAATCGATCCATTCTTATCTCCTTGTATAAAGCTCAAGTCCAAGTGGATAAAGGACCTTCACATAAAACCAGACACACTGAAACTAATAGAAGAGAAGGTGAGGGAAGACCCTCGAATACCTAGGCACAGGGGAAAAGTTCCTGAACAGAACACCGATGGCTTATGCTCTAAGATCAAGAATTGACAAATGGGACCTCATAAAATTGCAAAGTTTCTGTAAGGCAAAGGACACTATCAATAGGACAAAATGGCAACCAACAGATTGGGAAAAGATCTTGACCAATCCCACATCTGATAGAGGGCTAATATCCAATATATACAAAGAACTCAAGAAATTAGACTCCAGACAATCAAATAACTCTATTAAAAATGGGGTACAGAGCTAAACAAAGAATTCTCAACTGAGGAAACTCGAATGGCCGAGAAGCACCTAAAGAAATGTTCAACATCCTTAGTCATCAGGGAAATGCAAATCAAAACAACCCTGAGATTCCACCTCACACCAGTCAGAATGGCTAAGATCAAAAACTCAGGTGATAGTAGATGCTGGCGAGGATGTGGAGAAAGAGGGACACTTCTCCATTGTTGGTAGGATTGCAAGCTGGTGCAACCACTCTGGAAATCAGTCTGGCAGTTCCTCAGAAAATTGGACATAGCATTACCTGAAGACCCAGATATATCACTCCTGGGAATATACCCAGAGGATGCTCTAACATATAACAAAGACACATGCTCCACTATGTTCATAGCAGCCTTATTTATAATACCTAGAAGCTGGAAAGAACCCAGATGTCCTTCAACAGAGGAATGGATACAGAAAATATAGTACATTTACACAATGGAGTATTACTCAGCTATTAAAAACAATGAATCTGTGAAATTCTTAGGCAAATGGGTGGAACTAGAAAATATCATCCTGAGTGAGGTAACCCAATCACAAAGGAATACACATGGTATGCATTCACTGATAATTGGATATTAGCCTAGAAGCTTGCAATACCCAAGATACAACTCACAGACCACATGAAGCTCATGAAGATGGAAGACCAAAGTGTGGGTGCTTTGGTCCTTCTTAGAAGGGATAACAAAATACTCATTGGAGCAAATATGAATACAAAGTGTGGGATAGAAACTGAACGAGGGGTCGTCTGGAGAGTGTTCCACCTGGGTATCCATCCCATGTGCAGTCAGCAAAGGTAGATGCTGATGTGGATGCCAGGAAGTGCATGCTGATAGGAGCCCAATATAGCTTCTCCTTAGAGGTCTGCCAGAGCCTGACATATACAGAAGTGGATGCTCACAGCTAACCATTGAACTGATCATGGGATTCCCAATGGAAGAGTGAGAGGAAAGACTGAAGGAGCTGAAAGGGTTTGAGGCCCCATGAGGAGAGCTAAATAACCAACCAACCAGAGAGCTCTCAGGGTCTAAACTACCTGCCTGGGAGCACATAGGGAGGGACCCATGGCTGCAGCTGTATATGTAGGGAGGATGGCCTTGTCGGGCATAGGTGGGAGAGGAGATCCTTGGTCCCATGAAGGCTGGACTCTGTGTGTGTGTGAATTTGAGGGTGGGGAGGTGGGAGTGGGTGGGTGGGTGGAGGCACACCCTCATAGAACAGGAGGAGGGGGATAGGATAAGGGGTTTCTGGGTGGGTGGGTGGGGGAAATGGGAAAGGGGATAAATAAAATATTCAATAAAAAATAGTAACAAAAATCATACGACCACTAGGTTATGCTTAAGAAAATTCTGATTAAAAAAAACCCCAAAACCAGCAAAACCTAAAATAAATCAAACAAACAAAAAAGAATAAAACAAAAGATGTAATGCTGGACTGTTTGGTACAGAAGAATCTTCAAGTGACCTGGGTCAGCTTCTAGCATATCCTAGAGTTTCTTAAACTCTAGTAAGTATAGTTAGACTGCTAAAAAGGACTTTTTTCTTTCTTTCCACTGTTATTTGTCATGGTCACTCCCCCCCAAAATATTTTTTCCAGAATAGGAGAAAATGGGGGGAAAGGCAATGGAAAATATTAAATGAAAATTTATTAAATTTCCATTTTAGCTAAATTACCATAAGGTTATTAATAGATTTTCCTGATAAGACAGACCCAGTATAAAATAGTAACAATTTGAGATATATTTATATGCAGACTATATTTTGTAATAATTCAAACAATTTAACCATATATAAAACATTCTCAGCGCCAGCGGTGGCGCACTGCTGTAGTCGCTGCACTCGGAAGTCCGAGGCGGGGCTTTCCGAGTTCGATTCCAGCCTCTGCTGCTGCACAGTGAGTTTGTCTCACAGCCTGGGAAGAAAAAAAAACAAAAAAAAAATTCTCATGAGAATTAAGTATAACTTTTTATACATCATTTATTGAAAGTAGTTTAATTTTGGTTGTGAAGGTGAAGTAGGTTTGAGACGGTTAAAGCTTAGTGGGTGTCCAGGATATTAGAGTTGAAAAGTTGGGCCCTATATGCCTCTGATGAGCTTTACTGGGTTTTATAGTGTACGCTGCATTAAATGCTAGCCATGCAGTGGTTGGTCAAAACAGGCTATGAGGAGATTTTGAACATTGCACTCTCTCACTATGTGGCAGTCCTGCTGACAAATCTTTTTTTATCGAACAAAAAAGAAAGAAAAACAAATAAACAACAACAACAACTTCAAAACCCAAAAGCAGAATTTAAAATAATTTTCAATGTTAGCTTAAAAGTTGAGATTTATGGATAGGAGTTACAAGAAGAGCAAGTCTTTAAAACGGTGAAGTAATAATGTTTGAAAATTCAGGTTTGACTAACTCTAATCCTAACTCTCTGTGGTGGCTACTTTTATGTCAACTTGACACAAGTTAAGTTATCTAAAATGAAGGAATCTTAATCGAAGAAAATGCCTCCATAAGATCTAGCTATAGGAAGAGCATTTCCTTAATTAGCTACTGATAAGGGAGGGCACCGCCCATTGTGGGTATGCCATCCTTGGGCTGGTGGTTTTGGGTCCTATAAGAAAGCAGGCTCCCGGCGGTGGTGGCACACGCCTTTAATCCCAGCACTTGGGAGGCAGAGGCAGGCGATTTCTGAGGCCAGCCTGGTCTACAGAGTGAGTTCCAGGACAGCCCGGGCTACACAGAGAAACCCTGTCTCAAAAAAAAAAAAAAAAAAAAAAAAAAAAAACAAAAAAAAAAACAAAAAAAGAAAGCAGGCTCAACAAGCCATGAGGAACAAGCCAGTAAGCACAACAAGCACTCCTCCATAGCCTCTGCCTCCAGGTTCCTGACCTGGACTTCCTTAGATGATGAATAGTGATATGGAAGTGTAAGCCAAATAAACCCTTTCCTCCACAAGTTGCTTAAGTCATGATGTTTTATCACAGCAAGACTATCCCAAGACACCCTCTAACCCCAACCCTAACCCCAACTCTGACCTGGATCTGGACCCAGATTTTAGATCTGTAGACTGAAGACTTGAAGTCTTCAGATGCTGTAACAGCCAGGTGATAATTGTAGAGACTCTTTCAGTCCAAGGAGACGTTGGATGCCCAGGAGTATTCAGCCCTGTGTAACCCAACAGACTCTTGCGGCTGGATGTTGTTGCCCTTTACTTAGAGGCAGCCTGGCAGGTTTTGTTTTTTTTCTTAAAACTGTTCATTCTTTTCACAGAGAGTGGCTGCGTTCTTTGGTTTCTTGCTGTGTGTACTTACACTTACCACAGACACATGTGCATTTACAACCCACTCCCCTCCCAACATACACCTTCTAGATCAACTTTTACAAGATAACCTCAAACCAACACTTTTCCTACTCTCAGAGGAGTCCTGTCACTAATATTCATGGTTGCATGCAAACACTAAAGAGGATGGCAGTCTAAAATCCCTGATCTTCGTTGATGACAATCTGTCCCACTAGTTCAAGAGAACACTCCTACAGGGCAGGTCCCAGAGTCACTTGCAAAGAATACCCTCCAACCTGTTGAGCTTCCTGCAGGCTGTGCAGTGTGTTCCAGGTCCCTAGTTTTGTTGACCTAGTTCGACACTCATAATAGGCTTTGGTGATTCAGATGTCTTTGAGTCATTTCTATTCCTCTAAGTTACACCTGGGTCATATCCTGTACATAGTCCAATAAAACCTATTGGCCCACCAAATGGGTCTTTGATGGTATCTGTACTGTGGTCTGTGGTGGCTTCCCTATGTGGACTGAGTAGACAAGTGTGTTGCATCTTCCCAAGAAAAGTCTTGTCACACAACATAAGTTAAACAACTGAAGCTAACTATGACCTGATGGTCTAGGCCAAGCAGCTCCCAGAGTCTACTATGGCAGTTCTATGCTCCAGAAGCACACTTTGCCCTCTTTCCACAGCTCATCTACTGAGCTTTATATGTGGATACTGAATATTGATGCTCCAGGTCTCACAATTCTGGGTGTCTCCATTACAAATGAATTACTTGATAGAAAGTGATCTCCCTTGAAGAAAGACCTACAGCTCTGTGGTAGCACTTTGGCATGATTCTCTATTGTCAGTGTGCTGACCGCAGAGTAGAGGAAACATGAGGTACACGGTGTGGAGTCAAATTCCAACAGAACAGAGGCCAGGACTTCCTGTGGCCTTAAAGCTAGAATTGTTCACTCTGCGCAGAGCAACGGGAATAGGTGAGTAATGCTTCCTTCATGCCTCTACCTGCACAGTGAAAGTGTTTACAGATGACTGGCTTCTCTACTTCCCTGTGCAGGAGTAATATTTGTATAGCCTTGAAATATATTCAAGTTGTAAGCGTGTATTTGGAGTGTGCATGCCTAGACATTTTCTTTTCATATTGGAGAAAAAAAAGATACAATCCTGAGACTGTGTCATATTTCCCAGTACTTACAAGTGAATGTAGGGGAGGTCCAGTTTTTTTTTTTTTCAGCTCTGACCTTTTCTATGTATCTAAAAATCAATGGTCAGCTACCAGTAAAGCAATCAGGGTTCTGCCAGACATCTCTGAAGTGTTCTAGAAGCTTCTGCCTTCTTATCCACCTTGTGGTTTCCTAAACGTGAAACACTTTGAATTGAGCTCATCAGGAGAACTTGTGCTGAAAAGGAAGCAAGCCAACATCTGACTAGGAAGTTTGCTTCCATGGGGCTCTGATAACCCCTGTTCAAAGCTCCTCTGGTAGACTTTGCTTTCACTCTGATTTTCTTTTTGTTATTCTTTTAAAGGCACATATCATCTTACATGAAATTATCAATATCAACTCAAAAAGGAGCCCTTCTCTGCAATATGAAAATCTGCAGCTTTGAATTATTTCCATGTATGAGGTATGGGGCAGCAGCACTTGTGGCTCTAGTCTCAGCTAACCCCAGATCCTGCTGGACATTCAAGTGTAGCTTATGATGACAAAACTCAGCTCAAGTCTAGGTTTTGGTGGGTTGAGTCAGATCATGCATGCACAAGGAAAGAATCCCTGTTAGACATGAAATTCCTTTCATAAACTAGTCGAGTGAAGGGTATCTACATCAGGCAGCATTGGGATCAAATTCTTGATAGATCTTTGATCTATGTTTTCCTCGTATCTAGAGCAATAGAACTTGCAGATGTTACTAGAGCGGTGTGTGCAACACACCATCTGCATCTCAAGCCGTTGTTGTCTTCTGAACACAAGAGAAGCTGGATTTGGCCAGTTCCTTCAGTCAAGAAACATCTGTAGCTTCTTGGTTCTGATGACATGACCGCCAATACTTCAAGTCGAGTGTAGAGCAAGAGTGGATGTGACAGCCAAGCACTTTTGGTTGTGACACAAGTTTGCTGGGAACTGAGGGGAAACCAAGAGCTTGTCATGAACGTGTCAGTCAAGGATCCTCTCAGTGTGTGGAGCTTTCTCTGTCCCCCAACAGACTTAGGACTGGACAATCTCTTCAAGCAATGACAGCTGGTGGCTCTACTAAAGTTTTCCTGCATATGATAGGACTCCCAGGAAGAACAGGGAAGGAGAGGATTACCTCTTAGGACACAGTGTATACTAAGAAATTGGGTGACCTTGGGGCCTATGCTCCACCTAGGACATACGAGGGCTGAAATCTGATTTTAGTCATGACTGTCTTTATTCTGGATGATCAGGTCCCTGCTCAGTTCCCCAGATGCCTACCTGATATTTCTTTTTGGTACCACATGAATAAGGTAAGGGTGCCCACATGGGAGTGCTTGTGATACCTGGACTCACTCTCCCGTTCTGAATGTTGACACTGCAATCCTAACTTGCTAAGCAGGTTAAAAACAAGGTCTCCAAGTCCTAACACACTTTACTGACTGGCCACAGCCGATAGGTAAGCCTGTTGCTTATCCTGGAGTGTGTCTGAGTACGAGCCCTCAAACTTTGCTGGGAAAGCGCTACAGTTGGTGACACTGACCCTTTATGATTTGCCTAAGTTCGACAAGTGAAGTCTTAATAAAACAAACAAACAAACAACAAACAAACAAACAGAAGAAGCATATAATCTCTGACCAACCAGCAGATGGATGCAGATTGTCCCAGGCATCATTTCTGAGTGCTCTGATTTTCCTTCAGTGTAAACTTCAAAGTTACACATAACTTAGTGTAGAAATCTATCCGCCATTTTTAAAAGAAGGGACATTTATTTTTCTTACCTTTTATCTGATTTGGACTTTAAGATCCATTTGTGCTTCGGGCATGCTACCATCAAGCAGAAAGCATGAAGGAAATGAGGCTCTAAGGCCATAAATCCAATACCTAGCATTGCTCTTCCTTCCTTTCCCTGCTTTCTACTTTCATTTCCGTATCTTATCTATGCCGGTCCGCTCATCTGCCCATCCTCTCTCTTTCTTTGTCATCACAGTTCATACTGGGATGGAGGGGGATGGGGCACTATCGTTAGCATTGGATTCCTTGGTGAGTGAATTCTATTACTAGTCATCCGTGATAGCCTAGGAAAGTAACTTGCTCAAGACCGCTGTTGCTTGCATACCACAGAAGTGGATAATGAGCATCCAAATTAAAAAAAAAAAAAAAAAAAAAAAAAAAAAAAAAACCAACCCAAACCCAGTGTAGGCATAAGTCATAGTAAGACTGCAAGGGAAACTGGCCTGACTTGGTCAGCGCAGCAAGAGAGACTAGATTTCCTCACCCTCAGATGGGGAACAGACCTGATAAGCACAGGGGCTTGCTGAGTGAGCTAATGAGAAAGGTACAGTGTATTTTATTTTGATGTTCATTTATCTGTGATGAATGCTAGGACTAAAACATGAAAAGAAGTATTTTTAAACTAAATATTTAAATATTTAAAGAAAACCTCAAGAGCTAAATACTCTAAATAGTTTTACTACAGCCCATATACAGGAGAGCTGAAGACTTCAAACACCCTGTATCTCCACTGGGAAAGTCTTGGAAGACTTTCCTTTCAAGAAAATCCACAACTTTTGCAAGGCAAAGACACAACTAGGAAGGATCACAGTAAACAACTCTCACTCCAGGGTTGCCTCACCTGCTGAAAGTTACAAGCTAGGATCCAGGAAGCACCAGCGTTAGCATTGCTCTCAACTCTGAACTGCTGGGACAAGAGTCCAGTGAAAGAGTCATGGGTATAAATATCTGCACACAGAATGAATACATTCCCTGGTGTGCCAATCTCTTTCCATCTGTACACCGCTAGCGTGTTCCCACAGAGCAGTTCAAAAGGCCACCGTTGAGTCACTATCATTGCTTTATCTTTCCAAAATATTTAATTACATTTCTTATCCACTATTCTTTGCAAGCAGTAACTTAATACCAGAGAGGGCGGAAAAAGAATAAATCCCATGCCCTCTTAACTGCGGGGCATCTCTCTGGCCCCAAAGTCTTCATTCAAGACACTCACATGTAAAACTAATGAAATACCTGAAAAAGATGAATTGTACATATCTAAAGATCTTTTCCAAATTGCTGTCATCATGACAACTTTTAAGATTAAGTACAATACAGTGACATGCAAAACAGCAGCGCTAGCAGGTGGCACAGGACACACTTCCTGAGCTGCCTTGACAGGCAGAACCCCATAAATGATCATCTGAAGCAAGCTCCACAGAGCTCCATTTGCAAACCAAAGATAAACATTCAAATAAACAATATGCATGAAAAGATGACAAAAGAGAAAATTATTTTAAGATGAACTAATGAAAGAGAAGCCATGTGGGAAAAAAAAAAAACATCTGAGGACTAGCTACTACAAGAATGAATTTTTTAAATAAATACTTTCATAACTCAAAAAAAACCTACACTTACAATAAAAGTTACACATAATACATTTTTAAACTTCATGCAGGGACATTCCAAACTGCATGACACAAAATGTTAGCATTGAGAAATTTCTTCCATACTCTTTGCTCTCATACTGCATATGACTTTATGATTAAAGAAACATGTTTTGATAAAATACAGCAAACTTTGAAAGAGTAGACTGATAATATTTTTCTTTGGGTTGTTGTTCACACATAATTTCTCCCAGAAGATTCTGAATCTAAAATTCGTCTACTGTGAACTGAGAACACAGAACCTCTCAAACCCCAGAGGCAGTCCTTGCTTCAAAACACATCATTTGCAAACAATGGGGTGATGCCAAACGTAGGTAATTCCATGGGATGTGAAGTGGAACCAGACTTCAGGCATTGTGTGGTGAACCTGTTTCTATCTTCTTTAGAAGGTAAGAAGGAGGGTGTTACCAAGCACATTCTATTGGAACCATTGTCAAGAGCTAATAGAAGGACTTCATAAATATTGGCTAAATCTCAAGAAACTGTTCAAGTGCAAAACAGCACTTTAAGCAGGATCTCAAGTTCTCACGAATCTCTCAGTGGGTGCTTCCACATACTTATGGCCAAGCAGAGAAGTGGCATTAACCAAATGACTATGAAGCCTTCAAGGGATTTTAAATGTCCTCTCCAAATCATTACAAAATACTGTCAGTTGTATAATATAGGAATAACTGAAGCTTAGTTATATAGGGAGGATTGGCAACCAGTGTGTGTGTGTGTGTGTGTTGGATGAATGTCTCAGCCTTATGTAGACTTATGTAGACTAATAGCACTTTGGGCTCAACAGAACCCAAAAGGGGTATAAATTAGTTGAAAGGAGAATACCATTGCATCCATGCTTGATTTCATACTTTCTTCTTTTCTTTAAAAACACCTATATATTTGATTTATTAATATTAAATATTATCAAAACACATTGCAGAAACCATCATTAAGCCAGACCAACAAATGTCCTGAAAATATACTCCACCAGCTGCCGCTTCTTCAGCTGTCCTTTTGAGATACCCTTTTGCAAGGAGAATGCTTCTCACAGTCTCTAATATCTGCCCTCCCATCTTCCCCACAGCATGTCACCGTGGTTAATAGATAAGCCTTATCAACAGGGTGCTTTATTCCTGGGTCAGCAGCAATTAAATATTGTTGGGATACACCAAACACATGGCTCTGGAGCCTCAGATGCCTACAATTTAAGGGTCCATTCATCACCGAGGAAACTTGCTTCCTGAGGAGAAAACAGAAACAAACCATGAGTTAAGCTCTCGTCTGCTATAACATGTACAACAATGGACGGCCTCGCCTGTGTTTGGTTTTATGATGGTTCTATTGTTTCGAAACATCTTTTGTGTTTTAAATTTTGAAACATAACTCTATAGAGAGATATATCTGGCATCTCTAAAAAATAACAATAATAATCTCTCCCTACAAGCCTTTTCTTGGAATTTTGAAAGTTTTCTTTCCTCCGACAGCTCATGGGGTAGAATATTGACGAAGGCAGTGTTGACTGCTCTAGAGATGGACAACTGTAATGCAAGGCAGGCTGTCCAATGGAACACCTGAGGCAAACAAGGACCATCCTTTCTAAATACCATGAACTTCAACAGGTCTGGGTGCTGACCGGGAAGCATGGAAAGATGGCCTGAGTGCTTTGGGCCACTTGTTTACACTCCGTTCCTGGAGATCACTGTAGAACTCCTGGTGTAGACTACAACGAGGGGTAAAGAGCACCTGTCTTCCAAATATGTGACACAGTTTAGGGCTTCCACAGGTCCCCTTTCTTTACAAAGGGGAAATGTGAAGGTAGCTGTGATTATCTAAATTTTTGTTCAAAAATCAAGCAATGTTTATCTTTAACCATCCCAAAGGACAAGTTATCACTTTTATGCTAATATTAAAACCAGAAATTTATATATTTTATTTTTAAAACATCAGAAAAAAAATGACATCTCAGCAGGTAATCCTTTGATAAATGGATGAAAACCAGGAAATGGAAGGTCAATGCTCTTGATTTATACTCTGGGAAACACTTCTAAAATGGTTCATGCATGACTTCCTATCTCTTTACATCCCTATAGTGTGTGTGGTGTGTTTGTGTGTGTGTGTGTGTGTGTGTGGGAGAGAGAGAGAGAGAGAGAGAGAGAGAGAGAAGAGAGAGAAAAGAGAGAGAGAATTCTATGATTCTCCACTTTCAGTTATACTGTTTTCAGTTTTGACTAGCAAACGTTTTATTCCACTGTGCAAGAAGTTTATAATCTTGCACTTTAATCCTGAATGTTTATTTTATTATATTTTATAACTGTTTAACTAAGAAAAAAAACATTCATGTAAATCAGTGGTTCTCAAACCCTTTCTAACGCTGCCACCTTTTTGTACAGTTTGACCTCCAAAAGGGGAAAGGTCACAGGTTAAGAATCTCTGAAGTTGCCAGGCAGTGGTAGCACGCTTTAAAATCCCAGCACTTGGGAGGCAGAGGCAGGCGGATTTCTGAGTTCGAGGCCAGCCTGAACAGAGTGAGTTCCAGGACAGCCAGGGCTACAAGAAAACAAAACAACAACAACAACAACAAAATCTCTGAAGTAAATTGTATTTATATTCTTTCACTTACAAATTCTACCCTTGTCCATCTCAAATACCTGCAATTTTTATAAAAACCCCATTTTAACACAATATAAACTAGAAGAAAACCTGAGCTTAAATTTTTTGATTTTTGAATCTTTAACTATCCTAGGAATCGAGTTAGAACCGCACGACATGCTCTGTTGTAAGCTTTGGTGCTGGCCTCCAGGACTTGCTCCATCTGGAGAACACGTAGTCTGGAGGAAGTGAAGGGAGCTCAGATCTAAAGCAAATACCAACCCAATGACCTGGAGACTGCCTGGGAATGTCACTCCATCGTCCTAATGTTCCAGACACCTCTGCGGTGCTTACATAGCACAGGCTGCTTTGTGGGTGAAGCCGAGTAAAGTTATGAGGTAAACTTCCTGTGGTGATTGCCAGAACCACCCAGAAGCCTTGAGAAAATCTGGGCAACTATCTCCTGGGTTTTATTTCAGCTTATTTGTATGTCATCTTGTTATCTCACCATTATTTATATTCCAAGTTTATCTTATGGCAATTGGTGCTTTCTTACACGTCATCATAATAGGCAATTCTTTCTTCTCTTGTGTTTCACTGGCAGAACAAAACTACATAGATTTTTGATGATAGAAGGTAAAATACAGAATGAATGTCTAATGCTCTTTTTTAAAACACAAAGCAAGTCAGCCCTAATATATGTGCATGTGGTCCTTTGCTGGTTCCCTCTCTATATCATCCACTGCTCTCTCTTGGCCACAATGCCCACAGTGACACCATGGTCCACCCTTGCCATCGTGCATATATCTCAGACTCAAGGACAATTTTGTGCAAATACAAATGATATAGGTTTTTATTTTCGTTGTCATTCTCTTTATTGTTATCACCTGTACACTTTCCCTGGGGATGTGTACTAATGTAATATGCAAATCTTCAATACATTATAAGAAGGAACTTAAGTCTTGAATTTAAGAAAAGTTAATTCACCACTCCTTACTTTTTTACATTTGTATAAAGGGCCACTTAAACAGTCCTTTGGGGGATTTTTGTTGTTCTTAAACATAGGTTGGCAGAGTCTAAGCATCTGAGGGGGGTCTGTCCCCTGAGATTCCACATTCTAGTGAGGTGTCTTCAGTTAGTATTTATCTCAATGCCTGAAAATGTAATGAGTTTTAAAATTTTTTCATAGTAATTGCTTTCAAAGACAGAATGATAAAAGCTGTTGAAACATTTAAATGCTTTGTTCTCAAAGATACTCATATAAAAGTGTCTCCTCTTTCTTACTCCAAAGGGACATTCATAACAAGTCAGAAGGAGGGATGGTGGGCAGCCTTAGCTCTTTATTACAGGCTGAGGACAGAGGAGTCTGTGGTTAAATCCTGCTTATACTCCACATTATCACCAGTTCGGAAAGCATGCAAGCAAGCAAGCAAGCAAACAAACAAACAAACAAAAGCACAGCAGTTTTCATTGGGATACAGTCTAGATCAGAGCCTTCACTTCCGAAAATGGAAACTTTCAAAACAATTCAAATGCAGACATTTTTATACTAAAGAATTATTTAGTTCTCAACACTTCAAAACCTAGGGGAGGAGAGTGTCTTCCTTACTGCTGGAAGTGAGACATCAGGACTTACCTGGAGCCAAGGATGCCCTGAGGACATCAGGAAGGCCACCGTGAGTCTATCCAGGTGTATGGTGGCCTAAAGCTCAGATGCTATTTTCAAAACAGGAAATGACAGCAGTGTAAAACTGCTGGCAGGAAGCATTTTGTACTACAGGTTTCTTCCATTTTAACTACAATAAGGCGGCAGGGAGAGTGTTAACTTTGAATGACCTTTACGACTACTCAAATTCAACACAAGGAGGGCACCTGGGTGCCTTCATACCATAGGAGCTATACATTAACCATGAACTGTGATTGGCCAGCACCCAGCTTAGCCAGCACACATAAACACAAACCCCACCTTCCAGCTTCCTGGCACTAACCTGGTTCAGATGTCAATCCGGCAGGTCCCTGTAACTTCTGGCTGGGGGTTTCTTTGGCCTTTTTGCAGGTAAACAGCCACTTTATGATACGGGCATTCCTTTCTACTACGGAGGTGGTGCTAGGCACCTGCTCCAGGAGCTCCTCTTCCTGCAACCCGTCCTCGCTGTGCCTGGAGAAGCTACTATCAGAAGTAGCCATGCTCACGCTACGCACTTTGAATGTAACACAGTCGGATCCAGCAGAGAAGTTCTCCCTCCCGAGAGCCTCCACTACGTCAGGGTCCAGGCCACAATACTGGAAGAAGGTGTCAGACTCAGCCTTGGCTATCGAGTAGCGGGAGCTGAGATCTGACTGAGAGCGCTGCAATCCTTTGCTACGAGACACCCGCAGCTCCACCCCGGAGCTTCCGACGGGAACCTTGGGAGCCACTTCAAAAGGCAATGCTGGGGACTTCACGGCTACTACAGGGGCTGGAGGTGGTAACACAGAGGCTGGTCTAGCGGCTGCTGCCTTGCTCGACTTAGTCCAAGTGGCCTCTGTTTCCTTCGTCTTATTCTCATCCGCCACCCCGGTCGTCTCAGGGGCCACTGCCATTTTGTCCTTGCCAGACCCCTGGAAAAACTTCTTCATCAGTCCCACTCTGGAACAGTCTGCATCTGAGCCACGTACGAATTCACATTTCTGCCGATAGATGACCAACGAATCAGGTCTCAGAGGCTTTCGAGCGATAGCCCTGCGGGCTACAGGAGTTGGGGCAAGAGCGGAAGGAATCGGGTTGCGGTGCTGCACCCCTGTGGTCTCAGGGACCCTGTGTCCGGATCCAGGACCCTGGCTAGATCCTAGCGTGCTGCGAACATACTTGGCGCGGTCAGCTGCCAGTCTCTCCACAGCGCTCTTGTTCGCTGGCGGCGCGGTGAGAGTGTCCTCCGCTGCCCTAGGGTCCCCGAGAGGTGGCCGCATTCTGGCAAGCGAGTCCAGGGTCGGCAGGGCGCGCATTCTTGCAGGACTCGAACCCACCAAGCTGGTGTCCAGTAGAGACTACTCCTGTTCCGGTGCCACCCTGCCTGAGTCCGTTCCGAAGTCCGCAAGGGGTGGGGAAACACGCCCTCCGCCCCTCCGCCCAGATCCGGAGCTGGGGCGAGCCAGAGTGGCTGGGGAAAGGTGAATCACTCCGGCGCCAGCTCGCTCCTCCCACCCAAGACTTGAACCTCCTACACCTGGTGTCCCCGCCCCCTTACCTTTTGGTTTCCTGGGCCGATACCCACAACCCAGCCTCCTGTCAGGTGCCCTATCTCTTGCTTCCTACCTATTACATCCAAACATTCCTCGCTTCCAGCCACTGCTCGCAAACCCTCTCCTCTGTCTTACGGTCCCCCGACCCCTTACTCTCTCTTCTGGAAGGTGGGGAAGTTTCACAGGGTAAGACTGCAAGGGACCAAGTCTACTTGCTCAGCGCCAGCCATCCGAGGCTCTTCCTTCCAGCTCTCAGAGTCTCTGAAGTCTTTTCTTACTGGGGGCTCATGGTTCCAGAGATAAGAGTCAGAAAAAACCTTCCCCCTCCCCACGCGCCCTTTCACGCATACACACAAACAGTTTATGTTCTTTTAATTCTTAGAGTGGTCTCATTACATTTGGAGAATTTTCTGTTTTATTTCTGTAGTTTCTATGTACTATTTGGAGGAAATAGGGTACAAAAGAAAAGAAAAAATTTACCATGTCACGTCACGATTAGTCTGGCGGACAGAACCCAAGAGCCACCTGAGACTTAAATCCAGAAGTTATTGGCTGGTGCTGCAAGTCTCATTACTTGTTTTGTTTTTTTTTTTTTCCTTGAAAAAAAACCCCTAACACCTGTAAGACTCAACCCAGGTGATGAGAAAACCTAGGGTTTACCAGCAAGGGAGATCAAACCAAGAATGCGGAAAGCTTAAGAAGACATTTCCAAATTCCATCGTTCAAAAAGTGGACAGAAGACTGAAAATATGTGCCAGACAAGTGAAATGCTGCGTTATCTCCTTTGTGGGGGCCAGTCTCGGGTCGTGCTGACCGGCTCAAGCTGCAGTTATATGACCTGGACACAGAGTTGCAGGGTTTAGTCCAATTCTTTCTGGAAACGAGCTTTGAGTGCCGTTGCCCCACAGGAGGGGCACAGAAGCCTTGCTAAAAAAGAGAGGAGCATAGCAAGTATGTTTAGTGAGTCAGGGAAGAACCACATGGACACCAAGTCAGCTGAAAATCAGGCTGTCCACATAGCGTGGTTGGAAATGAGGAACTGAGATACTTTTTGTATATATTTTTTTTTTTTTTCGAGACAGGGTTTCTCTGTGTAGCCCTGGCTGTCCTGGAACTCACTCTGTAGACCAGGCTGGCCTCGAACTCAGAAATCCACCTGCCTCTGCCTCCCAAGTGCTGGGATTAAAGGCGTGCACCACCACCGCCCGGCATGAGATACTTTTTTTTCCCCTCGTTGGAAAACGGGAGGGTACTCAATAACTTAGGAGGGTCAGAGAGAAATAAGGAGAACGTGAGAAAGAAGACACAGAGAATGAGTACCTAGAACAGGTTGCTTTCTCCACAGTCAAGAGAGCCTAGCAGCCCTGATACTACACACCGTGTCTGGCGTCTAAGTCAGAGGAAGCAGCCCTCCCACTTGAGGGGAGGGAATCCTTGCTGCTGACTCCTAGCAGAGGCAGTTATGAAAGGACTATAAGCACCCATGCCCTTCTATATGTCTGAACTTGGCGTCACCATCACTAACTACATATTTTTGGAAAGGTAGCCAACTTCTCTTCTTGGGTGTTGGTTTTGTCATCTGTTAATTTTGTTCTCATCAACCATTCGGATTCAGAAGGACCGAGGGCTAACATACGCTAAGCAGGTAGAGGGTCGGTCTGTGCTCAATCTCCTTAAGAAGCTGAAACACAAACTATTGATTGTGTAAAGTACTACTCACTGTCCATCTGCTGGTTTTCTAGTTAGTGAGATGAGGTCTTAGGGTTCCCATTACTGAGAAGAGACACCATGTCCAAACCTACTCTTACAGAGGACAACATTTAATTGGGGCTGGCTTACAGATTCTGAGGATCAGGCCATTATCATGGCAGGAAGCATGGCAGCATCCAGGCAGGCATAGCACTGGAGGAGCTGAGAGTTCTACATCTTGTTCTGAAGGCAAACAGGAGAAGACTGGCTTCCAGGGAATTAGGAGAAGGGTCTCAAAGCTCATGCCCAAAGTGACATACATCCTCCAACAAGGCCACACCTATAAATAGTACCATTCCCTGGGCCAAGCGTATTCAAACCACAGATGGTTAATGTAAAAATGATTTGTACAGGGCACAGAAAAAGTTTTCAATAAATGTTAGTAATTATTGTTTTGATAATAGTGGTTATGAGTTAGTCAACTATTTTCCTTTCCAATATGTTTACTGAATCCATGTATAAACTTGAACATTCAGTTACCCTCTTTAGAATTATTTCAACACATTGTTATTAGACAAAATTAATCATATTTTCTCATAATTTCTACATTTTAATATGATTTGCTGGAAAATTGGAGCTGAAATTAAACTGACAGAATTGTCTCAGCAAACTATTCTTATTACTCAACTGGAAACGTCACCTTTGAACTCATTTCCTTTCTAGAATCCACCTCAAAAGCCCTAGTTGGGAAGGAATGGGTTACTGTTCTTATAACTGCTCTCCTCAGCTCATCCTAGAGAGGTGTTGAGAGCAGTTGGATAGTCTCTGTAGACAAAAAGCTGGATTGGACATGCGTGCAGCATCGGAGGCCGGTCAGATAAGGCATGATACATCCATCATTAGTGGAACGTTTTGCAACCATTTACAGTTAGCTTCCCCCATCTCTTAGATTTGGAAATAGCCATGGCATAAGCAAAAAATTTAGAAGCACTGTTCAGCATATACCACGGGTCCTGAGATGCTTCAGGAGTCTGTAAGGTCGTGATTTTTGTAATAACACTGTGTCAATGTGCTTTTCCCATCTCTTATGAGTACAGTATAATGGAGTAGTCTAGATGCCAGTGACATGCTGTAATGTCTTACATTGAGTGCTAATATTATCTGCCTTCAAGTCAGTTCTTACTTCAATGTAGCAAGTATTTATAGTATAAGCCATAAAACAAAATTTTATTAATTAGACTGTCTAGATATCCCAGATGGAAAGGCTCTAAATGAAATGCGCAATGTCCTTTAACAGTTAATGTAGTCACAAGAATAAAATACTTAACCATTGGTATTATAACATAATCATAATGATTAATGGAAGGAAAAAAACAGAGGAGGCATTTTCATTTGTATGTTCAAGGCACACATTATCAAGTCCACATTTTTCAATGTTCCAAGTCAAATGTTCCAAGAAAATAGGAACAGAAGAGAACTGCCTAAGTTTTCTGATAAAGGTTCTCTACTCCTACATTCCACATCAGCAGCACTTAATGATGGGTTTAGATAACATTCTATACACATATTAACAGTGTAAGGAATCACATAGTAAATAATAATTATAAAATTATAATATATAATCATATATGCAATATACTGGTAAAAGATACCGAATATACCAGCCAGTGAATGGGAAGGAAACCCTGAAACAATTGCAAAGTCTAAGTGCTTCAGAGAAGGGCAAAACTGCCCTCACTATAAACAATCTAATTGTCTATGTCAAAACCTCTAAGGTGAGCTACGTGAAGTTATCAGAATGAACAAGAAATACTAAATCAGCATCATTTACAATAGCCAATTTGAAAATGTAATAGGAAATAACCAACACATAGTAAGAAGAAAGCACATGTGTATGGTAATATATTCTGAATGCAGTAGCTACTGTACAAGGTGTGGTGTCCTTACCTGAGCAGATTAACACATCTCCTGGTACATGGTAGGTAGCTAGTGGTCTAATTATATGCCTTTTTCTTGGTACCTGTCCATAAGTATCACCACAAACAATCTGTAGGCAAGACCAGCAGTATACCTGTAGAGTTTTACCTCAAAGATATAGCAATTCTCCAGCACTGTATCATAACAGTTAGGATCTTGATCATCTGTCTTTTCCACAAAACATCACATTGGTTCAGAGTATTGATGACTGGACCAATTCTTAGGAGTCTAATGATATGGGCCTGCCGAGATCTTTCTTCTAAGGTGAAGAATAAGTTATTGCTTCTGGTCTCTCCCATCACCAAGAAAGAAGCACAATGTTTACTGGGCTTATTTGGATAGGAGACAAAATATTACTCACTATAATTCTGCCCATAAACCAAGTTACTTGAAAAACTGCTAGCTTTGAGTAAGCTCAGAATGGGAGAAAAGCTCTTCAACAGGTTCAGGCTGCTGCGCTCTACAACTTAGACCATATGATCCAGCAGACCTGATGATACTTGAGGTGCCACTGGAAGATAGAGATGCTATTGGGAGCCTTTGGCAGGCCTCTAGAGGAGACTCATGAAAGAAACCCTTGGAATTTTGGACCAAGATTTTACCATAATCTGCAGACAAACATTTTCCCTTTGAGAGACAGCTCTTGAGCTGCTATTGGCCTTTAGTGGAAACTGAACGTTTGGCAATGGAACAGCAAGTTAACGTGAGATCTGAATTGTCCATCTTGAGCTGGGTGTTAGCTGTGACCCATTAATACAGCTTCTCATGTGCTGACCCACAACCATAAAATTGTTTCATCACTACTTCACAACTGTAATTTTACTACTGTTGGTATAAATGGTAATGTAAATAACTGTATTTTCTGATGGTCTTTGGAGAAGACCTGTGAGAAGGTCATTTGACCCTCCAAAGGGGTTTTGACCCACAGGTTGAGAACTGTAGCCAGAGTTCAGAAAGATTTAAAAGGGTAAGCTGATTCAGCAGTAAGCCTCCAAGAAGACAATAGCATCTGGTGAATAAAAGTTACTTTTACAAGTCATTGATTAATTCCAGAAGGAAATGAAAAATTCCAAAAATGGTAAGTAAATGAAGACACATAATGTTATAATCTGTAGAATACAATAAAGGCTGTCCTAAGAGGAACATTTTATAGTACTAAATGTCTACATCAAAAACCTTAAGAGATTTAAGATAAATGAATGATGATATAACCTTAAAGCAGTGGGTTTCAACCTCTGGGTCACAATCCTTCTGTGAGTCACATTCAGATACTTGTATTCTGATTCCAAACAATAGGAAAATTACAGTTATGAAGTAGCAGTCAATTTTATGACTGGGGATCTTCATGACATGAGGAACTCTATCTATTAAGGGGGTCTTAGCATTAGAGAGGTTCAGAACTACTGTGTAACAAAAACCCAACCAACAACAATAGAAGATAATATATAATCAAAGTCAGGAAAGAAATTTATAAACACAAAAAAATAAAGGCATTAATGAAATAATATAAACAACATTGATGAATCCACAGCCAAATTAACCAAAAGAAGAGAGAAATCAATAAAATTAGAGAAGAAATGTGAGATGTTTCACTAGACACCAACAAAATTTAAAAAATCATGAGGACAAAGCTTAAAAACCTGTAGTTTACTAAACTATAAACTTTAAAAAAATGGACAAATTTATAACATATGTGACACAACAAAGTTAAGATGAAAAAAACAGATAAATAATAAGCAGTGAGATTGAAGCAATTGTCGTGTCTTCCCCGGCCGGCAAGTAAGACACGATATGCCTGGATTCTTCTCTGACAGCTCTTTTATTCCAGGCACAGTCTTCATCCAACAATGGGGAACCCCAAGCAGCAGAAATGCATTGCTTATATACCCTTCCAAGGGGGCGGGCCAGGCAGCCTGTTCTCTCAGGATTGGTTAGGGCCAATACCTCATTAGCATAAGCCTCAGGATTGGTTAGGGCTCATGCCTCATTAGCATAAACCCCGTGATTGGTTAGGGCTCATGCCTCATTAGCATAAGCCCTCTCGGGAGGGGCTTGAGGCTGACGCATGCGCAGTAGGCTTATACAGGACGCTGCGCCGGCCATGTTGGAAACCAGCGCCGTCTCTTCGGCTGCCTACAAGCAATAATAAAAATTTTCTCAACTAAAGCAAAACAAAAAACAGGACCAAATGGATTCACTATGGAATTCTATCAAACTTCCAAAGAAGAATTATTGCAAATACTAGTCAAATTAATTCATAAAATAGAAAAGGAAAACACATTTTTAACTCTCTTCAACAAACCCACTATTACCCTGATACAAAACTAGATAAAGCTTTGCTGAAAAAGAAAATTACAGACAAATCTCCCTGATGAATATAGATTTAAAAATTCTCAATAAAATACTTGCAAATCCAATGCAATATCACATCAAAACTATCATTCAGCATGATCAAGTTGACTTTATTCCATCAATGCAATGTTTAATTATATATAAGTCAATAAATGTAATTCATTCCACTAATGGACTAAAAGAAATTACACTATCATTTCAATGGATATACAAAATTCCTTTAACAAAATCAAACATCTTTTCATGATAAAAGTAATGGGTAGATTAGGTGTGGAGGGAACACATCTCAATATCAAAAAGGCTATTATGGTAGACATGTAGCCAACGTCATTCTAAACAGAAAAAGACTCAAAGCACTCCCACTAAAATCAAGATAAAGACAAAGACGTCCAGTCTTTCTACTTGTATTTAAGATAATTCTCAAATTCTTGGCTAGAACTATGTGTCAAGAAAAGGAAATAAAAGTGATACAAAGAGGTAAAAAGTAAAAATTTCTCCTTTTGTAGATGATATGATTCTATACATAAGAGGTTCATTCTGAAAACTCTACCAAATGAGCAAACAAAACTCTTAGAACCTATGATCCCAGTCAACAAAGTGTTAGCATAAAAAAACAGCATATAAAATCAATAGCTTTTTAAATATACCAGCAGCAAACAGACTAAAAAAAAAAAAAAAGAAACAAGAAACCTCTGCTGTGAGACTTTTAGGACACCCGAGAAGGATATTGAGAATTTCTTCACTGAAAGATGGAAAGGCAACTAACTCATGCTCAGTGTTTGGAAGAATTAATGTTGTAAATATGACCATCCTGCCACAAACACTCTACAGATTCAGTGCAACCCCAATAAAAATTCTAACGCCATTCTTCACAGACATAGAAAACAAGCAAAGGATTTATACAAAAGTATAAAGGTTCACACAGTCACAGTTACTTGATTTAGGTGCCAAAAGTGCACAGTGGAGAAAAGACACTATGTTTAACAAATGATGCTGGGAAAACTGAATTTCAACATAAGACTTGATGCTCTTAAACCCTTAGATGAAAAATAAGCCGTATGGCTTATAGACACAGATGAAGACTTTCTGAATAAGACTTCAGTAGCACAGGAGATTAGTCAACCAACCAACAAGTGACATCATGAAACCATAAAGCTCTATACCACAAAGGAACCGGTGAAGTGAGTGACTAGGCAGCCCACAGAATGCGAGAAAATCTTTGCCAGCTATTCATTTAATCAAGAATTAGTATCTAGGCTATACAAAACACTAAAAACTGAACATGAACAAAATACACCATTTTAAAATAGGCTGTAGAACTGAATGGAAAATTCTCAAAAGAAGAAATGCAAATGGATAGGAAACACTTTAAAAGGTGTCCAACATCCTTAGACGTCAGGGAAATGTAAATTAAAACTACCTCAAGATTCATCTCATCCCAATCAGAATGGCCATCATGGATACAAATAGCAGCAAATGCTGGCACAGATGTGTTCAGAGGAGAGCGGTTATGTTAGAAGGCATGTAAGCTAGGGTAGCCGCTATGGAAATTAGTCTGCATGTTTCTTAAGAACAAGACAAAACCAAACTAGTATTGGAACTGCCATATGACCTGCTACACCACTTCAGGGCGTATGCCCAGCAGAATTTATATCTAACTACAGAGATACTTACACACTGATTGCTAACTGATGCTCTATTCACAGTAGCTAGCAAATGTTATCAATTTAGATGTTCATAAACAGATGAACGGATGATATGGTACATATGCATAGTGAAATGAATCTTACTCCACTGTAAAGAAAAGTGACAGGATAAGATCTGCAGGTAAATACATGAAATTGGGAAAATTATACTGAATGTGGTAACTTGTGCCCAGAAAGACAAATGATATGTTGCTGCTTATGTATAGATGCTAACTTCAATGTGTGTGTGTGTGTGTGTGTGTGTGTGTGTGTGTGTTGTCTTTAACTTAGAGCTCAACTGGAAGCCAGGAAATTAGAAAGGGGCCTTTGAGGTAGGCATATTAAGGGAGGGATTATAGTAAACTATAGGTAAAATGAAAGTATAGAGATGGAGTACTGGGGGCGTAAAGACTTAGGCAGGAAAAGGTACAGGAGAATGGGAGAAGTTACGGGTGGAATGGAGGAATAACTCAAAAGAAGTATGTATGAAAAGCCATAAAGAAGCTTGCTATGTCATAAGTCATAATGGGGGGACAGACTGTGTGTGGAAACGAAAATAAGAGGGGTTGAATTATTAAACAGGATGGAGCATGGGATGGAGGGGGAACAGGGATCAGGATTTATGAAAAAGCATATAGAAAAATAACCTCACACGTTAATAAGCTAATTTCAACAATCCACTTAAAAAACAAAATTAGAGGTTATCCCAGAATCAAAGTGAAGTTCACAGATTTTTTTCTGGAGCTTTTACTGAACTCTGGAAGCTGTAGATCCCCAGTGGCTGCAGAAGTCACCGCAGAAGTCGTTTGTAGAGAAATCTAGAAAACTTCTCGCTATCAGGTAAGGTACTCAAACTTGTTAAATTTTTTCTTATGATTGAAGCTGCGTATTTGAATTTTGAAGAACTGAGAACTTCCACATTAAAGACGTCTGCTTAGTTTTGTTGACTACATAACTTTTTGGAATCACAAGAAAGAAAGGTGTTCTTGTCCATGCATGTAATGTAGCTGTCACATGGTAACAGACCAGTTAGGGAGAGAAGGCTCAGTCTGCGTATACACCCTTTAATGGTGAGAAAGAGAGAGAGAGAGAGGGTAGGGGGAGAGAAAGAACCGACCTTACTATAAATTGAAGGTTGTATTTTCTATATGTTATTTCCTCTTTGAGAAAGAGATACCAGTTTAATTCATCTTAGGTACTGGAAGATCAACATACTTATATTTTGATTTAAACCTACTTTCCTCCTACTGATTTTCATAATCATATGGGAGGATGTGTCACTTATCCCCTCTATAAAAACTTGCTATATTATGAGAAATTTTCTTTTAGTAACTCCCTTCAGTGTTTTCTTTTGCTACTTTTACATCACTTTGAGTCATCTCGGTTGTCTTTCTTTGAACTCTCACTAGTTTCTGAGTTTGTTTTCTTTCCTTAGGGTCACTCTAAGGCAACTTTGAAATTCATCAGAAAACAAGAACAAAGGGGAGAAAGACTGACTGGAACAGAGCGTGCTGAGTCACCACCTGAGTTCTGACCTCACCAGGCAGGAGCTGGGAGGGGGGCCAACATCTGTTTCCGGCTCTGCAGTCTGCAGGTATCTCCTAGCCACAGATGGGCACTGAAGCAAAATTCTTGATCCTCATAGACTTTCCCCATTCTTAAAAGAAGCTGTCAGAAACGTGATCTGTCTCTAAAGGAGCTCTGTGAGCTCTGTGTTACATAGAGCACTTCAGGTGGTGACATTTTCACCTGAGGAAAAGAGAACATTGGTGGCAAATTTCAGTCATGCTAATCTTCAGTAAACATAAATTTATACAAGCAATTGGCTGCTTACACGTTATCTAGACTTGTTCTCAGGGAACATGTCGTTACTGGTCCATTTCTGGGATCTGATTGTCTGTGACTATGTCAGTAGATAAAGGAGAAAGAATGTCAGAAGAATGAGCCTTGGCACATGTCCCCTGGTGGGCTCACATAGAGTCCAGTTGTCTTGTCCTTGAGTGGCATAGGTCTTTCTCTGAATCAAAGATTAGTAAATTCCAAAACTAATTTTATAAGCAAGTTAGTAATTGAACAAAAACCAAGTAATACTTCACTTTTAGCGAGTTGTTTTCTAAGATATTTGAAAAACTTAAACATTTACTTTATATTTTAAAAGTTTACTGAAACTTCTGTTTCTTAAAACTTTTTATTGATTCTTTATTAATTTCTCATCATGGATCTCGATCCCCCTCATCTCTTCCTCCTCTCTAACCTACCTCCGCCCTTCCACCCTCCCCACAACAAGAGAAAAAAACCTCTTATTGTAGAAGCTGCAGTGTGCCACAGTTTACCCTTCATCCATACTTCTTTGCTCACAAATGCTTATTGCAATGAGTGGTTGGTCTGGTTCAAGGCGTCTGCTACTCTTTCAATACTGGCTCCTCACTGGGACTCCTATGGGATATCCTGTTGCTCTGTGTCACAGAAATCCTGCAGTTTTGGATCTGTAGGATCAATCCCTTCACACACTCCAGCAGTTCATGGATTGGGTAGATGTTGGGGTGGACCAATTCAGATCCCTAGATCTGGGCCTGAGAGGTGTCTGAGCTGGTCATCTGCCAGCTCTCCCACACCCACACCACCATGGCAGCTCTCCTCCCCTGCCCCAGCTAGCCCATCCAACCATGCTGCAGCCAGCAAGGGGCAGAGCCAGCTCTCCAACTCTCATGCACACTGGGCTGGTTCATCTGCACTCACGCCGTCAGGGCCAGCTCTACTATGCTGCCCAGGTGAGGTACAGGTCTGCTCTCCCAAGTGCCCAGCAAATAAGCGCCTGGAACTGGTCTCAAAGGGAGGGGAAAAGAGCATCTCTTCTTATTCCTGCCATCACACAATGGACAAGTTGAAGAGCCAGCTCTCCTATGCTCACACCTCAGGGCTGCTCTCCTGTGCCCCTACCACCAGGGTCAGCTCTACTGTGCTTTCCAAGTGAGGTGCAGGGCCCTCTTTCCTGAGTGCTACAGCAGGTGAGGGGCAGGGACAGCTCTCTCACTTTGATGACAACACTCCTGCTTGCTACAGGTGTCTAAGGATACTGAGTGTGGAGGAGGGTATCTCTCTCTCTCGTCCATGCCTCCATGCCGCTGCATGGGGGATGAGTGGCCTGCCGGGCCCACTCTCCAGGTACTGCAGCTGGCTAGGGCAAGGATCAGCTCCTGCTCTCAGAATCCCAGGGCCAGCTCTCCCACGATGCCCTGGTGAGGGGTGGGGCCAGTTCTGCACAGCCCTCAGATGCCAACATGTCCCTGGGCAGCAGCCCAGACCAGGGATGCCCACATGGCCTTTGGTGGTACTAAATCCCTGCTGCTGCAGGGCCACGGACACAGTTGTCCCTAGGTGGCAGCACAGACCAGGAACCCATCATGGTCCCAGGTGGCATCGATACATCAGGCTGTTCCTCACTGTCCTCAAGACTCCAGTTGTGCTTCTCTTCACTGCGCCCACATTCTTCTGTTTCTCTTTCTCTTTCGTTTCTCCACCACTCACTTGCTCCTCATGGGGGTGCTGGGGGTGGGGGGCGGTGGTCTCTGAGTGTCAGGAGTAGTCTATGCCCTGCCTGTGCATTAAAGCTCTGGGCAGGAGTCAGCTCAGGCATGGTGTGCCCCCGTATCTAGGTCTGCACAGCACCAGACTGGTGGTCATCTCAGGTGAACACCCCATGAGGAGTTCATCTTGTCTCCTGCTTGCTCCCCACCCTGGAAGCTTGTTCAGGCTTGCATTGAGCTGTACTAGTAGTTGTCTCAGGCTAGCTCCTGGTCCAGGCCCCCTGGCACTGGATTGATGGTTATTCTGGGCTTGCCTTTTTCAGGGAATGTTAGGTTGCAAGTCATTCAACTGTTCACAGGTCTGAACACTGAGTATAGACATAGCCTCTCTCCTCTCTGCCACCTACTGGTGCACATGTGACATAGCAGCCACACATGCAATGCTTCTAGGGGCAGGATTGTTTTGGTATATATTATGTCTTCTATTTTTTTCAATTTAGGATTTTTTTTTCCTTTGAGACTTGGGAATGAATAGATCATGGAAATAGCCAAATGGGCACATTTGCTCCAAATTCTGGCCACCATGGGGCAGATTTTGATTATAAATAAATCCAGGGCAACGAGTTTGGGAACGAGCAAAGTTTTAAAGCTGCATGGTCTGGAGCTAGTCCTGCCTCCACACTTGTGATACATGTGATTGTTGAGGCCTGCCCTGCCCCCAGCATAACTGTAGTCATTTTGTTCCATGCCTGCCAGCTATTTCATGTTGTTGCTGTATTATGCCTGCCAGTCATTGACACAGAAAAATAACTTGACTCAGAGCAGGGTCAGACTGATCACATATCCTGTTTTGTTCTGCATGAGATTTGGTAATCTTAAGAAATTCCATAAAGCTTTACGCAGGACTCATCAAATTAAAGGTCAATATGAACTGTTGTGTCTCAAATAGCTTGAGTCAGAGCTGACCATTGGGCAACATTTCCTGCATGTGCTTATGAGCTCACTGTGGATTTTGCAGTTTTAGCCTTTGTAGGACGACAGAGACAGATGTTCACTGTAGACCCAGGCCCTGAATGATGAGCTATGACTCTAATCGATCAATCTTAGGGTGTATGTTCAATGAACGATCCCTGTCTGACTGAGATCAGTGTTCATGTGGTTTGTGGGGCAACTCCTGGACCCCAACAGTGACCAAAGTCAGAATTGTGTTATTAGCACTGTGTCAGGCAGCTCTCTCTTCATGGAGCTTCACAGGAAAAAGGAGCCTTACACGTCACAGTTTCCTTGCTTTTTAGTGAATTATTTTTCCTTTCAAATTGGAAGAAACATAGAAGGTTCAGGTTGACTGTGAAATTGTATGAGGAGTCTATCTATCAACCTGCAGTGTTGTGTGTAAAAGCATCCCAGGAAACTCCTAAATATTGCTAAAGTAACTAACTTGCTATTTCAACTGAGCAGATAGATATGGATTTAAACTGAACTGCCTTTAGACTGCTTGTTTAGTGTTCTAGAGGTGCCTCAGACTCCAGGGAATGTCTCCATTTGAAAATTTCAGTCTGTTTTGGATTGGAGTTGAATTGAGTTCATGAACTCGGTGGCAGTAGTTTAGATAAAACCTGTCTTTCTGTAACAACAATAACAAACACTTCAATAAGTGATACTGTTTGTCACTGACAGTGAAAGATTTTGCTGTATGTGTAAAAAGCTAAGTTAATCAAAAATCATTCTAGTTTTAAGGAGGTAAATTAATGCATGGCATCCTCTTTGTCAAATGCTTTAATAACTAGGAAAGCTAGAAAAAGGCATCTGGCAGACTATCTATAAGCCGAGTGTAGCCCTTCCTTCTCAGCTTTTCTTTGGCCTTTGATTTATGTCTTTGCAGTTCTTCTAACATCTGTACCTGAGGTTCACTTGGTCCTTATTCTAACTGTGGCAAATAGGATGTTAGGAGACACAGAGCAAACAAGGGTCTGGAGAAAATCCATGTATCTCTCATGTCTGTCGCTTTTCTGCTGGTTGAGAATCTACTCTTGCTAAACCTAATTAGTGAATAAGAGATGTGTATCTGTGAACACATGGGAGAGAGCCAGTTGCTCAGCTACATCATCATAGACAAGTCTACAGACAGCTGACCCCAAGCCAAGAAGCCAGCATGAAGAACTGCAGAGATCCTGCCAGTCTGAGATTGGCTACCTATTCCAAAAGAATGAAGTTATAGTGTACAACCCTAGACTAATTGTTTTAAGTCATTGGATTGTGAGGTGGTGTATTTCATGTCATCTTATTATGTTTAAGAATTAAAAATTGTCTGGAATCTAAAATGCTCCAGTGGGCAACTATTCTGAGATTATTCCACAGGCTTTAGTAAATACTTCCTATCTTGCATATATTTCTAGACAGCTTTCTGTAAAGGTAATTTTGAACATAAATGTATTTGGTAAATTAATATGGCAGCTGTTTTCTTTCTCTTGCCTAGTTCCTCAATAATGACACAGAAAGACCAAGATTCATTTAATCAAGCTTAGCTACAATACTGGGGGAGTCATTGATCTATATTAATCCTATAAGCTAATCTGGCTACCTCTCAGGCAAAATCCCCATAGTATTTGCATTTAGGGCCTTCCATGCTACGTATGAACTCTCATGATGACTTCCTTAGATGAGACAGCATCTCAAGTGGGGCCAAACCATGGAAGTCTTTACAAACTTTACAGAAAGTACAAGCCACAAACCTGTGACTTATCCACAATTCCTGCCTTCTGTGACTTTTCATTCAAATGCATCTACCTTTTGGTAACCCTCTGTTTTTCATTTAGAAACCCCAGTCTTCTCTGATTTGGAGTTGATCTATATACCCTGTGTCAATAGTTTAAAGAAAATCAGTTTTGCCTTCCTTTTACACATGTTTGCAACTGTTTTTCTGTGATAATAAAGGATTTTGCTAATGCATACTCGAAGAGACCTTTGAGTGGGCACCATGGTGAAAATGACTTTTCCTTTCCTTGGTCCTTGGTCCTTGGTCCTCTGCTAGTAGTTCTTATAATTCTATCATGATTGCTTATGTTAGACTAGCCATGCAGGCAATACATTCAAACTTGATCTCTGTTACAGCCACAAAAAAGTAAAAAGGGGGAGATGCAGGAGGCACAGAAATGATTGTGCTCACAGGTATGCACAAAGATGCTTATCCTTGAATGTTAAACACACAAGGATATTCCTTCAAATGAAGGGTTATAAAACCTGTTATCCACCCAGAAGGCAGACAACAGACACAGGTAATAGCCTGGTGATCTTTGTGCTATCTCCATGGTCATAGACTACATGGAATCCTCTCCCAGACCCTTGTTGTAAGCATGTTTTTTTCCAGTCAATCTGTAGAACCCATCTCTATGGAAGGTGTCACATGTACTTTATAAATAGTTTCAGTGTAGTCATGTTAGATCTTTATTTAGCTTATTTTGTTCTTTACTGTGTACATGGGTTTGAGTTAATTATTATCAGGAAAGTTTTCAACAAATTCTGCTGTGCTTAAATATGCCTAAAATAAACCACTTGGGGTCAGACTCCAAGTTTTAACCAACACTGTCTACTCATGTTTTTGAACTGCCTTCTTCCTCCCACAGATCGTTCCTCTGCTGGCCATAGTGGTGGCAGAGGATCTATATATTTCTGTGTTGTGGATGGGGATTACTGGAAAGAAGATGTTTCTATACGTTGATTGAGTAAAGTTTCTATGATGTGACAAGACTGGAATGTGTTGGTTTCATAGCACAATTTATCTTGGGCGATCTTTAGTCTACTAAATAGCCATTCACTGCCTAGCTCTATGTCCGATCTAACATCCTGACGAAAGATTAAACACCTTTGGAATGTATTGACAGAACTCTGTTCTTCACCAAGGCCTAAGAGTATTGTCAGATAATGTCCAAAATCTAGAGTGGAGTTCTCCCAGTCTTACATAGTCTGCCTCTCAGATGTTCCCACCAATTATTTTTTAATGCCTTGATTTATCACTTCTTTGTTATGGTGCCATAAAAACTATATAAAGTTGTTTCTACACTGGAAATTGTATTTGAGGAGACCTCAATCTATGTTCCTGGATCATGCCCACTCATGTTGTCTCAATAATAGACCATAAACTTTATTCTTTTGAATAAAGAGATATGGGAGATGTTTCTTTTGTCAACAATGTTATGATCATTGAGTAATTCCAAATGAATACTCAAAATTTCACCTCTTTGAAAATAGATTTATTCTAGATTATTATTATTAGGTTTATGCTAAAGTATCCTGATAAGGCGGCAGGGGAGACATATAAGTTCAATTCAGGCATTCATGCACAGTCAGTGTTCCAAGGTGTGGCCCACAGAAGATGAAAAGAGAAAGTCTTTGATGGGGCAGAGTAAGCCTTCTGTGCAATGTCAGAAGCCAGCTCTGGTGTCTTGAAGGGACAGTTTGCTGCGAGCCAATATACCTGTCACTCGCGGCAGTGAAAGGCTGTCCAGAGAAAAGGAGTTACGACTTCCTGATAGTTAAGTTCTTATGAGCTTCAACTTTCTTTGTTGTAATTTTGAAATACTAATGAAACAGTCACTAACTCTTACAGAAACCTTAGAAAAGGCAGAAACACGCCCCAGCTTTGCATAGATTCCCTCATACAGACCCCACCCAAATGAGAAATTTTCTTATTTATATTTCACACTGGAGTGAATTATCATCAAAAGATAACAGGGCAAGATGGCAGGGATGAGCTATCAGTAAGTGCTACGACTGGGATTCAGTTCCACAAAGTCTGGTACCTAATCAGAGTAAACAGACCTAGACTGCTACCCTGAAATGGGATGATAAAGGAGTCATGTATCCACATGTCCACCAAGTCAGTCATCCTCCGTTCATTTAATCACACCATTTTCTCTCTTTATTTTCATTCCTACAAACCCTTCAATCTGTCCCCTTTTCTCTCTCAAATTCATGGCCACTTTTTAAAAATTACACACACATACACACAACACACACCACACACCCACACACACACACACACACACACACAAATACATGAATATAACCTGTTCTACCCATATGTTACCTGTACATATATGATTTCAGATCTGACCATTTGGTATTGGAAAAATCAGTTGGTGGTCCTCCTTTCTGGAACAAAACCATTCTGCTCTAGGCATTCCCCAGCTGCCCACAGCTCCTTGTCTAGGGTTGAGGTTCCTTGAGATTTCTCCCTTCCATGTTAATATAACCATTGGTGCCATCTTCATTCAGGTCTTATTTAGGCAGCCATGTTCATGACATGGCTTGTAGCAGGGATAGGAGAAAGCTTGAATGTGGGGAATGGGGGATCTCTTTCAATTTCCCTGATTGTTTACAGTAGTTATGAAAATCCCAAGTAATATTAGAATATAAAGTACCGTTTGGAAACCAGTCGAACAGGTTATCTGCTGGAGTTTAGCCCTGGCAATGGCCAGATCCCACAGAGGAGATAAGGAGTTCACGAGGGAGGAGTGAGTCAAGCACTGGAGTCAGGGGAATCTTGCAGCCCGAACTGACTGGCAGTCAGGGTGCTTCTTTATTTAGACAGAACTCAGTAGGCAGGGATAGAGTCATGTTTTTTCAAAACTCAGATAATATAATTTTTTATTCCTAGACATGTGTTTTAACTTCCTCTTAGTCATAAGTTTAGTCATCACTGATAAACAGTAACAGGGTTACCTTTTACAATCATTTCCCCTCATCAACTCCATAACCTAAGTTTTGAGAATCTAGAGGCATATTTGCCAAAGCATGACAGCCCATTCTCAGGCTGGTAGCTCTCGCGGTTTCAAGGGTATTAGACAGAAAGAAAATCTCCAAGCCAGTCTGAGAAGACTGTCATGCCCTAAGCAGTATGTTATCAACTTTTAATGGTCAGAGTACTAATTATCATTAGGCTCAGGAAAAATCTTCAGGCCAAAGCTGCTGCAGTTATTATTCAATTGCTGCCATAATACAATGTTTATATCTTTGTAGAATTTATTTGTATGTGAAATCTTGGTATTCTTTTGTTCCTTGGTCATAGGACACCACAGTGGCCCTGTATAAGATAACTTTTCTGAGAGTCTTGATACTTCATTCTTTTATCATTCATCTGCACCAGTCTTTGTTTATAAGACCTCATGTAGGGCAGAGATAACTCTGGCCAATCTAACTTTGTTGCTTGAGGGGCAATACCATATGTAGCCCCGAATCTTATATAACACATACTTGCCTGAGTGTATAGTAAAAAGAGGCTTTTAACCTGATCTGCTGCCAACTTCTCTAGACCCCTGTATTTTGTTTAACTTTTAAAGTTTACTTTGTTCTGAATATCTTGTTACTGAGTAAGTCCAGGGGCAGACAACCCACGAGTATCTCCATAAGGAGATCTCTGGCCTCTCTATGTGAGCCATAACCTCCAGATTGTAAGGAAGATCTTCAAGTAGGCCAGATAAGGATATCTTCCTAAGAGCAGGATGGGTAATATGCTCAGGACTTTTCTGGGGAAGCTTAGAAGCAGTACTCCTGGGGGAAGGTGTAAATGATCCATAAGAAAATTTTCATCAGTCTAATATCCTAAGTTGTACAAATATTTAAAAACCCCAAGCATGCAACACCTGGAGAGCAAGACAAAAAAGTTGAAGACTGCATGACAGCAATTGCATCACTTGGCTCAGATTTGCTGGATCTTTGTTAAGCAGCTGTGTTGGTTTTATGAGTTTTGCTGTTCCCATTAGGTATGGCTGTACCAGTTATCAAAGAGATATTGAGGCCAGATTTGATTGTACAATAAAATAAATTTGGGACCCTTAAGGTCAGATGTCAGGTGGAGATGCTGGAGGATTTTTAAGAGGCCTCCCAAGGGGAAATGAGAGGGTATTGATGTCATTACTACCATGGATAAGGGGGTGGGGAGGAAAAAAAGGTCGAAATACCTGTAGTCGAGGGCATCAACAGGACTTAGGGAGGACCTAATGAGACCAAGCCATGTAGTGGATCATCCTTGCATTCAGAATGAAGTGCCCAAGGTGACTAGGTGCCTGACATCAAGGCTTTTGATGAGGCCCAAAAGGCTTGTCAGCAGGCAATGAAAAGCTGAGCGCAGGACCAAGGAATGGGATGGGAAACAGGATCACATAGTATCAATCACAAAAGCCACAAGGGCATAGAGAAGCTCTGGGACTATAAGCAGCTTCAAGGGGGAGGAAAAAAGAGGGGGAGGAAAGGGTCACAGTAGCCCAGTTGGGTCTAAGGAAGGTGCAGGACTGCAGCTCCCAGAAGTAAGAGGGAGGGAGCCTCAAATGGAAATGAGGGTTAGGGCCCCAATGTGGCTCAAACCCCAAAGAGGAGCAGAGGTACCCAAAGAACCTATCGGAGTCACAGCGCCAATGTAAGGGTTTTTTCCAGCATAAGGGCATCTTGACAGTCAGGAGCCAAGGAATACCACAAACTCACAGCATGCAACAAACTTTACACAAGATATTTATGGGAGAGAAGAACAGAATGGTGGTTGCCTTTGAGGAAGAGAGACAGCAAAGGGCTGGGTAGAGGGGAGGGCCTTTTATCGTGTTTTGGCGCATGCCCAGTGAGCTAGTGGAGCTTGTGCAAGAAGTGGGAAAGAGCAGCTAGGCCAGTAGTTTTGGGCTATTAATGCTGAGTCACGGGGGTGGGAATTTCCAAGCTGCAGGAGCTCCAGACCAAGCTACAGGCCGGGTGTTTTCCTTTGGCCTTGGTCTCTCCCATGAGACTTCATGGGTTTGATCTCTCTGACATTTCAAAGAACATAATCTCACAGCAAACTTTCTGTTCCTCTGACTTTTCCAATATTTCTACCCGCTTCCGCGGTGATCCCTGAGCCTTAGGTTCGGAATTGCGTTGTAAATTTATCAGTTGGGGATAAGCACGACATGATCCTTGTCCTCTGTATTTTGGTCAGCGTGCTCTCTGTCTAGTACAAAGAGACGTTTCCTTTATTAAGAATGAGAACTACAGTTATCCAAGGATATAAGGATAAGTATTCAGAATGTAGTTAGGAATTATGTTCATTTAGTCAAGTAGTATTGTGGGGTTTCCTCCCAAGAGCCATGATCTTTACCAGCTGTCTAGGTTTCCAGTACGACACATGGTTTCCCTTTTGTTGAACAGCTTTACATTCCATTAGAGAGCTGTTGGTTACTGTCAAGGTATGTAGTCTGAGGGTTATCATGCCATGCTGCTCATTGCTGTGCTTCAGAGGCTTTGTAGCTGGGCAGGACTATTGGTTGTTTTCCTGCCTCGGATCCTTACATGGCTCTTTCTAATAGTGTGAGAGCTCAGGGAGAAAGCTTTTAGGGCAATTTTGGCTTGGGTCCCCTGGTCCCCTGGGTCCCCTGGGTCCCCTGGGTCCATATCTAATGTTCCTAATGTCTTCAGCAATAGATACTTACTTTCCACCTCTGAGAGACAACAAATGGTAACAGAAATATATATATATTTATATATACATATTTGTGTATTATATATAATTTTATATAGTAGATAATGACTTTTCCACATATCTCTGTCACTTTATATTCCTTCCCTCTTCTGTATTTATCTCTCCCTTTCCCTACTTTCTATTTCTCCGCCTTTAGATCTCTTATACCCTGCTCGATTGTCCCTCCCCATCGCCATCATTCCCTTTTCCTTTCCTGGTTTCTGCAGTTAGTCCAGGTTATATCCTCAAATGTGAAGACTTGGAGCAAGGATGAGAAAGGTTATGTTTGTCTTTCTGGCTCTGGTTACTCCACTCAGTATGATCTTTTTCAGTTCTGTCCATTTCCCTGCAAATTTCACTTTTCCTTACCATTGAATGATAGTCCATAGTGCATTTGTATCACATTTTCAGTGTCCATAATCAGTTGAGGACTACATTGTTTCTACTTCCTGTCTATTGTGAATACAGCAGCAGTGAACATGACTGAGCAGGTATCTGTGGAGTAGAGTGTCAAAGATAATGTTGGGTGTAGGCTTCTCATATGTAGCTTTTATTATGTTGAGCTGTGTTCCATCTAGTCCCATTCTCTCTAAAACTTTTATCATGAAGGCATATTGTAGCTTGTCAAAGGATTTTTCTGCATCTACTGAGACTGAGATCATGTGATTCCTGTTTTTAAAACCCTTTAAGTGGTTTATTACATTGATTGACTTTGGTGTGTTGAACCATCTCTGAAATTCTCAGATAAAGTCAACTTGTCATAGTGGATAATCTTTTTGATGTATCTCTGTATTCAGGTTTTCCAATATTTTATTGAGCATTTTTGACTCGATTTCATTAGTGGTATCAGCCTGTACTTTCCTTTTTATGTTGTATCTTTACCTTGTTTTGATATTAATGTGATACTGGCTTCATAAAAGAAATCTGGAAGTGCTCCTTTTGTTTCTTTGTTTCTACTTTTTGAATAGTTCAGTAAGTATTGGCTGTAGATCTTCTTTGAAAGTCTGGCTAAGTTCTGCTATGAATTCATCTGGGCCTGTCCTTTTTTGAGTTGGAAGGGTTTTTGTTACTGTTTAAGTCCTTGATTTCTTCTTGATTTTATTTTGGTAATTTGGTTGAATCTAAGAATTTGTTCTTCTTCTTCTTCTTTTTTTAAACAATTAATGGAATATAGGAAATATAGGTTTGTTAAGCATTCCTGTAAGCATTTCTGAACTAAAACCATCTAGCCTTGATTTTTTTTTTTTTTTTTTTTTTTTTTTTTTTTTGGTTGGGAGACTTTTAATGACTGCTTTTTTCCTTAGGAGTTATAGGTCTATTTAAATTGCTTAACTGATCTTGATTTAACCTTGGTAAGTGGTATTTATCAAGAAATTTATCTATGTCTTTTAGATTTTCCAATTTTTTTGAGTACAGGTTTTTGAAGTATGACCTTTGATTCTTTAGTTTCCTTGGTGTCTGTTGTTATGTCCCCTCCATTTTATTTCTGATTTCATTCATTTGGATGTTCTCTTTGTGTTTTTCAGTTGGTTTGGATAAGTGTTTTTCTATCTTGTTGATTGTCTTAATAAATCAACTCTTCGACTAAGTGATTTCCTGTATTGTTTCTTTGTTTCTATTTTGTTGATTTCAGCTCAGAGTTTGATTATTTCTTGCTATATACTCCTCTTGGAGTATTTGCTTGTGTGTTTCTTTTTGCTCTAGAGTTTCAGCTGTGCTGCTAAGTCAGTAGCATGAGATCTCTCTAATTTCTTTATGAAGACACTTAGTGCTATAAACTTTCCTCTTAGCACCACTTTTGTTGTGTTTCATAGATTTGAGTATGTTGTGTATTCATTTTCATTTAATTCTAGGGAGTCTTCAATTTCATTCTTTCTTTCTTCCTTGACCATGTGGCCAGTCAGTACAGAGTTCCTCAGTTTCCATGAGTTTGTAGGCTTTCTGTTGTTTTTGCTGTTGAAGTCTACCTGTAATCCATGGTGATCTATAATATACAGGGGGTTATTTTAATCTTCTTTATCAAAGCAAGTTGATCCCTAGCCCCACGTGTGTGTGTGTGTGTGTGTGTGTGTGTGTGTGTGTTTTTTTCCTTTTGTTTTTACTGGTGTAAAGTTATGTATTTCCTGTGTTTTCTTGGTATAGTTAAGTTAACCTCCTTGGGTTGGAGTTTTCCTTCTAGTGTCTTCTGTAGGGCTAGATTTATGGACAGATATTATGGAATCTTATAGATGTTTTTTTCCATCTATGATGATTGAAAGTTTTGCTGGATATAATAGTCTAGGGTAGTGTCTGTGGTCTTGTAGAGTTTGCAAGACAGTTTTGGTCCTTCTGCTTTTTAGAGTTGAGTGTAATTCTAATAGGTCTGCCTTTATATGTTACTAGGCTTTATCCTCTTGCAGTTTTTAATATTCTTTCTTTGTTCTGAACATTTACTGTTTTGATTATTGTGTGGCAGGGGTGGGGTACTTTCTGTTCTTGTGCACTCTATTTGGAATTCTGTAAGCTTCTTGTGCATTTATAGGCATCACTTTCTTTAGGTTAGGGAAATTTTATTCTATGATTTTATTGAAAATATTTTTTGGGCCTTCGAGCTGGGAATCTTCTCCTTCTTTTATTTCTATTATTCTTATGTTTGGTCTTTTCATGGTGTCCCAGACTTCCTGAATGCTTTGTGTCAGAAACTTTTTAGATTTAACATTTTCTTTGACTAATGTATGAATTTCTTCTATCATATCTTCTATTTCTGAGATTCTCTCTTCAATCTCTTTTATTCTGCTGATGATTATTGCATCTGTAGTTGCTGTTATCTTACCTACATTTTCCATCTCCAGGATTCTCTCAGTTTGTGTTTTCTTTATAGTTTCTGTTTCCATTCTCTGGTCTTGAACAGTTTCATTCATTTCCTTTACCTGTTTGTTTATATTTTCCTGGATCTATAAGGCATTTACTCATTTCCTCTTTAAGGGCCTTTATCATCTTCTTAAGATGGACTTAATTTCCTTGTATTTTACTGTGTTGGAACATCTAGTGCTTGCTGTAGTAGACTAGCTGTCCTCTAGTTGTACCCCATTGCCCTGGCTGTTGTTGATTATGTTCTTATACTGGGCTCTAGTCATCCGGATTTGGGAATATTATAGACTTTGGTGCTGATTTCTGAGTATATCTTTTTTAGATGGATGTTTTTTCCCTTGGTTTCTGTTTCCTCTCTGGTTGTCTAGCCTGAGTGGTCTGGAGTGAGGCTTCATGTCCAGTAGGGTGTCTCTGCTAAGGTTTTTGTGGCTTATGTGACCTCTAAGATTTTGGGTGCCAACAGTGCCTCTTGGATTTCAAGTACTTGTGTGGCCTTTGGTGTTCTGAGTACCTGCTCGGTCTCTGAGTTCCTAGTCCTGAGTACCAGAGTGTGGCCTTTGGTAAAGAAGAAGTCTTCTTCTGCCAAAGTTGTGAGCCAGAATCTGGAGCCCAGGGGAGGAGTTGCTGTTGGGGGCTGTTTGTAAGGTTTTAAAGATTACTAGCAGGCAGTGGGCTGTGTTTTATTTGGGGTCTCTAGAACAGGCTTTGCCTCAGATAAAGCAGAAGTCTTATTCCAGAGTTGTGGGCCAGAATATGGACAGGAAATGTTTTTATAACTTTTTTGATTTCTTTTTTGACCCACTCATCATTCAATAATGGGTTATTTTATCTCCATGAGTTTGTGTACTTACTAGAGATTATTTTGTTGTTGCTGTTAAGCTTTACTACATTATGGTGAGATAGGATACATGGAGTTATTTCAATCTTTCTGAATTTGTTACGATTTGTTTTGTATCACCAGGATATAGTACTTTAGAGAAACTTCTGTATGCTACTGAATAGAATGTGTATATTCTTTGGTGTTTGGGTTCAATATATATATATATCAAGTCCATTTTATGTATGATGTCATTTAATTCTGATATTTCTCTGATTACTTTTTTTGTATCAATGATCTATCTATTGGACAGTTTTCACTGGGATGCCAAGTTTCCATTAAGAAATAAGGTGTTATTCTTATGAATTTTTCTTTATATGCAACTTGTATTTGTTCTCTTTTAGCTTCTAATACTCTTTCTTTGTTCTCTGTACTTAGTGCTTTAACTATTATATGTCTTGTCTATTTGGTAGTCTGTGTGCTTCTTGTATCTGTATGGATATGTCTTTCCTTAGTTTGGGGAAGCTTTCTTCTATAATCTTGTTGAAAATCTAGTCTGTGCCATTGACCTAGACTCTTCTCTTTAGTTTACTTCTACAAGTAGAAGATTTGGTCTTTAATGGTGTTCCACATTTTCTATATGTTCCTTTCTTGGGCCTTAAATGATTTTCACATTCTTTGCTTATTTCATCTATATACTCCACTTTACTTTAAAGTCTTGATAGGCTCTGCACATTTGTACCACTTCTAAGGCTTTGCCTTGAGTTTTCTAGTTGTATTATTGGCTTTTCAGTTCCATGTAGTCCTTAATGAATTCCATTTTGAAATACTGGATGGCTGCAGTTATTTCCACCAGCCTTATGTTTGTTTTCTTGGGTGTCACTAAGGCATTTATTTTCTTCGAGTTCAATCTCTTTAACTTTCTTTGTGTCTTCTTTAAATGATTTGAGTTCTTTGGTGAAGTTTCATCCAAAGTTTATGGTTGGTTTTTAAAATTTTGTGTGCTATGGTTCATCTAGGTCAGAGGTTCTGAACCCGTGAGTTTCAACCATTTTCATAGGGGTCACCTAAGACTGTTATAAAACAGATATTTATTGATAACAGTAGCAAGATTTTAGTTATGAAGTAGTAATAAAAATAATTTTATAGTTGGGGGTCAGTACAGCATGAGGAACTGTATTAAGGAGTTACAACACTAGGAAGGTTGAGAACCACTGCTCTAGGTAATTCCATTGGTGAACATTTCTATAGGACTCTTTGAGGAAACATTTCAAAGTGACAGTTTTGGTTCCTTAAAAACCCAATTGTCTTATGTGAATGTTTTTGTTTTAATCCAAGGTATGGGATAAGAATTGTTTCATAACAGGTGATTATGATTTGCCTCATGCACTAGCAGGGGTGTGATTATTGCCAACTGCAGATAGTTTAAATCTGGGGACTCTGGAGAGGGTGTAAATGAGAGAGCCCTGAGAGAGCCTATGGAGGCTGCTTCTGCACCTGCCACTGCCACTGCTGGTTGTCATCACTGCTTGGCTGCTGCTGCTGCATTGTTTGCCTTTGCTGATTGCTGGTTTGATGATTTACCAGACTGCTGGATATTCTGATGACAATGATTTGCCAATGCCCCTAATCAACAGAAAGTAGCCTATAGAGGTTTGTGCTCCTTTCCCCCTCTAACCTTCTCTCTCTCCTACCTAGTGCTGGGGAGGGGATTGGAGAGGATTATGGTGGAATAAGGGTTGAAAGGGAGGTAGAAGTATAAGAACCCAATGAAATAGAAAAAAAAATTATGCCAACAAACATTAGCATCCCAAGTGGTAAAACTTAATTTATGCCACACACACACACAACACACTAGGAGATGGTTTACACACAAATGTACACAAATTAGAAATTGTGATGAAACTTAACCCCTTCATTTTATTTATTTAAGAATGTTTGACAGATTTGGTTGGTTTCCTATGTAAAATAGATGAATATAAAATGGCCTGAAAACATATCACACACATACACACACATGTATATACACATATGTATATATGTGTGAACATGAATATAATATATATTAATATATTAGTTATAAGTATTATATGTAATTTAAGATAAATAAAAATGACACAATTACTGTTTTTTTTTCAAGTAACTTTAGTGTTGTTTACTCATCTTCCCTTCCTCTCTGTATTGTTGTCCCCTCAATTAAAGGTCCCTTTCACTATGTTTTAGCATTTGTCAGTTTAAAACTATCTTAATTTGAAAAGTTTAGGCAGGCATTTTCTGTGAAATTTAGATTCCATGGGATCGATGACCTAGTGGTGTCCGTTGCTCTCCTGACCTGACTCCATCTATACTAGGATTATTGTTCCATTTAGAAGGGAACTTAGATGCTCCAAAACTAACGCTATGGATTACACTTTTACAGGTTCTAACAACATAGCTTTACTCCTTCTCTTGAAAAAGGCTAAACAGAGAAAATGTAGGCTCCCACATAAGCAAGCATTGCTTGATACACATACACCTCTGGATGTTTATAGGTTATGTTTGCTCTCTAGCATCAAGCAAATGTGTCTGAGTCCCAGGTCATCCATTTGTCATCAGCCCTCTCTTAGGTTTCTTTTTCTTTCTCCTTCCTCCTTCCTCCTTCCCCCTCCCTCCCCCTCCCTCCCTCCCTCCCTCCCTCCCTCCTCTTCCTTCCTTCTTCCCTCCCTCCCTCCTCCTTCCTCCCTCCCTCCTCCCTTTATTCCTCCTTCCTGTCCTTTCCCTCCTTCCCTTCCTCCCTCCCTTCCTCCCTCCCTTATTGTCTTCATTTTTTGAGACAGAGTATCCCAAGCTAGTCTCAAATTCATTATGTAGGCAGAGATGAGCATATGGTCCTCCTGCCTCCACAGAGACTATGTGATGCCAGGGATGGATCTTTGTGTATTCTAGGTAAGCATCCTACCAATGTCGATAGATCCCCAGCCTCCTTTTTCCTTCTCAAATTTATGTTTGAGATGCTGGGGTTATATTATCACCAGAGTAATAGGATTTCCAAAAGTATGAGAGTTCTTGGTTCTGTGTGCACCAGATAAGCTCTAGCCATTGAAATGAGGTATGCCTTTGTGTTGATCTTAATTTCTTACCTGGTTAAATCCCTCTATAATAAATAAAAGCAGTCAAGTGAACACTATCTTACATAAAATGTAAGATTATATCTCACTTAGTATTGAAAGTAAAGTGCCTCAAAAAGTTAAAGTATCAAATCTCTGTTTGTCATATAGGTTGTTTTTGGCCACTATAGGAAATTTTAATGAAAACTGTTCATCTTGTTTACTCTGTGTTTGGGCTCTTGCTACTTCTCATCAATTACTAATGATTCAAGTAGATATTTGGGCAATGAGACAAAAGAGAGATAAATTGATGAAAGAATGAATGAAAGGAAGGAGAAGGAACAGGAGGGAAAGAAGAGAGACGTAAGAAATACTTAATTTGATTAATCTAACATCTTACTTCTGGAAGCATATTTCTGTCATAGTTGTCTGTTGTTTTCTCTTAGCACAGTTTGTAGTACAAGCTGGGAGTCTGTGTACTTGCGTAAGCTCCATATTGTTTAATTTTCTTTGCAAAGCATTTGCATGGTGCTGACATTTTTATGGTCTTATAAAGTTAATGATCTCGCCATCTGGCTCTGATTTCTAGAACACCCCTGAGCTTTGTGCTTGCTCCATGATGGGTCATATGACATTTAAGTTTTGTTTTCTTTACTTTTGACGAGTGCTCACAGAAGGATTGTATAAACTCTTTCCAGTGAAGGTTACTTATGAGCTGACAAAACCCAAAGTCAGCTGTGCTGAGATCAAACACTGACAAGAGTTCTTATGATTCTGGAACAGGGTAGAGGCTATGTTTGTTTGAAAGCTGCTTCTACACACAGATGAGTGGCACACACATTAAGGTAATGATCTAGACACTGACCTCTGACTTACCTAAATATCAAAAATTTCCATTTTAATTCGTCTTGACTTAGGATTAGTTTGGAATTGTTAAGAAAGACACAAAATCTATCATTTTTATTATTCCTTAAAGCAAATCTAATATGGTACAAACCCATTACTACCTAGTACACTGGGACCAATCATTTTTCATTTTTATGATAAAAATACAGCAGGGTTAAACATAAAAATAAGAAATAATTAAAAATCAATTCATCTAACTATAAGCATATTTTAAAACTGTTATCTGCTATAGTTTATAGGGATAAAACATCTGAATATATAATTTAAAAGTTTATCAACTCATGTTTAATAAATGGTATTTTGTTAAGCATAGGAGTATAATGAATATTTATGAGATAGATATTGGTCTAAGAGATGCTTCTCTATAATGAAGGAGTAAATATAAATTTTAGTTAATGCCAACATTTGGAAAATTCTAATTTTGTTTTAAAAACGTGTTCATAGTATAGTGCGGAGTCAAAACCAAAATATAGAAAACATCACATCATTTCATCTTCAGTTTATTCAAGAAATTTGGAAAAATATCTCATGAAGTGGGAGTGCATGGGCTTATAATGGTACTTTGTATATTTTTATATTGGATGATATTTTATCTTTAACAGAGGAGAATCAAATTCATTTCCAGTTTGGAAACCTTAAGTGCTGATTATTTTTAATGAAGACCACTACGCTCTGCGTTCAACATGGATGTCCTCTAGAGCTTCCAGTGCCTTGTTTACTTGCTTATTTCTTTTTACAAATCAACACATAACATTAATCACTCTGAGTGAAATATCACATATTATTTTATGTAAATTACTCTAATTTGGTCCAATAACTCATTTCTTTTAAGCTCGTCATGTTTTCATCTTGAGAATGTATAAATAACTGGAATTTGTTGTGGATTTGGTTTATTGCTTGTATTATGTTAATTGGATTCCCAAAATTACATGGGAATTCACATGTCTGTATGGGTCCCTGGCCCCAGTTGGCTTTGATTGGTAAATAAAACTGCCAGTGGCCAATGGCTGGCAGGGAGACAGAGGCAGGGGAGAAGGTGCCATGCTGAGGAAGGAGAAGGTCCAGGCCTAAGAAATGAAGGATAGAGAGACAGAGAAACTGCCAACATGTAAGTGTCAGGGATTGTGACGCAGGTGGACTGTAGGCCTGGGCCTGGGGCAGCCAAGATGGAATATAGGTTTTAGTAAGTAATAATTCGGGAATATTGGAGGGGAGTGTGTTAGCCGCGGAGAGGTTTGGAAGTGTCCAGCCTTTGACTGACTTTTGATTGAGCTGTTTAAGGCATATTAAAAATAAGGCTGAGTGTGTGTGTGTCTCTCGTTCAAGAATCTAGAGCATTAGGATGGATATCAAGAAACTCATGCAGGTGCCTCTGGGAAGATAGAGCAGATAAATCAATTACAGCAACAGGAGTTGAGGAGTTTGAGGTAGTAAAAACAAAGTCAACCCAAGATGTCATTTAGACAAAGGAGATATCATATACACTAAAGAGAATAACATAGCTAAGGACAATGGTAAGTTAAAATCAACTACAGCAACTGGGGGCGGGGGGATGTCTCTGCTAGGGGAACAGAAAGCTCTTGGTCTCCGACCATTTCTGTTTACCTTTTCATTTGGCAAAAATTCCAGAGCTAGAGTCTCCTGCCTCCTCAATGGAACAAACTGTAGCAATTGATACTCCTCTTACTAAAGTCTTACTGGATGTTGTTAGTTTAAAAGACTCGAACAAAATGATGTCTGAATAAAAATGGCTTACCTCTTGTCCTCAGCCTGTTTACAGGAGACCTAGCTGGAAGAAAAGAACCATGGCCACTCAGTACTGTCTGGTCCAGAGTTTGCTTAACTAAGAACTAATACAAATAAATAACAACCAAACACAAACAACAACATTATGGAAGAAAAATAGCAGACCTGTATTTGACTAACATTTTTACAGCATTAAGAAAATTACTTTCTGAAGCCTGCTACCAGCCTTGCACAAACCCTTCCCTTCAAGACTTACAGCTCAATTCCCATGCCTAGTCCTTAACAAGAGTAGGCTAGTGCGATTCTTAGTGCTTGGCTTTGTCTAGATAAAGAATGAATAAATCTTTTGCCATACTGGTGAAAATATTTGCTTCCCATGACTCTGGACTTGGTTTCTATCTAACATGTTTGGTGCCCTGTATCACCATCCCAACTCACTGGAGCTCATGGTGAGTGCCACGTATTGATACGGACAATGGTAAGTTAAAATCAACTACAGTAACTGGTGGGCTGCTAGGGACAGAAACTCTTGGTTTCTGACCATTTCTGTTTACCTTTTTCATTTGGCAAAAACTCTAGAGCTAGAGTCTCCTGTCTCCTCAATGAAACAAATTTGTTTTTACAAATTTGTGAAAGTCCTTGTGGTTAGAGTTCTTGTCATCAATCCTTCCAGATTTATAAAAGAGTGGGGACACACCTCTCGTCTTTTTTCCACCAGCCATGGCTCATGTCTTTCTTTTGCATGCTAGAGAAAATGTTCAGCTCTTTAATTATTTCTTCCTGGTCCTTTCTTTCCTCAGAATGTTTTCCTTCTTATCAGTGGTATCCTGGACAACACTCAATCTGTTGGCACCTCCCAAGGACTTCCCTTTGTGATGTCTGCTAAACAACCTTAAGTCTGTCTTATTAGAGAGAGATGTTTGGCCCAAACCCTGATGTTCTATGGCAACATGGCCTAGTCTTTACATAAATTAGACAAATAGGTAGTTTGGCTTGAAAGTGACACATTCACAATAGTCTCCCCAAATTTGATCTTTATCTCGAGGTCTTGGCAAAGGTTCTAAAGTGCTTTATGTTTGGGATTCTTTTAAACTCATCTGTCACTTAGACATGCTTCGTGTGTGCATTCTCTTTAACTTGTCCCCCTCCTCCTTCAGCTGCATCTGGCCTCAACTCTAACTTTGACAGTGCTGACCACCATTCATGCTCGACCACCCTCGTCAGCCTCTTCCATATCCACTCTCTACTCTCCATCTCCTCAGATACTTGATCCAAGCCCCTCCCATACCCATATCCACCCTGGAAGTCCTTTCCAAGCAACTGGTTCTGTTAATTAGCAGCTTCTCTAATAAGTGGCAGGACTAGAGAACGTGGCCCACATCGCATTCCTTTCTCAAACTGAAACAAAATTGGAATCCTTTCTGCAAAGTTCACACATTACAAAAAAATTAATTTCTAACCTTTTCTCGACAACCTGAATACATATTCATGACCTTTTCTAATCTGGTTTCCTCCATAAGAATGGTCCTTAAGGCAATACAATATTGTACTGCTTAAGGCAATAGAATACTGACAAGAAGCAAAGAGTTTTCACCAGTATGGTAAAAGATTTATTCACTCTCTCTGGCAATGAGCATATTATGATACTGAGGATATGGCATCTCTAAAGTAAATCCACCATGGAACTGTCAGCTACCCTTTGCTGACTGAACAAAAATATTATATACTGTCTTGTCTCATAGAGGGAATAAAAGGGCTGTTTCCGAAGCTATTGAATAAGGTGAAATCAGGTAAATCACTTGGAGAGTCAAAGAAAACCTTCTATTAGAGACTTTTCAGAAATGTATGGAACTCCTCTAATGGCAAATGCATCCTGGTCATGGACTTCATCTCCAGGCTCCTCCTGACATCAGATACTAAGTAGAAGAACTACACAAGGCTTTTCTGATCCACATAATGAGTTTTGAGACTTAGCCTTTAAAGATTTTGATAATAAAGGTGCATTAGTGGGGGTGGGCAGACAAATAACAGAAAGATCATAAGAAGATCAAAAATAATCCTATCAGCTTCCTGCCTTAGTCATTATTCAAAACACTCCAAGGACAGATTCACCTTTGGCACCAAGAGCCACTCTTTCATCAATCCAAAATGCCTCACAATTTGTTTCAGATGTGGTCATACTGGTCTGTGGCAGATAAGAATATTACTTTTGTTATAGATCGTGAGGTCTCTTATTCTGTCTGGATTTTGAGGTTCTCTTTTCCTTCTAAAACCTCCACTGTTGTGATAGATGGCATTCTTTCACAAGTAATGACAACTCCTTTACTGTCTATTGGTCTAGAAGATCAAATCTTTAGTCCCCCCTATCTGATTTTGCTCTTCTATCCTTGCCCTTTTCAAGAGAGACTTTTCTAAATTAGGAACTAGGTTATATCTGTATCCTGAAGCACTTCAGCCTATTGGATTTTTAGCCACTTCCCTCAATGCTCTACCTCCCTTATTCTCTACTACTCCTTTCTCAATAACAATCCAGGTTTCCCTTCTGTCTAGAACACATCAACCCCATGCATGTCTCACATCGTGCCCATTTCCATAAGACCATTTCCCATGAAAGTCTCCATACCTGTTTATTCCTAAGTCTCTCAAAGGACTTCACAAATCCTTCTTTTCAAATTTCTAAAAGATAATATTCCTAAGACCACTGAATATGCCTTATTCTCTCCTTAAAAAGTATAGTTACTTCTTACCATATGTTTTAAAATTATAGGTTCATCAATAAAACTGTGGTCTTCTTACATCCTGTTGTTACCAGTCCTTAGATTGTCCCTCATGACATTCAGCGCTTTATAGTATTAGACCTTAAAGACAATTTTTTTCCTCATTCCGTCATCCTTTGAGTCTTCTGATATTTTCATCTTGTGAATGAAAATTCCTGAAAAGAAGCTGTGTTTACAAAGACCAATCAACTGATCATAATTACAGTGCAGGGGGAAAGTTAAAATGTTGCAAGTCAAGAGCCTAATTATAATTTATTTTGGGCTACCTTTATTCCCTTAGTCATTCCTTGCCAATCTCTGTGTTAGAGATAACATTCTGTGACCAACAGAGTTTAGATCACATTAACTTAGCTGACCACTATCTTCTACAACTCAAAAGCCAAGAATGTCATCTGATACCCTGTGAGGTCTATAGCTGAGATTTCCCCACTTTGCTGTAAACCAGCTGACCTAATTTCCTTTTCTTTATTGGAATAATTTGGAACTGTCCTGTTCTCCACCTCTCTCTCCATGTGTGCTTGCTTGTGTGTGTGTGTGTGTGTGTGTGTGTGTGTTTGGAGAGAGAGAGAGAGACTTAGTTCAACTCTAATCAAACAGAGAAAAAAATCATGTTTAAGTGAGTTCTAGAAATGAGCCTTCCGAGGCCAGCAAGACCCTCCCAAGACTTGTTGGATAACACCCTCAACTACAGGGTACCATGAGCAAGAACTTGGCATATAAATTCCATACCTTAATTTTTGTCTTAATGTGTCCCTTGACCAGTTTTGACTCTGACAGTTTCCTTTGGCATGTTTCCTGGGACTTTCTAAGCTATTTAGACCATTTTTAAAAAGACATCACAGAATTAGGACATGAAAATGTGGTCCCTGTAGGGACAGTTGGTGGTCCTGATTCACATAAGGAGTGAGGGCACTTTGTTGACTCATAGGCAGCACTGGCAAGCTAGGATAAGAAGCAATATTCTTCTATAAGTGCTTTAATCACTCACACTTCAGGCACAGTTACAGGCTTTTAGAGTCTGGGAATAGTGCTGCATTCTTTTGCCACAGTCTTCTGTTTCAATTATCTCATGACCATAATTATATCATTGAATGTTTACTACATTCAGAGGTATTGTGCCTTGACACAAATTATTTGATATAAATAACTCTGTTTCATGTCTGTCTTAGAGTTATTATTACTATGTTAAAACACAATGACCAAGGAAAAGTTGTGAGGAAAGGATTTATTTGGTTTATATTTCCACATCACAGTCCACCTTGAAGCAAGTCATCGGAGAAACTTGAATAGGGCAGGAACTTGGAGGCAGGAGCTGATACAGAGGCCCTGGAGGAGTGTTACTGGCTTATTCATCATGGTTTGCTCAGATAACTTTCTTATAGAGCCCAGGACCCAAACCAGGAAATGACAAGAATGTCCACTCTCACCATGCCTGTTCAATATAGTACTTGAAGTTTTAGCTAAAGTGGTAGACAAGTGAAGGAGATAAAGGTGATATAAATAGGAAAGGAAGAAATTGAAGAATGCATATTTGCATCTGACATGATTTTATACACTAAAGACAGCTCTAAATTGAAAGGAAAAAAATAAGTTTTGTTGCCTGCGATAGCCCCTATTAACAAGAGATATTTTTCTTTTATTCTTCATTCTTTCACTACAAAGTTGCTTTTACTGACTTTTAGTTAGTATCATTAATCACCTACCACTAAAAATAAAGGAAAAAGGTATTTTTGTTAAACAGTGGCTCAACTGTGTAGCCATGGGATGAGAGAAAATTCTATGAACTCCCTACCAGGCTTTCCCTCGAACCAAAATGAGGACAGGTAAGATTTTCTTGGCCATCATTTCTGAACAGAGAGACTGGAATCAGGTCAATTCACAATCTCTTTCATCCTAATCTAGAATTGTTTGAGTTGAGAGTTTTAGGGAAATATTCACTAAAATATGTGAGACCAACTCAAAAGAATGTTGGGAGTATGCGGTTCTATATTGGGATGCTGACCTTGCTGGTCATTAGCGTCTTGGAATGGCACAACACTTTCCATGCTGATGAGAGCAGAGTTTATTCCTGTATGACCTTCTTATACCACAGAGCTCTTCACCCAACTAATGAATTTCAAAGTTGTGTAGCTTTTTTTAATAGTGTTCATATTCTTATGTTCTTCTTTTTATCCAAAATATCTAATGTCAAGATTTTCATGTCATTTCAGAGCAGGTCATTCCTGAAGACTAGCCTGTTAAAACTCACTGCTCAGCAAAACTGACTTGAAACTACATTTTCCCCCTTTCAATTGGAAATGGATGTTTTTCAGATACAGTACATTCTGATCATTGTTTCTCCTCCCTCATCTCCTTCTGGGTCCTCCCCACCTCTCCAACCCATCCAACTTCAAATATTCTTTCCATCCCTCTTTAGAAAACAGAGAAGAAATTAAAAAATGAAGAGAAAGTATAAGAAACATACATACACACACACACACACACACACACACACACACACACACACACACACACGCACACACGCCACACACACACACTTTAAGGACACAGAATTGGAAACCATAATATAGAAGCAAAAGACCAGTAAGACAAAAATGCCAAAACAAAGCAATATGAGTAAAAAAATTTGCAAAAATACTATTGTGCTTGTTTTCGTGTTGTCCATCTGGACATGCGGCCTGCTCTTAAGTGTGGTTTATATCCAGTTAGAATCTATTGAAGAAGACTAATTTTCCTTTGCAAGAAGATGTCATTTAGAGATAGCTTATTGATCAGGGACAGAAGCTTGTGTCCACTCTCCCCGTTGGACCTACAGCACCAGGACTCCATTTGACTTGGGCCTGTGCCATAGTCTCTGTGAATTCATCTATATGTCCATGCTGTTGTGTCTTGTCCCTGATTTTAGTGGGATTTCTTCAAGTTTCTCTCCGTTTAATTGGATGTTGGTTATGTTCAGGTATGTGCCTTGAATTCCTGACCTCTCCAAGACTTTTAACAGGAAGGAGTGTTAGATTTTGTCGAAGGTTTTTTTCAGCATCTAATGATATGATCATGTGATTTTGTTTCTTTGAGTTTGTTTATATAGTGGATTATACTGATGGATTTTCATATAGAAAACTATCCCTGCATCTCTGGAATGAAGCCTGCTTGATTGTAGTGAATGATGGTTTTGATGTGTTCTTGGATTTGGTTTGTGAGAATTTTATTGAGTGTTTTTGCATCAATGGTTCACAAGCAAAATTGGTCCGAAGTTCTCTTTCATGGTTGGGTCTTTGTGTGGTTTAGGTATCAGGGTAACTGTGGCCTCATAGAATGAATTAGGAAGTGTTCCTTCTATTTCTATTTTGTAGAGTAGTTTGAGGAGTATTGCTATTAGCTCTTCTTGGATGGTCTGGTAGAATTCTGCACTATAACCATCTGGCACTGGGCTTTTTTGGAGGGTGCGATGGGAGAGTTTTAATGATTCTTTCTATTTCTTAGGTTTTATGGGAGTGTGTAGATTCTTGATCTTGATTTAGCTTTGGTATCTGTCTAGAAAATGATTCATTTCATTTAGATTTTCCAGTTTTGTGGAAAGTATAGGATTTTGATTTTTTAATTATAATATATGAATCTACAATTATTTTTTCAGAAAATGAGAAAAAATTATTGCATTGAAATCTATGTGTTAAGTCTAGGCCTCTAACCCTCAAAAAGTGTTTTTGAATGATTGATAAGTGAACGAGTGCATAAGTGCAAATAAGTGATAATTTATAAAGGTATGTGATTAGAGTTTAACTTGTTATTGCAGTAGGGATTGAATTTAGGACCTTGTGTATGCAAGACAAGTGACCAACATTGATCTGTAGCTCCAGACTTCTTTCTGTTTTGCATTTCTGAGACAGTTCACTAAGTTGCTCAGGTTGGCCTTGAATGTACTCTTTGGCCTAGGCTAGTTTTGAACTTGTGATCTTTTTGCTTTAGCCCACTATCTGAGATTGCAGGCCTTCTCTACTGGGTATGATAAAACTATACTTTTAAGATTAGTCCTCTTTATAAACAAGAAAGCAAAAATGCACTCCCTGTACTGACGAGGTCTGGGAAGGTAGGTTCCAAGGGTAAAGAATACATGAGGGTTTTTGAGAAGGTATTGGGAGTCTCAGAGTCAGATTACAGTCAGATGGGCCACAGAAAATTTATGAGAAGTCTACATAGACTAGAGAGACATGGAATTTTAAGGAACTGCAAGTACATTCTAGATTCCTGAAAAATACTGAAGATAGTTTAAATTATATCAATACAACAATAATGGTAAAATAAACTTCAGTGTGAAAGATAAACAAGGAGACAGTAAGAAAACAGTGTCAGGGATTTAGACAGTAGTCAGCAGGATCCGAGCAATGTGAAAACATAGGGAGGGAAAGTAGCCTGTACTACTTTAAAGACATAAGTCATGAAGGACGATGTCTTTATTTCTTAGTGTGACATCATAATATAGGAAATCAAATTGCTGAGGCAGAAGACATTTTTGTACTCTTGGAGGATATAAATACAAGTTTAGAAACAGATTACAGTACTATTTTTGGTGGATTGAGAAATTATTTTGAATTCACGGGATCTTTTATCTTCAGAACAAAATTAGGGAGGACTCTTAGGGAGTCCTAGGGAGACACAGGTGCATTGTGGGTCTGGCAAAGGGAGGGAGCATCTGGACTCTATCAATTACTCTTCTTTAGCACCACAGTAATAAATCCTCCTGAATTCCTTGGCACAGCTGTCTGAGGGCTCCACAGAACAATCTGGATATTTAGCAAGATGCTGTAGATGTTTTTTTCTCAGATCTGTCTAAACACTATAAACTCTAATTCTGAAGTCTCATTTTACTGTAACTGTTGGTGCCAGGTTTCAAATTATGGCTTACTTTGGGAGATCTTTTAAACACTAAAGTAACTTTGTCTAAGAAAAACTTTTTTTTTTTTTTTGAACTCTTGAATGATTCTAGTGTACAAGTTATTTGAGAACAACTGGTCTATTCATCACCAATGTATTGAGTAACTTGTCAAAATGTTGTTTGTCCACAAGTATTTGCTTGTATCATCCAAGTCTCTACTTATTCTTGCTTTATAAGAGCAACCTGAGTCAAGGGTATGTAATCTTTCATCAGCTGTGTTCATACGGGCTTCTCGTCAGGCCCTAACTCTAAAAGTTTTCCAAACTTACCAAATAGCACTACTGGCCAAAGACCAAGAATAAATGATCAGAGTTGTGGGAGATGCTTCACACTGTAGTCATAACAGGTGCTAGGAGTAAGCAGGCAGGATTCAGCTGGATAGCGTGAGAGGTGTTGGCCAGACCTAATGTTTTAGAGACTACATACAGTGTAATTACTGTTTTTACTTTTGCATCTTAAAATAGTTAAATTCATATGAACTAAAAATAAGTTCTGAACCTTTAAAAAGAAGTAATAATAGCTTTATCTCTGAAAATAAATTAAATCACATAATGACATTTCTATTAAAGAATGTTGTAAGTAAGCTCCCTTGTAACTCATCCTTCATTCATTGGAAAACTTAGACTAAGCACCAACCACGAGGGCAATCTACTGCCTCCTCATTTTGGTTGAGATCTAAAGTGGGGGCGTCTATTTTAAAAGGGAAGGCACAGTTCACTTGTGTGACTATTTCTGTTTCTAAACCCTTGAAATTATAAAAATCAAGAAATCACTTGTGGATAGAAGTAACAATAGAAAACATATAAAGACATGATACATTAATGACAAAGACAAATGTGAACAGAAAGATATGTAAAGGAATCTCTGAAAGATACAAACCAAATGACATTTGACTTTAAGGAAGTATGGTACAGGAGAGGAATGATTAAACAAAGCAGTCACATCCTGCTGTCAAGGATGTCCACCCATGGGGATGGGTCTCATCGTATTGCACATATGCTTAAGGCCACAGCCTTACTTAAGAGAAGAAATCTAAAATCTAAATACCCAGTTAGAATGGGGTAACATTTACCGTATTCCTGCATAATAAATACAGTTACACCTAAGGTAAACGGATTGTTGCCATAAGTAACAACACAAGTCTGTGCCAGATGCATCATGGCTCTGGAAATTGTATCCCTGGAGTCCCTGGGGATTGTATAACCAGTAGGCAGCTCCACAAAAGCACACGTAAGGTCCCAAGCTCCCTAAGTCCAGTGAGCATCCTTCCTTGCCCCAGGCAGGAACGCTTCAATTCAGAAAAGTAGTACATAACACTCCTCTGCTCTGGGTACCCAGCAGACACCTTAGGGAAAAGGAAGTTGCTGGTCGCATACTGGAGATGCCTGCACTTGGGGCCCTTGCTCATTCACTATATTTATTCTTCATTTTTGGTTCTGGGACCGACTGTCCGAAGCTTTTGCAGCAGCCACACTGCCACTGCAATCCCCCACTGTGTTATAGTAAGGAATGGAATTCATTTCTGCAGGTGGGAGACGTGTCCTTGTCTCCTCTCATGAGAGTTAATCCAGCAGAACAAGCCAAAGACCTGGATAAAGCATCATACCTCAGGAAGGCAGGACCTCCAGGAGGAAGGCAGCTTCATAGTAAGAGAGTGTAGTTTCCCCAGAATTCCCATCTTTCTGGAATAGTCTCTAAGCAGTGCCATGAGGTTTTTAGCTAGTTCTGCCCACTTTCCTGAAAGGACCACTCTCTCCTCTTTTCTGTCTCCTTTCTTAAAAGACGGCAACACAGTCCAAATGTGCTTCCCTTAGTACTTTGGGTTTCCTTACTCTTTCTCTATAGAGACCCTCCCCGGCGTGGCTGAACTCCACACTTACTTATTCAAACGGCACGGCTTTCTTTCCTTCTCTATTTTCCTCCTCCCAGCAGATGATCGATTTAGAACGTGTCTGGCCTGGGATTTGTTTTCTCTCTCTCTCTTTTTTTTTTTTTTTTTTTTTTTTTGAGACAGGGTTTCTCTGTATAGCCCTGGCTGTCCTGGAACTCACTCTGTAGACCAGGCTGGCTTCGAACTCAGAAATCCGCCTGCCTCTGCCTCCCAAGTGCTGGGATTAAAGGCGTGCGCCACCACTGCCCGGCTGTTTTCTCTTTTAAAGTCTAAAAAAAAAAGTCTCCAAGCTTGTGTTTAAATGTATTTGTTCTTAAATTATTTTATTATAATATGACTAAAAACCCCAAAGAGACTCCTGAATTCCCTGGTATCACCTGTAGCCTGTGATGTTAACTTACATGTATCATTATCGGCTACTAGATACAATGCTTGTTGCTTAGCCTCTAGATGTGGCACACAGAAGTATGACCATTGGCTCCCAACGCTGTTCCAGGTAGCAGACACTTTGAAACCCTGCTTCCCACTGTGAGATGCCAGACCCCTTCAGCCGTGGGTAGATCTTTCAGCTAACTTTCAAGGCTTCCACCCTATCAGTCTTACTGATGGCTCCTGTCAGCAAGTGACATTTGAGCTCCTAGATGCCTGGGAAGAGAGTCTCCATGAGGGATTTTCTGCATGGGTTTTGCCCATGGGCATGTTTGCAAGGGAGGTGTGTGTCTTAATGAAGGTAGTGGATGTGGGAGGACTGTATGGGGGTGGAGAAATTGAACTGAGCAAAGGCAAGCAAGCAGGTGAGTGTGAATGCATTCCTTTCTCTCTGCTCTTGACTGTGGATATGACGTGACCAGTTATGTAAAGGTCTTGCTACCTTGACTTCCCTGCTACAATGGACTTACAACTGGAGTTATGAGACAAAATAATTCCCTTTTCCTCTATGCTGATTTTGTGATTGTATCACAGCCACAGAAATGAAGCTCTACAGTCTCACTCTGAAACGTTAATATGACTACACCTTTGTCAACAGATTTTGGCTTGGTTGTGGTTAACGAGATGAAAATATCCAAAAGAAGAACAAAAGTCTGATAAGATTTGACCTGTGGAAGCCAAGGGTCTACTGCTTCTAGAGCATGCACCAGAAGAGTGACAAGCACCATGGTAAAGTGACGGCGTTGTTACCATCACAGTTGGTTCTGGAATGACTTCTTCATGCTACCAGTAGATGCACTAACATAAGTAATGCACAGAAAATATTTTTTAAAATTTTCTATTACATTTTCTAGTGCTTGTGCACACCGGCACAGTGAGTACCCCTGTATCCACACCACAGCAGATGTGTGGTGGCCAAGAACAACTTTTTGGAATTGGTCCTCTCCTTCCAGCCTGTAGAGTCTGGAGATCAATATCAGGCTTTACTCGCTGAGCCATCTTATGTGTGATACTACATTTGTAAAAGGTTAAATCCAGAAGTAGCCCCAAAGTGTGTTATTATTGTTCATTATTATTGGTTGTTGTTGTTAATTATTATTATTTACATGGAACACCCGAGCTACCTTTAGTGTGTCCGTGGAGACCCCAATCACCTGAGACACAGAGGAAACTGCCATAATATTGTTTGATGACAGTGTGCAACTTCTGGGTGGCCAGAGGTGCTCCTGGTGGCTATGGCAATGCTGCACTGTTCTAAATCTTAAAATACTAATTTTTGGAATTCCTGCATATCTAGGACTCAGTAAACGATGTCATTTTTTCTTTTTGGTAATATAAGGGCTCTGAAAACCCCCAAAGAGACCCGGATCCTTCCATTCTCTGCCTTCTTCCCAGGCTCTGAACAGATAGCAAGGCTAAACCATGACAAAGTGAAAGTTTTTAGGAAGTCACATTGGGGTGATGGCTCTCAGTGGTCCAGAGTGTTGCAATTTAGAAAATAAAAATAGAATCGCTAGTAAAATAAGACCAGTATTCTTGCACTTTATCCTTTGGAGTTCAGTGCAGGAAGCCCCATGACTTCAGGGTTTGAATACACGGAGCAGATTTTAGATCAAATAGACCTATGATTATCTGGATGGCTCTTTGGCTCTATTCTGCCATCATGTGGCCAGATGTGGAATGTTCTCTGAGGAACTACAATGTTTAACAAAAGTAGCATTCCAGGGACAGAGGACTACTTCTACTCTAAAAAGACGTGGCTGTGTGCTGCTGGTACCAGACATCACTATTAACACTGAGAAAGAATCACAGTTCCAACATGTATACCTGTGAGACACACCTGTGACTGAGAGTACTTGAATATTTCAAGAACACTTGCCAAATTAGACAGACATACAGAAAGTGGAAAGAATATCAGTTTTGACCCATCATGAGCACATCCCTAGAAAGAAGACAAAAACATGTGATTGCAAACCTATGGCTTTATTCAGGGTTCTTCCCATGGAAACATATTGGCAAAACTTCCTCACTGCTGTGAAGAAGGCTGTGACCTATGCACCAATTCCACACTTGTTCCTCATATCACGCCATCCTGGACTTTACCTTCTGACATGTAGCTGAACCTTGGGAGATTCAGTGAGCATCTAAGACAGAACCTTATGGCCATTCTCCACTCCTAATGAGGCCAGGAGTTAGGATGGGGTCCTGACAACTCTATAGGTTTCTGCTGTTTTCTTACAGCTTGTTGCTTGGTGATAACCACTTGAAAATATGGCTGAAGACATCCTGGCTCCTAGAAAAAGCATAGCTGCTCATGGTTGCTACACCCACAGTCCCCCTTCCTTTAGAAATCCCTCCTTAAAAAACACACACACACACACACACACGTATTTAAAGACAATGGGCACCTCTGGTGACTGTGGATCCAATCTAAGTCGTAGCATCTTCATACCAGTACTAAGCCCTCCTGTGTCTGTTGACCAGACTCCATCACTCAAAGAGAACATTTCACCCTTCTTCCTACCACATGTTTCTTGGAGCTTCCATTGACCAGTCTCTTCCTGGAGAGTCAGTGAGGCATATGGGCACTGGCCCACTTTACTTCAGTTTCACTGTTCTTGGTGTCCTGAGTTATATACTTGTGTCTCTGGACTCTGACTGGTAGATATTCACTCACTCTTGTTTTTGTGAGGTTTCTGGAGGGATCCACTGGTAACCAATCACTATATGTATTGTTAATGGGGGAATCTACTACCACACATTGTGGTACCAATCAGTACACACATTGTTAATGACTGAGCCAGTACACCTTTCTTTTCCTGGTGCCACCCTCGACTTCAGCTCAGGAGGATTACTTACACTCCACTCTCCCTGTCCTTTTCCCATTTATTTTCTCACTCCTTCTTGGGCCCAGAACTGTGGTCATAAATCCCTAAAGACAAAAACTTCCAATAGAGAGAAAAAGCAGTAAGCAATTTGTTTTAAATAAAATTACTTAATTTAAATAAAACTTAATTTTAAATAAAACTGCTTAATTCACACACACACCCACAAACACACATGATGTTAATATTCTGATCAAATAAAATCCCTGTGGTATATAAATCTGCTGTTGTCTTCAGTATTTTGGTTTTCCAAAAAACCTTTAACAGATAGGACTGAGGAACTGGAGAACATCCTTTGGTTTCTCTAATGGGATTTACTAGTCAGACTCTGTGGGTAGCAAAGAAAGCAAGTCTAGTTTTGACTTGTGCTAGGGCATCAAACTGATTTTTTTTAATGCTATATGCATAGGAAGTTTTTGGAATTGTCTGTGTTTCCTTTGCTGCCTTAGAAATCCTTATGTTACCAGCACATGCAAAAGGAATTACAACATCTTCACACATTTAAGACAAGTGGATTTTAAAAAAAAACATTTTAACATGCTGTCCCAATCAATATGGCTGATGATGGTTAATAACACAGTAAACACTTGAAAAGAGCTACATGTCATAAAGCTACACTTCTAAGCCAATGCTTTAAATCTACTTTTACTGTACCCACCTCCCCAATGGAGGCTCAATTACATAGTTGGGTATTTAGTGTTTCAGAATCATATGGCAACCACACTCTTTGGTTTGAAAACAGGCAGCCATTTAAGACTTCAGCTACATTTGTGAGAAAAAGCCGTGTGAACATATTGTCTCTGATGACTGTCGTCGAGGGTCACATCCATGGGTGAGTGTTCCAGGGGTCATTTTTTAAGTGCATGTGGTGACTCATTGGAATAGAGGAGCTGCTCTGGAGACCAAGATCCTTTATGGACAGCAGACACAAAGTTTAGTTTGGTGATCTCCAGCAAGATCCCAGGAAGCTTTAGATACATCTTACACAAAACATCCCTACACTCCCTCCCTGACGGTGTCATTGTCATAAGGTAGAGATGCCAAGGGAAGTTTCCTAATGGTCTCAATACCAGAAAAACCCCTAAAGAGTGACAACTCAACATCTCAGAATGAAAAGTTAGTTTGCAATTCAGAGGCCAAACAATGCAATGTTTTCCAGTTGCAACATTTTGTTATGTACTAGCGCAATTGTAGCAAGTTGAAGATGCAATTGTAACATGCCTAGCTAGGTCTCCTTGAGCAGTTTTCTGATGCTAACAAAGCATAAAATACAGTATCATCAAATTCTGAGTGCATCATGCAGGAGAACCCCGATGACCTTGGTGTGAGATGGCTGCTCAGTTGTAATACCAGAAGCATTATTCATGAAACAAACATGCAGCGTAATGGAGTATGGTCTTCTAAAAAAAAAAAAAAACAGTTGTTCAGTTATTCTGAATATTATTTTTTTTATATCTCTGATTCAGTTGCAACTACTCATGAGAATTTTTGTATGTATATCATGAGGATATTGGCTATAATTATATTTTTTGTTGGTCTACACTTGATTCACTATTTCAATATTATTTGCTTTGTGAAGGAGCTTATTGTGGTCTGAATTTTTTTAAACATAACTCAAAGTGTTGCTTGTTGAGGCCTATAGAATTCTTGTATAAGTATATCTGACCTTGGTATTTTGCTTGTTTGTTTATTTTCATTTTATTCTGTTTGAATGCTTTTAAATTTTTTTGATTGCTGAAAATAAAATTAAAAAAAAAAGAAACAAACAAAAGATCGACTTCCTTAAAACTAAGAACTGTTTTTTTTTTTTAAGCAGTACTAAGAATGTAATAAGCTATAGACATATATAGACTGTGACATGTATGAGCAAGTATGCTGTCCTAGGTAGAGTTACTACTGCTGTGAAAAACACCATGGCCAAAAAAAGCAAGTTGGGGAGGAAAAGGTTGACTTGACTTACATTTCTACATCACTGTTCATGATTGAAGGAAGTCAGTACAGGAACACAAACAGAGCAGGGACCTGCAGGAGACGCTGATGTAGAGCCTCTGGAAGGTGCTCCTTACTGGCTCTAAAGTCAGTCACTAAATTAGGAAAATTCCTTACAAGCTTACCTACAGCTCAATTTTACAGAGGGGTGACTTTAGGTTGTGCCAAGTTGATATAAAATTTAGCCATCATAGATGCATATGGAATAAAGTCCAAATACAAAGTATGAAAGAATTCATAAAATATTTTAAATAGTGAAAGAAAGGGAGCCCATGCACCACACAGTGTTCTACACTGAATGTGAGGGGAGCCTCTGTGACCTTCTGGGCTGTTTTGGATCCAAACATGCCTATAGAAAGAACTAAATATAACGTTCTTATCTATTGATAGCAGGTTACAATGAATGATTCTAGAAACTATTAAATAAAAACTTACCACTAACAAGCTAATACCTTTTCAGAGATAAGAGGAAGTTTTATCATTGTAAGAGCCTAAAAGAAATGTATTCAAGAGAGGAAAAAGACCACAGCCACCTATATATAACATCTATACTGAAATTGCCCCAAATCATTTTGTAAACTCCTGATTCACTAATCTCAGAGGTGTGCAGCGTGGCTAATTCACTAATACTCTGCCTGGAGTCTGAGTGCATGCTTGCCTAAGAAAGATCTTGAGATTCTGCCACCAGAGGGTGCCAGAAGACTGTTAGGAAAACACATGAATAGAGAAGTCTGTGGGACCTTGTGTATGGACTATTTCTACAAATAAAATATAATAAAAAATGATCTTGCACTTTTTTAGTGTGAAAAAATAGCATAGAAATAACATAAAATGTCATAAAATAACAAAAAATACGTTTGAAACAAGCAGAAGCTAGTTTTTCTTCCACTGCTGCAGAAAACCTGGGGTTCCGGTGCCTTAAGGAGCTTGGTGGGACTGCTTTGGCCCTATCTTTAGTGTTTACTTAGCATGTACAAAGCCCTAGTTCCATTTCCAGACTGTAAAATAATAATGATCATTGTGATAATGATAATAGTATTGTGATAAATGACCCCAAAGTTTGGGTTACTATTTATTTTTAAATGTTTAAGCCCGTGACTCTACTATTAGTTACAAAGCAAACCAACCACTACCACAACAAAAAGGAACCAAAATTCTCCAAGTCAAAGTGAAAAGATCAAAATCTCACTTAGGGTATCTCTTTCCCGTCCCAACAGCCTGTCTAGTTCATGACGATTGGTAGATAGATGATTGACAGGAGAGAAAGGTGACTTGGTATTCTTACAACAATGAGGGACTTCCCCCAACCTATAAATATACAGCACATTATGCACCTAGGCCTCAACTTGCCATTCAAAAGTTTTGAGACAGGCATCTAAAACAGACAGATTCATCAAAATCTTCTGATTGGATATTCCATCCTCATGTCCTGTGTTGTCTGCCCTATAACATGCTGCACTCATCAAATAAGTATGGGAAAACCGTATCTGTGGGGCAGTGGACCATTCTAGGAAACTTGGTAAGGCTGAGCAGTTTGGAAGCCCTGTAACCCAGAGAGGGTGGTAGGACCTCCACCTGCTTCCGACCAGGCCCCTCTCATGTGACCACACTCCCAACATAGGAACTTGATCTATGGTCATATAGATCAGAACAGAATTCTAAGGTATCCAAAGGCCCCAAGGGTTTAGCCAATAAGCTTCCCTTCCAGACATTCCTTCCTGCAAAAGATATTTCATCTCTGGTCAACCCTGAGGAGGTGGTATGCACCCATTTTCCATGATGAACAATCAGTAAAGAGTTTGGAACCAAGGACTATCTCTCTCATCAAGAACTTCCCTGAGGAGCATGGAGGAAGCCTTCGACTACAGAGCTATGCCTTCTAAGTCTCCCACAAAAGGCCCCTCTGTGCTCCGGACTCACCACCTCTGAGCTAAGCTGGAGTTTCCCATTCCCCTGCCCTGGGCTCATTCTCAGCCTGGAGGCCTTTTCTGTTCTTGGCTCCTCTGAGACTTCCAGTGGCCTCTGGATGTCCAGGAGTTTGGGAGCTCCCAGCCCCGGGCTACTCATCCAAGGCCAGTGATTTCCGACCCTCTCTCTTGATGAGAGAGATAGTTAGGGAACTCCACCCTTGGCCTCCCACATCTTAGACTGTGTTTTCACACCCCCTGAGTGGTGTATTGGTGCTTCCCTCGAGCTCAGCACCCGACAGCAGAACAGGGTAAATGCAGTCTAGTGTCTCTGCATTTCGCTTGCCCTGCTGTATTCCCAACCCAGCTAGAGGTGGAATGGAGAACCACACAGAACCAGAGCTTGCCTCTGGATAAATGAAATGGTCTAGAACTTACTAGTGTCTGAGAAAGTGACTCTCAATGCAAGATCACTAGAGGACTCTTACTATGACATCACATCGAGACTCCTTATTAGATCATTCAATGGACACCAAGGATGACAAGTATAGGTGGGAGCTACAACCACTTGGAAGACCAAAGCTGAGAAGCAGATACAATTATATGTCAAAAAACCCAAACTCTCTAGCCACAGGAGAGACAAGTGAGCCTTGTATCATTATTCACTTAGTGGTATTGTCTGAGGTTTCAACCTTACAAATCACTTTGATATGTTCTTAACTATTAGAATCAACCATTGGATATTTACACACTCAAATATCAGTTATTGTACATGTTCAACACATTATTTTGGTAAAAATAGAACTCAGTTGATTCAAAATCTGCCGGCAAACAAGAAAGAAGCAAGAAGTGGAAGCCTTATAAGTACACAATAATGAAGATGATTATGAACATTTTACTGAAGTCTGAAGTTTACCAAACACAATCTCCATTGCCTATGAGAAGCTGGAGATGGAGCTTTGGGAGAGACTCAAGGCAGAAGCAATGGAAAGGGAACGAGTCAGTGATGACCTATAAACAGAAGTAAAAGGAGCAAATTAAATACAAAGCCACATGCCTAAGAGGTTAGATGGTGCAAGAACTAGCAGAGTTAGAGAATATCATGTGACTAGACTCTCAGCTGACCTAAAGGATGTCTGTGACACCAATTCCAAGAAGGAAAAACTTGAAATCTTCTGAATGTGAGCCATTGAACCCTGTCTTGAAAGTAGTGATCCAGATTCTACACAAATGTCCATGCTTAGAGCCTGTAGTGGATTTACCCGCATGAAGTCACAGGAAAGGGTTTCCTTTTGTCAGATGTGTCTGGGGACTAAATCAGTAATTTTTCATTTGCACACACATTCACACATGCACACATAAACACACACACACAGCCACACATGCACACATGGATACATACACACAGCCACACATTACACACACACACACACACATTGTTGCATACTTATTCATACCCACAAGTGAAGGACAAACAGCCTGCTGGCTGGACGGTTGTAGGACACAGGGTGATGTGTTTTGACACTTTTCCTAGTCTGAGCAGGATTCCGTTCACATCCTACTGACCATGTGCTGTTAAATCTGCTCAGTCACCTCAGGATAAAAGGATACTTTGGATATGTGTGCAAGTGATTTTTTTTTAAATTGAGCAGTGTTTTATTTTACTTTACAACTTAATAAATACTTCTTGATGACTGCACATGGGGTAAGGCTGCTTGGTAGTTCAGAAAGGTCACAGTGATGGTGGTTTCCTGACAGTGTGTAGTCTTTGGTAGTGAGTGGAATGACTTGGATGACATCACTGTCAAACCAGCAAGACTGCATTCATGTACCCATCATTTTCAGGATTATTGGTTACTTGGGCATACTTTCCCCAAATAACCTTGCCTCTTTATGTCACAAGACCCAACTCGCTCACATTCACTTCAATAACTGTTCCTTTGGTGATCACACCCAGGGTTGTATATAATGGGGATGATGGATTCTTTTTCACACCGAGTATAGGCAGGCAAAAAGTAGCCTTCAGCTCAGGGTGTGTGACATGGGCTTTTTTGAAACGTAGACCCATTGGCCTAATGAATCTTTCATTTTTAGGTGGTTTTCTTGTAAAACCATCACCAACAAAGCAGACTTTAGTAACCATTCTCTTCCATGCCTTCTTTTATTATTTTCCTGTTGGAATAACTTCCGACACTTCTGTTTCTTCTCGGGAATGAACTTTGGGTAGAGGGACCTCCCATTTTCCCCCCCTTTTCTTTTTGTTTCTGCTTAACCATGTTGGAAAGTACTTTTGCTCTTGACTGCCCCTCTCTGTCCAGCAGACAGGCAGGGACCACTCTTTGCAGAGTCTTCTCATCATCTTTCTGCTTGGTGTTTCTCTTTTCATGCATCTTAATAGTTTTTTTCATTTATATTTTCTCAGCATAGCCCTGAGTTTAGCCTTCAGGCCAATTATTATTATTTATTATATTATTATTATTATTATTATTATTATTATTTCATCTTTGAACGTTCATGGGCCTCCCGACCTTCTTTCTTTATTTTTTCTCATGATAGTCCAAACAATATCCATATGTTTGCGGTGCAATTCAATATATTTATTTTGTGACATGATGATAGCCTCAGAGCAGCCATCCACACCTCCTGGGTTCCAAAAACCTCTTAATTTCTGGGTGTTCTGGTGAGCCTGGTTTTCTCAGGCCAGAACCACAAATGATTTTTTAAAATTTGTTGTATACAGCTCTCTGAAAATGAGAGAACAGTTGTGTGATAGAAAAGACATTCGTTCTGTATACTGATAGGGCAGATACTCAAGGGCAGCTCCCATGTTTTCTGATTCCTACAATAAATGCAAGTGAAGAGCAAGACCACTGCAAACCAGAAAATGTACCTGAGGCATGGCTCCTCTTAATACACATTCATTGCATCTGAAGAAACCTAATACCAGGAATCCTCCTTTGAAAAAAATGGATGAAACACACGGCTTCCCAATGCGGTTTATACAGCCTATTGAAATTTCCATGAAGTACTTCCTCCTTCCCTTCCATGTCTTCTGTACAAATAGCAGTTACTCCTACAGAGAGGAGGCATGGTTCTCTTGCAGTAGCATCTTGTGTAACTCTGAGTTGATTGTAGGTTGTAGAATGATGGTCTCTTTTACCTCTCAAATATTTGATTCCTCCTTCTCGTGGCTAATACTGAAGCACCAAGAGGCTAGGCCTGGCCCTAATGCGACAGATAAAGCTGCTATTTTTGTGAGGCCCATCATAGCCACAATGTTGCCCAATACGGTGGCCATGATAACTGATCTGACTTTCAGTCAGTTACCTAACTACTTCAAACTTTTCATTCAAAGTGCTAGGAGCCTCTAGCATTTTATTAACAAACATATATGTTGTGTTATATGTTGCTAACATGTTGTATATTATTAAACAAAATTATAAGTTTTGGAAATGTAAAAAGAAGGAGGAGGAAGAGAGGAAGAAGAGGAAGAAGAGAAAAAGGAGGAAGACAAAGAGAGGAGGAGAGAGGAAGAGAAGGAGGAGGAAGCTGTTGTTGAAACATTATGGCACCTTCTGACAAAGAATTCCACAGAATCCTTGTACATTGGGGTCACTAATGGTGATTGATTATAAACTCTGTGGCTAATGCTTCCACAAGAATAAGAACATATGGTAATGATCCCACCTGGAAAGAGTGTGAATTCAAAATCTTGTGTCCTCAGATGTGTCTGTCTTTAGTGAAAGTATAAATCATATGGAGAGGAGGTCCAAGCCTTTCTGCATGGTCTGAGCTCGGGAGGGAGAAGGTTCCAAGAACAGACAAAAGAACACACCAGCCAGCACCTGAAAGCTGTAGGAATCCTGGTACCAGGGCCAAGGGTTGCTACTGTGAGATACCATGACCTTGGCTTTATTAACACTTCACACTAAGCAGACTTCAGTCAGTGCCACATAGCTGATGCTGTTTCCAAGTTCCTGTTTCTGAAGTTCTTTGAGGAAACAGAGACAAGGAACTTGCCTACAGGCATGACCACCCAGAAGGCCAGGCCTGCAAATCTCTGTACCACCACCATGCTTTTAAAACTGTGTTTAGATTTTATAGCTTTTTGCTAGATTTTGTTATGTGAGCATCATATACCGAAAGGTTTTAATTAAGGATTTTAAAATGTTGAGTGAAGTGTTCACTAGCCTGCTCTGTAACATACACACATACACAATTAAACTTGTCAGATAATTTATTTTCTCTAAAAACAAGCCTCTTATACAAATTGCACATGTAACTTTTATTTAGAACTTAAGGTCACTCGTAGCTTCATGTCATGTAAATAAAGTTCTCCAAAATGCTACGGTCATTGTTTGGAGTTGTGAACTCTGACAAGCTAAATCTTGTAGATAGATATTGAGCAAACAAAGCCGCTGGCCTGAGAGCTTAGGGGCCAGCTGGAGTACGCCTCACTGAGCCATAAGCTCCCAACAGCATAGCTGGGGACACAGACACACCCTTCATCACCTAGGCATTCAGGTCTGACAAAAACATACATTTCTGATATGAGGAAAGTTGCAGAAGGGTTGTCTTGATGGGATCCCTGAAACAGGAGGAAACCTTTAAAGAATCTGTATTCTCAGCATTAGCTTGCTGGGAGTTTCAAATGGAGATATATCTCAGGCTTGCTCTAGATATCAGTCTCCAGGTCCTCTTGCCTCAGTTTCCTAGACCTACAGCTATTGATGGCACACACACTCAGTTGTAAAAGAAAGTATCATGAGTGTGGTTTGTATATGATCTTCCAAAGTGCAGGGATGGGGCTCTTCTGGAGGAGAAAAATGAATACCACAGTTACATCACTCGCCAATAGAAATGTAATCTGAAGGGTGGAAAGATTGCTCAGTGGTTAAGCACAGATTCTGCTCTTGCAGAGAGGACTCACATTCAGTTCTCAGCACCACTTTGGGTGACTCACAACCATCCATAACTCCAGTTCCAGGGGATCTAATGCCCTCTTCTACACTGCTCTGGTAGGTATTGGCACTCACAAGTATGCCTGTGTGTGTATATCTGTGCACGTGTGTGTGTGTCCATGTACACTTAAAAATAAAAATTAAATTAAAAACTGTGTCTCAATCATAAATACATAAAAAAAAAAACCCATGTGTTTTGTCACCTTCTATGACATAAAGCTCACATAATTCAATTTGAGTGGCTAGACTGTGGCTATAAAATGGTTACTTACTACCCTCTAAAGAAGGCGGCCAGCCACTGAGTCTCTAAGCTGCCAGTGAGCTCCCACTCTTGAAAGGTCTCCTTTCTAGAAAGGAGGCTGCACTCCAGCTTACTGACAACAAATGTAACATGGCAAGAGTGGTTGTCATTCAGAATGAGGTCGCAAGCTGCCCATGCTTGCTCTTGCCTGCTTATTTAACAGAGGCCCACAGAGGAGCCCTTAAGGTGGCAGTCTTCAGCAACTGTGTCCTGCCTCCAGCCAGGGTATGGAGCTTTGAAAGAGTCTTCAGAAAACAGCCCTGGAAAGAATTCAATGGCAGCTTTGTCTTGAGGTCAAAGCTCACAGCTGAGCTCTACCTGGGTTCCCAAAGTCAGAGACTTTGTTCCAGCTGACTAAGCCTCAGGGTAATTCTCTGTGTCTCATTAGGGAAAAAAAAAAAAATCATACTTCTGCCCAGGGTTCTTACTCTTAAAGACTGTCTACTTAGTACCAAGGGGGAGATGACCTGTGTTTTCAATAGATTCTTTAATGACTCAGGAGAAATAATACATACCCACAAAAATGTATAGAGACAAAGAATGAAAAATTTAAGTAACCAGGAGAAAGGAGTGGTTGTCTGAGAAAGTATTTAGATTTAAATCACAGTTGAGGGTTATAAAGTAAAGGAAAAGGATAACTTTAAAGGGAAATGATTAAAGCTGGTAAAATTGAGATCAATAAGTGTATATAAACCAAGAAATGTACAAAAATAAAGGAACTTTTAATTTCTTGATCAAATGTGACCACGTGACCACATGTCGAGTTTTGGAACAGGCCTAAGATGCAGGATTGGGAATCTTCTGCGTCATCTATCTCTGTGTAGTCATACCCACAAAGAGACTTTTATACAAAAAAGAGAAATCGTATAGACTAAAGCAATGAACGACGCTATTTTATTACCTTCACTTAGCAACTTTAATTAGAAAGTTCCTGGAGGCTTGACGAGCATATGAAGGGGAGGCCTTTGTACTTGCTTCCAAAGGTGAGCATGCTCAGTCCTCCAGCCCCTCACAGTGTCTTCTCTGCCCACGGTCTCCTCATCCACTAAAGAACTACAGTGTCTGATATAAAAATGCACCTGGAGTGGACAGGTATTCTCCATGTGATCCTTCCTAAACGCACAGGAACTGTCAACAGCAGACTGAGAATAATAAAGAAAACAGAGATTAAATGTTTGGGAAGATGTGTACAGCTCTGTGTAAAGGCTTCTTCTGTCTGAATATATATTCCAATGGGGTCTGAATATCTGAGAGCTTTGAAATCTGAGTTACCTAGTGCCTGCCGGTCCTGAGGATGACTCTAACTCCAGAAGGAATTTTACTATGTGATCTTTTGGACATATGTCATGTGGAGAACATTTGTTCCCACCGGTGTTGAACTTTGTACAAATTGGTAAAGAAACAATTTGGTGATATATGTGTAAGAAGGTTTATACAGTGTTGACTTAACGTATCAGAGACTTCCCTTGGCAAATAGTGCTTTAAGGAAGACGTAAGGACAGACAGACACATGATGTGCGCCCCATATACAAAGGGCAGGATGGGATAGAGGTACAACCTGAAGTGATTTACACAGCGAGGGAAACGTTTTAAAATGTGAACACATACTTCAGTTTAAAAAGAAACATGAGGATGGCAGCCAGTGTGATCAATCACATTATATTAAATAAAAAGATTTGAAGGTGAAGCAAATTTTTTAAATATAGTTACACATTTCCAGTTCAGCCATTGAACATATTGCAAACATGTATATACTAAGAGTGGACAACAAATAATATACAATGTTTCATTTCCTGGTTAGATACGTAAGTATGGCTTATCTGATCTTTTCTTTAACAATTAAAACATTAAGAATATAAGTTATGCTAAAAGTTGTTTTTAAAAGGGTACAAGTTTCATTTGCTACAATAAGCATCAGGGGGAAATTACAGAGTTTTGTATTCATTGCCAAAATTAAAAAAAAATCAATTGCATAAAGTTTATTTTTTAAGAATATTTGTAAGTGGTCTAGGGAGATATTTTATTATTATATTCTTGAGTACAGTGTACATGTCAAATATTACTGAAATAATAGTTTGTTGTTTTCAAACAAATTGCACCTGCATGTGACCTTCTAATCACTTGCTGATAAGATTTTAAAGCATAAATGAAGTTTACATCTCTCTAATGTATCAAAAATTTCCCTTAGAGTCAGTGTTGAAGGTTTGTTTGGTTGATGTTTTATTTTTTTTTTTCTTTTGAGAAATGCTGGTCAGAACTAAGAGGTGACACCATTTCAAAAGCATTAGAATGGCCAGTTCCAAAGAGATAGAAAACAAGTATAAAAATGTAGGAAAATTAGAGCCATCTTCACTGCAGGTGGAAATTTCAATGGTACAGCTGCTTCATAAAACTAGAAATCCAACCCCCTGCCAATTAAGCTAACAACATCACATGATTCCATAATTCCAGATCTTAAGGAGGTATTTGCATATCTACATTCACAAAAGCCAACAGATGCAAGTGATTCAAGAGTTCAGAGATGGATAGTGAAGAGAACACAACACACTAGAATACTGGGCAATTTTAGAAATAAGGCGGTTAGGAGAATAATCAGCAACATGGAGGATGCTGCCCCTCCTGCAGGACATAGTGAGGTGAGCCAGTCACAAATACAGATACCACATAGGACTCAATATGAAGAATCCTAAGTAGTCAAAAATCATGAAATGAGGAATGGAAAAGTGGTTGAAAAGAATTGGAAATAAGAGAAAAATAAGTGTTTAATGAGGTTAACATTTTAGTACTAAAAGATGAAGTCCTAGTCAAAAAAGGGTCTAGAAATCTGGGTATAATAATGAAATGTAATTAAAATTGCTTCACTATGGACAGAAAGTAAGTCCAAGTAGATAAATGCCATGTTACATGGTTATAAATGCAGTTAAAAAAAATCACACAGAACTCAAACTACAAGACCTTCTGTAATAATAACACACACCTAGACTAATGAAAGCTCCAGAGTGTCAGCTTGTAAAGACTGTAGAGCAACTGATGGTTTCTCATCTCAGTTCCAGACAGCAAGTCCTATCCCCTGTTCCCGTCCACCACAAGGGAGAACAGCAGCAGGCTATTTCTAGAGAAAGGTATATGAACTGGAGGGTGCTTGGTCTAGTGGCATACAACACCTCTGTGGTTAGCAAAGAAACAAGGGAATAGAGGTGAAGGGGACCCAAGTTTGGCTGTCATTGTAATGGCATGGCAAGGAAAAGGAATATGACCTTGTTTGACATAGTAGCGACACTGCCCTAGAACAAGGAGTATTTCCTGAATGCCAATGATGTGGATTTTCCCATGCATCTCTTTTATTTTTTTTATTTTTTATTTTTTAATTTTATTTTTTTGCTTATTCACTTTATAACCCGTCCCAGTCACCCCCTCCCACAATCCTTCCCCGTCTTTTGTTTTCTGAGTACCCCCTCCTCCTGTATCCCTACCCTGCCACTTTAAGTCTCTGAGAGGCTAGGTGCTTCCTCTCCCATTGAGGCCAGATGAGGCACCCAGCTAGAAGACCATACTCCATATACAGGCTGCATGTTTTGGGATAGCCCCACTCCAGATGTTTGAGACCTGCATGAAAACCAAGCTGCACATTTACAACATATGTGCAGGGAGGCCTAGGTTCAGCCCATGGAGGTAGATCTGTGCAGACTGGGTATGCTCCATGGTTGGTGATTCAGTCTCTGAGAGCTCCAAGGGTTCAGGTTGGTTTACTCTGTTGATCTTCCTGTGCAGTTCCTATCTCCTTAGGGCCACAATCCTTCCGCCTATTCTTTTATAAGAGTCCTCAAGCTCCATCCACTGTTTGGCTCTGGATATTAGCCCCAAAACACACAATACCTAAGATGCAACGATAAACCTCATGAAACTCAAGAAGAAGGAGGAAGACCAAAGTGAGGGTGCTTTTGTCCTTTTTAGAATGAGTATCAAAAGATTCAACCAGAGCTCCAGGATCTAAACCTCCAGCCTGAGAACAGACAGGGGCAAGCTGTCCTCTGAGAGGCCCTAACCAGCAGCTGACTCAGACAGATACAGACATCCAGAGCCAAACAGTGGATGGAGCTTGTTGAGACTTCTGAACCTCATCCTCTGCTATGGAACCTGGGCATTTGCTATGTCAGAGACCCAACGTGGTGCCTTTGGGCTTTTTCCCACTGGGTCACACCAGGGCCTCCAGATGTTTGCACACTCTCAGCCCTTCTCCATTTTTTTACTAAGTAGCTGAGGACATCGTGTACAGAGTAGCAGGAGACTTGAGACACCTTTTCTAATGGTCAGTCGTTGTGGTGTCTGCTGATTCAGCGGGCTCTTCCTGTGCTCTAGTGAAGCTTGGGCTCTTTTCTTGGTTCCTGGGAAGGTAGTTATAAAGATTTGACTTTCTGGGGAGAGGGCATAGACCCTGGTACTGAGATCTGCTTATGTCCAGTGTGTTCTGTGTCCCTTTTGGTGTTTTGTTCTCTGCTATTTTGAGAACTGTGCTGAAGCACCATCCTTCCCCCCACCAGGGATGTTTTGTGCCTGGTGTCTAGATTCCACAGAGCCCTGTGAGGAATTTGGAGCCATGAGGGTACACTGGTGCTCAAGACCCCTAGCCATTCCTTCAGCCTTTTTCCCCACTCCCCCAGGCTCAGGGCTACTATAAATAGGACCTATGACCAAAGTTCTGTTATTCAGAATCATAAATTCCTCTTGGGGACTTCCACCCCCACCCCAGAACATCTGACTTCTGATGTTTTCTAGCTTTAGGGGATGCAGAGAAAGAGAAATATTTATTTTAGATTAAAAAAAAACCTTCCAATTTTACATGGTCTTGGCCCTTCTGTCTGTAAAGACATTTTCCCATAACCAATAATATTCATGAGCTGAAGGAAGGAGTTGATTTAAAAAAAATCTGGAGGATACTTCATTTCTTTTTAGCTGATATTTAGAAAGCAAGAGAGCAATGACTTCTATTGACTGACCCAGTGGATATCTGCATAGGCTGTGCTGGTGTTGGGAGAAGGAAGGACCTAGTGGGTGGGACATGTCAGAATCTGTTCCTGTCATGTCAGAGCATCAGCAGGTTACTAATGCATGAGAGAATAAGCTCAGGACAGGAGGAGCTGGAAAGAGACAGCCAGTCCTCTGGAGAGGCACATGATGTATGAACAATATCCATAGCCTGTATTTACACTACATGCATATCTGACACATACAGCTGTGCTGCACCTACAGGTATCGTACAGAACCTTAAAGATAATCTGATGTAAAGATATTATTATAAAATAACTCAGAATAATTTTACTGTTCTCTGGCTTATGAAAACATTTCTGTGTTTTCCCTCATATCCCTTTATTATGCATTCATATATATTCACATGTATATGAATATATATGTGTATATATATGTGTATATGTACATGTTTTACCTTATTTAATAAATATTTAGAAAAATATATTGAGATATTTATTTCATTTTTATTGCATGCATTTTAATGCATTACTCTATAGTTAGGCAAAAGTGTAAGGATTTTTATCTTTCTGTTCCTAGTGTCATATGATTTGTGGCTATATGTATAAATGTGTATCAGTCTTCTTCATCTAAATATTTGTAAATGCATACATTACAGAGTCCTGTCAAGTACTATTGAAAATCAAAAACCCATATCAACCTTACAAACACACTATCTAGAAGACCTTGGTTGGGTTGGTCAGTCAGTGCTGATTTCAAAGGTAGAAAGGACCAATTTTTTTATACCTATAGTTACATCTGTTGAGTAAAAGACATTTGGTAGTTAAAGATTCTTTAAAAAGATATGCATATTTCTTCAGGGATACTATATTGAACCATACTATAGTGTGCTCTCTTAAGTACAACCTCCTGGCATTGTCTTTTTATGTTGTTTTTCAGGCTCTGCTATAATTATATCTTGCCTAAGGCACTGAGGAGAGATCTCTGATACTTTGTAGTAGAGCAGATAAAAGTGCACTTATAACTGCCTTTACATTTTAAAAATACTTTTACTGACAAAATGGCGCCGGGAGATGAGATTCTGGAATTCATGCACAGCTTCTCGAGTTTGCCCTGGACTCAGCATGTTTACACACTCCATCGTGCGACAAACATCTTTGACTCACATGGGTCGGGATCATCTTGAACCTGAGGAGAAGCAGGCATTGAAGCAGCTGGTAGAGGAGATGCTGCTGAAGATGCAAGCAGATGCTGGTATTAAGGAAGGAAAGCTAGATGTTATCAAAGTGAGGAGGTTTCCTGCTCCCTGCTGTGACCCAGAGGAAAAGGTTCTGCTTCAATTCAGAATCTGTCTACACCTTTCAGTTCAGACTGCTCAGGATTCCAAACAAAGAACAGCACAATAAAGAAGGCATGTCCAAGGAGAGCCTTAAGGAGCGCAGTTGAGAGCACAGATGAACAGCTAAGAGACATGGTTGCAAAGACGGGATTGGAAGAGAGCAGGGCCCTGTCAGATAGGGTGAGGTCTGGAAGACAGAGGACACCGAGGAAGATGGTGATGTGAAAAAAGAACAGAAGAGCGGGGCTAGAAAGAAAGCTGGGGCCAAGAACAATGAACACCACTCAAGGCAGATAGGAAGCAGATAGTGGAAGCGCTGAGGAAAGCAAAGGTGGAGAGAACTATAGGTGCTAAACACTAGGAGGAAAGTGAGAAGAGCAAGCACGGGAGAGCCCAGATCGAGAAGCAACAAAGCTGGGAGAACAGCCTGGGAGAGAAACAGCTGTAAATTGGGAGGCTAAGGGGAGGCTTGGGAGACAGCGAGGAAGAGAAGGAAGGTGAGGTGGCAGTGGGAGAGGGCGGGGGGGGGGGGGAGAGGAGCAGAAAGTAGTGGGAACAGCAGTAGGAGGAAGAACACTCAGTGAAGAGAAAGAACAAGGACGGGGCCCGGACTGAGAGTGGGAGATGGCAGAGCACAAGCACTGGGGATGATGGCAACAGCACATGGGTGCAAGCAGCTGCTCAAGGCAGCTTAGGCAGCAATAATGGTAAGATTGGCACGGATAGGGAAGTGAGTGACTCCCAGACAGGACAGAACACCACAGAGGAGACGAAGAACCGCTCTTTCAAGAAGAGCTCCATGAAAGCCAAAGCACATTTCTCTTCCTCATCAGATGCAAGTCCGGAACCCACAGACCAGAAGGATGGCTGGCTCTGGTCGCTGTGGAGAGGACCACCCAGTTGTGGTTAAGCTAAAACGTTATAGGGCTTCTGGTGCCCACTGAAACTACAGGAAGCTGCTGGGCTCCTGTCGCTCTCACAAGGAACGCTTGAGTGTCCTCAGGGCTGAGCTGAAAGCACTGGGCATGAAGGGCAATCCTTCCTTGGAGAAGTGTGGGGTCCTGAAGGAAGAGGCAGCTGAAGTGGCTTCCTTGCACATGAAGACCAAATGTCTAGAACCCTTCAGGAAAAGGAATCTCCCCAGGGAACTTTATCACTGAACCCTGGACTCAGAAGAAGAGCAGCCATGCCAAGCACCCTCAGACTGGTCCCACACGTGTGGCATCATTAGCAGTGATGGAGAGAGTTGCTGAACTCTATGCCCAGGATGGACCTTACCCTGTTATACAAGGGCCTGTAGCACTGGAGCAGAATTCAAAGATAGACTATAGCCACAGGTATCTAAGTTGTTGGCACACTACTCAATTTCATTTTCTCTACAAGGGAAGCACACATACCACCACCACTGTCATCAAAATAACAGGAAGTAACAATCCATGGTCATTAATATCTCTCAATATTAATGGACTCATTCCCCAATAAAAAGATACAGGCTAACAGAATGGATGGAAGAACAGGATCCATAATTTTGCTGCCCACAAGAAACATACCACAGCAATAATGATAGACATTACCTCAGTGTAAAGGGTGGGGGAAAAAGTTTTCCAGAGCAAGCTGGAAAGAGTCATTCCTCATTTTACCTAATAAAATAGACTTTCAACCAAAAGTAATCAAAAGAGAGAGTGAAGGATACTTCATATTCATCAAAGAAAAAAGATCTACTAAGATGATATCTCAATTTTGAACATCTATGTCCCAAACACAAGGGCACCCACATTTGTAAAAAAAGCATTGCTAAAGCTTACATCACACATCAAACCCCACACATTAATAGTAGGTGACTTCAGCACCCCACTCTCAGCAATTAACAGGTCATCCTTAAAAAAAAAACAAAAACTAAACAGAGAAATAATGAAACTAGCAGACATTATGAATCAAATGGACCTAACAGACAACTACAGAATATTTCACCCAAACACAAAAGAATATACCTTCTTCTCAGCACCTCATGCATCCTTCTCCAAAATTGACCATACAGTCAGTCACAAAGCAACCCTTAACAGATATAAGAAAAACTGAAATAATATTAAATTGTATCTTATCAAACCACCATGGATTAAAGCTGAACTTCAACAACAGAAACACCAGAAAGCCTACACATTCATGGAAACTGAACAACTCTCTAACAAAAACTGCATGTCATTGGTACAGGAACAGACAGCTTGATCAGTGAAATTGAATCAAAGACCCAGAAATAAACCCACATACCTATGGACACTTGATTTTTAACAAAAACGTCAAAACCATACAATGGAAAAAAGAAAGCATCTTCAACCAATAGTGCTAGTCTAACTGGATGTCTACATATAGAAGAATGTAAATAGATCCATATCTATCACTCTGCACAAAACTCAAGTCCAAGTAAATCAAAGACCTCAACATAAAACTAGATACACTAAATCTAATAGAACAGAGAGCGGGAATAGCTTTGAATGTATTGGTACAGGAGACAACTTCCTGAACAGAACACCAATGGCTCAGGCTCTAAGATCAACAATTGATAAATGGAACCTCATGAAACTGAAAAGCTTCTGTAAGGCAAAGGACACTGTAAATAGGACAAAATGACAGGCCCACAGATTGGGACAGAATCTTCAACAACCCTATTTCTGATGGAGAGCTAATATCCAAAATATATAAAGAACTCAAGAAGTTAGATTCCAACAACCCAAATAACCCAATTTAAAAAAAATGGAATATAGAGCTAAATAGAGAATTCTCAACAGAGGAATCTTGAATGGCCAAAAAACACTTAAAGAAATGTTCAAAGTCCTTAGTCATCAAGGAAATACAAATAAAAATTACTCTGAAACTCCATCTTTTGCCCATCAGAATGACTAAGATCAAAAACTCAAGTGATAGTACATGCTGGTAAGGATGTGGAACAAGAGGAACACTCCCCCACTGCTGGTGGGAGGACAAACTTGTACAACCACTTTGGATATCAATTTGGTATTTTCTCAGAAAACTGAGAATAGTCCTACCTCAAGACACAGCTATACCACTCCTGGGCATATACCCAAAAGATACCTCACTATAGTACAGGGACAATTGCTTAACTATGTTCATAGCAGCTTTATTTGTAATACCCAGAAACTGGAAACAATCTAGATGTCCCTCAATTGAAGAACTGATACAGAAAATGTGGTACATTTACACAATGGATTACTATTCAGCTATTAAAAACAAAGACATCACACTACAGACCCAAAGAAGCTAAACAAGAAGGAAGGACCAAGTGAGGATGCTTGAATCTCACTTAGAAGGGGGAATAATATAGTCGTAGGAGGCAAATGGAGGGAGTAAAGTGAGAAGGAGAGAAGATGGGGAGAAGAATGGGGTGCTTTCAGGATAAGGTCTAGGGAGAGACAAGGGAGATGGCCAGATGACCATGAGAGTGAATGAAACTCTGCAGCTGACAAGGGTGGGGGGCCAGAGGGCGTCTTGAGGATGTGCCAGAGATCTGGGATAGGGGAGGCTTCCAAGAATCAATGGGTGTGATCGTAGCTAAGACTCACAGCAGTGGGAATATGGAACCTGAAGAAGCCACCTCCTGTAGTTAGGCAGGAACCCAAGTGGAGTGATAGGAACGCTAACCAACCCACAAAATTTTGATCCTAAATTTATCCTGCCTACCAGAAATGCAGCAAAGACTGAGGGGATGGCCAAGCAATAACTGGACCAACTAGAGACCCATTCATGGGCAATTACCAGGCCCTGATACTATTAATGATACTCTGCTATGCTTGGCATGCCTGTCCACTGAGAGGCTCCATCCAGCAGCTGACTCAGATAGATGCAGAGACCTACAGCCAAACATTGGATGGAGGTTGGGGACTCTTATAGAGGAGTTGGGAGATGGGAATCGAGGGCTGCAAAGGGGTAGGAACTGCACAGGAAGACCAGCAGAGTCAACTAACCTAGACCCTTAGGAGCTTTCAGAGACTGAACCATAAACCAAAGAGCCATGCACTGACTGGACCTAAGGCCCCTTCCAACATATATAGCTGATATGCATCTTGGTCTTCATGTGGGTCCTGAACAACAGGGGTAGGAACTGTCTCTAAAGTTGTTGCCTGTTTGTGGAATCCATTCCCCTAACTTGTCTTGCCTCAGTGGGAGAAGAAGTACCTAGCCCTGTAGAGACTTGATGTGCCAGGGTCGGGGGATTCTCCTCTGTTAGAGAAGAAGGGAAGGGGCTATGGGTAGGGACTGTGGGAGGGGAGAACAGGGAGTGGGGGCAGCAATAGGCATGCAAAGTAAATAAAAAACAAAAAACCCAAAAAACACAATAATCCAGACTAAAAACCAACCAACCAACCAACCAAAAAAAAAAAAAAATTTCTACTTATGTTTGTTTGCTTTTCTGTTGCTGTGATAAAAGACGACTAAGAACAACTTGTGGAGAAAAGGGTTTATTTAATCTTACAGGTTATGGTCCATCATCAAGGAAAACCAAGCAAGGAACCTGGAGGCAAGGAACTGAAACAACAACCACAGAGAAACGTTGCATACTGGCTTGATTTCCGTGGTTCACACAGTCTACTATCTTCTGTTTTTTTCCAAGACAGGATTTCTCTGTGTAACTTTGGTGGCCCTGGAACTTGCTTTGTAGACCAGGCTGACCTTGAACTCAGAGATTCACCTACCTCTGACTCCCAAGTGCTGGTATTAAAGGCATGTATCAATGTGCCTGGTTCAGTTTACTATCTTAAACAACAGTACTATCTCAGTACTATCTGTCAAGGATAACACTGTCCTAGCAGGCTGGGGCCCTCACATCAAGTATTTATTAAGAAAATGCCCCATAGACAGGCCCACACATAAATCTGAAAGAGGCAAATCCTCAGCTGAGGTTCATTTGTGACTCCCCCGTGACTTCAGTTTGTGTCAAGCCTATTGTGACAAAGCCTAGTCACAATACAGTATCAGTATCAATAAAATAAAGCATGATATAAAATTTTACATAAGAAACTTTTGCTGTACAAACCAGTGACGTGTCAGACATTTTCACAGGTATTTTCCCTGCTGGTCTCTGTACATAGAATTTCATTCCATTTCTATCAGGTTGCAATAGAGGTCCTGCTGTGCATTGTGAGTTTCCTAAATGTTTGTCATAAGTAGTCTTCTGCGTGGCTATTCCACTGTGACAGCCATAGATTCAGACATATTTCATGCTAAATGTGTCAACATGTGAATAAAACATATTGTACCTTGATGGGGCAGAAACTATGCTGCTAAAAGAGGTCCATAGTTGCTATTTTCCCTTCCATATACTTATTTTTTTTTTTTTACTTTCCATATACTTTTAAATTAATTAAACATATTAAAAGCTATTCATCTTCTCCTGAGTCTAGAGTTTCTGCTGTGGCCACAAACTCCTGATGTCCAGGAGTAAAAGGGCTCTTGTGTGCTTGTGACCATGTGAAGCAGCGTTTCTTGAATCTTGAAGTCACCCTAATCCCTGTATTCCCATACGCAAAGTTGTCTTTGGATATCCTTTCCCAGATAACTCATGTAATTAAGAGCATACATTCAGACGAAGTCTGCTTTGTTTTGGAGGAATGAGCTCCAGCAGAATACCCAGGGTCTGCTAAGGTGGTATTTGATCCATCCGTGCTCATTCAGTGAGAGGAAGAGGACATGGTCATTTTAGAATAAATAGGGGAGAGAGGCACGAAGTACTGGGGCAAATTTGTGCTGCCAGTCAAGCTATGTCTGAGTTCCTCAAATACGCACCCAGATATACTTCTGTCACTTTGAAGTATTAATTTGGCTCTCAATTTCTTTGCATGAATGCAAGCTAGAGACTTGCTTCCTCTGGGTTGAGCAGCATGACATATCTAGTGAGTTGTATGAGACCCCTAGGGGAGTAAGTTACACCGGATACTGTTTTTATCCCCAGAATATCACATTCCTGGGGAGACAGAAAGGATGAAAGAATGTCCTTCTGAAAGATTGGTGATGACTGAGGCACACTGAATGTCTCAACAATGGGTAGACATATACCTGGAGAGACGTCAAGGAGTCCTGAGGACCAACAGAAACCAGATAAAGCCCGCTCATATTTCTTAGCAAGACACCATAGAACACCAAATGATGCATCTCACATCATCTTTTAGGCTCACAAGAGGGACAAACATGTGGATAGCTTGTTTCACATTAACACTATCAGATATAGTTCCACCTTGTTGCTCAGTAATTCTCACATCTGTGCAAGAACATGACATTTGCCTTTGTAATTCTCTGCAGTTTTTTTTTTTTAACAGAGTCTTGATCAACATTTAGCATATAGTAGCTATGCAACAAACACTTTTTGATTGCGTGCATAGATAACAGAGTAGTCACAGTACCCACACCTAAGGTCAGTCTATTGGACATTGATCTAGGTTGGGAATTATCTGAATAAAAGCAAATGTCAGATTTTTATACAGTAAACCAGATTGTCCTAGTTTCTCTGCTGTTATGAAATACTCTGACAAAAACAACTTTGGAGGTTTGTTCTGGCTCACAGTTGCATCTGCATTGAGTCCATCATGGAGGGAAAGACATGACAACAGGCAGTAAAGGCCAGAAGATGGCTATTCTCCATCTCCGCAGAGCTCCATAACTTTCCTAAATAGAACACTGGGGACAAAGTGTTCAGATGCAAAAGTCTTTGGCATGGGGCATTTCATGGTCAAACCAGAATGCAGATAAAATCTGGGATCGAGGCTGGCAGAAATTCTGATCATAAAGTAGTGTGTGCACACAATGGCTTTGACTACCCAGAGTGGAAGGCCACTTAATATGGGTTTGTTTTGTTTACAAAAAGTGTGTATCAAAGTATGGGGGGCTTTCCATGGAGAAACATTCAACATCAAAGCACACAAGTGTAAAAATTGCAAAGATCCCTCCAAGACTAGTCATACAAACCTCCTTATAGTCTCCTTCCCTCTTTCCCCTTTCTGCCCTCTGTTGAGCTGTGAATTCCAATTTACATTGAAGACAGCTTGCTTTTACTACTGGGGTATTTGGAACATTGTTATAGAATAATGTAAGTATACATATAAAAATATGTGAATGAGCCAAACACCACAGTGGCAGTGGCCTAGCCAGCCAAAGATTACCCTGCTATTGCCATGAAACAGAGACAGACCTCAAGGTATGAAGTGCAACAAATCAGGTTAGATTCCTTTGGCTGGAACTAGCTGAGAATCTTGAGAAGGTACCAGTTGAGACCCTCAAGGAGGACAAGTGGAAATCCTGGGGAGAGTACTGGCTGGGAAACTAGGGAAGATATAGTTGGCTACCTTGGAAGGTATTATGGGTAGCTTGGGAGAGCACTGGTCAGGTACCTTTGGAAGGTAATGGTCAGAAATATTAGACAGGCAGTGGTCTTGAGAGGGTACCATTGGGTATCCTGAAGAGTACTGGTAAGAACTCTGTGGTAGTTTGAGCTAGAATAGTCCTCATAGAGTCATATGTTTGAATGCTAGGCCCCTAGTCTAAGAATTAGGAGGGGGGACCTTGTTGGAGTAGACATGGCCTTGTAGGAGGACGAGTGTCTCTAGGCTTTGAGGTTTCAAAAGCCCACTCCAGGCCCAGTCTTTCTCTTTCCCCCTGCCTGCAGTCAGGATGTAAAGCTCTCAGCTACTTCTCCATCACCATGCCTGCCTGCCTGCCACCATGCTCCCTAATATGATGATAATGGTCTGACCCTCTGAATCTGTAAGCAAGCCCACAATGAAGTGTTTTCTTTCATAAGAGTGGTCATGTTCTTCCTTCACAACAATAGGACAGTACTAAGATAGAATCTTTTTTTCTTACAATTATATCTATCTATATCTATATCTATCTGTCTATCTATCTATCTATCTATCTATCTATCTATCTATCTATCTATCTATCTATCTATCTATCTATCTACACACACACGTGTGTGTGTGTGTGTGTGTGTGTGTGTGTGTGTGTATGTGTATAGGGGAGATTCTTTTTTTTTGGTTTTTCAAGACAGGGTTTCTCTGTATAGCCCTGGCTGTCCTGGAACTCACTCTGTAGACCAGGCTGGCCTCGAACTCAGAAATCTGCCTGCCTCTGCCTCCCAAGTGCTGGGATTAAAGGTGTGCGCCACCACCACCCGGTGGGGAGATTCTTTTTAAAAATGAAAATATAATTAGATCACTTTCTTCCCTCAATTCCTCACATTCCACCTCTCATCAGAATTCCTTCTCAAATTTCTGGCCTCCTCTTCTTTGTTATATAGGTGTATAGAAACATCTAAATACAACCCAATGACTCCATTCAGCTTTGCTTGCAGGTATATAATTTCAGGGATGGACACTTGCTATTGTTTAGCTAATTTGCAGACACCTCTCTGGGAAAAGACTACTCCTGCTCTTGGCATCTCAAGGGGGAAATTCTTAAATCTGTGTATTTAACCCACTTCCAGTTCTGAACACAAAGAATTTTACGTACAATGCTCACTGACTATTGTGATAGTCTGGTGGGCTAATAGTGTTTTATTTTCCTGATTCTTTTTATACTAAACTGTCAATCCTCTCTTCAGAGGAGCTACTGTTAATTCTGTTGTTTATGTGTCAATGTGCACTCTTCCATGTTACAAGAGGATATTTTCATTGTTTCTCATTCTGTCTTTAAATATCTTTTATAATTACCACATTGACTTGTACAAAATAACTTCTTCAGACTTAAGTCTGACATGAAATTAAGGCAGACACCAAGTTTGAATCCTAATTATTATAGTAGTCACTTATAAATGTCATACTAAGAAATGATCAATTTTCTTGTTTATAGGCTTATAGCATTTTCATTATAATTTAATCCTTTTGCAAGTCATTTCAACTTAAATTATTCCAATTCAACTCAACTAGAAGCACGAAGAAAACTGAAAAAAATTAAATGTAGAGGGAAGTAAGGGAATTTGGAGGGAGGATGGGAGGAAGGAGGGGGGAATTTGCTGTCAGAGGAAGGCGTCACATCTAGTAGAATTATCACTTCAGAAGGATGTTCTACCAAGAGTGTGCCTGGAAAGATGAGCAATAACCCAGTGGAACAAAGGCAACAGGATCAAAACTCGGCAGCGCCTTCCTCAGTGAGCAGCACAGAAGGATTCCCCATATCTTTCCACCACAAGACCAACAATGTTCAAACGTGACATTTAGCGTGAGATCCCTGGATGGAAAATAATACTCAGTGTGTCTTGGTTTCTTTTCTCTTGCTGTGATACAACACCATGGCTGAAAGAAATTCAGGGAGAAAGGGTTTATTTAATTTATAGCTTACATTATGAAGGGAATTCAGGACAGGAACTCAAGGCAGGGACCTGGAAGCAGGAACTGGAGCAGAGATTGTACAAGAAGCTACTTTTTGGCTTGTTCCCAACTGCTGACTCCCTCAGCCTACTTCTAAGACCACCTGCCTGCCCAGTGGTGGCGCCAAGGCAGTGGTAGGCTGGGCCCACCCACATCAATCATTAATCTGGAAATTGTCCCCAGAGTCTTGCATACAGGCCAATCTTATTCCCTCATTTAATGACTCTAATTATGTCAAATGGCTAAACAACAAGTCAAAACAAAAACTAAAACTGAAAAAAGCGAATCAAAACTAACCAGAACACAGGGTCTCCAATTTACGTTTTATCTTGTTCTTATTTCACCTACAATTCTACTTTCTGTGTGCCCTTTTGAGCATTGTAGTTAACAATATGACCTCTTCTTAAGTGGAAATTACAAGATATTTCCCAGACTACTAGGCTTTAGGGTCTGAAGCCAAGACCTTTCCCTGAGAAACTCCAAGCCTTCATTCCAGTGACAGCTGTCCTGACTGACACTTTTACACGAGACCACCAGCACGTGTTTATGTTCTGCACTGAAAGGCAGCTATGTAGATAGGCCTCCATGACAGGGCTGCCTCTGCACAGACCAAGAGGAATAAATGCCTGTAGGACATATAACAGATGACACCCAGGTGACCTGGTCCTGATCCTGGCCTCTGCTTCCACATGGGCCTTCTGGGAGAAGCAGCAGCACCTTAGAGGTTGAGGTATCATTTCTATGGAGAAACGCCCTTCTAAAACAGCAACAACTTAGGGCTTGCAGAGCTAATAAAGGACCCGTACCTTCTCAGTGTGGTGGAGTCATAGCCTGTGGGTTGACAGAACTATATTTAGCTAGATGCTGCTGTCATCCTCTGGTGATCTGTGTCTGTCACCATATATGCCCCTAGTAGCAAATCAATGGGCACCACACGGCCCACCACCCTTGGCTATTTATGTAGCTGGTGAGGTTTGGCTCCCAGGACAGTGACTCTGCCTCCGTCCAGCCCTCTCCCAGGATCACAGCAGTGACAACAGGTCTAGGTTTGTTCACTTAGGCTTGTCAAACAGACCTCTATGTTTAAAGAACTTTCCTTATTAACAAATGATGTCTCTTGGACAGACTGGCCAGATACAGCCCTGTTATCAGTTTGAATATATGGTTTCCTTTTTAACATATATAACCATGGGCTTTTCCACCCACACCCCAGTTCCTGAAATAAAGACTCTGAGATGTAATTATATATGAGTAAATGTCTAGGCCATAAGCGTGGGCTTGTTCCCTAACTAGCTCATAACTTAATTAGCCCACTTATTCTATGAGTGCTGCATGCCTGCTTACCTCTTCTCAGTTTCATGCGTTTGTCTGCTCAGAGTTCAGGGTGAATCTTAGGGTCCTGTCTCTCTACTGGAATCCCCATCTATTTCCTGCCTCAGCTCATTAGCCAATCATCTTTTTATTGACAACTGATGCCTCCATACAGTACACAAGAGATTCTCCCTACAAATATATACTTTAAAAGGGTAACTAAATGACACATGATTTTATACTCTGATTTTTTATTTTCAGCAATATGAAATATCTTTGCAAATTATTAATGTATCCTCAAATTTAACAGATACGCTTTGGTGTGGTTATCACCAAGCCAATGGCTGTACAACCTCACTGAGTTCACTTAATAGCTAGGTTCCTAAGGCAGCTCCCAGAACTACTATCTGAGTTTCGGAAAGTCTGTCTGGACTGCATTCATCAGCTAATCCTTGGAAGAAACAGCTTTATTTCCAGACTGTCTAATATAAAGTCAACAGTTTTCAAAAGTAATATAAGCTATTTTAAAATTTATTGTTGCATACAGTTGGGTAATGAATATCTTTGGCACTAAAATGAACAGTCTATACAATTCCTGAAGTTTTAGACCAATTAGAGTTTGTTCACGCTTTTCAAATACTAAGCATAAAAATCAAACAAGCTTTCATGAGATTACAGCAAAAGCTTTCAAAGTTGCATAGTTCTACTTACTGAATTTGCCAGCAGGATTTATCCTGAGAATTTATTCATTCCTTCCTATGAGTGTAAGCATGGCAGTTGGCCCCAGACTCTGTACCTGCCTCAGAGCCTCTGCCAGTGCCAACGCTGGTGCTTGCCCATCGGGGCTATACTTGGGATGCCCATGGTGACTCAGGGAACCACTGTGGCACTGACATGAAGGCATTGCTCACTTTCAAGTGAGTTCAGAACCCCAGCCTACATGGACATCTTTTTCCTGACATAAGGAATTTCTTTTTCTAGTCCTGTTTCTGACTGGAGTTGTGCACAGGTGTAGCTCTGCTCCCTCAAAATGAATCCTCTCCCTGTTTTTAATCACCAACTACACAGCCAATGTTTCCAGATTTTAATATTGACTTCGGATTTTTCTACTTTATTACAAATCCACTTGGATGTGTCTGGTGGGATCCCTAAAATTAACATGGTGAAAAAGGACAACCACATCTTCTGTACTTTTTCTATCTTAACCAAGCCTATCCTACTTCTCCATAGTTTATTCTATGGAGCACAAACCTTATTTGGTGGGAAGAGCCTGCTTTCTCTACTTCCATCTGCTCATGCTCACAGTCAACAGATTGATAGCCTTTCTTTGTCCTGAAGCCATTCTGTTAACAGTACGAAGCTCTAAGATTTCTAACTGGGTCACGTTCACAGCCTTTGTTTTTCGGTGCCTATCTAGGGTTCTGCAAGGCCAGTTCCTGCCCTGGGAATACAGATACAAAGAATGAAGACTCTTCCATGGCTCTCTGCAATCCTTAGTGCAACAAGGGACCTTCAGTCTTCATGACCTCTCAAGGATCAACACTTATCGTGTTCTTCTACTTATAAAACCTTTTCATAGATCCAGTGGATTCTGATTTTAAATGAAGATTCTTTCTAAACATCTATTTTAATTGAAAGGTAAAATTGATGTCTTTATCATGTATGAGAAAATGTTTTGGACTATATCAACTGTCTTAGTTAGGGTTTTACTGATGTGAACAGACACCATGTCCAAGGCAACTCTTTTAAGGACAACATTTAATTGGGGCTGGCTTGCAGATTCAGAGGTTCAGTCCATTATCATCAAGGCAGGAACATGGCAACATCCAGACAGGCATGGTGCAGGAAGAGCTGAGAGTTCTACATCTTCATCTGAAGGATGCTAGCAGAATATTGACTTCCAGGCAGCTAGGATGAGGGTCTTAAATCCCATACACAGAATGACACACCTATTCTAACAAGGCCACACCTACTCCAACAGGGCCACACCTTCTAATAGTGCTGAGCATATACAAACCATAACATCAACATTGTGGAGTAATTAAATCTACTTAGAGTGTATCTTACTTCACATCTCCATCATAGGGATGAAAATACTTACAATCTACGCCTTAGTGATTTGCAAGAACTGGGCATGTTATCACTCAGTACAGTCACCACAGTATACAAGAAATCAGAGCTTCTCTAAGGAGTTTTCTTACTCTGTGTGTCTTTATGCTACATACTCCATGGAGGGTTTCCCTGGCCATCTTTGATAGAGCCATATCCTACTCCCATGTGCTAGTAATAATATTCTTTATTCTATTTATTGGTGTCTAAATCTACTGCAGTTTCTTACTTTTGATTTAGTTTTTATTGTTCTCCCTCTCTGTTATGTGAACCTCATTCAGTTTTTTTCCCCCCCAAAAAATGTGCTCTGAAAGCACCTCTGGACCAAGCCACAAGTTTATGTGTCCTTATCTTTACTTGACCTGTACAAACATCCCTGTAACTCTGAGACACTTCCTCCAGACAACACAAGGCCGTGGGATCTGAGATTCCAAGACAGGGCTCAGCACGGAAATAGCTCTCTAACACTGCACCTTCAGAGGCTGGGCAGGTATCTGAAAGGAAAGTGTCAGAGAGTAAACTCTCAGAGGACAGGTCTGGCAGAGTTAACATCAGTAGGCATCCTGAACATTGTGCTGTGTGCCGGTGAGCTACCCCAGCACTTACACGGGAAATGCAAAATACGGCCTCCTCCCTTTTCTGTGACGAACGTGGGCAGGCCGAGTGGTCACTAGGAAAGGCAGGATTCTTTGTTCGTGTACGGAAACATAACAGTTGCCTATGTTTAATGATTTCTTTATGTGCTCAGCACTGCTCTAAGCATTTCATGCAATCATCAGCAGTGGGGACACTGAGGCATGGAGGTTGGATAAATTGTTCAAGATCAGTCATGAAGGCTGGTCTGAGGCTTACACATTAACCAAAATATGTACATTTCTTGTCCAGGGCAAATATTCACTGTGCTATGTAAGACGACGTGATCTTGCTCACTTCAGAGGAGGAAAGGGGGTGACCCACTTTCTGCTGGTTCCATAATGTCATGATGACACTCATTTCCAAATGACAAGCTAACAGGGAGAAGTAAAAGAAATGTATCTGATCATTATTTTATGGGACATCTTTTATAGGAGCCTCCAGCCTAATTTATCCTTATGCCCATGATGAATGGATAGCTATGCATAACTGCAACTGGCAAACGCCACTACCTGATACTCCCTGCCTGTGCCTGGCTCTTATGATTTATCAGGCAAAGCACATTAGAGGATTTCTTTACAGTTAGTTCCAAGGTGGAAAGGTGGAGGAATGAGGGGAGATTGTTATTTCTAGGCATGAAGATTTGCTTTGAGAAGAAGAGGTTCTAGCTTCTATGAAAACTCCTGGGGAAGAGACACTCTCGTTTCTATGGTTTGTCTTGGGAGAATGGATCACAAAGCATGGCAGGGTGGGAAAGGCTGGACACCGACCTCCCTGTTGAAGACTCTGAGGCCTCTGTCCTCTGTGCGAGCCTCCTGTTCTTTATGTTCACGAGCTCATTTAATCATCTGAACCTTGTTAAGTGAAAGAACAAACCGTACCCAGATGTTCAGAAGCTGACCCATGTTCATATAAAAGTGAGTGGTCTTCCTTCCCAGACATGCTTTGTTTTAAACCAAAACAGGTAGAAAGCAGTCAGATTCAAGAGTCGGCAGGTGTGTGTGTGGTGTCTGATGAACACCAAAAAATCATGCCCATAAAAACTGTCGATGCAACTATAGAACAGTTTATCTGGTTAAGTTAACACAAAGTGCTTAGCCACATATTAATTTAACCATTTATTTATATGCAGAGAAAATATTTTACAACTAGATAAAAACATTTGTAGAACAAGGGTATGTTTAAACAGTTTGAAGCAACTAGTGAATGCTGTCTGTGTAGAAATACTTTTGTGTAATTATCAAATAACAAAATAGCATGAACTTTAATTCATAGTTACATAGTTGGCTGGGAAAATTCCGGTTTGACCTCGAAGTTTTCCTTCCCACCAATCAAAATTTGAGTCGGTCTTTGATATAACTATGATTCTGTCTCCTGCTTGAAAGTTCAAGTCCCCTGGCTGTTGTCCTTCAAAAGAGTATAATGCTGTCACTTCTATTGGCTGATTCAAATTGCCTAAAACAAGAAAATATAATCAAATTATAAATACTTTAGGAAAGAAATTGAAGTATGGGTTGGTAAGACAGAAATTGGTCAGTTAGCATTTGATTTTTGGCTCCCTGAAGGGTGTCAGAACCCACACTATACAATCTGTGCAATGTTCACAATGTTAACCTTAGAATTCTCTCCTTTTGAAAGCTGAAGGACCCTGAGACAGATCCCTAGGATCCACATGACAGAAGGAGAGAACTGACTCCTTCAAGCTGTCTTTTGGCCTCCACAAATGCTACATGTTGTGTACACTGTCTTACAATGGGAGCAGAGCCATGGGGTCACAGCAGGAAACATGAAAACAGAGCACAGCAGGGCCCAACTGAGCCAGGAAAAGCCAGAAGTCCCAGGTTCACCAGGAAAAACACTTTTAAAATAGTTTTATCTACGTGATAATATTTAAAATTTTGATTACCTGGTCTCTAGACATTATTTATATTTACACAAAATTGCTAATTCCTCATTGTTTATAAATTCAGAAGCATATAATTTGCTGACTTCAGTGGCAAACTTAGAACATTACAAAGCCTATCAGAGACCAAAAGCATGTCATTTGTCACTAAATATTTACAATTAAACTTACTTAAAAAAATCTCATAGAGTTATGAACACTTTCTCAGAGATTTTCATAACCTATCAAATAACTGATATGTGACTGTAGGGTGTATACATGTAATTTTTAAGTAATAGCTTTTTACTTACCAGTTTTCTCATGATAGCTAGAAAGCTCAGGATATAGCTTATATTCATTTCTATTACCTGTTAAAAATAAAATGGGGAGGGAGACTTAAAAGCTTATTACTGTATATAAAACACACAAAACTATCAAATCCTGACCTTGTTAAAGGTTTACACTACTGGGCCAGGCTGTAAACTGAGAGATGCCTCAACTACTGTACAAAAGACCATGTACAAGGCAAAAGTATCTGAAGTGCCTGATACTAGTCTATGGTCTATGCACATCTCTTCTAGAAGCAACCAAAGAATACCTTAGTAAGAAAGGTAACAGCTCCACACAGGGATCTCTAAACATTCAGACTTTACATAGATGAGCCGCTGTATAGCTTCTAATAGATATCTGAAGTTCAGGATGAATTTAAATACGCATAAGGCATATGCTTGCAACATATTATGAATACCAATTATTTGAATTAAACAATCATATTTCTCCTTCTGAATTAGAGACTACAAACCACAGTGAGCTGAATCCCACTATGGCTGACTAAAGAAGATCAACAGGCCTTTCCTAGCAGACAGAATGCACGGCAGCACCCACTTTCAACCTTCAAACCATATTCTCAGCTCTCAACTGGGCTGACTCTGAGGAGCTCCTCCATGCACTAGAGCTCTGGAAACTGCCTCTTCTCCATATGCCCTGGCAGCCTCACACACTCTGAGGACACAAACACACCATGGAATTCATGAATAGAAAGACAAGAAAAGGCTATCAGCTCATGAGGGAAAATACAGGTACCTTAAAAGAACTACTTCAAGAAACTGAATAGGAATAATTTTGGGTACATTATCAGATATTAGACAGACATACGCCAACTAAGATTTCCTCAACTCTGAAATGGAAGCAGGAATCATCAGTTTACTCTACCAGGAGAGAAATCTAAAGACAAAACAAACAAAACCCCCCAAACAAACAAAAAATAAACAGAGCTGGAGAGATGGCTCAGCAGTTAAGAGCACTGGCTGCTTGCTCTTCCAGAGGTCCTGAGTTCAATTCTCAGCAACCACATGGTGGATCACAACCATCTGTAATGAGATCTGATGCCCTCTTCTGGTGACCTGAAGACAGCTACAGAGTACTCATATAAATGAAATAAATGAATCTTTTTTTTTTTTTTTTTTTTGAAATAAATGAATCTTAAAAAAAGAATTAAAGGATTGTAAATGAAAAAAACCCAAACAACCCAACAAGACAAAAGAAACTAAAAATTTTTACTGAAAGACATAAAAATACATCTCTACCAATAGAAAGCATGGCAAGAGAAGAATATGGTATAATAAAAATATACAAACAAAATAGAAAAAAATCCGAATTTTATAGCATGAATAAAGGTATTTAACATTGTTTTAACTTATATATTGGGAGAAGAAGGGAAAAATTAATAAAATGATATTAAAATATTTGAAAAATAAGTATCCCTGAATCAGACATTAATACTCTCGTAAGAAACTCCGAGGTGCTGAATACATTATTTCAACAGAAGGTAGAAAGACTTCCTTAGTCATGAGTTTTTAAAAAAAATATATGAATTTATAAAAAATAGAAGACAGATGTATTTCACTTAACAATTAAAACTTTTACCGGGCAGTGGTGGAACTCACCTTTAATCTTACTTAGTATTCAGAAGGGCAGAGACAGGTGGATCTCTGTTTAAGGCCAGTCTACTTTACAGAGAGAGTTCCAGGACAGCCAGGGCTTAGTAAACTACATGAACATATACCTAGTATAAATGCAGAATATACCAAACCCAATGTCAAAGCCCCAAGAATACAATTTTTTTTTATAATTTAAGCAAGAAAATAAATATCCTAATAGGAAAAATCACTGACCAATAAGAATAGTTTTTCATTAAAGAGTAAATCTAAAACACCAGAAAATATATGAAGAGATTTAAATTCACTAACATATAGGGATGAATATGATCATCTTAATGAGGAAATAAGTCATCCTTGCCGAGAAACACACCACGATGTTCCCACTAAACAGAAGAGAGGCATGCAGGAGCTGAGAGAGGCAGAGATAGGAAGTACCACAGTGGGCATGTATTTGAGGGGTGCATTACATGCTGAGGAATGTGTCTGGGTGGAGGTATACATGGTGGGGAACTTTTGTGGTGAGAAATGTACAGAAGCAGAATGAGTGAAGAATCTGGGCTAAGAAAACAGATTTGGAACATAAAGTGGGACTGGGACAAGCTGTTATCCTCAGGAAGAACATGACTATTTATTCTAGTCCTTCTTCACTAATACTAGTTGCATTTTAACGTGTAATGTTCTTCCTATACCGAAAATTCTTGAAGGGCAAGATCCAAGGTATAGCCAATTTTGTGTTCCATTTTATGAAATATTACACTGTAGATACATTTAATATAATCTGTTATTAATAAAGCATATATATTAATTGTTAATGAACTAGATAAATGAAAAACACAATTCTAATAATGAATGTCCTGAAAAAGTGATGATAAGACTATAGTAGTTCACCTTACAGTTTTGTGATGAATAATAACCAAATCTCACTTAGGAAGGAGAGGGTTTATTTGGCTTATGTGCCCTTGGTCACAGTCTATCACTAAGGGAAAGCCAGGAAGTAGACAGACGCACAGACAGGAATCATGGAGGAAAGCTGCTTACTTGCTTACTCTAGGCTCACATTCAGTTGCCTTTCTTATTACCTCCCAGGTCCACCTGTCCGGGTGGCCACTGGCCACAGTGTAGTGAGCTGTACCACATTAATAATCAACCAAGAAAATGACTCATAGTTATGCCACAGGTCAATTAATATTCTCCTTTCTCAGATATGTCTAGGTTTGTTTCAGATTGACCAAACATGACCAGAAATGGACCTTTCCTTACCTGCTAACTCCATTCCCAGGCCTTTCTCTGGCCACATAGCTCCTTTTTAATTTTTCTTTGGTGAATTTCCCCAGTTTTAAGCTCCACTAGTCTTACACTGCAGGCTTAACTCTCCCAGTTCTGCACCATTCCAGCCTGGGGTAGGCTAGCATAGAAGCACGTCAGATAACAAAAGAAGTCCATGTGACCAGGTCACAGTGCAAACACATCATATAATGACAAGCCATTACAGTATGATCTGTGCCCATAAACCCACTCATCCCATAGAAATGTTCTCTGAATTATCTAGATGAACTCTAGGACACAGAAATTTGAAAGAAAAATCATAAACTTCATCAAAAAATTTAAGAACTATAAAGAAAATATAACGAATAGCTCAAAGAAGTTAAAGAGTATAGCAATACATACTTGAACAATATCCAAGAAAACATATAATAATGAATAAACGAAAAAAAGACAATTCAAAATTTGAAAATCGAATTCAGTAATGTGATAGAAATCCTGAAGAGAACTCAAGCTGAAATAAAGAGGAACTGAAAAATTCAACAACACAATTAGAAAACGCAGGGGAAAGTCTTACAAGTAGAATGGATCAAGGAGCAGATAGAATATAAGCAAGAGAAGATAAAGTAAATGGACTGGACCTCTCAAGCAAAGAATATGAAATATTAAAAAAACAAAAAAAAACAAATCTTAGGAAAGGAGCATGCAGGAACTTCGGATACCACCACAAGACCAACTCTTTAACTTATAGGCCTAAAAGAAGAATGCCGGGTCAGTGACATATACCAGATCCTCAACAGGATCATAGAAGAAAGCTGCAAATTAAGGGAAGACTACTATACAGATAATAAGAAGCACACAGAACACCAAATAGGTGAGGCCAGAAAAGAAATGTCCCACAGCATATTATAGGTAAATACTAAATACAGAACAAGAGAGGACACTGAATGCAAGAGACAAACCACAAGTCACATATATAGGAAAATCTATCAGAGTAACAGCTAATCTTTCAATGGAAACTTTAAAAGTCACAAGAAACTGGAGCAATATACTTCAGGTCCTAACTGACCATGGATGCCAACCTAGACTACTATACCCAGCAAAACTATCTACCATGGTTAAAAGGAGAAAGAAAAACATTCCATGACATCAGCAAACTTAAAGAATTAATGTGAACCAAACTAGCCTGACAGAGAATACTAATAATTTGGACTGAAGAGAGGATGAGTATAGTTAAGACACTACAGAAAGAAAACAAACAAAGCTAAAATTGCTGAAATACAAAATATGACTAAGAACACAAACAGGGAAAACCACCAACAACAAAATGAAAGCAAGCAATACATACCATTCAACATTAAATTTAAACACTAATGCCTTCAACATCCAAATCAAAAGACACAGGTTAGTTAAACAGATTAAGAAAGAAAATCCATTTATCTGTTGTGTACAAGAAACCATCTTACCTTAAAGATAGGCACTACCTTAAAGGGATAGGACTGAAAAAATATGCCAGGCAAATGGGACCAGAAAGCAATTTGAGAGGTCACTATTCTAATACCTGACAAAAATGACTGCAAACAAGTTAATCTAAAGAGAAAAGAGAAGAACGTTTCATCTTTATCATGGCATAATTAACTCAGAAGACATTACCACCTGTATTTGAGTGTGTATGTGTGTGTGTGTGTCTGTGTGTGTGTGTGTGTGTGTCTGTGTCTGTGTGTCTGAATCTCTGGAATATCCAATCTCATAAAAAGAGTAAAGTTGGAATTAAAGACACAGATTAACTCCAGCCCATAAATCATAGGTGATTTTAGTACCTAACTTTCTCAAGAAAAAGGCTACTTGGACAAAGAATAAACAGAGAAATATCAGAACTAAATGACATCATATACAATGGACTTAATAGAGTTCTACAGAATATTCAATCCAAACATCAAAGAATATACTTTCCATTTAGTAGCACATAGAACTTCTCTGAAGTAGATCACAATATTGGGACATAAACAAATCTTAAGAAATTCAAAAGTTGAAATAACTCTCTATATCTGATCTTGGTGGAACCAACAGCTGTCTAATTGGACTTAAGACCTACTCAATAAGAGAGAACTAACTCATGACTGGGATTGTAAACTTAGTGGCTTGACTACCTGTGGTTTGTGAGGTCACAGATCTCAGAGGAGAACCTACTACTATCAGTTTAATAAACCAGGATAATCCCTAACTGTATTCTAAATACTTAAACTCACAGAGAAGTGTCGCTCTTTTCATGGTAGAAGACATGACAGGAAGCTGCAATTTTTCAAAATCCAGAGAAAAAGTAACTATGGGATACTTAGCACTTATTGATATATTTACAACACATCTCCTATACCTAAGGCTCAGAGAACATTGTGGAAGAGTGAGTGGAAAGATTATAAGAGCCAGAAAACCAAGATGTATGCTGTGATATTGTGTCTTCTAGATAGGACCGGAAAGGATGCCCACGAAATCTCAATAATATGTCTGCTTAAAAAAACCAGAAAAATGATAATACCAATAGAAATGCCAATTTGGATGAGGGAAATCACAGAGGCGCCCACCTCTGAAGAGCTATAGACAATTAGTGGTTGCTGAGGTAGAATCAGTTTTCCACAGAGATAAGCAGCCTAAGTCAGACTCAGCAGGTTGCATTTCCGTATATAACATTAATGATAAAAGATTAAGAGCCCATAAATTTGAAAGGGAATGGAGGGCAAGGATGAAATAAAGCATAAAGTGGAGGGGTAATGTGATTATATTTTAATTAATTTGAAAGACAATAAAAAAGAAAGGCAGTCCTAAGAGAAATTTATAGCTCTAAGTGCCTACATTAAAATATCAGGAAATATACAAACAGTTGATGTAATGATGCAACTTAAGAATTTGGAAAAGTAAGAATAAATTAAACCCAAATCCAATAGATGACAAAAAATATTAAAAACAGGAGCATAAGCTGGGCAGTAGCTAATTCTAGCACTTGGTAGGCAGAGGCAGGCTGATCTTTGAGTTAAAGGCTAGCCTAGTCTACAAAGTGAGTTTCTGGACAGCCAAAGCTACATAGAGAAACTATGTCTTGAAAATCCAAAGCCAAATCAAACCAACCAACAAACCAACCAAACAAAAACCCAAAACCAGAGCATAAATTAATGAAACAGAAATAAATAAAATAATACAAAGAATCAATAAATCTAAGAGCTGGTTTTTGAGAAGATAAACACCACTGAAAAAACCAATTAGTCAAAAGGAAGAAAGAGATAACCCAAATCAATAAATCAGAGATGAACAGGGAAATATTACAACAGATGTCAAAGAAATTCAGATTATATGGAAATGCTTTAAAACTCCACAGTCTATTATATTAGAAAAATTTAAAAATGGACAAATTTTTAGATTCATTTAAACCATCTAAATTAAACCAAGAAAAGATCAACAGCCTAAACAAACATAACCAAAATGAAAAGCCGTCTGGCTTTAAAAAAAAAAAAAGAAAGGCCCAGGTCAGATGGATTCACTGAAGAAGTCTACCAGACTTTCAAAGAAGATCTATAATCAATATTTCTTAAATTATTCAAAACAAGAGACAGAAGAAACACTTTCAAACTCCTTCTACAAGACATGTATTGCTATAATTCACAAACTAAATAAAGACACAACAAAAAAGAAGATAGGCCAATATTCCTGATGAACATAGACACAAAAATCCTAAAAAAAAATTTGCAAAACAATTACAGGATTATATAAAAAAGGTCATCCAGAACTATCAGGTTTGCCTTACCCCTGAGATGTAGAAATAGCTCAATATATTTAAGTCAATAAATGTAATAAATCATATAAATGAACTAAAGACAAAAATCACATGATGATCTCTAAGACCTGACAAAACCCAGCATGCCTTCATAATAAAAGTCCTAAAAGCAGTAGGGCAGGAGGATGGTACATACCTGAACCTAATCAAGGTTATATATGACAAACCCATAGCCAACATCCAAATGCAGAAAACTTGAAGCAACCTCATAAAAATTAGAACTGAAACAGGTTTGTCCACTATCCCCACTTCTTTTCAATATAGCACTTGGAACCTAGCTAGAGCAATAAAACAAGAGAAGAAAATTAAAGGGATACAAATAGAAAAATAAGTTAAATTATCCCTACTTACAGGTGATTTGATATTACACATGAAGAAATCCCCAAAATTCCACCAGAAAACTTCTAGAAATGACCAACACTTTTCAATGAAGTGTTAAGATATAAAATCACCTAACAAAAATTAGTAGCCTTTCTATATACTAGTAAGAAACATCCTCACAGAGATCACGGAAACACTCCCATTCATATTAGCCTCATGGAAAAAAAACAAAAGTAAAACTAAATAAAAACCAAAACAACAACAACTAAAGAAACTCACCACCCGGTTCACTCCCCATCCCTAATCCCGCCCCGCCCCCCAAAAAAAAAGAAAAAAGAAGAAAGAATGAATGAAAGGAATATGGAGAGATGGTTGAGAGGTTAACAATGACAACTAGTCCAGAAGACCTGAGTTTCACACCCAATTTGCACATGGCAGCTCACAACTGCCTGTTCACTTCATTTCCAGGAGTCTAACATCCTCTTCTGGTCTCCTTGGGTACTGTCCACATGTGTCACACACACATACATGCAGATAAAACATCAATACACATAAGATAGAATGAAACAATTAAAATAAACAAAATATCTAGGAATAAACCTAATCAAGAAGGTAAAAGACCTCCTACAATGAAAACTTTAGATCTCTAGAGAAAGAGATAGACAATACATCAGAAGCTGGAAAGACCTCTCTATATTCACAGATTGGTAGAATTAATATTGAGAAAAAAATGACCATTTTACCAAAAGCAATTTACAGATTGCTTTTGATTCAATGCAATCAAAATCCATATTACATTCTTCATAGAAATTAGAAAAAAAAAAGGTCCTAAATCATATAGAGCCACAAATATCCTGGTGAGCCAAAGCACTCCTGATCAGAAAGACTGGAAGAATAACCATACTAGGTTTCAAGCTACGGTCTAGAGATACAGAAATAAACACAGCATGGTACCAGCACAAGAACTGACATGAACATCAACTGAACTAAACAGAAGACCCAAATATGTGAGTAAATGATCATGACTATATCATATTTGACAAAGATACTAAAAATACACACTGGAAAAAAGACAGCTTCTTCAACAAATATTGTGGTAAAAACTGGATGCCCACATTTGGAATTATGTGATTAGACTCATATCTACCACACTGCACAAAAAGCAACTTGGAATGCACGTAAGACCTCCATGTGAAACCTGGAAAGCTGAAGCTGCCAGAAGAAAGCACAGGCAGAGCCTACAAGGTGTATGTGCAAGGAAGACTCGCTGACCAGGACGACACTTGCCCAGGAATTAAGGTCATCAGTTGACAACTACGATCTCATGAAACTAAAGAGTATCTGTATAACAAAGTAACAATCAAGAGAAAGCCTACAGAGTGGGCAGAATATTAACTACACATCCTTTGTCCTACAGACAATATCTAGAATAAAAAGAGATCTCAAAAAAAAAAATAAAGAATAAAGATAACTAACTACCCAATTAAAAACAGGCTAAGGATCAGAACAAAAGGTTCTTAAAAGAAGAAATAAAAATAATGGTCAAGAAATATCTTTAGGTGTTCAATATTCCTAATAATTAGAAAAACACAAATTAAAACTATTTTGATATTTCATCTAACCCTAGGAAGAATGGCCAAGATCAAGAAAACAACCAGCAACAAACACTAGCAAGGATGTGGAGAAAGGGGACTGTCGTTCTCTGTTGGTAGAACTGCAAATTGGTACAGCCACTATGCAAATCAGTGTGGAGACTTATCAAAAAAGCTAAATGTAGATCTACCATATGTCTCAGCGATTCTACTCTTTGGCATATGCCCAGTAATAAGGGAATGCAGTGGGAGGAGAGGTCCTTGGCCCTGAGGGTGTTCAATGCCCCAGTGTGGGGCAATGCCAGGGTGGGAAGGTAGGAGTGGGGGGGAGCACCCTCACAGAGGCAGGGGAAGGGGAATAGGGTAGGGGTTTCAGAAGGGGAGACCTAGAAAGGGGAAAACATTTGAAATGCAAATAAAGAAAATATAAAAACAAAACAAATAAAAAACAATATATATAATGAAAAAATATTACACTGGATGAGGTAGCCCATACCCAGAAAGACAAATGCCACATGGTTTCCCTCATTTGTGAATCTTAAGATGTGAGTAAAGAACCTGGAGAGACCTGCTCTTAACCACAAAGATGAAAAGGGACTACAGGGTCCAGGAGAAAGAGTTCTAGAGAGTGAGATAGAGGACGTGGGTGCTATGAAGGGAGACGTGGAAAAATGGGGTTGGGGAGAGAAGGCAATCCAGAGGCGAGGGATGGAGGAAGGTTAAATAACACTGAGGATGGTGGAGCCAGAGGGAAACATACTATTTTGTGTTTACGTGCCGCGCGTGCGCCACACACACACACACACACACACACACACACACACACGTAAATATACATATCTATAGCTTAAATGAAGTTCTGCCACTCGGGGGTGGTAACGATCCCTCCAAGAGCCATAGACTCACTAAAACAAAACAAAAAACAAAACAAAACAAAACAAAACAAAAACAACAAAGAAACCTAACACTAAGCATGGGGATCCAGGGGAATCCAGAGGATCCAAAACATCACAGGCTATTTTGCCCTTTGTTGCCTCCTAGAATTCACTGCTGCTGAAGAGACCACACTTTGGACACAGGACTTGGAGGAATGGAGCCAGAGTAAACCTAATAGCCTCCTCCCCAAGGAACACCTCTGCAGTACTGGAAGGTTCTATGCAAGCTACCAAGGGAGAAAAGTAATCAAGGGAGAAAAGCAAGCCCTGCCTAACTGCAAGGTCTACGGACTAAAACTATGACTACCCTGGTAAGATGTCCCCAGTGCTGCAACAGTAGCTCTTACAGCTAGTAGTAACTAACAACCATCTATTTGGGCTTAACCTTGCTCAATAGGAGGGAACTCATGTCTGGTACTGGAAACCCAGTCAACTACCCATAGCCAGTGAGGTCACAGACCTCACAGAAGAAGCTACTATTTCTACTTTTCTAAACCAGTATAATTTTTTTGTAGCTATAATTTATTCATCACAATGCAAATCTAGTTTTTTTATGCTTTCTTTTTTAAAATTGGATACTTTATTTATTTACATTTCAAATGTTAACCCCTTTCCTGGTTTCCCCTCTGCAAACCCCCTATCCCATGTGCCCTTACCCTGCTTCTATGAGGGTGCTCCCTCACCCACCTACACACTCCTGCCTCACTGCCCTAGCATTCCTCTACACTGGGGCATCAAGCCTTCATAGGACCAAGGGCCTCCTCTCCCATTGATGCCAGATAAGGCCCCTTCAGCTCCTTCAGTCCTTCCCCTAAGTTCTCCATTGGGGTCCCTGTGCTCAGTCCTATGTTTGGCTGCAAGTATTCGCATCTGTATCTGGTCAGGATTTGGCAGAGCCTCTCAGAAGACTGAGAGGTAAACTGCATTATAAATACTTATCTTTATGTCCAGAGATAAGTATACTTCTTGTTAGTCATCAAAGCTGCTTTTTGTAGCAGATGGAAACCACTATAGAGATAGCCACTACTGGTCAGAATGTAGACAAAGACCTGACTGTGGCCTATTCAATCCTAGGTAACATAGCTACAATACAATACAATACAATACAATACAATACAAAATACAATACAATACAATACAATACAATACAAAATACAATACAATAAAATCCTAGTGCCCTGTGAACAAGGCACTGGGAACATGATGGAAGAAGGGATGGAAAGATTCTATATATACACAATGGGAAAAGAATGGAAGGGATATAAAGATTATACATATATATATAATACATATATGCATATATATATACACAAACATATATATGCATATATACACACACACACATATCTATATGATAAAAGTAAAGTGGAAGAGGAGGGGCAGGATCAGGTATGGAGGGAAACAGGAGAGAAACCCAGAGGGCCAGGAGAATGAATAGAAATACGCAGCAGTGTGGGGTGGAGGACTGGCTGAACCACTAGAAAGTACCAGACACCAAGGATGTGAGAGGCTTCCAGGACTCAACTGGGATGACCTTAGCCAAAATGCCCATCAGTGGGGAGATGGAACCTGAAGAGACCATGTCCAGTAGATAGACACGGCCCCCAGTTGTAGAATGGGGCCACCTACCTATCTCAAAATTTTGACCCAGAATTGGTTCTGTTTAAAGGAAATGCAGGGACAAAAAATGGAGCAGAGACTAAAGGAAAGGCCATTCAGAGACTGCCTTAACTTAGGATCCATCCCATGTGCAGACACCAAACCCTGACATTACTGCTAATACCAAGATGTGCATGCAAACAGGAGACTGGCATAGCTGTCCTCTGAGGCTCTAGCAGCACTGACTGAGACAGATGCAGATTCTTAGATTCAGCCATTGGACTGAGGTCTGGGACCCCTATGGAAGAGTTAGGGGATGGACTGAAGGAGCTGAAAGGGATTTCAACCCCATAGGAAGAACAACAGTATCAATTAACTGGACCCCTCAGAGCTCCCAGGGACTAAGTCACCAGCCAAAGAACATACATGGACCGGTTCATGACCTCCACTACATATGTAGCATAGGACTGCCTTGTCTGGCCTCAGTGGGAGGGGATGAGCTTGGTCCTGTGGAGGCTTGACACCCTAGAGAAAGGGGATGATAGAGGGGTGAGGTGGAGTGGGTGGGTGGGTAAGGGAGCACCCTCTTAGAGGTGAGGGGGATGGGGGATGCAGTGAGGGATTCATGGAATGGGGACTGAGAAGGGGGACAATACTTGAAATGTAAATAAATAATTAATAAAAACGCTTTAATTTTTTTAAAAAAATTAAAACAGGTATGAAGACAAGAAGAAACCTGGGTGTTTATAAAACTTAGTTATGTCAGGTTCGACATGGTTGCCAGTTCGGCTACACAACATAGTTTTGGCTGTAGGAGCCCCAGTCAACCTGCATAAAGAATCTCTGGCTTTCTAGTATGCGGAGGCGTTGCTCTTTCTTGAAGCTTGTCTGTTTTGCCTTTTTTTTTTTTTTAAAAATTTTTATCATATTTGTCCTCAAATAAAACCCTGGTAAAACTTTCTGGGAAAGGAATTACTAGAGAGGTAAACAGATCTGATGTCTATAGCAACAAACTGAGCTGGCCTTGGCCATTCAAGCAGTCAACCAAGGCATAAAGGGACAAGGCGTTCTGGATGTGGAGGGTGACAGCCTTAATTGTTCTCTGGGAAATCTTAGCCAACCCCAGATGATTGAGCTGTACCAGCAGGTATTTGAAGCAGGAGATGTTTTTTTGAGAAACCTGAAGCTTTAGTAGTTAAGAGAATTGAAGACCCCAAGGAAAAGGAACACTGGGTCTGGGTCATTAAGGACAGGGATGGCCACAGAAAATACAAGGGACAAGAAATAGCTGGTTCTACTGGATTAGTGAGCTAACCTTCCTGGAAAGATTGGGACATACTGATTTGACCCCCGGCATCACCTGTCTAAGGAAATGAGGGTACAAGTTTAAAGAGAACTTCGGCTTGTGAAGGAGCCCTGGGGAGCTGCAAGAGGAATTAACATTGCATATGGAAAGGAGTGTGAAAAGCACTGTAGAAATAGGTATTGGGTGTGCTTGATAAAGAGATTTTTGCAAGTTTAGGATTAGTTAAAAATATTAATATTGCCCTGACTGTTTGCATCTTTCTGTTCTCAGGCTAATGTTGCAACCACAGGTTTATGCCCAGATGACCTATGATTTGAAGGTTTTTCTGAGAGTTAAAAGTTAATGTACAACTTGCTTTAGCAGACACTGAACTGTGACTTTGTGTGTGCATTGTGCTTTCTGGTGACAGGGTTACACGTTTTTTTTTTAGGAAAACTAATGGGCTTGAGGAAAATAATGAAAAGGCTTTTGATTATGCATTATTGTACATCAAGGAGTGTAACCAATAAAAGACTGAGGTGAACTCAGAGAGAGAAAAGAACATGAGAGAGAGAGAAGATAGGACAGAGAGAGGGGGCAGGGAGGGAGGAAGGAGAAGAACAGGGAGGGAGGGTGAATAGAGAGAGAGAGGAGAGAGAGAGAGAGAGGAAAGAGAGAGGAGAGCTGCTTCCATGTGCAGCTTCAGAACAGCAATGAGTCACCTGTCAGCTTGCACCTTCATCATTGCCTGAGACTCTGAGTTCTTCTGATCCAATCCTCCCATTCCTGAGACCCCGAAACCACTGAGGCTGGTCCTCAGCACAGCTATACCTAGTTCACTTCATGGAGACCATGTACTTCTAAGAATATACAGCAAAACAAATTGAATTTTTAAAGATTCTTTTATTTTTATTTTATCTTTATGAATGTTTTGCCTGTGTATATGTGAACCACACATGTGCACTGCCCATAGAGACCAGAAGAGGGTGTCCAGTCTCCTGGAAATAGATTACAGAAGTTTTGAGCTGCCATGTGGGTGCTAGGAATGGAGACAGGTTCCTCTGCAAGAGCATCAAGTGTTATTAAATGCTGAGTAATTTTTCAAGCCCCATATTTTAAAAAATTAAATACAAATATAAATCTCATTGTAAATTTAAGAAAATTCCTTATGAACGAGAGTCATCTTCACAGCTTACAACAGTGAAGATTCATGTATGAAAGCCTGTGTCATGGCTTAGAAGATGCTGAACCTTCATTTTTCTCTTAAATGTTCTATTTGATGTCAAAATATAACAAAGGTTACCTGTTTTCTTAATATTTACTAGTTATTTAAATACTGTTATATTTAAACTGCAGCAGAAGCACTTACCCTGGGAGCCAGCATTCAGCTGCACAGGTGGGCGGGACTGCTGTGGCCTTGATGATGGTTTTGGAGGTAATTCTTTGGCCTGGGAAGCACAAGAATAAATATACAAAATTTAAAAATCGACTTTTAGTTATGAGAATAGGATGATTTTGCCTCCAATCTTTTTGTCAGGTTTCTGCCTTTGTGTTTATTAACTGGGCTCCCAGAAACTCATGTGTATGGTGTAAGGCTGGATATGAGACTCTAATGTGGGCTGAACTAGTACACTCTGGCACTTGAGGCCCTCTCCCTCTGACGTGTGTGTGTGTGTGTGTGTGTGTGTGTGTGTGTGTGTGTGTATGGTCTAGTACACTCTGGCACTTGAGGCCCTCCCCCTCTGACACGTGCGTGTGTGTGTGTGTGTGTGTGTGTGTGTGTATGGTCTAGTACACTCTGGCACTTGAGGCCCTCCCCCTCTGACACGTGCGTGTGTGTGTGTGTGTGTGTGTGTGTGTGTGTGTGTATGGTCTAGTACACTCTGGCACTTGGGCAGGGACAGGCAGTGATAACTTAAACTCTATACTTCAATTTCACTCTGCACAACAGGAACAAAGCAGGGACAACAGAAAGAAAGGCACAGAGAGAACTGGCTCTCCAGCATTGCCAGATTTCATCCTACGAGACATTCAATTAAAGAAGACAAACTATCCTTAAAATCTCTACAGTGTCAAAACTCTAGGACATTTTTGAAGACTTTACATAAATGAATCCTAAAGAAGTTCAGTAGATCACTGGGACATGACAGCAGAGATAGGATGTCCTAAGACAGAACCCCTTGTGTTCACGGAGAGAAGCAAGACGCCTGACCACAGCACCTTCCTCTGCTCCCGTGCGACTTTCTTCAAGTTGATGCGCTGTCCTTCAGTTTCATACTTTTCAGTGAAGGAATTAAGAATTTCATAAAGATCTTCTGCTTGAGCAGGCTGTGGAACATCTCCAAATAAAATGTCATAAGCTCGAATGTCCTGGCAGTAAAATCTAGTCAACAGAAAATTAAGAACATTTCTGTAGCACACAGAGCTGCTTTGGAGATAAATATAGCACATCCACATACATGCGTAATCATTCTTATGAAATACATCATATATCGCAAGTCTAACCCCATGTTTAATTCCTAGACTCATCCCAAGCTCACTTTCTAAGTTAGTGAATGTAAATATTGATACTTACTTTTTTTCATACAAAACGCATGTCACATATACACACAAGACATAATTATATAGAAATACATAAACATATTTCATAAGCTTTATCTTTATGTTTTTCTATAAAAGAAGCCCTATATATAGCTTTGTAATTTCTTTAAAATGTTTGTTTTAACTGGAGGACTTGCAGTTCATTAAGGGATTATTTGTTATATTTTACCTAAGATTTAGCCGAGATTTAGGAAGAAGACTGCCAAAGACCTAGAATTAGGAGTTTCTAAAAGCATTTTCAAGTTCATGAAACCAGAAGTGGATAATCACTTTTGCTTGTATAAGATGAATTTAATTTCCTTCATTCAGACTAGTAGTCCTGGTTTATATGCATGATAGCAGTATGCTACTGTACTCTTGGAAAAATTGGTGTGAGTCTGTAGGAGTATTTACTCCAAACTCAGTGGAATGTCTGTCCACATCGGCAGGGCCCTGTAGTCATTCAGACGCTGGTCCTCTTGGGCGTGTGACTCTGTAGTCTGCTGGATTTGATCTCTTAAGACTCACTTGAGGAAAAACTGTCCAGACACATGATTAAGGAAGCTCTGAGATGGCAACAAATATTTTAAAAATCAAAATGGGTTTTGAATCAAAATTGGTTTCTATTTAGTATGGAAGAAGACAATCTAGAGTGTGGTGACAGGGAATCGTTCATAGTGAGGTACTTCTGACTGAGCCACAGTGTTATTTGCTGTGCTCACTACAAGGCATGATAATGTCATATTGTCACCTAGTATATGCTACCTGGCCAACAGCTCATGGTTGTGCTTATTACAATGCCAAGCAGAAAAAAAACCCACATCTGCAACTGAATATATGCCATGATTATAATCTTATTTGGCAAAAGATGATGAAGGAGAAAGAGGTAGTTGAAAAGTATTAGTAAAAAAATATAACGTTTTGTTTATTTTGTCTAAGTTTTATTTTCATAAGCATATACTACTCTTAAAATTTTTTAATTACTTTATTATTATTTTATGTGTTTTGCATGGGTGTATCTATGTGGACTTCATGCTTGTCTGGTGCCCTCAAAGGTAAGAAGGAAGTGTCTTATCCCTTGGGACTGAAATTTGGTTGCAAGCCACCATGAGGGTGCTGGGAACAATCCTAGGTCTTCTGTAAGAGCAACAAGTACTCTTCACTGCTAGACATCTCCCCAGCCCCAAGTAATACTAATTTCATCTTACAAGTTTTAAATATAGACCTTGTTGTATTTAAATGATAATATAAATATACTTGCAAACTCTTAAACTATGACAAGTTTTGAAGTATTATCTTCTCATCACGTACTTCAAAAAAAAAAAAAATCAATCAAAGTCACCCTGTATGAACTTACTTCTTGTTGGTTTCTTTCCTTTCAATCAAACAGCTTCCTTCTAGGGAGATACCAGCAAAGAGGCCCCGGGATTTGCAGTACGTGAAGACGGCTGCAGAGCTCCTCAGGGACACGTTGCCTTCCAGGTTCCTACAAAAGATGGCAGAACCAAAATGACGGCTCACCACTGGCACTTAGCCACAAGTCCTGTCTTCCTAGGCCATGCCTTTCTTTGGCTGAGCTAGGGCTGTAATGTGTCTTGACGAGAGACCTATCACATGAACCTGCTGTAGAGGGGCTGACGGTCTGCGGGAGAGATCTGGGAGTAGTCCTCTTAACCAGAGAGGAGTGCTGAGCATGGATTCTTCTTACAGAGAGCATTTCGGATGGCTGATTAGCTCTCATGAGTAGGCAGCAATTGTAACTCTCTAGCATGATTCCTAATGCAAGAACACCGTTTCATTAACAGAGAAGGAAGAGAAAATCAGTATTATAACTGCTGCTCAGTAAGAGTCAACCATTTCAGTCTAATGATTCACTTAAAATCCCTTTTATTCCAGAACACTCAGATCCTTTATCAGTTAATAAAACTTGACTATACGTATAGAAAATTTTATGTCAATTCAACAGAAAGTGTGGTTTGTGCTTGGGAGGCAGAGGCAGGCGGATTTCTGAGTTCGAGGCCAGCCTGGTCTACAGAGTGAGTTCCAGACAGCCCGAGCTACACAGAGAAACCCTGTCTCGAAAAACCAAAAAAAAAAAAAAAAAAAAAAAAAAAAAATGAAAAACTTTAGAAATCATGTGTGTTCATTTTAACTAAAATTTCTTCTTAATGTAAAAACAGCTATGACATTTTTGTCTTTATAGTTTAGAGTATTTTACTCACCTGCCTAGGGGCCCAACTGCTACAGTAAAATTCCCTCCAAGAGTCAGGTTTCCACCCTTTGCAAAGGCTTCTACTGCTCTGTCATAATTCAGAATTATCACCAAATCTGACACCTGAAATGTAGAAACCCACGCATTTATAAATAGCCATACTCCCTGATGCAGAGGTATAAACATTTAAGCCTAGCACTTGGGAGGTACAGGCAAGAATATCTCTGTGTGTTCAAGGCCATCTTGGTCTATATATCAAATTCCAAGCTGCTAGCTAGTCTACTGACTCAACAAACAAACAACATTCCCCTCCCCAAAAGAAAAACAAAACAAAACAAAAACAGCTATACCTAAATATCGCATAAAATACATGGTGACTTAAACTCAGCTATACTATATGTAATGTAATCTTTCAATGCAAATAGGAAGCCAGATATGAAAGGGATGTCAGTACTTTAAGTAGATCAGGCTAGAGGTCAGCCTTGTACAGGTGATTATGGCAAATACCTGTGAGCCATCCAGCCTTCAGTAGTCTCCTTTGTCCTCTCCAACAACTGGCAGTGCCGCTAATAATATACCAATGAGCCTGCAAATCATCACACTGATAACCAGAACAGATCAAAAAAGGTGAAGACCAAATGGCCTTTGGTCTCAAAATAAACCACAGAATCTAGTTTCATAGAATGCAAAGCTGGGACTTCATACCAGGCTTCATGTCTGAGGTGACTTCTACTCTAACTCTGTAAGTGGCTGTATACTTAACACTCTGACACTGCATATTAGATATTTAAATGGTGTTAGTTGGCTTCCATTAGTAATGTCTAAGGAGACTCAAGTGAATGCTTAGATCAATACAACATAGAGTTTGTTTTTCAAATTCATAATGGCCATAGGAAGCCCAAAGTAAGAGAAGAAAAAGAGTATCACCTATCATGTTCGAGGCATCACTGGAGATTGCAGTGTTGATCCCCACTTCCCTCCCCCTTAAGTTGTGATACTTTAGGTGGCAGACTATTCTTGTAAGACCTTGGTAGGTCTTAACACAGAACCTACCTCACCCAACTGTCATGAGGATGAGACACATACATCATCTGTATCTGTAAAATTGAAGGCAGAATGGCAGGTGCTAAGAAATTGGGCTTAAAATAGAAGATATTTGAGTATGAATGCCACTAAGTCTCAATTGTTGTGTTATCTTGGGATAAATAATGTTAATAGATGTTCAAAGCCTGGCTCCTTCTTTATAATGGTGGCATGTTCACACAGCCTCCCTCCAGTGTGTGAGGAAAAGAATGAAGCCTATATGGCCACATAACAGGCCAAGCAGATCCTAAGAGATGCCTTAACATGTATAGTTCTTTAAAATTTCTAAGTGTTTTCTAATCAATGTTTCATTTGATGTACAGAAAATTCTTGTCATCCAAAACATCCCTGATGTAAGTGGTTCTTGATAAGTGCAGAAGTCTTCTCAACTTCTGAGAACCGTTCAGTGCAAAATCCCCCTCCCCCATGGCAGGAAGAGTGACACTGTCCTAAACAGGACTTTGGCCAGGTAAACAGAATGACTAAAGCTTAAAGGAGTGGTTGCTGTTTACTAGAAAAGTAGATCTCCTAAGGCCCATTCCTATTTGCCAGAAACCACCCTTAGCCCTCCAGGAACTTCCCTTAACCTCTCCCAAAGGTCAACTACCTTGGGCAAGGGCACCCAGTCAATCCAGACAGTCTGTATCAGCTTAGGTACTCACCCTGCTGACTGCCATATAAAACCAGCTTGCTTTCTACCAATTACTCATTGCCCTCTGTCACCCTATCCCCTGTCCCAAGACAGCCTGTGCTGTTTGATACTCAATAACTCTGCCCAGGGACTGGCCTAGTTTCTCTGCACCAGCACTATACCAACTGACATATAGACAACTTCTGAGGATTGCAGTGTTGAATGACAGGATACTTTAAGCATCTCTTTATTGTTGTTTGCTTTCAATGGTGTCTCACTCTGAAGCCAATGCTGGCTTTGGATTTATAATCTTTCTGCTTTGGTCTTCTGAATGCTGGGATTACAGGCTTATTCTACCACACCTGATAGCATTCCTTCTGCCCATTTAAGCACTTCATGTTGTGATTATATAACCACATCTCACAGGCACCTGCAGGTAACAAAACAACCTTGTATTGTTTGGTACATTCACACTCAAAAGATGTAAGTTTCTCGACAGAAATGCTGCACTAGCTGCTGCATACTGTGCAGTGTAAGCTCGGAGGGGAAAGGTTGCAATAGCAGTGTTGCAGCTCTAAGAAAAGTATTCTGGCAGTCTGGAGCCAAGGGACACCAAAAACTCACACTATACAACGAATGTCACACGAGATTTATTGGGAAACACACAAGAAGTGGTTGCCTCTGCTATGGAGAGAAGTCAGAGGGAACACAGGGTTTCTTGGGGGAGGGGTTTCTAGGGTGAAGGGTAGGGCTGGTGGGATTTTTAGGTCAGGGATTGGTAGGTTTTTGAGCTCAGGAATTGATGGGGTTTGGTGGGCTTTCAAACTTGGAAGTAAGCTCAGACTTTTTACCCTACACTTACAACCACTCAGGACAGTTAAGTAAGGAAAAGAAACTCTGAGAGGCCACTTAGGAAAAGCCAGTCTTTTAATTTCCTATCTGCTCTGTATTTGGTCTCTCTGAAGTAAGAGTAAGATGATCCTGTGTTCTTTTTGTGATGCTACTAGTGAAAAAGATAACAGCCAAAAAGGTTTCTATAGCTGAAAATGAAAAGCTAAAGTCTTGCTGATGAAGGCTGGGCAGTGGAGCAACACTGAGACAGTATAAGATAGTACTGGAGAATCTGATAAAAGTTTGAGTGTTTTACTCCTCCATTGCTGGTGGGATTGCAAACTGGTATAACCACTCTGGAAGTCAATCTGGAGGCTCCTTAGAAAATTGGAAATAGATCTACCTTGAAGACCCAGCTATACTGCTCTTGGGCATATACCCAAAAGATGTCCCATCATATCACTGGGACATATGCTCTACTATGTTCATAGTGGCCTTATCTGTCATAGTCAGAAGCTGGAAACAACCCAGATGTCCCATAACAGAAGAATGGATAGAGAAAATATGGTTCATTTATACAATTCATACAATACTATTCAACGATTATGAACAAGGATATCATAAGTTTTGCAGGCAAATGGATGGAACTAGAAAATATCATCCTGTGAGTGAGGTAACTCAGACCCAAAAGGACATTCATGGTATGTACTCACTTATAAGTGGATATTAGCCAAGAAAAGTACAGAATACCCAGGATACAATCTACAGAACTCACGAAGGTTAACAATCAGAAGGGCCGAAGTAAGGATGCTTCAATCCCACTTGGGAGGGAGAAGAAATTAATCACGGAGGCAGAGGGAGTGAGGGACCTGGGTGGGAGAGGGGAGGGAAAGGGAAAGGGGAAAGGGGAAAGGGGAAAGGGGAAAGGGGAAAGAAGGGGAAGGGGAAAGGGGAAAGGGGAAAGGGGAGAACATGCTCATGTATGGGGGAGGGACAGGAAAAAGCCCTGAGGGTCATCAGAATGAATGGAAATATGCAACCTTGGAGGGTGGGAGGTGTGAGAACCATCTAGAAAGTACCAGAGACCTGGGAGGTGAGAGGACTCAAAGGGACCTTAGATAAAAGCCCATCAGTGGGGAGAGGGAACTTGTAGACTCCACCTCCAGTAGAAAGACAGTGGAGGGATGGGGTTGTCATTCCGCAGGCAAAAACTCTGACCCAGAATTGTTCCTGTCTGAAAGAACTGCAGGGACAAAAATGGAGAAGAGACTGAGGGAAAGGCGGTCCAGTGACTGGCCCAACTTGGGATTCAGCTCAAGGGGAGGCTCCAAGGCCTGACACTTTTCTGTTGCTATTGTGTGCTTACAGACAGGACCTTAGCAAGGCTGCCCTCTGAGAGGCCCAACAAGCAGCTGAAAGAGGTCAGATGAAGATGCTTACACCCAACCAATGGACAGAAGCTGAGGATCCTGACTTGGATAAAGGCAGAGAGTACATAAACTTGTGGGCTTTGCCTTTATAAGCCTGTCAAATGTAATTCAGTGGCATTATCTGGGAATTCTGGAGGTGGTCCTGGCCACTGTCCATCTTCCTAACCAGTTTGTTTCAAATTTGGCTCAAATATTGTGGTAGTCACGTTATTCTTATCAGGTGGGATTACTAATGCAAAGGTGACTTCAAGATCAGCTGCCTAGAAGCAGCAGAAACTAGAAGAACCACCTGGAGCTGAGTCAGCCTTTATTGGTGCAGCTGACTTTGAGTCATTTCTGCTCCTATAACGACCTCTCATCCATACCATATTACTCTAAGTCAGCCCAATAAAACTCATCGGTTCACTCTGTTGGCACTTTGGTGTGTTGTGGGTTCCCTATCTGCAGTGAGTAGATGAGTATTGCATTTTCCCAGGAAAAGTTTTGTCACACAACCCCTCCTACTCATTTTCCAGAGGCCAGACTTGTCTTCTCTCCATTCTCCCAGCCCGTTGACTCTGCCTGGACGCTATGCAACGTCCCTGCTGATCTTGTTACAGGGGCTCACACACCTAACTCTGAGGCAGTGGCTAGTCTCACCATACAAACCAGATTTAGGGATGGCCTCCCAACATCTTCCAGTCCTCACTCAGCTCTGTCCTTGAAGGCTTAAAGACTGAACTCTCACCTCTGTCAAAGGCTTACTCTGTAAAAGGCGGAGTTGGTTGGTGCTCCAACCCTTACCAAATTCCAATGACAGAAATTCAGTGTCTGTTGTGAACTCTGTCAGATTATTCTAGGAAAGGCTGGAAGCAGTGTTGTTTTCAGTGCTTTGGACTTTACTGCCATTTTCCTACAAAGCTGTTAAGTGTATTTAAGACATATTCTGTCATTATTATATTCTTACACTACTGGCTTTCAAAGCTGTGCTTCTTAGAAGTCAGATTGGCCATTAAGAAAACAATGGGGGTGAATGTTGTCATCTTTGAATATGTGTGTGGAAGAATGTGCTGCCTGGTATAGGTTTTGTTTGTTTGTTTTACCCACAGAACTCTATTTGTCTACAGTGTTCAGGACCTAAGCCTGCCTGCTCAGCCGGATACAACAGGATAAATTAGATGAAAATTTACTTTCACTACTGAAGCCTATCCTACCTGTTCTTTGGTGGGGGGTTGGGTGCGGAGCGGGGACTGCCCACAGATCTCTTTCCTTGGCACAAAAGGGCCAATCAAGATCAGGGACAGTTTTTCTATACAGAAGTAGTTTTGAATCTTACTCAGAACAAAATATAGTTCAAGTATCTCTAAAAAAAAAAAAAAAAAAAAAGGAAAGAAAGGGCTCCTCTGGCCTGCTGTGAGCAGGGACACATAGTCTTGCTGGCAAGATTAGGTTCAAAAAGTCCAGGTCTGTGGAGGATAGACTTTGGTGCAGGGCAGGAGCACAATGACTCCAGCCTTAGTCACCACAACAGGAGCTACAGTGCAGGTAGGAGTAGAAAGCCTTCTTTCTTCTTTAGCCCTGCCCCGACCCCAGCAGACCCCAGGAAGACTTGACAGCTGGTGAAGTTGGGGGTTGACCTCAGAGTGGCCACACAGAGTCCCTTAGCCTCAGGGCTAGACAGAAGATGAGAGATAAAAGCTATGCTGGGTCCTAATGCCTGCTTTTCTCTGGGCATTTCCAAGACATTTTTTTTTCTGAGATAAGATAGTTTTCTTACCTGGGACTCCTTTGCCCTGCCCCTGTGCCCTGCCCCTGTGGTCTGCCTTGTGTTTGCCCCACCAAACATGGATGATCTTGCCATTGTTCCTACTTTTTAATTATAAAGACAAATCAAACTAAGGAAAAAAACCCAACTTTCTTAAATTCCTTTAGATACCTGTGTTTTATATTTAATGTTTTAACAGATACTGTAAGTTTTAAAAGGGTCAAAGGGAAAAAGAGATGGGAGGTTTTACTGGCAAAGAATCAAGATCTCCATGCTTCATTGAATCATTCTATTATCCTGTTGCTTGATGTCATTGTAGGAGGAAAAATATATACAAAGGTTTCTGGCTGTCTGTCCGCAGCTGCAGACAAATGCAGCTCCTTATGGATATGTAGATCACTAGCTTCAGGCTTGTAGGAAAATAAGTGTCTTTTGGTTACGGATAATACTGAAAAACTTTCATATGTTGTTTTAGCTCACTGAAAAGTTGGCTCTGGAGATAGGATTTGACTCGCCCAATTCAGACCCAAGCATGTTTATATTAAAATTTCCTACAAAGTCTCTGTTCTGGGTCAGTTGGCCCACCAACTCTGTGATAGAGAAGAGAACAGAACAGACTAAGAAAAAGGCATTGTGTGCTTAAGAACACCTAAGAGATTAACTATTTGCAGACTGTGGTTACTATTATAATGAGATGCTCATACATGGAAAGGATAAAAGGGACTCTGTCTAAAATCTGTCAGACAAAACTCTAGCATCATAGTCTGCTAAATTCTCTTGGATGCTAAAAACATCAATTTACCATGCATGCTATATAAATCATAAAAACTATCTGGTGTTTTCTCCAAGGTTTATTTGGAAATGTATAAGGCCTAATGGTTTGTAAGTATGCACAGGCAATATCAATTTATTACATTACTCCATATGTATAATTTAGATTCAACATTTTCTTTTTTAGTAATATGATGCTATGCAATGTCTTTTGGGCTGAATAAACCACCTGCTTGAAATAGTCACAGCTGGCTTCTTAAGAAATTCATATTCCTTCAGGAAAGGAGGAGATAGACAAGGTCCCTGGACACTCACATTGGTATCCAGTCCCTCCTATCAGTAGTTGTAGACAATCAGGCCCTAATTCTATAAGGCCTCAGGGTTTTAAAGGAAACTAGGATGTACAGGTTTGGAAACCTAAGAATAAGAGGCAGTGTTGGGGGTGGTCTTCTGTGTAGCTATGGGGAAGCTGGTATATTCATTAGGTGAAGATTCCAGTGAGAATAGGTATCTACCACTTAACTCCCCTTCCCCCAGGAAAAATTTTTTTAAAAAGCAAATGGTAAATTTGTGTGTTATTCTCATGGTTCAATTTTTTAATTATCTAATCAAGGGTATTTATATGTAAAGGTTAAGATGGCTGGATGTTTTTAGGACTCAGAAGGAAAATATGACTTGTCATCTAAATCTACAACGGCAGATGTTTAGCTTGCTGAGTAGTTTTACCTTATTTGGTCTTTTTAAACAAATAATGTTCACCCATTCAAAAAGTCACTGATATCTCTAAAGCTCTAATTGAGATGTAAACGTATTTTCTCAGGAAAGGGTGACAACCAAAAAAAGATACAAAACATACAAGTTTGAGGCTATATCTCTGAAAATAAAATAACTTATATTAATAAAGATGGGGATATATCCATAAAAGTTCAAAGCCCAGTCACAGAGATCTGAATATATTGTATATGGATTCTGGGGAACAATGGAGAAGAAAATAACAATTACTGTACACTCAGCATCTCTCAAACTCACATATGAGGAGACTGTAAACAGAGTAACTCTGCCTTAAGCCTGCTGGCTGAATGGTATTGTATCTGAGTCCAGTTCACCTGGCTATGCATGACCTTGATGCTGGACTTCAATGATCCTCTCCTGAGAAAGCTAACCCCAGGAATTTCCACCCACAGCAATAGGAACAGGCATGTTTACTGTGCATGGAATTCCTGGGAACTGTTAATTATTTAATATCTATCTTTTAGGGCATCTGTTTAAAAAAGACTTTAAAAGAAGCACTAAAAATACTAAAGACAGTACTTAAGATGCAATAAGTAACTCTAGATAATAATCCAAAACCACATTTAATAACTAATAATTATCTTTCTTGCATGTTAATGAAATAGATTTCAGAACTAAGTTTATACACATGAATATAAGCTTTGTGATTCAAATTTGTAAATGGTAAAGTTTTTTTTAAATACAACAAATGTTTTAATTTTTATGTTAATATATAAAGGAATATGTTTCATTTTGGCATTTGCCTGCCAATATGCCATTTGTCCTTATTAGTTTCCCTCCCTACTGCTTTCCACGGTAGCTTGACTCCCTGCATCTGGTTCTATCTGGTTCTTCCTTTTTTTTTTAAAAGTCACTTATTCACACAGGGGTTATAAGGACTGGGGAAGGGGATGACACCGGAGCGTAGGTATTCAGGGGGAATACAGATATCTTTCAGAACAGGATATCGGCTGGGTGAGGGTCAGGAGACAGGTCACTATGACTCTGCCTATGATTCACTTGTTCTTATCTAAGTTGGTACTATCCGCCAAGCTACCTATTTACAAGGTCTATGACTACTCGGCTGGTAAATTTCCACAAAAGCTGCCTGTTTACAATAGCTTATAGCCATCTGTTTCAGTGTTTTTCCACAGAGACTCAAGACTTTGTGTTAGCTGTAAATGGTGAAATTAAAAAAATACTTATAGCTTATATCATTCTAAGAGTTTTTATGCATGTCAGTCTAATTGATCAGTAATATAAGTTAAGGGAAGATTTTCATCTCTATGTTGTAAATGAAAAGAGTGGCTTTCAACATCACACACAGTGGCGGGTGCTCTGGCTAGAATTTGAGCCAGTGCCACCCTCCTCCATAATGTAGTTCAAACAGTAACCCATGTTGCTTTGAAAATAAAGTATAGCACTAAATAAGATGTTTGTCTAATGTCCTCATGTTTCACTACATTCTTTTTCAAGGCTATTAAGCTGGAAAAAAATCTCCAATTTCTAAAGAATGATCTTTGAGTTCTCTTTTTTGTTCTCTAGTTTGTTGAAATTTAAGCTACCTATTACTACTTAATCTCTCAACATGTTCAAAATAAATGCCCACTTGACCTGATGCTCAAAGCAGGCTCACATGGAGTTGGGGCAATGAGAGGGCATAGGGACTTAGAAATGTTAGGATGTAAAATGAGGACTGGGAGCTGTGGAAAGAACAGATGGAGACTGGAAATAGGGGATGGGGTCAACAGAGGAGGGCTGGAGACATCAGAACTGGATGTCTGTGTAGCTTATTTGAGGAAAGAAACTACCAGTAGAAGGCACCAGAGCAACGGCTGCTGGGAGTGCCACCACCAAGGTTCTGAAGTGGATTCTACTGTATACAATGCTGATGAGACCTGGAGAAGTAGAACTGAAATGTTTTGTGTTTATGTTGTCTGGGATATATACAACAGTTAATACAGAGGGCGAAAGACAGACGAGTTCACAGAAAGGGAAGGAAAGAGGGAAGAGGAGAGGAGGGAGAAGAGGAGGGGAGAAAGCGAAGAAAGGAAGCCAAAGGGGAACGATCTGACCAGTGTAAGAAGCATAATAAGGGCACTAAGAAGCCTCTGTCTCGTCATGGGGAGCCTGGGCTACCTTTAGGGATTGTGACAATGGTGTAGACGGCCCACTTACCTCTATTCCTATTTCAAATCCTCCACCAAGCCCAGCTATCCCAATGGCTGATGGTGCAGACCATTCTGACAGAAACAAGAACATGTGAATATATAAAAAGTGTCATATGACTATTAAGTAAAAGATACTTATTTTTTAAATGAGCAGGGACTCAAGGGGTTAGACTGCTACTTCTAAGTGGAGGAAAGCAAAGTGAAGGGAGATTCCTCTGCTGATTGGTTGGAGGACTGCCCGTCAAGTGCTGCTCCTTTGATGTCTGAGACTAGGGTAGTCTAAGTGCTTACTAGTTTCTATAGGACACCCATGCAGAAACACTAAGCAATGCAGAAAGCAGCACAGAAAACATATGCAGAAATTTACCTACCAGGAATGATCTTATCAGGTCCATTTCTAGAAGTTATTTCTGTGAATTCTCTTAATATTTTGGCAGCCTTCTTTGCTTCTGATTTCAGATTAGAAGGTATCGGGTTATTCACTGAAAGAGTAAAAAAACATACTGCAGTGGGGAAAAGAATCTAGTTTCAGAATAATTTCAGTTTCACTTTTCTCTCACACAATTAAGCATTTCAAGTCAAGCTCTACCAAAGGGAATGGCTTCTGGTTTCACTGACATCTCACGTCTGTGTCCTTAAGCTGTGAAATCTTGCAGACAGCTAACACTAAATACTCAAACTCTCAGGAACTAAGAAAACATGGGACCTTGGGATCCTAGGCAAAAGCTGGCTGGCCTTCTCTCCTCATTAAGTATCTTCTCCCCATAATTAAATTACTTCAGTGTCAATAAAAATGATTTTGAGGATTAACAAAAGATATACTTTATAATTGCTTTTAATAGATATAATATTTGATACAGTTGGCTTTTCTCATTAGAAATTTTGGAAATGGCTGGCTGTCACGAGTAAAATTCTGGGATGCTCAGAAACTGAGTTAATAGGCCCAGTAATATATGCTGGCTCTTACATAACATTTTACATTCCCAGTATAAAAGTGTTTCATTGCTATAACAGAATACATGCAACTCTTGAACTCCACAGCATGTTGGAGAAGGGGAACCATTCTCTTGTCTTGGGATGAGCAAACATAAGTCCGGGTGAGTTCAGCAGTTGTGGTCTCATCTGACTGTGGACAAGTGTTTTAGATGGAAACTTACGATAACATCCATGTCCTCATTTCTCCTGGTGATGTGACAGTGGGAATGACCAAGTAGTATGGGGAAACCTTTTATTTAGCAAAGTCTAGAGTTATCTAAGAACACAGTACAGATGAACATTGGCAGCTGGTATGCTTGAAATATGTAATTTATTTTAGAAGTAGAAACTGAAATAGAGTCATGGCAGAGTCTTTTTTTTTTGCTTTTTTTTTTCTTAGAAGTAACAGTTTGGCTCTTTGTGGCCCAACACAAGATCATTAGTAAAAATAAAGTTATGGGAAAGTTCATCAATGGCACTTTTGGGGAGAGGGGTGCATTTCCAGTTTGTAAAAGCAAAAGGAAATGTATATGTTGTGTATGGTATTCTTTTTAAACCGGTACTCACACAGCATGTATGGTTATGAGCATTTTTTTTTTATTGGAAATTTTATTTACATTTCAGATGTTCTCTCTTACCCCATTTCCCCCCCTCCCTCCCAGGAACTCACTATCCCTTCCCCCCTCCTCCTGCCTCCACGTTGGTGTACCCCCACCCACCCTCCCCCGTATCTCACCTCCCCACCCTCGAATACCCCCCCCCCCCCACACGTTCCAGCCTTCATGGGACCAAGGATCTCTTCTCCCACTTATATATAGCTCCCTTGCATATATAGCTGGAGCCATGGGTCCCTCCCTAAGCGCTACCAGGCTGGTGGTTTAGACCCTGGGGGCTCTGGTTGGTTGGTATTGTTGCTTTCCTCATGGTGTCTTGAATCCTCTCAACTCCTTCGCCTTCACTCTATCTTCTCCATTGGGAACCCCATGATCAGTTTAATGGTTAGCTGTGAGATCTGCCTCTGAGTATGTCAGACTCTTGCAGACTTCTAAGGAGACAGCTATATCAGGCTCCTGTCAGAAACTTAATTTTACTACAGAATATTTAAATACTGGTTCTCAAATTTACCTGTCTAGCTGATGTCATTTGTTCAATAATCCCATCTCCTTTAAACAATTCTAGTTTGCTTATCCCAGCTGCAGCCTCAATAAAATTTGTTATTTTAATCAGTTTTATCTGTTTGAATTTCATGTAAGTGAGAGGAAGAAAAAAGAGTTTTTAACTTTTTTTTTTTTTTTTTTTGAGAGCATAGTACATATTTAAAAAAACCTTAGGAAGTCAGGATGGCAGGGGTGGGGGGAGAAAGAGGACCCCTCCCCCACCCCCACCCCCACCATCTTTGTGAGCAGCCGATGGAGGCCACACCATGTCCTTACTTCTTGAACATGATCCAAGGTGAAAGGGCGATGATAGGGAAGGGCCCGGAATGGGAAGGAAATTGAATTAGGAAGGGTCTGGCATGAGGAAGTGTTTTTACCTTTTCTAACTATCTTATTTGATATATCATAAAATAAGTGGGAGTCACTTTGTTGGGCAGAGATCAGAAGTCCATCTATTTTCTCTCCTTATATGTGAGAACACCACAATTTAGTTTTCCATCGATTTTTTTTAAACAGTTAGGCTGTTTGCTGTTTGAAGCTATTCCAAACTAAACTGCTATAAATATTTCCATCATGGTTGTTATTCACAAATGTTTTATTTCTTATTGATAAACATCAATAATAGAACTGTATATGAAAATATAGTTCATAATAATAAGTGTATGGTTAATTTATTGTTTCCAAAGAGCAATGTGAAGTGGTATTTTATTCTTCTACCAGAAATTCCTGACATAGTAACTCCACATCTTCAACAAGTGCATGGTACAGACGATCTGTTAAATGTTACTTGAGTGGCATTTCAGTGTAGACTTCTCACATTCCTGACAAAGTTGCAAACTTTGCTTTACTTATTTCTCCCTCCCCTCTTAATTGAAAATAGTCTTTATCACGTAATATATCCTGATTGAAGTTTCCCCTCACTCTTCCCTGCCCAGTTCCTCCTCACTTCTCTCCCATCCAGATCTACCCCTTTCTGTCTGTCAGAAAAAAACAGGTTTCTAGTCAAAAATAATAAAGTGTAACAAAATAAAAATAAGATAAAACCATCACATTGGAGTTGGAAAAGACAAACAGAAGGAAAAGACCCAAGAGAAGACACAAGAATCAGAGACCATTCGATCATTTATTCAGGAATCCCCTAAATCACTAAACTGAAGCTGTAAATAAAAGACAGCCCATTTAGGACTGAGTATATTTCAAGGACTTTCTTGTCTGCATAAGTCATTTGTCTGTAGGCCTTACTAATTTCGTTTCCGCAATGCTACAGGGAGGAATTTTCTCTGATGATGGTTGAGCAAGGCACTGATCTTTGAGTATAGCAGCATGCCATTTCTACTTTCTAGTTTCTGGTTCTTGGTCACAAAGCAGGGTCAGGTTCTGTCTTGTGGAGTGGGCCTTAAGTCAAATCAGATATTGTTTGGTCATCCCACAAGCTTTATGCCACCACTGCCCTAGCATACCTGAAGCAGAGCACCATTGTAGATGAGAGTTTGTGGCTGGCTTGGTGCTTGCTTCATTTTGGGAGTACAGAATACCTTCCTGTACCAAAGATGCTAGAACACAGGAGAAAAAGCTCTATGTAGGTACCAGCTCAGCTAGTCCATGTTCAACGAACTGTACAAGTGTTGTCTTCAATGATAAACCTTGCTGTCAGTTTTGGAGAGCAAACCATTATCTTGGCAACAGTTTGGGATTCCCATGGGACTTCTTTGGCTAACAACACAATTAGATGATAACTGAATCTTAGTACTGGAAACTTCATTTGATGATAAGAGATGGCCAGATGTGATTCTGTTTCCCCATTATTAGTAGACTGCATTTAGATCACCTTCATATAGGTGTATGTATTAGGAAGCTTCTACTGTATTAGGTTCCATACTACCCTCAAGTGGCTCTTAATTTTAGCTGTCTCTCCTCATACTCCCTGATCACCCCTCTCCATCCCTACCTGATCCCCTTGTTCTAGCCCTGTCTCCATCCATAACTATGTATTTTTTACTCTCTGTTTCTAATGATAACTATCTATAACCTCAAGACCCTTATTCTATACCTACCCTTTGTGTTTCTACAGTTTGTAGCTTGCTTATCATTAAAACAATAGCTAACATCTACAGGATGAGAGACTATATTTGTCTTTCTGGGTCTGGATATATCACATGATCTTTTTCTAGTTCCATCATTTAGCTGCTAATTTCATGATGTCATAGTGGCTACACAAGTTTGTACTCCACCAGCAGTGAATGAGTGCTCCTCTTACTCCACACAGTCACCAGCATGAACTGTCATTTGTTTTTATTGATCTTAGCCATTCTGGTGGGTTAAAGATGAACTCTCAAAGTAATTTTGATTTGCATTTCTCTGATGGCTAAGAATATTGAACATTATTAAGTGTTTCTCAGCCATTTGAGCTTTCTCTATTGAGAATTCTGTTTAGATCAGTACTACATTTTTTTAATCGGGTTATTTGTTTTCATGATATTTAGTTTTTGAGTTCTTTATGCATTTTGGATATTAGTTCTCTATAGATGTAGAGTTTGGTAAAAAAAAAAAAAAAAAAAAAAAAGAAAAGATATCCAATCTGTAGGCTGCCACTTTATGCAAATGACAGTGTTCTTTGCTGTATGAAAGTGTCTCAGTTTCATGAGGTCCCATTTACTAATTGTTGATATTAGGGCCTGCGGTAAGGACATTCTGTTCAGAAAGTCATTTCCTATGCCAATGAGATAAAGGCTATTTCCCATTTTCTCTTCTATTAGGTACAGTGTATCTGGGTTTTTGTTGAGGTCTTAAATCCATTTGGAGTTGAGTTTTGTGCAGCATAAGTATAGATCTGTTTGTATTCTTCTACATTTAGACATCCAGCTTGGCCCTCATACTTTGTATAAGATGATGTCTTTTTTTTCCTGTGTGTATTTCTTGCTTCTTAATACCATGAACATAGGAGATCTTTCCATCTTCTAATATTGTCTTCATTATTTCTTCAAAGACTTGAAGTTTTTATCATACAAGTCTTTCACTTGCTTTGTTAGAGTCAACCCACAATATTTTATATTATTTGGGGCTATTGTGAAAGGTGTTGCTTTACTGATTCCTTTCTCAGTCTGATTGTCATTTGTAGTATAGGAGGGTTACTGATGTTTGTGAGTTAATTTGCTATCCAGCTACTTTGCTGAAAGTGTTTATCAACTGTAGGAATGTCCTGGTAAATAAAGATACTTTGACTTCTTCCTTTCCAATCTGTATCACTTGATCTCCATCAGTTCTCTTATGTTCTAACTAAGACCTCAAATACTACACTGATAGGTATATAGAATGGGAAATCTTGTCTTGTACCTGCATTTCTCTCCATTAAGTTGATGTTGGCTATGGGTTTACTGTAAACCCCTTTTATTATGTTGAGGTATGTTCCTCGTATCCCTAAATCTCTCCAGAACTTTTATCATTGAAGGGTGTTGGATTTACCAAAGCCCTTTTCTGTACCTAATGAGATCATGTGGTTTTGTCCTTCAGTTTGTGAAATTACTTTGAAATGGTCAATTAATTGATCAATTTATGCATGCTGAACCACCCCTGCACCTCGGGATGAAGCCTACTTAATTGTGGTTGTTTTGATGTATTTTGGATTTGTTTCACAAATATTTTACTGTGAATTTTTACATCTATTTTATATGGAAAATTGGTCTGTAATTCTCTTCCTTTATATGGTTTGGGTAACTGTGGACTCATAAGATAAATTGGCCAGTGTTCCTTCTATTCTATTTTGTAGAATAATTTGAGGAATATTGGGATTAATTCTTTGAATGTCTGGTAGAATTCTGTACTAAAATGAGGTTTTTTTGTTTGTGAGACTTTTAATGACTACTTGTATTAATATCACTGTGGGTTATAGGTTTGTTTAAATTGCTTATTGATCATGATTTAACTTTGGTAAGTGGTATATATCAAAAAATTATATTAATTTCTTTTAGGTTTTGCAATTCAGTGGAATACAGGTTGATTTTTTTAAAGTATATCCTTATGATATTCTGAATTTCCTTGGTGCCTGTTATGTCCCATTTTTCACTTCTAATTTTGTTAATTTGTATATTCATTCACCACCAGTTAGTTAATTTAAATAAGGGTTTGCAATCTTATTGATTTTCTCAAAGAACAGACTCTTCACTTCATTGATTCTTTGTATTGTCCTCTTTGTTTCTATTTTATTGATTTCACTCTGAATTTGATTATTTTTTGGGTGTGCTTTCTTCTTTTTGTTCTTGAGCTTTTAGGTTTTAGCTGTCAAGTTGCTAGTATGAGATTGCTATTATTTTATGTAAGCACTTAGTGCTATGAACTTTCCTCTTAAAACAGCCTGTGTCCCATGAATTTAGGTATGTTGTACACTCATTTTCACTCAGTTCTAGAAAATCTTTCATTTCTGTCTTGACCCACTTTTCAGTCAGTAGTGAGCTGTTCAGTTCCATGGGTTTGTAAACTTTCTTTTGTTTCTGTGGTGGTCTGATAGAATTCAGGGTGTTATTTAAATTTTCTTGTATCCATTGAGATTTGCTTTGTATCTGAGAATATGGTCAGTTTGGGGGAGAGTTTGATGAGAAGGTATTTTCTTTTGTGTTCGTGTGAAATGTTCTGTAAATATCTGTTAGGTCCATTTGTTTATAAAAATCTGTTAGGACAACCCATCCATTGGCAAAATTGAAGTCTCCCACTATCAGTGTGAGAGAGTCAATATATGGTGTAAGGTATACTAGAGATTTTTGTTTTTTTTTTTTTTTTTTTCACAAGAGTGGATGTCATTGTGTTTGGGTGGAGATGTTATAAAATGAAATGTCATTTTTGGTAGATTTTTTCCTTTGATGAGTATGTAGTATCCTCTCCCATCCTTTTTGATTAGTTTTGGTTTGAATTCTATTTTATCAGATATTAAAATGTCTACACCAGCTTACTTCTTAGCAATTTGGTTCTTTCAACCTTTTATCCTGAGGTGATGCCTATCCTTGATATTAAGGTGTGTTTCTAGTATGCAGCACAGGAATGGATCCTGTTTTAGCATTCACTCTGTTAGTTTGTATCTTTTTATAGAGGAATTGAGACAATTGATGTTGAGAGATATCAATGACCAGAGATTATTGATTCTGATTATTTTGTGTGTGCTTGCCTCTTTTCACTTTGCTGTTCTGAGATTATTTATTTCTTCTGTTTTCTTGGGTATAGTTAACCTGTTTAGGTTGGAGTTTTCCTTCTAAAATCTTCTGTAGGGCTGGATTTATAGATAAATAGTGCTTAAATTTTTTTTTTTTTTTTAAATCATGGAATATAAATCATCTATGGTGATTGAAGTTTTGCTGGGTATAGCAGTCTGGGCTGGCAGCTGAGATCTCTTAAGAGTCTACAGCACATCTGTCCATGCTCTTCTGGTTTTTAGAGTTTCCATGCAAAGGCAGGTATAATTTTAATAGGTCTGCCTTTATATGCTACTTTGTCATTTTTCTTTGTAGCTTGTAATATTCTTTTTATATTCTGTACATTTAGTGTTTTGATTATTATATACTGAGGGAACTTTCTTTCTGGACCAATCTATTTAGTGTTCTGCTTGCTTCTAATGCCTTAATAGGCATCACCTTCTTTAGGTCAGGGTAACTTTCTTCTATAATTTTGCTAACAATATTTCCTGTGCCTTTGCTTTGGATTTCTTCCCTCCTCTATTCCTATTATTCTTATATTTGGAATTTCCATGTGTGTCTCAGATTTCCTGGAATTTCTTTTCAGGTGTTTTTTTTTTTTTTTTTTTTTTTAGATTTAACACTTTCTTTGACTGGTATATCCATTCCTTCTATTATATCTTCAATGCCTGAGATTCTCTTTTTCATCTCTTGTATTCTGCTGGTGATCTTGCCTCTGTGGTTCCTATGAAAACATTTTGTCCACTTAAAAATGTGCATTGTCTTGTTTTGTAAATCATCTTTACATATTGTGGATATTTTTCAAGTATAAATATGTCTTTGCATATATGCACATGCATACATATTTTGAATATTTTTTCAAAATGGTTCACCTAACCCTTTTCTCAAATCAAATGTTTTCTTAAATCTCTTCTTGTAATATATTTTAAGATTTTTCTCCCCCATTTTGGTTCACAAATTCCAGATCTATTTGCTTATTTGATTTTTTTTTCCAAATGTGTCACTTAGGGTTTAGCCCTTGTCTCTCTGCCCATATCACCCTTTGCTTCCTTCTGCATTTGGTTATTATTCCTTCAAGTTCATGATCTTATTTTTCTTTCAGATATGTTCTTCAAATGATAGTAAAGTCTTCCCTCAAAGTGTTATGCCTTCAGCTTCAGCTAACCTGTTTTCTTCTCCCCTTTCCATTTCTGTCCTGGTGATATTTTCACTGTCTCTTAAGTCCCAGAACACTCTGGACATCCCTGTCTGCAGTCAAATCCATCTACTTATCATCTGACTTTTTGGTGGACACATAAAAGGAAAGACAGGCAAAACCCCCCGAAGTGTCCCCAGGGTTTCAGCTTAGCATATTCACTTATATGGGAATTCCAATCATGTTTCCTTTTATCGTTCCCCACTTGAAATGATGTTCTTCCAGAGCTCCTGCACCTTGGAGACTTGCATTGGATTAACTTCTGCCTTGAACTTGCTAAACTCTGTGTACCTCTAGCAACTCTTCAAATTTGGTTAATGTACTAGTTAGTTTTAACTTTCAACTTGATACAACCTAGAATCACTTGGTAAGAATTTTAAAGAGAATTATCTAGATAGGTTGTTATGTGGGCATGTCTGTAGAGAATGTCTTGACTTAGTCAATATAGTGATATCATTCTCAGGAGGCCCAGAATAAGAAAAGAAGTTGTTAGCATTCTGTAACCCACTCCACAGTTACTAGCAACTAGTATACTCCCCCAAAGTACCGGACGGCCAGTGCCTGCCACTATTATAGAGGCTGTCTGCCTCCTCCTCTCTTTTGCTCTCTGCGCTCTTGCTCTCTTGCCTGAGGTCGTATCTGACCCTCTCCCTCCCTTCACTGGTCATGGCGCCCCCCTTCACTTCTTGCTCTCCCTCTTGCCCTAAATAAACTTTCCTCTGGAACCTCTGCGCAGTCGTTTTTACTTTTTTAAAAACAAAAGTAACTGAAAACAAGGAAGCAAGATTTCATGCATGTGCTCTTGACTATAGATGCGATATAACAAGGTGACTTCTCTCTTATAATGGATTGGAACCTGGAATTGTAAGATGAATTAGACTTTTCTCCCAAGGATCAAGATCAAAGCCTTCCCCCTTTCTAGTAGAGTACTAAATCATAAATTAATGTTCAGCAATATCTCAAAGACATAAAGGTTGTTTTTTTTTTTTTGTTTTTCGAACAGGGTTTCTCTGTGTAGCCGCTGTCCTGGAACTCACTCTGTAACAGGCTGGCTCGAACTCAGAATCCGCTCCTCTCCCAAGTGCTGGATTAAAGGCGTGCCCACACCGCCGGCGAATTAAGGTTTAAACAAACAAAACCAAACATCAACAGAAATATAAAAAGGGCACATATGGGAAAGTACATCTAGAAATGGCTTTTTAAATTTTCATTCTATATTAATCCATGTCTTAAAATTTTAAGTTACAGGGGTTATTTTGCTAATTTGATAAAAATTCCATTAGAAATCAAAGAAATAAGAACACAACTAAGCTTATATACCATTTTAAGAAAGACTTGATAAAACTTTACCACCTCCACCCCGCCAAAAAGGTTAAGCCTTCAAGAGGCTCTGAAATGCTGCCTTTCTTGAGAAGCACAATGTTAGACACTGCTGTTGATACCTTCTACCTATGTTTCTAGATCAGTGTAGTCTTTCTGGGGCTTGAGTTTTGATGACTTTGTCTTAGGGAGACCAAGTTTTCAAATCCGTAAGTCACAGTCCATGTTCCTAGCTAGACCATTAACCTCCTTAAAATTTACAACCAAATTATCCATGTGGGTCCCACTGCTTCTCCCCCCTGCACCCCGCCTCCCTAACCATCTCCCGATGGCTTTGGATGGGGATAAAGAACTGGAAGCAAAAGGCAGACAGATCTTTGCTTTGTTCCTGCTTCCCAGAGAGATTCAGGGAAATGTTGGATTAGGACAAGATCACAGATGCTTTGTACATGCCAGTTAAAAAAGTGGAAAAATTTAAAATGAATGTGCTTAAGCCTTAAATGGTAAAGAGTTCTGTCATTTCACAAAACCACTTGCAAATGAGTGAATAGATAAGGACTCTTCATAGTCACAATTATCAATTAAAAAAAAAGAATAAATGTAACCAGAGTTTTAAAGATTTTTTTTTGAAAGGTAAAAAAGAGAAAAGGTAGTATTGACTCATTTTACAGACATTGAACACAGTGAGCCAATAACCGGTTCTCCTTAGTTAAGATGCAATAAACAGGATAAATGTTATCACTTAGTCTATTTTAACTTCCAACGTAGCAATTTGCAAACAACCAGATGCTGCTATGGTATTTCAATAACAGGCCGCAGAGCAAAATAAAACAGCACCTTTAACCCAGCCCTGTTATTCTCTAAACTCTGTGTACAGGTTTACTAACTCATTAGTAATCGAAACATTCCTCATATCTCAAGGAAGTACCTGGGCCAGCAGGAATACAGAACCTGTTCACTTGGTAAACACTGAACTGGGCAAGGCTTCTGCCCCAGGGCAGGGCATTCCTCCAGGTGGAGGTGGTTCCTTCAAGTCTTCCCTGGTCTGCCTTCGTAGGGCAGTGTTAAGATTTGTTGAAATGAAGCCGGCACATTTTGCCAGGGGAGAAACCTGCTTCCTATTGTTACCTATTCCTATTGTTCAGAGCACTAAAATGGAACAAACAGGCACTATATCCCAGAGATGCAGCAATCAAACCACCCTCCACATCACCCCTCTTTGTAAGGTATTGCAGAACCAAAGACACTGTGTCAAAGACCTGACACCTCTTCCTCTGGAAGCCCCAAACCCATGTGAGGCCCTCCCCTAGGGAAATATCCCTTCCCAGAGATCACATGCTCACAAAGGCCCTACACAAACCCCAGCTCCGCACCTCCCTCATCTGTGTCAAGTACACAGGTTGCCAATTCTCAAAACAATTTGAAACCAGAAGATGGTAAAACATCAGATGTTAGGGAAAAAAAAAATAACAAAATGAAAGTCAGTCTTCAAAACTGAAAATGCAGGAGGAATTTTTTTTCCCCCTGCACTGAACTGGAACGACTGTAGTTAACAATCAACCAAAACCTTTAGGACCAGGAGTATAGAAACTAATCTTGAGTTCTGAGGATTTACTAAAAAAGGATCCGTGCAGTATGATCTTGGTGGAGGCGCCCAGACAAACCCAGGGACTTGACTGTTTCTCTCCCCTTTCATAAGAGGAAGAGTTGCCGCGGTACGCGACACGCCCCAGCCGCTCAGACCCTTACTCACTGGTGCCCGCCGCTCCGCTCCGTGCCCGAGCTCCTCATCCAGTCCAGGAAGAGGACGGCGTCTCCTTGGTCCGCCTCCCCGACGGGACCCGCCCAGCGGGCGCACACCTGACCCAGGTAAGGGAATAGGTGTATGCCCCGTTTTTGCCAATGCGATCACTGTCCTATACCCCTGCTCAGAACATAGCTCAGCTGCGTCCACCCGCCTCATTCCTTTGGAGCCTTGTAAATCACCCTCTTGTTTTAATTGGGAACCCCCCAGCGAAGTACCGTGGCGCGGCCTAGGGTCGGTGGTCCCACGGGGTAACTTAGCTCGGAGGGGCGAGTCGCTCCGCTCGGAGGAGTCACCCTAGGAGGGTCTGCAAGCCTCTATCCTTGAGCTCATTGGCCGCCCTGGCACGTCCTAATCCGCCCAGTTTCGACACTGGGCCACCCAACCAGCTCTGGGGGTCGCCCGCATTCACCCCGCCCTCGCTCTGTAGACGTGCTACCCGAGCAGAGCTCAGAGGGAACGCTGGACCGGGAAGCCAACGTCAACTCCTCAGCCCAGCCCTCTGGGCGACTTCTGGCCCCGCCTCTGGTGGCCTGCGAACATGGGACGGCGGACTGCGCAGGTCCACGGGCAGAATGGCAGTGCGCATGCGCCCTGTCCGGACGCGGTTTCTGGGCGCCAGGATCTGCACGGAAACATGGCAGAGGTTGGGTCCAAGTCAGTGCTTTCGTGTGTCTCGGTAAGGACTCGCCGACTTACGGATCTTTTTCTTTGGGACCCTGAAGTGCTCTCCGTGTTAAGCTTCTGAACAAGAGCACCGGGCGGAGGAAGCAGATCAGAAGGCCTTGGCTGGTCCCGTGCCTAAGAAAATACTCATTTGCCTGGCTTTTTTGTACTTATCCCCCATCTTCTGGTATTCCTCTGAACCTAAGACCTATGTAGTTTTGTCCCAGATTATTACCCTGTCCCCTTCCTGCCATTCCCAAGCCCATGTCGCCCTCCCAAGTGCCCTTCCACCACACATCTTTTTCCTACTCTTGGCTCTTGCAAGCCTGTAGGCCCCTCTCACTTGCTCCTCCTCTTTTAAGTCTGAGAGTCGCCCATCACCTGCTGTGGTAGTTACTTCCATATCTCTAGGCTAAAAATATCTAACCAAAACAACTTTAGGGAGAATAGATTTATTTTGACTCAGTTTCACAGGGTTCAGGCTCCTTTTGAATGATTGTTGATTCTGGAGTAGTGGTGAGGCAAAGCATTATGGTCCTTCAGGGTGGCCACAGCATGAGTCAGAGGCTATTTGCTCCACGTGGACAGGAATCACAGAAGGGGAGACTTGGAGGTAGAGGGCAAGACAAGCGTTGCCACCAAGAGCAGGCATCGTGATGTATTTATTTTCTTCTGCTCAGCCGCACATGTATTTTTCATTACCTCCCAGTAATTCCGTCATATTGTGAATCTACTGGATTAAACCATTGACTAGGTCAGAGCTCTTATGATCAGATCCTCTCGGGATATGCCAGCACCAACACAGAGTTGTGAGAGTTGTTTCTAATCAGTCAAGGTCACAATGAACAGAAGTCATCATCTCTGTCCTTCCCTCAAGCTCTTGTCCTTCCTCTAACTTGTTTTTCTTCCTCTGAACCCTCTCACCTGCTAACTGGCCCAGATGGCTACATATCTGTAGTGTGACTCTCTAAGCTGGCCCCTTCTAGAAGAGCTGGAGTTCTCTACCTCCCTCATTGTGCCAAGGTGAGCCTAGGTTACAGGAAGAGTGTGACACCAGTGTCCCAAACAGGACACTATTTGAGGTCATCTTTGGGTCACAGTTGCTGTGGTTCTCAGCCAGTCTGTATTCTTTAGGTCTGTCTGAAACCTTGGTTTTCGTTTTTTTTTTTTTTTTTTTTTTTTTCCCTGTGAGCAAGCACAGGCGGGATTCAAACTCGGTCGGGAAAGACACACAGACAGCCACCTCAGAGCCCGGCAACTGCAGTGGTGCACACCGCTGCCCAGCTGAAACCTTAGTTTTCAATCCCTGGGACAATTATTCGATTTTGCTACATGAAAAAAAAAATTTTTATAAGATGAATAATCTTTCAAGTATTTTCTAACAGAATTTTCATTCTCAGAATTTCAACATTGATTCTCCTTTACTCCTTTCTTTTTTCAGAGTTTGTGCCTCATTGCCTTTGTCCTGAGGGGCAAGAGTTAAATTGTCAACAGTTCAGTTATTTGTCTTTTGTCCTTTGCCTTTCCTACAGAGTAGCACTTCTCTTTAGGCTAGAAATCTGCCAAGACTTTCTGTCTACCTCACTTTATCTTTCCCACCCACCTGTGGGGACTGCCCTTAAGAAACTGCCTTGATGGTATGGTTAACATTACTGGGTACCTTAATGTTGGGTTTTGCTTGAAAAGCCTTATATTTTATAAAGTCAAAATGAAAAGAAAGCAAGGATTTTCATCCCCAGAGCGTTAGTCACTTCCTTTTATCCCCTTGTAGAGAATATTCCATAAATTGCATTTTTTATTTGACAGCCTGTTGAGTTCTTAGGAAGAGTTATCTGTCTTGGGCGCAATAGCTGTTTTCCGTTTAGTTTTTCACTTTCAGTGCAACATAGTGTGTGATATCTGTACTAGGTAGCTTCTATGAAGAGTAAAGTAAAACTTTGGCATTATTTCATGTTGCTTATTATAGTTACTGTGCTGGTATATTGCACCAACATGACTTTTAAAGGAAAGTACATGCTTGCGTATATTTGACTTCATTGTAATTCAGTATTTTGTTTTTGCCACTGGAGATGCATGTAGTGGTGAACACCGCAGATGAATGGTACTCACTAGTCACCATCAGTCAAGGAGTGCCAGTGGCTTCATTCAGTGGGTGAAATGTTGAGTACGAGCCGAAGCAGAGTGAGAGCAGGGTGTAGTTTGTAGTCAGAACTCACCTGAAGGCGAGCAGTGAACAGAGACATGAAGGTGGCAAGGGCCCGTCTGTCTGTCTGTCTGTACTCAGAAGACAGAGCATAAAGTTTTCAGATAAAACTTGAAATCATGGTTTTGGAGGCCAGGCAGCCTTTCTCAGCCACGATTTCTTTGCCTGGGAGTACCAAACTTGTATCACTCTAAATACATGGGGAGAAATTAGGTCCTCATATACAGCAGATACTTTAGTACAGGGATCTGCACCCTCTTTAAAGAGCTGAAGTGAATCCTTAAACTTCATGTGGTGAAAACTTAGTGTAGCCATAGCTTGGTTCTGTTCAGTAGAGCTCGTTCCTGGATTCCAGCACTGGGACTTGATGCAGGTTTCACGTATCACAACATAGCCTGCATTTGCATTACTTTTAATGACCAAAACCAAAAAATGTGGTTAACCCTTTGGGCTGTATGTGAATGTGGTAGGCCAGGAGTGGTCATTTCTGGGCCCCTATTTGGACTATAGATCATAGGAGGCTGTATGAGGACTTAAGTGAGATAAGCCATGGGAGGTTTGGAGCAGAAATGGGGAGGGATATAATTTGTTCCATCTGCAGTGTGGAGATTAGGCTGTAGGAAGCCTTGGGAAAAGCAGGGATAGCCTTTGAAGTAAGATGTGTTGTAGTCAGTTGCTAGTCCAGGAAAATTTGAGGATAGTACATATACATTCTACCAAGAGCCCTTTGGAGTACAGTAAAGCTCTTGTGTTTGAAATGCAAAATTTTTGTTCCTTCCAAACCTTTCTTTGAACTGTTTAAGATTGAAGTTGTTTTAGCCAGATGAAGTGAGAATGGTTTTGTTCTGTGAAGCTGGATGGGACCTAACAAAGGCAGGTGTGATCTTAGCTCTAGTCATAGTGGTTGTAAGAGAAACCACACCATGTTTAAGTTTCCAGGACCTGTGGAAGTCAAAACTCGAGGCTTGGTGTTTTTCTCATGGCCAATGTACTCACTCTTAATGTATATGTGTATGTTTTTATTTATTCATTTTTGATGGTGCCAGAGGTTTAACCTCAGCTAATTTATCTTTTAATAACATTAATTATAATAACATAAATTGGTAAGCTAGAGGCAAGTTATTAGCATTGAGAGTTCCCTTCTATTGATCTTGTAGGTTGCATGATTTGTGATCTCTGTAGAGATAGGGTACTTTTAATCTGTACTTACATACCTTACTTTAAATACAGCTATCTGGGGCGGGTATGAGTGAATATGCTCAAATGATGAAATGGCACACGTTTTTACATCATAAAAGAAACAAGACTGTTACTTTGTAGTTAATGGTAATTTTTCTTATACAGACATATTGCATTTTATTTTTACATGCTAAGTATTACACTTTGGTTACTTCTGAACTTCCAGAATAGTGATGCTTGTCCTAACCTGCCCACCCCCACTATTGGCCATTTTGCCTGGATATATGGTGATGTGCCAAAAGCCTTTTGGTTAGTGAAACAGTGCTGATGGTGATCTTTACGAAAAAAAAAAAAAAAAAAAAAACGACTAGGGAGATCTTAATTGGTAAAGATTTTGCCTTGTAAACATGAGGGGCCTGAGTTTTATTCCAAGAACCTATGTTTAAATAAAAGAAAAACAAAACAACAACAAATTGTACATGGTAACATACTTTTGTAATCCCCGCACTAGGTAGATAGAGGTTGTTGGGTCCCTGAGCCTCCTGGCCAGCCAGCCTGTCCTACCTACTAAGATTACTCTCAACTAGTAAGAAACCCTCGCTCAAAAAATAAAGTCGACAACTTCTGAGGAATACTACCCGACATTGTCCCCTACATGTGCACCTACATGCTTGCATTCTTGCACCCACACATATACATAGAAAAACCAAACAGAAATTAGAATGTAGAAAGGAAAACCTTCACAACCAGGACTAGCATATTAAACACACACAGCCCCCCCCCCCCAAAAGAGAGAAAGAGAGAGAGAGAGAGAGAGAGAGAGAGAGAGAGAGAGAGAGAGAGAACTTGGTTTTGTAGATACGGAAGGATGCACAGTCATGGCAGAAACTGGTCCAGGGCCCAGAGCATCCATGTTTCATTGCATCTTAGAATGCATGGTTGTGCATCAGAAGCCAGGGGATTTTTGACCCCTCACATACAGTTTCTTGCTTGCTTAATTTTTTCTTAATGTTGAGGCTTATGTGATATACCCAAATATGGTGTTTTGTCTTGCTGTGCACCTCAAACAAAGTCTCTCTTAGCCCATGCCTTTCCACCTCTTGCCCCTTAAGCTAAGCACAACTCTAAGATAGGACATAGAACCTATAATTCCTCTAGTTTCCTGTAAGAAATCTGAAGTCTAGAAATATTTATCTCTCTTCTCTCTTAAAAGCCTGTGTGCCAGAGACGATCCCACACAAGGAGGAAAGCGTGAGACAGAGACAAACCTCACTAGCCTCTTACAGGTCTCCTTGTATCTGTTACATTAGGACAGCTGCTTTGTTCAGTCACAGTTCTTATCAGACTTAGTCGTAAAACTATACATGCTAACTTTCATTTGACAAATGGGAAGTAGGACAATATTTCCCAACTCTTTGCCTCTTTAATCTGAGTTTTCATGTCAAATAAACTACTTAAATCTATGTTTTTCCCATATAAACCTGCTTATCAGAGTTGCCTGGGGATGATTTAAGTGTGGGTGAGGATAGGAATCATTTCTTAGACTATTTCCCATTAGCTTTTTCACGTAACCTCCCAGAGTCTCACTGTCTTCCACTCTGAGCTCTTAGGAACTTCCTACCTTGTAAGAGGAAGTTATATCTTAAACAGCTTTCTATCTGCAAGCCTACCATAGTACTTGGCTCAAAATTAATAGGCACACAAAATAAATGTGTTTGGTAAGCCACATTGCCAGAACTTTCAGGTTGTTCTCCCTGGATGCACCAAGTACACACTTGGCATGGGATTAGAGCTCCATGTTCCAGGCCCTGCCTTCTGTCTAGACTAGTACCGGTTCTACCTTCAGGTCCTCCCACAGTGCTATTTAAACTTCTTATCCTGTGAACATCAGCTCGAGCTTAGGCTTGCTGGCATCTCACTTAGCTTTGTGGAATCTTTATGTTTCTCTAGTCTCGTACCATTACAGCACTTGTTTTTCAGCATTCATTAATTATTATTATTATTATCATCATCATCATCTTGTGTCTGTGTCTTCTCAGTGTATGAGCCTGCCTCTTTGTCTGCTTGCAGAGCTAAGGTGTCATTTATCTTTCTTGGTGTAGTAAGGAATTTGGTTCTTGTCCAGATAGGCTCTTAGAAAGTCATCCTTGATTTCCGTGGTATTTTCTTGGAGTGATGGAGTATCTGTTAACACCTGGAGGCCCCACAGTTTGTGTTTTGTGGGGGACTCATTTGGGTCCTGAGCCATCCTCCCCTCACATTTAACTAGGAACTTTGAATATCAGTGCTATGCTGAGCTTCCTGGCTTGCCAGTAGTCCTCTCAGCACATTGTCAGTCAGTGACGGGAGGGTTAGGTGTCCCTGAGGACAAGAAGACTTAGTATTTGGTTCCCCCAGAATAAATTTTCCTTTCTTCCATCTCTCTCCAATCTGTATCTTTTTATGAGTTACAACTGTATTAGTTTTCTGAATTCCATGGTCATTCTAAGAAGTTACCAAACCTGACAGTCATGGGGAGGGAAGGCAGATTTGTAGCCAGCTAGTATGGGGCTCCTGGCCCATCTGTTACTGTCAGAAGTTGGGGCAGATGGGGCAGTCAAGAGAAACCCCTGCCTGCTCCTCTAGCTGGCTAACTCTTGGGGACCATAGTCTTCTTGGGATAGGCCTTTACATATGAGTACTCAGTAAAACTTGTGTTGAATTGCCTTGTGCTTTGTTTTGAAGTATTACTAATCTTTATTATTTGTGGTATACCTAAAAATGCCTATTTCTGTTCTGTTATACTTTATTTTAAACAAAGATGATTGCAACTCACTTCATTGATTTCAAGATTTGGTCTTGGTTCATTACTAGTGAAAATTGATTTTGGTTTTATTTGCTTTCTTGAGCTTTAGTTGCCTCAGCCATTGTGTCAGGACCATGAATCTGGTTTAATTCTGTCAGGGAATTCTGTACTGCCTTGCCAACCTTGGTTCAGGCACTGGGCATCCACTTTGGGAGAGGTCCACTCAGTCTTTGGGCCAAGGTTAACAGCCTCTGTATGTCTTCTCCCTCTCTTCTCAAGGTAACATTTGCCGGTCACCCATTGCAGAAGCAGTGTTCAGAAAATTGGTAACCGATGAAAAGGTTGCAGATAATGTGAGTACCATTCAGTAGTGTGGAGAGTCCATGCCGAATACCTGTGGGCAGCAAGGTGCCAGAACACTTCTTTTCTCTCCTGCAGTGGAGGATAGACAGTGCGGCTACATCCACCTATGAAGTGGGGAACCCCCCTGACTATCGAGGGCAGAACTGCATGAGAAAACATGGCATCCACATGCAACACGTTGCACGGCAGGTACCGTACTGGAGCTTGACATATGTTTTGTGTTACAGTGGGCCATTGACAGCAGCGCCGTTTCCGACTGGAACGTGGGCCGGCCCCCAGACCCAAGAGCTGTCAGCTGTCTAAGAAATCATGGCATTAGCACAGCCCATAAGGCAAGACAGGTAGAAAAGATCTTGTTTAACTTCTACTACATAAAATTCCATAACTTGAGAGTCTGACTACCCTGTGTGTTGTGGAATGTATTTGGTTGGAGTCGACTAACTTGCTGCCTGTGTAGTTGTGGAAGATTTGGATGGCCTTGAATAACTTGTTAAAATACAGATAAAAGACATAGACCACAGTGAGACAGTGTTTGCTGTGAGCCAGACCTGGCTGTGGTCTTCATTGTGCTATCATGTGCAGACTTTTTGGTTAGACGTATTTCTGCTTATGCTACTAGTTTGTTAGTACATGTAAATGTCTCTTCTACTTTGATGTACCTTAAACATCTAGAAGAGCTCTGGTGTGTTGTTAACACTTGTCTGTCTTGAAGACTATGGAATTAAGAACAAAATCTTCAGTTACAGGTGAAGATAGTGTTGTATCCATATTATCAGAAGATGGCAGCTGTTGTATTTCTTTGAGCTCCTTAGTGAAATTAAGTTGTTCATTGACCCCTTTTTATTGCTGATCTCATTAGGCAGAAGATGAAAGATTTTATATCACTTGTTCATTTAGATCATTTCAGGCTTTTGCATACGTGGCCAATCTGCCGCTGTCTGGGGAACGTGGACTCCCTCCGAGTGGCCAGTCAAAGCTCTAAGACGTGTGGTTCTTTTTCCTCTGCTCAGTGTAACAAAAGCAAATGGAATAGCATTTTAAATTCCTAGGCTTTGAAAAGCAAAGTCAGGAGCTTCCTCCAGAGCAGCTTTAATGACTAGCTTTAGGAGTAGGGTTTCCAGAGAATCTTTGTTTCTTTTATGTTGTTGTTTTTAAGAAAAAGTTCTCAACCATTGTTTTTTATTGTCTTTGGTTGTTCAGTTCCAATGCACTCATAAAGAATACTTTATACATCAATATCTCATTTTCCTTATGTTTACAGGTTCTTTCTCTTTACTAAGTAGCCCTGGCTGTCCTGGAACTCACTCTGTAGACCAGGCTGGCCTCGAACTCAGAAATCCGCCTGTCTCTGTCTCCCAAGTGCTGGGATTAAAGGTGTGCGCCACCACCGCCCGGCTTTAGTACAGTTCTTAAAATTCTATTTTTCTCATCTATCAACTTAGGTTTAGGAAATGGCATATGGTTAGGGTGCCAGTTCTCTTGAACTCACATAGCAGTGTCTTGGGATAGGCGCTTTTAGCATGGCAGACTGGAGAACCGCCCTTGCTACTCAAGGGTCCCCGTTTTCAGTGTTCTTTTATCAGCTTCTCCATGGACTGAGTCCAACATTGAGGTTGCTTGGCCGCTTCTCCCCTCTCATGTAGAGGTCACCCCCAAAGTTTCACTGTGCGTTTTAATATTATAGGAGTAGTTTAATACTTGTGCATAATATATTTGCTCCTGTTGACTTCTGTTTTCTTTTATCTCCTTCCTCCTCCCCCAGATTCTTTCTTCATGACAGACCTTTCCCCTACTTGTGTATGTGTGTGTGTCTCCATTCATCCCACTGAGTTTAATTAGAATTGTTGCTTGCCTATGATGTGGGATTATTTACTACACAGTAGGTAACTTACCATTGGCTACAGCAGTAAAGAAAAATTATCCCCTCAAGTAAGGATAAGACCTCATGTTCCCTTCCCTCATTCTTGCCAGAATATTGATGGGCTCCATGTTTTGTAGGTAACAAAAACTGTTGCTGTGAATTCACAAGTGAACATATTCTTAGTATTTTAAGGTCTGCTAATGCCTTTCTGGGTTATTTCTGAGCCTGCTCTCTTTTCCCTTTTTGGAGAACTGGGAATTACACTGTAGGTGGAGCCTGGTACATGCTTATATACAAGTGATCTGCTATTGAGCTCTATCCCCAGCATTAGGTATTATTTTGACAGTTTCACTCTGTAGCCTAGGCTAGCCTTGAACATGATTTTCCTGCTTCTGTTTCACAAGGAGCTGAAATTACAGGCCTGTACCACTAGGCCTGGCAAGTTGGCTTTCTTCTTGATGCTGTGTAAATAATCATAGTGCCTTTGAAAGATCACATTTTTACCACTGTTGCTGTGAGGATGCTGGTAGATGTTGTCAGATGCAGGATCTCAGTAGGATTGCAGACTCAGTACCTCTGAGTACCCTTCTGCAGCTGGGCCTGAGGATGGCATGGACTGCTCACCTGCAGGGCAGGAGCAGCTCAGAGCATAGAATGTCTCTTGAGCTTCTTGCTCTGGCAGGAGAGGACTTGGTCAGATCAAGTGGAACAACCTATACTAACTCTCATTTTTTGGGCCTGTACTCTTCCAAGGTTCACTGTCCTGCCAGGCCTGGCTCCACTGTCCCAGGCATCAGGGCAGGTAGGTCCCTGCTTTTCCACCATGGCCTTTGCCTGGGTTTCTTTGCTCTTAAGGAGACTTCTAGGCCCTGGAGACCATTGGCCTCTCTGTCCTGGTGACTCTGTGTAGGACTCAGTGTGCGTTACAGCTAACCTCTAACCATCGCCTTCTTGGTTAGGGTTTAGTATCAAGCACTAGTACTCCAGAGTGAGCCACTGGTCCTTTGGAATCATTCCTAAATTGCACATAATTTCACCTTACATGGTGTATCATAATATAACCCAGTGCAGAGGCAAGTAAGAAAATCGGTCCTACAATGCCATTTGCTGAACTGAAAATTCAAACCACCTGTGGGCTAGAGCGATGTCTCAGTGGCTGAGAGTACGTCCTCCTCTTCCATAGACCAAAGTACACACACACACACACACACACACACACACACACACAGATAGAGAGAGAGAGAGAGGGTGGTGGGGAGAAAAGGAGAGAGAAAGAGGGGGAGAGGGAGAGAGAGAAGAGGAGAGGGAGAGGGAGAGAGAGAGAGAGAGAGAGAACTAAAAGCATCTTAACAAAAAAGCCCATAGCTATAATGGAGTTTTAATTCTTAAAAATATTCATTTATTTTTATTTTATGTGTATGAGTATTTTACCTGAAAGAATGCACACCACATTTGTGCAGTGCTAGCAGAGGCTAAAGAGGGTATCACAGTCCCTGAAACAGGAATTACAGACAGTTGTGAGACATCATGTGGGTGTTGGGAACCGAACCTGGGTCTTTTACAATAGCAACACGTACCTTTAACCACTGAGCCATTTTTCTAGTCCTGGATTTGTATTTTTTAAATTAAGAAAAAACTGATTTTGTTTTAGTTTTAGCAATAATAAAATCTCCTAAAAGGGCTGTTTGGAAATGGACTTGAAAGCGTCGGGGGTTAAAGAGCTCTTGGCTATAATGACTTGAGACAGAACTCTGGGAGGGTCTAGGCAGTGCTCACTGGGATCAGCAGGTAAGGTCCACGCATAGGAACTCAACTAGAGGTGATGTATTTTCTGTGGCTGTATTCCTGTCACCCTGCTGTTGTGAGCCAGGCATTCTCAGGAGCATGCTCATAGTCTTGGAGAAGAATCTTGGTCTATGTAGGTTTTCTAATAATTGGACGGACTAGTTTGCCCTGTGCTTTACTCCGCATTTTTCATGATATAAAGTTCTAGCTTCTCTTCTTTCTCAGTTATTTTAAAATCCAAAATCTGTGTGATTTGACTCTGTAAGTCATTAAGCAGGACATTTTTTTTTAGGACAAATTAATTATAATAAGTTCAAAATTAATGCTAAGATATTTTTCATTAGTTGAAAAAATAACATTTTATATGATAGTATTTGTTTAATGTCTTTGAAATAAGTTACGAGTCTTGGGTCTTGAGGATATTAAAACAATACAGTCCTTTGTGATTATTTAAATGCTATGCTAATAGTATATGGAAGTACATACTAAAAGCTAAAATTTCTCAATTTTAGTAGAGTAAACAAGCATTTTTATTATTGTTTGGTTGTAGTCATTGTTCTTTTAACCCAGGTATTTCCTGGGTAGTCAAAAATCTAGAAGGTAAGTTTCTTTAATTACATTTAAGGAAGCTTATATGTCTTAAACTGTGTGGTGCCAGAAAAAAGTACATATGATGAAGACCCACAGGATCTTCCATGTTAGCTTAAGACGGACTTGTGTTCGTGGATCCTTGTCCTGGTGGGCCTTCTACCATTTGAGAATCAGTTAATCTCCCTTTCTGAGGCCCCTTTGTCTCCTCTCTGCCTTGCTTTCCTTGAGAGTATTTATTCTCCTTCATAGGTATGGCCTCACAAGAACAAAGATCTGTTCCTTAAGTAGTCTGGAGTGTGTTCCCAAGGCCTAAGGGCAGTCATGGAATGACAGATAGAGTGGAGGTGACTGGATGAAGTCATTTCAGATTATATCTTACTGAGGGACCAAAACTAACAGAAAACTTTATGTCCATGTTTTATATTTCTGATTATTTCAAAGAACCTTTTACAAAATTATTTTGTAATAAAATTTTGGAAATACAATGATTGTATTTAACTTAAAATATACCCTAAATTGTGTATTCTGTTAAAATTTTAGTTGATAAGTGAACATAGAATTTAGTTCATGAGTTTACATGTAATTAAATGGTTTTTTTTCCAACTACACTTTTGTATGGATATAATCACTGTTTTTTGACTTCTTAATTGTAGATTACGAAAGAAGACTTTGCGACATTCGATTATATACTATGTATGGATGAAAGCAATCTGAGGTAATCATATATATATTTGATAAAGGGTTTCTCTGTGTAGCTCTGTCTGCCCTGTAACTCACTCTGTAGACCTAGCCTGGAACTTGGGTATACCTGTCTCTGCCTCCCGAGTGCTAGGATTAAAGGTGAGCACTACGTGTCCCGTTTATGCAGTAATCATAGTTTACACAGTATTTCTTTCCTCCTCTCAATTGTGTTATAGGTCCAACAAGTTGTCCAGAATGACTTTCTATTGTCTTAATATTTTTATGTACAAGGTTGATTACAATCTACAGAGTTATTCAGGAGGGCAGGAAGATCAAGGTATGATCATCTCAGAGATCTGTTTACTGAAGTATGTCTTCTGAAAGAGACAGTCCAGCTAGTTCATGAATGGACATGGAGTCCAGCTGGTTTGGGACTCTAGGTACGGAGGTGATGCATTGGTCACTGATTCTTTTACTGCTGTAACAGATGAGAAGTGTCTTGTATTCCATTTCCATATAATTGTTGCACTCTAGAGTAAGTCTGACAAGACAGACCTCACTGGGTTTATGTTGTTTTGCTAACCAACACTGATGAGTTAGGGGTTAAGTAGTGATGATTGAGTCTGTAAAACTGATGTGGTCTGCAGGTCCACACCCCTCATCAATAAATTTACTTTATTACCAAAGAAGAAATTGAGGAACCATGGACTTAAATTACTTCCCTAGATTCACGGGACAGATGGGTGGGGTATAGAAGGGCCTAAAACCATAGCTGCTGCCACTGTGGCCTGCACGCTCGCCACTCAACTTAATTGCCCAACCACATTTGGTCCTGGCCTCGTTTAACTGTCCTGTACCGAATCCATCTTCCTCCTGTCTTCACTTGCCCTGAACATTGTCCAGGGATGTGGTACACATGGTCTCATGAGTTCTTTTCTGACGTTTTATGTATCTGAAATGTTATCATTTTTATTGTATCAAAATACATTTCACAGAGGAATACTTAATTATTATGTGAGTTAAAGAGACACATTTTGGGTATCAGAATCAATGCACTGTGGCATATAGCTGCAGGAGTCCCATAGGTCGACACAGTGTTCTGTTTCATTTCAAATCAGGTTGCACTGTTGTATTTTGATAGGATATTTCATAAACCCTGAGCAGATGTCCCTGTTTAACTTAAAACCGTAGATCAGAAATCTAAGTTCATGTTTCGATTTTACAGAGATTTGAATAGAAAAAGTAATCAAGTTAAAAACTGCAAAGCTAAAATTGAGCTACTTGGAAGCTATGATCCACAGAAACAACTCATTATTGAAGATCCCTATTATGTAAGTACAATTCAGGTTTGCAGCCTCTGTTAAGATGGGCAGGATACTGTATTCTGTGGTATTAAATGAGCAGGATGTATTCTGTTGTATTAAATGACAGGTTTGGGTCTTCTGAGGACACTGTCATCATAAACCATTGCTGGTTTTTCTTTTTCTGTTGTTGCAGGGCAATGACTCTGACTTCGAGGTGGTGTACCAGCAATGCCTTAGGTGCTGCAAGGCCTTCCTGGAGAACACTTACTAGCTGGTCCTGACCACCACCACTGAGCAACTCACTCATCAGTGCTGTGCCCAAGGGTGGTGGCGGTCCTTAGCCCCATGTCCCACCTCTCTTTTCAGCTGACTTACTGTATATTTTAAAATAATTGTAGGTGGAGATTAGGCATATGTTCAGAAGGATAAAAACATTTGAGAGAGACCGTTTGAGGTATGGCTAAGCATTCTTAGACTAAACTTCTGACCTTGCTGTAATTACAAAATAGTGGAACAAACAAATACTGGAACAAACAAATATGGAACAAAAGAAAACCCAATAAAGTAAGAATAACCTACAAGGTCCAGGTCAACCTCTGAGCCCAGCAAGTCTGGGTAGTCTGGTCTAACTGGAGGGAGTGCATGGCCAAATCAGTGTGCTATTTGCTTGCCTTATTAAGAGTCTATTCTAGACTCTTACTGTGATAGTATCTCCATCCATGGCAGCCTTCCATTTAACATTGGAAGAGTTTAAACCCAGACACACTGAGGGTATTAAGGTATTTGAGAGAGGAGAAGCTGGATGTGATGATGGGCCTGGAACTCCAGCCATCCTGGGCTGTACAGTGACACTCTGTCTAAAAATAACAAAAATAGTAACAGATGGGAGCAGCAGATTGGTAACGTTAACAGCTTTAGTCTTACTTGGTTTTTGTCTGGTTTCTTGAGCTTTGTTCCTATTTGAGCCACTTTGTTTCTTTAAAAAAAAAAAAAAGTAAGTGTGCTTAAATAGTGGTATGTGTTTGTAAGTGCTCTTTCATCAGCAGTTTACAGTTACAGGCAAGCATGAGTAATTTTAGTGTATTTTCAGAAAAGGGACCTCAAATTTATATAGATGTATGTCAGAAAGGGATATGAATTCAACTGGGAAGTTATCAAATACAACTGAAATACAATTCTGTTGTCTGCCTGCTTCTTACTGACAAATGAACAAGATACCAAAGCATTGCCTCCCTGTGCCATCTTGGTTTTTTGTTTGTTTTTGTTTGCTTGAGTGTGATGTTTGGGTTCTTAGCTTCTGTCTCCATTAGAAACTAAAGTGATGAGAAAAGTAATACATTGCTGTGATGGATGGTGATGAGTGTCTAATTGAGAGACTCCAGGAACTGTCCTTTTCTTGGCGTTCTTCATGTAGCTGGTGGTCTCTACCCGCTTCCTAGCTGAGAAGGTGATCTGTCTGTCTTAGCCTGTCATAGCTCTCTCTCTGATCACAGTGGGTGAGCTCCTGTCACACGGAACTTCTAGTTAGAGGAGGCATCCGATGGCTGAAAGGAAGCAGAGACCCAGGAATATGCAGGTATCTGCTTGGTCAGGGCCGCTCTCTCAAAGGAGGAGAGCTTAAACCTGACTCTCCAGAAGAAAGCAGCTATCCCGACACCCTCTTACAGAAAGGCCATGATGTCCCAGCAAAGGCAGACACTCAACTGCCTGTTTCTGGCTCTGGTGGGGTTTTGGTCAGAGTTTTCACAAAGTTAAAAACTAGGAAGAGAAAGGGCAGGTAGTCAGCCTCAGGAGGAAATAGATAAGTCTAAAGCTCTCCATCCTACTTCAGTAGTGCTTCAGAATCTCAGAGTTCTCTTTCATGTCATAAGATCCTATGTTTTCTTGAAATTTACACGCAGATCCTTGGAATGTGGGATTCTGGTGGCTGCTTTGTTCTATGGCTGTCCCAAACAGCACAGTGTGCTTATAAGGGCTCATGAACAGAGAAACTTAACTTTTTACATTCAATCAAATTACATTTGTTTAAAATATAGCTATTAAATTTTAAAACTGTTCTCAGAGTGCTTCATGGTTTAGCATTCTCTTACAATCAGCTAGAAATGGCAGCTGTGGAGGGTTTGGAGTATTTATGACTAAATGAGACCGAGTGATCAGGAATTTATGTCATTCAATGCTTAGTCACCTCTGTACACACACACATATGTGTACATATAGAGTGTGAATAGTGTGTGTATGTGTGTATCTGTGTGTGTGTGTATATATACATGCACATATATATATATATTCTGAGCCATGACATTGTTCTAGAAGAGTCATTCTGAAAATTGTTCATTATTCCAAACACTTCATTTATTTCCTTGTATTTATTCACAGTATTTACATATTGTACAATACATGGAATGTACTTTTACATTTACAGAGGACAAGTGGGACTGGCCTGGGCATATCCACAGATACATATGCCACTGTCTTCAACACAACTGAGGTTTTTTGGTTTTCATTAAAATTTTTCATGCAGTTCCAAACTATACTTTGGGATTTTAATTGTTGAATACAAAATGTCAAATCATACTATATACTCTATGAAAATACAGTTTAATGTTCTGCCTATGTTTCTAAAGAAATATTCCTCGTGGTTCCACCTAATCTTAAAAGGGAATACCTCATTTTCCAGAAGAATACATCGAATGCGGAGTGTTGTCTGTCCTTATAATCTAAGACTGGCAAATCTCACTGACAGATACACTGACTGGCTGAATGTATATTTGTAAACTGTCAGCAACATACAAAATGCAAAGGAATTATGGAAGAGTGCAAAAATAAATCTCTGTCCACAGGAAGTGGGCATGAAGATGGTTCTGTTCTGTTGGTTTCCAAGGCACTTTGCAAGGTTCCTGGTGTGTCGCTCCTTTGCAGCTGAAAACAATTACATTTGATTTTATATAGCTACCCACTTCTTATTACCAATTCTAGAGGACATGGTGCAAGTTTAGCAATATAATAACATTTATAAAGAAGGAGTCTGTATTTCTCTTATTTTCAAAATCCAGGTCCTTCCCCCACTCCCAACCTGGAAAACAACCCAGTTCTGGAGTGCTCAATGTGTGTAAGGATGACAGCCACCATGCACACCTGTGAATAAATGCTTGTTCAAGTTAAGTTTAGTGCTTGGTCTTACATATTTGATGGGGCTCTTGGGTATTCTGTCAGCAGATTTGCAGCTTGTGTCACCTCTGGGAAAGAGTTTGTTTTCCTCACACTTCTGTGTTCACAAAGCCACTATTTAGTCAAAAACCCTCTTAGTACTCCTTGCTAAAATACCTATTCATGTTTTAGTCATGAAGGTAACATCAAGGTTACTAGGCCGTATTCAGGTTAAACCATGTGTTTGTATACTTCCTATTCATGCGTATACTTTAAACCATAGCCCAGAGCGCAGGCTTTGATTTAGCTGACCTGTAGTTCAGTAATGAGGTCTATGTGCGACTCAGAATGTGTTTTCTCTGGTAAGAGGATGGTTACTGAGTTTTCCCAAGGAAACCTCATGAATTTGCTCATTTTTCTTATAGGACTTGTAAAACCTGCCCCTTGCCTCTGGTCTAGAGCTGGGACAGGAATCTAGTCCAGTGGTCTTGAAAATAGAAAACGAGGACTAGATACAGCAGAAAACTGGTGTGGCCACTGTGAACCAGCAGAACGTGTGTTCAGGGTTTTCCCCACTAGTGATACACGCTGCTTATTCTGGCCCTGAGGGTCTGACTAGTGCCCTGAACCAATCTACAAAGTACAGGGATGCCTATGTAAGTCTTTTAAAAAATAAATAGTAAAAGTTTTAAACTAATAGTCAACACAGATACTAGTGTTTTGAACTGATGTACACACCCATATTTTGGCCAAACTGAACCTACTCCATTTTGGACACGTGACTGTTGAGGCAGGTGGCCTTTGGTGCAGAAGTTTTGGACCACAGATCATCTTACCTGTAACTGAGTTGCAGTATCCTGTCACATCCATACTGGATAATGCAGGGGTATAGCAGAGGCCAGTGTGAGTCTTACTGTGGTTGCTCCATGCCATATCTATTCAACATTTTCCTTCATGTTTTTCTGTAATCTACTGGGTAAGCACGGATGTGCTGCTGAGGCCTGGCACACATAGACCAATTAGAGCAGGCACATGAGTACTGGTGGTGATTTGTCTCTGGAAAACTGAATCCTGTGCAGGGACAGCCAGCCCTCAGGAGGCTAGACGGTTTGCAAGTAAGTGGAAATACTTCCCAAATGTTCCTAGTAAGGTGGTGACACCTCTACAAAGACACGTAATGGAAGTGAGGTTTTTATCCTCAGCGTGTGTGTGTGTGTGTGTGTGTGTGTGTGTTGTGTGTGTGTGTGTTTGTGTGTGTGAGAGAGAGAGAGAGAGAGAGAGAGAGAGAGAGAGAAGAGAAGAGAGACACTTCTGTGCGCTGTAAATGCAGTAGTTGAGAAATGGAAAATATTGGAAAGAAGGGAAATGAGGACATGCACTTTTCAGCTTTGGCATAAGAACACCCACTTCCTCCAGAGAGAACGGGGTGTGTGTGCAGCCCTTGCTGTTTTCCACTTCATTCCTAGTAGAGAGCCTCATAATTTTAGTGGTTCTTGCTCGTGATAAAAATATCAATCCAGATTGGGAGGACGTGGTGGCCAGCACTGCGAGGCTGCTGTGCACTGACCCTTGCTGACCCGCCAGGTCTAAGGGTCGCCTCTGTGCACAGTGCTGCCTTTGTTCTGAGCGTGCCTGTATAAGAAAGACTGCTGCTCTTATCTATTTCTTAAGAGACAAGCAACTACTAAAAAAATGTATCATTCACCTTTTGTTTTTTATTTTCTGGACAGCAGGCATGTTTTCTGGGAACAGCCATTTGCATTCAGATGGTAGATCTTATTTGTGGTATGGGTTCCCACCTAATAATGTCTGGCACACTTATGACGTTAAAAGTACAGAACTGATTAATTAAAGTCCTGTCAATTTGTACTGTGGAATTTGTGTTGGGAAGTAATGCTGTCTTCCCCCAACACATTGAGCTGAGAGCCTCAGGAGTCCAGGGTACAGTTTACAATCTGATAGCACGCTTACATTTCTGCCACTATTAGCATTAACACTTAGAAGCGTCAATGTTATCTGTGTTCTGTTTTTGTTATAATGATAAGACTTTAAACCTTTACAAGATATGTCAAATCTGTATGGTTGTGGTTAGTAACAAATAGTATAATGTAACTTAAACAAAACAAAAACAAATCAAGCAGAAGATGCTGGGTTCAGTGGAACATGTATAAGCATGAAAAAATTATTTGTTTTACTAAGGTGCGAAAGGAATGCACATTTGACAAGTATGTTTCAGGGTTTTGTGTGTACTTGTGTATGTAGATTGCATGCCCATGTATGCATGCAGAAGCTAGAGACGGACATTGAGTGTTCTGGTATATAACTCCACCTAAGACCATCAAGACAAGGTCTCTCACCAAAACTGCTGATCCTTCAGTGTAGCCACTACAGCTCTGGGGTTACATGTGTCTGTAGCCATGTCTGGCATTTTACATGACTAATAGGGCTTTAAAACTCTGAGCCTCGTGCTTACATAGCAAGTGGTTTTATGGGCTGATACTAATGCATTGTGAGCTAGCAAGGAGCCACAGTTCCTAGCCTACCACATCCTCTATGTTGTTTATTAAATAAAATTTGAAGGACATTTGTGTCCATCCATAAATGTCAGTAATAGTTGAACCTGGAAGTCAATAGCAGTAGGTTGAAACATGTATCCTGTTGTAAAACTGCCTGTGCTGAAATCAGCTAAGTGCTGTATGAATTTCCAGTGACAATGTCCACTACAGATATCCAGCAGGGGGAGCCTTCTACTCATGGCCACTGTTTTGAGGTAAGTCTTTTACTCAGAGTGATGCTACTGTGGAGAAAGAATGCATGACTAAATTCCATGTGTGTTTTATGACTGAAATGTGATTCTGACACCTGCTGTGTGGCCACCAGGATTGTTTGGGTGCTTACCTTATCTCTCCATGCACACGGGACTGACAGCCAGCCGAGTAAGTAACCTGGCACATCTTTTATAGTCTGCAGTGAAAACAAACCATGGACCCTTGTCAGTTGTCTGCACAACACTAAAATTAAACATAGGCTGTTTACTTTGTTGTTGTTGTTGTGTGTTTGTTTTGCAAGTATACAAAGCACTATAACTTTTTAAAAAATATTCTGAAGTCCCTAGAAGCAATAGAGTCTTCTCACAATCATGAGTTCTAAGTTGCTTACTTTCTTGGCATTAAAAGCAGAAATAAGATGAGGGCTACGGAGGGGACAGACACAGTGTCCTCTGTACTGTGGCTACCAGGTTCACAGAAATGCCATGAGTGTCGATTCATGTGAGATAGGCTTTTTATATGTCCCTGGATGCTCTTTCAGATCTATGCAGACCAAGTCCCCACCTGAGATAAGCCTTATACAGACTTTTACAGTGATGTTTGAAAGAAAGTGGGTCAAGAGGGCTGTATGGGAGGGTATGCAAGAAGCAGAAGCAGGAGAATTAGTTCAGTGCTAGCCTGGGCTACTGAATGAATTTGAGACCACCCTGAGCAACTTAACAAGAATATGTTCCAAAAAGTAAAACAGAAATGGGTGTAGCTCAGTGATAAAGTGCTTGTGGGAGGCCCTTGAACCAATTGTCAACAGTAAAGGGGGAAAATTAAAAAGCAAAATTTCAAGTGTAATAAGAAAAAGTGTAACTGTAACAGAAAAGGGTACTATTTTTTTTAGTGCAGCCTGATATTCATTGGGGTCCTATGAGTCCACACTTCATTGTTCTGCTCCATCAAAAAATATGTAGGAAGACTCAGTTACTGCAGCTATAGGAGAATTTCCTCAGAACAAAGTTATCTGAAAAGCTTCTGTAATTTATGATTTACTACAGTTTATTGCTCAAGAAGTATTCACCCTCAGAGGAAAATCTGAATGAGTGACAATGACAATGGTTAACACTACCAAAAAGTTACCTTCGAAATTTTTATGGCATATATACTTTTGATTCAAAGAGGAAAGAGAGCTTGGAATTGATCTCTTAGATTTTTACTTTATTGCTTTTCTTTCTCAGTGTTTGGGATGCAGTTTTCCTAAATAGGGTCTATACCAAGGTGGAGTAGATTGTGAGTCCAGGAGTGACTTAATTAACAAACTGGATAATACTTGTATTTGTATTTGCGGAGATCTTAGCTGGTCCCAACTCAGTCCAAGCCTCAAACAATGCCCCACAACCATTAATGCACCTGTATGTAAGAACATATTCTGTTTATAGAGAAGAAGAGAGACTTGGTTTTCATTCTGTCAAGCTCCTATGGCTACCTAAGAGGCTGGGCTCTATGGTCCATATTGATTCTAGTGCCCCAGGATTTCTGTGAATTTCTGAACATCTTAAAACATCCTGGAAGAGCTACCTACTGCTCTGTTCTTTTTGGAAGAAGAAGTGGAAGGGGCTAATCTCAATGCACATATGTGTCAACTTTCCACCTCTGGGGACTCAGCTTGAGATGTGGCCAGAAGTCTCTGTATATTATTACAAAAGGATTCAACGTGTGGAGCATAGTACAGCTCTCTGGGAGAAGCTTGAGGAGACTGTAGTGTGAGTGTGAGCCTTGAGCCTGGTCTTGTGAGCCTCTGTGACAAGCCAGTTAAGTCCTGCCTTCTAATCTCAAAGTGGATAAGTTTTAATGCTAGAAGGTCATGTTCAAATTTAAAATCTAGAATCATATTGTTGGGTAAGAATATTGTAAAATAGATACACACTTAATAAAAAAGGTTCTATGGCCCCAAGAAAAAGTTAGTAGTTTTCAAACAGAAGATGGTTTCAGTGCACAAGAGAGCAAGGAGATAATGACAGAAGGGGAACTTATGGCAAATTCAAATGGAAAATCAAATTCTACAGGAACGAGTCTGCTCACCTAGGGCTTCAGGCCTTACTGTGTCTGATAAGCACTACTGAGGCAGCCTTACAGAGGTGAGGGCATCAGCCCATCTAGCAGTGTCTGTCACACAGAAGCAGTCTGTAAATGACAGGCATCATTATTCAGAACAGCTCTGCTGTCAATACGGAAAAAAAAATTTACTACTTCATGTAACTGGTATGTTTGTGGCAAGCATAAAGGCCACTTCGTCTGCTGAATGGGCTTCGGCCCTCCATCATCTCTGCCAGCAAGATTCTGGTGCCCGTAAGGCTTTTTTCCTTTGAGTTTTAAATCAAGTGAAGGTCATCATCCCATTTAAAAAAAAATGGTTTCATGAAGAGTGTAAGGAATCATTTTGGGGAAATGAAATATACTACAGTAGATAAATAGATGAAGCTTGTTGAAAATGAAAAGAAATTTAAAGAAAAGAAAGACATATGAGAAACAGGGCCAATGTATGAGCCTCCTGTCACTAAGTTGAAGAACAGCATTTGGAATAGCAAATAAAATTCTTGGGTGCTGAGGGTTTTATTATTGATGAGATGAAAGCCACACTAGTTAGAGCCATGGAGATTGATCAAAAAAGTTTGACCAAAGAACCTCAGGCCAACCAGGTAGGTTATACCCCAACACTGTGACCACCAGCAGACACCTGAGCAACTCGGGCCTGACCTATGTGATGTTCAGCTAAACAGAATATAGACTTTGTGCCAGAGTTATAAAAAAACGAGAATGTGTGTGAAAGGGGTTAGCCCACTGCAAGAGCTGATTAAGTCCAATGGGTTCTCATGAGTGCCACTGGTTACTGCAGAGTTTAAGCCATCTGCTCCAATGTCTGGGCATCCTGCCCCAATCCGGTCAGGTGGGGACACTCAGGCCCCACACCTGTCACAGAGCAGACCCACTGCACTGAAGGAAGAGTGGAGTTTTGTCTACTTGATGCTCACTTACATGCAGGGATGGTGCAGTCTCTCGTGTTGTGGTAAAGTCTGTGAAAGTGCTTGCTGCACTTCGGACTGAAATAAAGAGGACCTGGAACACAGAGGAAGAAAGTCACAAAGACTCAGGGCACAAAGGAGCAGGGAGGGCAGAGGACTGAAGGGGACACACACCTGTGAGATGTTTCAGAAACTTGTCCTTCATCCTTAGATCTCGAGGAACAATCTCTACGAGGGGTGAGAAATCGTATTACTTGAACAGAGCACCTATGAAGTGTGGTCGTTAGGTGAATGTGGATGAAATTTTGAGAATTACATTATCCATACTACATGCACTGGATAAAACAGAACACTTGGTAGTTTTACAAAATACAATGTGGACACTTGGGTTGGGACATGATTTTTTCTCAAGCAGCATTAATGACTCTTAAAGCTCCAAATATTACCAGTCTATTCTCTCTGGCTATAGTAAGTCGGAGGCCATGAAGTTTCAGGATGACAAAACAATTCTTTGGGATATGTTCCAATGGATGAATCACTTGTAAACACTTTAATTGGAAGAACTTTGAAGTCAAATTCCACAGCATTTAAAAGATCAAGAAGTAAATCTGAACCTTCAACTCCCAAAATGTGTCATTGAACAATATACATGGTAGGTAATTTTTTAAGGATCAAATTTCTTTCCCATTTCCTGATAGTCTGGTGGGAACGGATGGGAATATACATCACCTTGGTTTATAAAGCAAAGGAGGGACCTAAAGAAAGGTTTTCACACACCATTTCACAAACATGCTTTTAGTGGCACCTGCTCTCCAGCAGTGGTTCCCTGATTTTTTCTGAGTTTGGATATTGTTTTTGCTCCATTTCTCAGCCTCTTCAATAATTTTCTATGTCTCTGACCCACATGAGGCAAGTAGTTTCTCTATGATTGTGTAATGTCACATTTTATTTTTACCAGAAATATTGTTCTCCGCTTTCCCAATAGCTGAAGAGAGACACTAGCATCGAGTCTTCCACGAGGGACATGGAGACGACTCCCAAGGCCTTTCTTCTTGCACTCCTTATTTGAGTCAGTTTACACAAAAGTGACCCTATCATATTTGACCTAATTGTGTCATGAAAGCATTAAAAGCTTGTATGCTTTCCTGAGAAATTCCCACGGGCCACTCCGGGAAGGGCTCCATCAGGGAAGCTCTGGCCGTTTCTGCCTCTTCTGGAAATAGTGGACTGGGAACCCTCCCCTGTAAAGAGCAGAGCGTCCTGAACCGGGCACCAGCACATCTTGGAAGTGGATTAGGATTGCTATCTTAGAGGCACACACACAGTCTCTTGTTTCTGCCAGTGTTTTCTTGAGAAACAAGCAAAACCAAAAACCAAACCAAACCAAAACACACACACACACACACACACACACACGAACTCTTCAGTTAAAATTTAAAATGATTTATCTTTAAACCTATGTTTCTGAAAAACAGTTCTTAAAAAGTATTAATATAATGTGTTTTTCAGACACAGATGTTAGCCCTTCCGTCTATACTGTCAGGACCCACTTTTGCTCCTCAGTGCACACTGTGGCTAGAACTCTTTCGGGGCCCACAGTGGCAGGACCCCACTCAGTCTTCAGGTCAGGTTGCCTGACAATCACACATCCTTGGTCTCTCGGGTCCATAGTCTCACCAATTCTGTCTATCAGGTCTACATTGCCAGGACCTCACCCCCTCCTGTCCTCGTGGTCCAAATCCTTGGCCCTCATTCACTCTCTACCTTGTAGGTTGGCAGTGTCAGACAACCACCTAATCTCTACCCCTCAGGTCTACACCGCTGAGATACTACTCACTTTCTGTTCCTCATAGTCTACACTGTCCGGATCCTCAGCCAGTCTCCACCTCACTGGTCCATACTTGCTACAGCTCAATCTTACTAACTTTCTGTACCTTGTGGTCTACACTGCTGCGGGACACTCCCCCACTCTGTTCCTCAGATGCACACGGTTAGGGCTCCCTCTTCTACACTCTGACCCCACAGGTCTACACTGCCAGATACTCACCTCTTACTTTCTGCCTTTCAAAATGTACGCTGCCAGAACCCTCCCTTACTTTGTTTCACATTATGGTCTACACTGCTGGATTCTCACCCACTCTAAGCCCTCTACCAGGTCTACACCGAGGGACACTCACCCACTCTCTGCTCCTCTTGATCTGCCCCATAATCCGTGGCCTCTCTGCGGCCCAGGGCAAAGTCGGATTCGCCAAGGAGCTGCAGCCTCTTGGAGTCTCCTATGTGGAATTTCTTCAGCTCCTGGACCAGCTCTACTAGCAACCTGAGCAGCGTTTGGCGGTCTGCAGGCCCCCTGGGCTGCGCGCGTCCCCGGTCCCCCACCGTGCTCAGCAGTAGCAGCAGCGCAAGGAGCATCGGGCGCCGGGACACGCGCATGGCCCTGGTGGCCTGTGTCGTGGGTCTTGGGACCTGCTGCTCCAGCAGCCGGCGCCCAAGTTTCCCCGCACGCGGAGTCCAGGCGCAGTCTGCGCCCGCCACACAACTTTCTTTCACCGCGGGGACGGCCCGCAGGGTCTTTGGACACCTCTTTGAGATGAGAGGCCACAGGTGACGCCCCGGGGGCTGCCGAGGTCTGGGGCGGCGGAAAAGATGGGCGGCCCTGGACTTGAGAGGTCGGAGCACCTGCCAGCGGTGGGTCCCGCACTGCCCTCGGGCACCTGCGCCCACGCCGTGGATCCCGCGTCGCCCTCGGGCACCTGAGCTCACGCCCGAGGTCCCGCGTCTGGCCGCGCTCCTCGGTCCCCCAGTCCCGACACTACTTCACGAGCTCCAGCCCCACTTGTCCAGCGCAGGGACACAGGACGCGCAGCTCCTACGGGGACAGCGCTCACCCTGCTGCTCCGAATCCCGCTGTCCTCGGGCGCTTCTTATCCCCGCGGCCGCCGACGTCAGGCGGGTCCCCCGGGTTCCGAGCGCCGCTTTAATTAGAACCACCGAGCGCCGCTCTGGGGCTCGGATATTCGTCAGGCCCCTCCGCCTCTCTCTCTCTCCCATCCCCTCCCCTGTCCCCTCCTGGCCCAGTCTTCAGTCTCCGCCCCTCCCTCACGTCTCCACCCGCGTCTGGTCTCCTCCTCTCTTGTCCTTCCTCTGCCTCTCCTGTCTCCCTCTCCCGCAGTCTGTTTCCCTCCGTTCCTGTCACAAGTGACAGGATGAGCAGAAACGCCTTTACCGGGAACTGGGATCTGTTTTTGTCTAAATGTAGATCTTGGGCTATTTAAAAGGAGCTGCTTGATTGCCTCAACATTGAGTGTCATCTAGAGTCCGGACATATCTGAAGAGGGATCTGCTGAACACAGGCAGGTTTCTGGTTTTGAAGAAGACGATGGGAACAGGAGCGCCTTGCAGAAAGCCCCACACTTGGAGGGACCCAAGCAGTCTGAGAAGGTTCTTAGAGTAGCCACACTGCTGTACCACGCTGGACCCTGGGCCTGGTTGGCTCCAGAGCTCTTGCCACTCAAAGCTGCATCTTTAAGAAAGTTTGATCTTTTGGAAATAGCCAGGCACATTTGCAAGGGCTCAGCAATTTACTTGCTTGATTTTTTTTTTTTCTTGTGATAAGTATTACCAACTGCACAGTTTCCCATTTCATTGGTGCTTTCTGGGCAGGAGCTGGAAGTCCTCCAAGTCAGCGATCACATCGGGGAAAGGTGTTCTTAGTACAGCATCAGCAAGGGAGAAGGCAAGCATTAAAAGCCTTGATCTTTAACCCGCGGCTGCTCAGGCTGCTGCAAAGATACAGTGCCTTATAGGTGCGCACCTGCACTGGCCAAGGGTGTACAAGGGATCGCTGTGTGCCAAGCCCCTGGTCTGCACAGTCCTTGAGTTCTAACTCTATCTCCTCTCTCCACCACCTTCTCCCTCCCTTTACTGGTTCTGTTTCCCTAGTAGATCAAATGCCTGGCAGAGTGGGACCAATAGCTATGGGAGACCCTAAAATGTGACCCTTTGGGTGATTTGATTTTTAAATTTTGGGTTCTTTTAGTATTAGTTTAGTTTAGTTTTTTTTTTTCAGTTTATTTAGTTATGTTGTATGCAATATAGTTGAAAGGTGTAGGATCCTGATGAAATGCATGTAAGATGAAGGAAGATTTCTTGAGAAACAGATCTTAAACAGATAAGATGGGGTACTTCTCCTTTCCTCCCTTTCTCTATCCATGTATAAAGGGACATGAAGTTCTTCTGGCAATAGGGAGTCCAACTGCCCAACTGCCCAACTGCCTAACTGCTTTCCCCTTCAGCAGGTCAGCATCCACCATACTCTGGTACCAGCACATCTATGCACCTCTAATCACAGTGCAAGGGAAACTAGAGAGTTTCTAGGTTATTGTGATTATATTTTGCTTAATCCCATTTAGATTTACCTAGACCTGTTTAAAACAGCGCTTCACAGAATCAAAAGCTTCAATTTAAAAGACAAAATAAAACAAAATAACAGCAATGTAACGGCATCCACCCCTTCAAATTCTACCAGCACAACAAGCCTTGCTAGTGAGGAAATGATCCTTCTGTGGTTTTTCGGTTGTCAGTGAGACAAACGGAGTCCTTGTGGGACTCCTCTCCATCACCCAATTGTATTGTGCTTAACTCGGTTCACTACAGAGATAGTTATGCACTCCAACAATAGAGAAAATATGTGTTTGGTTGGTTTTTGGACATGAAATCTGACAATCAAAGATCAGACAATTTATGTGTCTGTTTAATTTGGCAAAGTTGTATGGTAAAATGACTCCAGCATCCCTCATGTCATATAATATAAACATTTCCAGACTTTAGATACTTTCTTGAAAGGATGTATTCATCATTAGTGTATATTCAGCTTTTATATGGTATTGTCAAGATGAATTCTGTGGAGTTCTCCACTTAACCAGAATGGTGGGTCTTTTAAGCTCCTGGGGTAGCAAAGGCTGATTTCAGGACTGTACATGCAAGTTTACAAGGACTTTGAATGTAGATTGAAATATTACTTGGCCATTCCAATTCTCTTTACATAAAGTCAGCCTATATGATTGGGCATTGTTCCTAATCTAAAACTATATAATTATGTGATATTACCATCAATCACAAACAACTTCCTACAAAAAGCCAAAGGTAATTCACCTGAAGTCATTTCTAGTAGCTTAACATCTATTTAGGGGAAAGAAAAGTTATTAAATTTATGTAATTTCTTTCTTTACCAAATGAGCAACTGTCTACTGCCAGTATTTCATGAGCTAAAAAGAGAAAAATAGGAAGAAACTATATTGTAGCTTGTCCTGGTTTACTCTACTGCTGTGAAAAAGACCATGACCAAAAGCAACTTTGGAAGGAAAGGGTTGATTTGGCTTCCGTATCTCTAGTCTCAGTCAATTGAGGGAAACCAAGGCAGGAACTCAGAGCAGGAACTGGAAGGCAGGAAATGAAGCAGAGGCCACGGAGGAGTGTTGCTTACTGTCCTGCTGCACATGACTTGCTCAGCCTGCTTTCTTCTAAAGGTCAGGACCCCCTGCGCATGGAGGCACTGTCTCCAGTGGCCTGGACTCTCCCACATTAATCATCTTCAAGGCAATATTATACAGACTTGCCTACAGTCCATCTATGGAGGCAGTTTTCTTAATCAAGGTTTTTTTTTTTTTTTTCCTAGATAACTCTAGATTGAATTAGGCTGACAAAAATTTAGCCAACATGTAGACCATCAGAGAACAGAGATATTTAGATTATGATTTATAACAATAGCAAATTTATAGTTATAAAGTATCAACAAAAATTATTTTATGATTAGGGGGTCACCACAACATGCTGGGTTAAGGGGTTATAACATTAGAAAAGTTGAGAATTACTACTTTAAAGTCTCTCTCTCTCTCTCTCTCTCTCTCTCTCTCTCTCTCTTTCCTCTTTCTCTCTCTCTCTTTTCCCCTCTTTCCTCATGGCATGGCGTATAATACAGTTAAGTATAAACAGAATGTCTTAAAATGAATAATCATATTTGTTTACCAGTATATTAGCTACTTAACAATCATCCCATTAGAAAGATGAACAGTCATCTTTCATAAACAATAGTTTTATGGATTACAGGAAAATAGAGAAATTCTGTTGATTTTTACTGTCAACATAAAGTAGTATACTAAGAATGTACTAGAAACTATAAATACTTTAGGAGATTCTTATTACTTCATATTACTGGACCAATATAATAACTCTCTAAGAATTCAGGAGTGGTATCTATACAGAATTCTAAGTGTCTTTCTACCCCATGTGTAAAACCATATAAGTCCTTTGCATCTTACCATTCTTTGATGCCTTATTTGGTATCATGGAAAGACCCATGTTTTCTACCAAAATATTTGATACTATGACTAGTTTGCCTTTGTTCAATATTTCCCGATAAGCAAGGTGAAGAGAATGCTTCATGTTGGAAAGGCCTGAGGGAAAAGCATGCTTTCTTATTGGTGTTATAAAAAGACCTTGTGGAGAAAGTCTCAAAACACCTTAGTGTCTTGCCCTTTGGATACTTCAACCTTCCATCTTTCTATGACAACATTTGTATGTATACATTAATCTTCAACATAAAAAAACCCATCTGTGATATAAAAGAATATTTGAATAGCAAAATTAGTCTACAGGAATATCTAAGCTCAATAGCATTTTCTGTGCTCAGGAGCGATACAAAACTACTTACATTTCATATATTTTCTGCAGAAGGTAAAATATCCTGGTTACCAGTAACACACAGAATGATGCAGGGTCAGGTAGAGATCCGAGAAGTGCTATATCAGTCTCACATATCAAACTCTGAAGGTTTGGGTTTTGATACTTTAACTCTTCTGACAGATCAATAGATGGTAACAATCTCATACACACTATTGCTCCTCACCCACTTTTATTTAGAGGAATATCTGGTATAGCTATTCAGGTTCCTCTTCCGGGACACTATGTCTGCTTTGGATCCATGACTTAGGCCTGAGTGGAAGTGAAATAGATAAGAAGAATTTTAGAAGAGGCGGGCCTGCTATTGGTCATTAAGCATATAGATCTTGGGCTGCTATTCTACCACAGGTAGGATTAAATTCAGTATAAATAAAATAAATTTTCTGTTAGCCCCACCCCCACCCCCATTCCCTGAAATTGTAAGCAGCCCAGGAATAAACCATTACCAAGCCCTATCCCAATTTAGAAACAATACACTTTGGAGACAACAGAGGGGAGTGCAAACCGCTAACAATGCTCAGGTTGGAGAACACGAGCTATATTTTGACTCCAGGGGCTGCTTCTTCCACCGGTGAAGTGTTGGAGATCTGTACTAAGGACAGAAATGAGGTCCTTCACACGGACAATAACCTTTACCTTGTGCTCCAGTCAATCTGAGACTTCAGAAATTCATGCTCTTTTGTCTAGTGCCTCTTCTTTTCCCTTTAAAAGATATTTTAAAAGACTGATTCATTTGTTTACGTCCATGAGTATTTTGCCTGTATATATGTGCATTTTAGAATTCTATTCATTTAATTTTTAAGATTCATGCATTTTCACACTATCCTTTCTTTCCACTTCTTGCTTTTATCCACTGCCCTTCTTTGGCCTCCTCCTCTCACCTTGTCACCGATCTCCCACTGACCTCTGCAGGCCAGGTGGGGGCTCCCTTGCACTCTCTGGTTTTCCTATCATAAGGCTCATTTGCTTTGCCCTGTTTGGATTTCCTGGCATGTCTATTGCTTTTCTCTTTTCTTTCCTTGTGGTATATGCATTACAGGCGTGTGCCAGAGCACGTACCTGTGTGCGTGTGGAGGCTAGAGAAGAGTGTCAGGTGTCCTCTCATCACTTTCTATCATATTTCCCTGCTACAGGCTCTCTCACTGAACCTCTAGAGTCAGGCTAGCAGCCACCAAGCCTGAATGATCCTCCTGCTTTTGCCTCTCACCATTTTGGAATTACAGACTGTGCTCTGCTTTTTAGTACAGGTTCTGGGCATTGGAATTCAGGCTCCCATGCTTGTGCAATAGCCTTCTTAGTCACTGAGCTATTCCCCCAGCCCCACTAAGTTGCTTTTCTCTGTCTTCCATTCAACTACTATTCTTTCAACCATAGAGTCCTAGATTCATTATATAACAATGGTGTTTAGTTTAGTTACATAATTAAAAAAAATGAGTAAGTGTATTATTGCTATGTATTCTTACTGACAGATACAAATAATTACTAAAGTAAATATTTCTTGGGCACTATTAGACAGCTTTTCATTACTAAAACAAATAATGAGGGATAATTAACTTACACAGAGAAAGCTGTAGGGTTCAGACCATTGCTTTTGGATAGATGGAGAAGGAGCACATCGTGGTGGGCACACATAAAAGAAGTATGCAAGGGAGCAAATTGCTCATCTCAGGGAGAGAATAGAGAGAGGAAAATGCTGGTGTCCCACTGTCCCTCTCAAGGACACACTCAGTGACCCAAGACCTCCCACTCGGCTTCATCTTTCAAAGAAACCACCACTTCCCAATAGTGCAAAGCAGGTATCCATTCTTCAGCTGATGGCCTTTATGGAATGCTCAAGATCCAAATTATAGTAAATCAAATCACGTATACAACCAAGATTGATAATCACAGGTACTTGTGCTATGAGAACCAGCCTTACCAAAATATAGAGATAATTTGAAATAAAACATTTTCATTGAAGACATGTGATCACATAGAAAAGATTGACAACTATATTTTAATAAGAGTATTGATGTTTTATTTGAACTGCTTCGTAGGTTCCTTGTAGGAGAAGGGACATTCAGCATGCTCTGTGATGGCAGGGAACTATCTATATTTGCATAGGGTCAGGCAGAGGAAAGTACAGAATGAAGCTTCCAAGGTCAGGCCCAGAACCTCAGAGGTCAAGATAGAAATATGAGCTGAAAAGAAGGAAGTCAATAGGATAGGAAGCTTTGTGACCCTCCACAATTCTCTCCAGAATTAAAAGATTGCACATTAAACTCGAGTTTTTGTTCCTCTCCTTGTAGATGAGCAATTATCGCTTGATCCCCCTTTCTTCATGCTGTACATAAAAATGACAGGTGCACATACTACCTCAGAATGTTTGGTAACAGTAACGTATGTTGATTTCTTACTACAATGTCTAAAATTTAATAAAAGCCACAATAATGATTAATTCTTAACAGTTGTTCTGTATGGTCTGGAGAATGATCTACAACTGTTGGACTTTGGGTTTCAAATGAGTAAATTATTGTATCAAAGAAGAGTCAAAGAACAAATTGTAAGTATAGGTAGAAGAGGCAGATAGCAAAGTATCACTTAATCTGATACAAAACCCACCAGAGAGGACCAGTATAGCTGGGCAGAGCAAATGTAAGTAACATCATCAAGTTGTAGGCTCGTAAACATCCCCCAGAACTCACCTGGGAAAGCTGTGTTAAAGCTATCAGCAAGAATTCCTGATAGAGGTGTTTCTCTACAGATTTGCTTTATGCTTTGAGCTTTGCATTCCCATTGCTGGTACTTTTATACTACAGGATAAACAACAGTAACCTCTGTTTTTAATAGTTTACCTTCTAGCTATTCTCAAGGATACAACCTGACCCAAAACATGAAGTTTGAAGGTCTTTGGCATAAACATGACTGAATTTGAGATAAGGAAATGCCTTTTTGTGTCCAGAGTCTACTTCGACAAAGCTTAAAAGCCCATAGTAAATTACTAGTTTAATGTATGTATTTCCCTTCATTTCTAACAATATTTCATAAAGAGGGCATATTTCAAATCCTATAGAACTTATGTTGTTTCAGAATATGTAACTTGTTTACAAACACAGATAAATATGTAAGTGCACCTAAACAAACCCAGTTAGCAAGTCTTCATGAGAGGAAGCAGCAATCATGACATGGATGATGGCTGATGTCAGCACAGTGAATCAGTGTCCAAGCCAGCAGGACAAGCCTAAAGATACGGTCTAGATTGTGCCTGAGGATAAATTGTCATATATGTGGGTAATGTCTATTACTTCAATCTGAAGCAACAAGCATGTACAATTAAGAGAACATATATGAGGTATCCTTTTTCGCTACATACATACTAGTATTATGGGTTCATTAAAAATGGGTACACTTTGCTAATCAGACCCTTACCTCCAATCACAAGAGCATTTGCAGCATAGCCTTACTGCTTCTCTGACACTTTCCCACGTTTATTATACAGTCCTTATGAAAAGAGCTACCAGATATTTATCAACCCATTTGGGCTTCTGTAAAAGTATTATAAGCAGGGTGGTATATCAACAGCATATTTTATTTCCCACAATCTGAGGGGTCGAAAGTTCAAGATAATGAAGCAGTAGATTCTATAGTGTCAGGGTTTGGGTGAGTACCTTCTTTTCACATATATGTGTCTTCTTGTGGCCTCCTCAGTGGTGGAAGGTGGTAGGCAGCTTCCCAGATTCTCCTTCATAGGCACAGTAATCCTGTCATGAGATTATGCTCAGGTCCACTTCAGTTTCCCCAGGTCTTTCTTCTTAAACTGTTGCATTTGAGAATTGGGTTTCAATAGGAATTTTTGTGAACACATAAACATGCAGACCTCAGCAGACCATCATGCTGGGATATCTTCTACTTTGGACTTGCACAGATCTTGGTTCTTTTAAGACTATTGGTTCTCATCTTGCCCTTCTCTCTTTACTTATCCCAAGAGCCCATCCCATGGAAGGGTGCAACGTACATTTAGAGTGGTCCTTCCAACAGCAATTAAGCTCATCTAGAAACTCCCTCACAGTTTGTTTTGCTAGATAATTCTAAATCTTGTTAAACTGACAATCAATCCTAGCCATCACAGACTTTTTTTCTTGGAAAGTTTGTATTTCGAATCACAGTATTGGACTCGACACTGCATTTATATTACAAAACAGCAGTAGGATTCCTGATGCGGAAGGTACGGCCCTGGCATTGTCCAGAATACGTGAAGAGTGACTTGTCAGATACAGACCTTGATAGCTAAGATATATTAGTGGCCATGCTGTTATCATGGCCAACCCAATATGCAGAGAAAAGCAACTCCTGATATTGACTGATGTAGTTTTATAGGTATTTCTTCGAGCGTGATAAACAGTTCAGGACCAATTTTGCTCAAATTAATTGATAGGTTCTACTTAAAATGGTAGACAACTCTTCTTACTGCTGGTGATTATGTTCTTACCCAAATTTGTTGAATATTTCTAAAGGCAAATTTCCTATAATTTCTATCTAACATGAAGAAACTTTGTTTTTTCACCAGGTTGAAATCAAAGAGGGAAAATAATGGAAAAAGTTATAGGCACTTCAAAGCTAAAATTTACATTAAGCCAGCAATTTTTTTTCTTGTAATTTGTATGTATAGGATGTGAAAGCTCTTTACATGTTTGACATGATTAGTACATTTGTACAAGAATAGTCCTTAAGTAGAGTGGGCAATTTTAATTTCCTTCATCTTTTAAAATACACCATCATTGAGAAACTGTTATATCAAATGTCAGTGTCAACTCTATCAAGTTTAGGGACATTCAGACACACAGGAGAAGAAAATCAACCATCCAGATGCCCAAACGTTTGGCATCCATGAAATTCCACTGAAGTGATGGCCGACTGCTCACAAATTTTGCTGAGCTGTCTCTGACGATATGCCTGCAATTACCCATACCTCTCCCTGGGAATATTGGTGAATTTTAAGCTGACATGATTCTTAAATGTGCTAAAGATGTTTGTTGTTTAAAGAACCCATGGGTAACTTATTTTTTAAAGCAAATAAGCATTTCATTAGGAAAGTTTCTATCTTCTCTTCCTTTTTTGAAAAATATAAATCAAATCTATAATTTTTTTATGTCACTATGTATAAATGGATTTTTAAAATAAAGTTATGGGTATTTTAGAATTATTTTTATTACATATATTTTATACCATCTATTTTACAATGTTATAAATATTAGTATTTAAGATTTCTTCTTGGCTCACAAGAAAGAGATGCTCTGTTTAGTGCTGTTGGATTGGCTTTTCCAAATTTTCTTCAGTAAGAGCAAACTTGAGCTGATCAAAGGGTTTTGGGAAGATATGAGCATGCTGTGTCTCTTTGTCACACAGGACGAATGCATTCCTCAGACCCTGCAATAACTTCAATTCAGTCTTTAGGGTCAAGAGCAGATTTTAACTCTGCATGTATTCTTTCTCATAAATGCATTTTTAAAAAAGTATTAACATGCTGGAAAGAATAAATAAATGGGTTTCAAATAGATCTCTACCAACACATGTCTGAACATTTCTTTCATATCCAGAAGCTGTTCATTTCTCCAGAATGCTCTTGAAGATTTGGTGTCTCCTGATGTTGGAGTTCATAATGGACTCTCAGGATCAGCAAGTTAGGAATGAAATCTTAGCCTTGCTAGGACTCTCTTGGTGAACTGAACCTTGGTTTCAATAAGATGTTTAGGTGATCATAAGTATGCTAAAGAAGTATGCAGAAGACTCATTAAAGTAATTTAAAATAGGCTAAACTATTAAAAAAAAAGAAAGAGAAATTGTTTGTCCCAGGTATGGTAAAGATTTAGTTCCTTAACCACTCACTACTCTTTCTGGTATTGTCATGGCTTGATGTAATATTTCTTTATTCTTTGATTTTTCTAACACTCTATTGAAAATTTCATATTATATACATTTTAATCTCACATTCAGTTGCGACAATATTAACTATACGCACTTCTTTTCTCCTTCCATCTGTATCTTGTTTTTATATTTTTATTTTTAAGGCTTAAAATGAATGCATTCTGTTCAAGCCACTGAATCTGTAGTTTAGACTATAAATGTTCTTAAAGTTGGAAATAAGTGATACAGTAATGGCTTTTGTGACAAGCAACAGAAAACTCAAAAGTGGTTTATAATTACACATAAAACATATGTGTGTTCCATAGACTCATATATGTATGGTGTTAGGAGGTGAGGGCTTCAAAAAGCCACCGTTTCCACCCTGTGGATCATATCTGCTTTTTCCACCTTGATGTGGAGAATCTTGATTCTTGGCCAACAGCCTTTGGTAGGTACCAAAGATAGAGTTTGCAGTATGTTCCAATTCTCTTCATAATTGGAAATTTGTGCATCTGGTTTCATCTCTCCCATACCAATGTGTGCTAGTTATGCTGATGGGTAAGACATCTCAACCCTAAGCCGTTTAGTCAGTGCTCTGAAGAACCACACATAATTCTTGTAGGGAGCATTTGAAGTTGTTTTAAATCCTGGACTTTGGGGATTTGTTCTTGTGATGAAAGCCTTAGTAATAGCAGCTGATTGAGCAGTAGGTTAATTCACAGACAGGTTAAAATAATTAGTGTTGTGTTTGCTAATACGTTCCAGGAAACAGCTTGCTTTGACTCAAACAAATAACCAATGATCTCTGATTTAATCGTTATCTACATAGATGGAGCTTACCGTTATACCTTGCTTGGAGATGTAATTTTACAGGCAGCATTTTTGTGTTCAAAAGCCTTTGTGTAAAATTCTCCTTTGTTTATTGATTTAATTGGTTGATGTGACTATGAGGCACTGAACAAGGCAGGACTACATCTAACAAAGGTTTTGTATGAGCACTCACATGATCAACAACAACTTGGGTTTTGTTTTATTTATTATTGTCAAGATGATGATGATGACATGGTGTGTGTGTGTGTGTGTGTGATGTTGTGTGATGTGGTTGTTAAGGAGGTGTGTGTATGCCACAGTGTATATGTGGAAGTCAGAAGACAACTTTGTGAGGTTGGTTTTCTCCTTCAACCTTTCTGTGGGTTTCTGGGATTAAACTCAAGCAATAAGGCTTGGGTAGCGCATGTGCTTTTACTCAACTTTCTATTTTCACTTTTAAATTGGGCCTGAATAAAAAAAGTGTTAGTGTTTAAGAGAGGTTGAAAATTGCTTGTCTTAGAAATGTTAAGATCAGACAGGAAAGTCAGCCCAAACTGGGGGCTCTTGAGCAGCTTTCAGGGACTTCTTCCACTTCCAATTTTCCCCCAGCAAATGAGACAGACGCCAGGCTTACTGTGTAGAAGGAACAGTTCCGAGATAATGTGCCTGTGGAGTTGATTGGCTAAAAGGGGGAGGAGAGTGGGTAAAATTGTAAGTTTCCATATCTACTATGCTCCTATGAACAGGGACATTGGAGATTGAGTGTTTAGGACATCAGCAGCCTGAACCAGATTCTGCCCTGATTCTACTACCTGATATTATGCAACGCGAGTTTGCAAATCTGTGGTCAACAAAATCAATGTTTTCTTAAATATATTTAATATTTTTCTTTCTCTTTTTCCTTTCTTCCCTCTCTCCCATCCACTTCCTAATACAAAGGAAACCAGGGTTCTTCTTTGAGTTTTAGCTTTGCTGATAAAAGAATCTATAAACATACTTGAAAGGAAGCTCAATAGTTTTATTACAGTTTGAGCAACAACAACAATAACAAAATTGAACAAATGAAAGAGGCAGAGTGCTTGTACCCAGGTGGATGCCAGGAGGAGGGAGAAGGAGAGAAAGCCACGGCTTTAAAATTTGGCACCTAGATCAGAGATAGTGAGGCAAACTGGAATCTCAGAAAAGGTATGCTTATCTGAAAGAGATGAACATGCCCAGCCCTAGCTGCAGATCTAGATGCTTCTGAGTGGAAGAAAACTAATGGGTTGTGGAAAGCATAGAGCAGCATCAGGCCTAAAGGTGTACATGTTCTCTGTAGGATGTTTACATAGCATCTCCATGCCCTCTATTTCTCGGACTTTTTCTCAGGCAGATTGTGGGAGTATCTTCCTACAAGTGGATTAGAAGCCACAAGTGCTAGCTTTAAGAATTGATCAGCTCTGTGATCAAAATTATAAATAGTAGCTCAATCATAAGAAGTCTTAACATTTAAAATCTCAGTGCAAATAACATGTCATGAATACATTTCACTACACATTGAAAACTACTGTTCTTATAATCCAGGGTGACTCGCTTTACTTACCTCACAGAACTCTGGTAGCACACAGATCTGTCCAGCTTCATCGTTAGATGGCTACATTTCAGTACACATCAGACATGAAATACTGGGCAGAAATGTGAAGCTGTAACGGGATGCAGAACAGCCTTAGGGATTCTAGGCAGAGCCTTTGTAAAGTCCTAAGGCCACAATGAATCAGGATTGAATGACATTCTAAGAATTCAGGAGACAAAAGAAATGAATCAGAAGATGTGAAATAAATTTTCAGGGGACATAGGTCTGGAGATGTGTGTGACCTAAGGGTCTTCACTGTGTTCACTAGTGTGTAAGACATGGTAAAGTATACACAGCTCTATACAAGATGGTCTTATCCTTTTTCCCCTTTGTTAAAATTAAATTTTATTTTATTCTTTGGTGCTTATTCACTTTACATCCCACTCACTGTTCCCCTCCTGGTCACCCTCTCCCACAATCCTTCCCCCATCTCCGCTTCCTTTTCTCCTTGGAATGGGTAGGGGCCCTCCTGGGCATTCCCCCTATCCTGCAATAAAGTCTCTGTGAAGCTAGGTGCTTCCTCTCCCACTCAGACAGGGCAGACCAGCTAGAAGAACAAATCCCAGACACAGGCAGCAGCTTTTTGGATAGCCCCCCCTCTTCCAGTTTTGGAACCTGCACAACGACCAAGCTGCCCATCTGTTACATATGTGCCAGGAGACTTAGGTCCAGCCAGTGTATGTTCTTTGGTTGGTGGTTTAGAAACTGAGAGCCCCGAGGGTCCAGGTTAGTTGAGTCTGTTGGTCTTCCTGTGGAGTTCCTATCCCCTTTGGGGCCTGCAATCCTTCCTCCTATTCTTCCATAAGAGTCCCCAAGGTCCATCTACTGTTTGGCTGTGGGCGTCTGTATCTGAGTCAGCTGCTGGGTGGAGTCTCTCAGAGGTCAGCCATGCTAGACTCCTGTCTACAAGCACAAGAGAGTATCATTGATAGTGTCAGGAATTGCTCATGGGATGGGTCTCAAGTTGAGTTAGTTATTGCTTGGTCATTTCCTCAGTCTCTGCTCCATCCCTCATGCCTAAATTTCTTATAGACAGGATAGATTCTGGGTTGACAGTTTTGTGGGTGGGTTGGTGTCTCTTATCACTCCACTGGGGGTCCTGCCTGGCTTACATACAGAAGGTGGACGCTTCAGGTTCCATATCCCCAGTGTAGTGAGATACAGTTAGGTCACCGTCATTAATTCTCGGTCACCTCCCTAGTTTCAGGTCTCTGTCTCATCTGGAGATGCCCCCCCCACCTCCTCACCCCAGTTAGTTGCAGATTTCCATTGTTATTTTATGGCCTGGCTTATGCTACCTGGTTATGAATGTGTCTTAGTTCCCATCTGGACTCTGCACTGGGCTACATGATGTTTTGGTGGAGAGAAGAACACAAACTCTGTGCTTGTAAACATTTGCAATTTGGCTCAGCTAAGAAGTAAAAGGAATATGCAATTAAGACTATGTTTATCCGGGGAGTTTTCATGTCAACTAGGGGGCTCTGCATGATCTCTTAACACTGCAGGAGCTCTATTAAAAAAGGTAGCATTGAGTGTCTCATGAATGCGTACATGATCTGCATATGGGGGAATCCAAAGAAAACAGAAAGATTGCAAAGTCCAATAAGACATTGCATTTCTGTCCATGCAGGCAGGGCTATTGGGGGATCACCCACTTCTACGTTCTCCTCTCTGAGATTTATATCCCAGCCTAAGCTGTTCTTTCTTTTATTCATAATGTTAGGTTTGAGCCTGTGTTCTAGTTCCAGGCAGAGCTTGGGAGTTGGTCCACAATAGGCCCATCCCCTGTATCATCAGAGGCAATAGGAAGTTTCAAGGAATGCACAGTGGATTTGTAACCCCATTAGCTCCCCTGCTTGGCAGTACCTAAGGTTGGATCTGCTTCTCCTTGGAAACATCCTATTGCTTATGCTTAAACTGGGGATGGGTTTTTCTCCTGAACTGAAAACACAATGAGGCTTTTGCAGCATAGGTACCAAGGTCACCTGCTGCTGTAGCCAGTTCTCCTTGTCCTTTTGATCTTTGTAATGGAAAGGACCTCATCTGGTGCTGGGGTGGGTTCCTCTGGACTGTGTATACCTGTCATCAATGAGATGCTGCTTTGTTTGCTCTTTTGATCCTAAGTTTACTTATCTGATATTTAGTTGACTTTTTCTCCATGGCTCTGTGAAAAGGATACCTTTGAAATAAGTAAAGAGGAAAAGTGAACCTTAAAAGCCTTTCTCTCTCTCTCTCTCTCCTTCTCCCCTCCTCCTCCTCTTTTTCTCTCCAACTCCTCCCCGTCCTCTTAAAGTATGGGCATCTAATGCCTTCTCTCTTGAGTTTTATTACATTTAACTGCAATATAGTGTGATCTGTGCATGACCAAATGTGCCAGGTAATACAGTTACCTGACTAGCACCATGAAGCAAGACAAAGGCCTTTTTACCCAGCCATTCCTGGGAGACCCTAGATATTGATCTACCACAGGTATCTTAAAATTCCTCTCAACGTATCTGGGGTCCTCAAAGATGCCAGTGACTGTATAACCCTGTTGGTGGGTGTGGCCACAGGGTCCTGTGACTGTGAATGGCATGGATGAAATTCGCAATCAGAAATCTCAGTTGGTTGTTGTTTTTGTTGTTTTGTTTCATTTTGCCAGTATCAGAACAGCAAGCATAGATTTCGTTTGCTTTTGATGTACTGCCTTATTTAGCTGGGTGATTAACATATAGTGACATTCAATAAGTATTTTGAATGTTTGAGTCAATACTCTTGTTTAATTAAGAATGAAAATTTTAGACAAGTCTGTAGGGAATATTTTCAATTAGAAAGTTTTAATTATTTTCAAAGCAAAGCCACTTACCTAGGTGATGTTGAAGATTGTTTTCAGAGAATACTTTCCAACCGTGCTACAAGGTCATCCAAAAGATTATTTGGAAGGGCTACTACATTAAACCACACTCTAGGAAAGAGATTTCCTTTGATTGAGACCACTAGCAAATGGTAGCCAAAGACTAGCCTACCTGCCCAGAGTTTACATTTGCAGTAGAGGACCTGAAATGTCTCTTGCATGAATACTTTATAATGCTTAAGATCTAAATTATGGAATCTGCTTGTAATGTTATTTTTGACTCACTGGTGAAGAGATATTAATAGGACAGAAATGGGGGCTGTGGAAGGAGTTGGTTGCTTTTACCACCCACTTGGTCTGAGAACATCAAAAGAAAATTACATATGGATGCATCAAAAACTAATGGCTGTGCCCACCAGTCATAGGAGCTGGAAAGACAGGGAGAAAAGTCAGTTTCAATCCTAGAATAATGAAAAATCAGCTAGCTCAGCTGAGCTACATCATGTAAGAAGACCTGGAGCTCTAGGCAAAGTGGAGAAAGATAAAGAACAGGATTTGAAGAGTTTGCCATGCAAGGAGAGCCGCCTGCTATAAGATAATTCCCACTGTGTGTTGAGTCAGGTCTAACTCTCAGCAGGAGCTTGGCCTCTGGCTCCTGGCCTCACTGTGAAAATGGAGGGTCCCTTTGGTCTATACTTGCTCTGTGCATTTACCATGAGTTATCATTCACCAAGGGAAATGCTGTTTTTCATTATTCAGCTAAACTACTTTGTTGTCCAGACGGACTGTCAACCCACACGAAGAGGACTTGTTTTAGCTGACTTTAAGCATTTATTGTGAAAGAGTAAAAACCATCTGTTGCCATCATCCCTGTTGTGGAAGAGGCTCTTGGGAGAGGCTTGGGTGTGTGTGTGGCAGTGACAGGGGGTTACAGACTATTTGGTTTCTGATACTGGAGGCTTACCTGTTCTGGCCTGGCATCTGAATTCTGTATAAAAGATGCAAAAATAGGAAAATTGGAGACATCTCAGGAAGTAGGTCTGGCCACTAGGAGTTGGAGGTCTGTTTCTATCTGATAACCCCTGATGTCCCCATATCAGCCCCCAGAGGCCTGTTTGCATTGTCTCCGTCACGTCTCTTTAATAGAAGGATTGCCTGCGAAAGTGTTATTGAGTCAGAGACAATGATTATCACCTAAGTCCTTATCCACTTGAGGAGATGTGTCTGTCATTTTGGCAGAAGAGTTTTCCTATCTTTGTGGAAGGAAATTGTTTTTGGCTTGTCACCCCTTAGGATTCAAGCTTCTTCCCGTCGCCCCTCACAACTTATCAGCTTTGCACTACAGAGATAAACTCTCACACTCACAAATGCGTATGCTTGAAATCTAAGTCATGGTTGTAGTTGTGATAATGTGAGAGGGGAAGGTTAAGAAACCCAATTTTTATATTGTTTTCAGAGGGAAACAACAACCAGATGCTTGCAGAATCTGATGGGAGGGAGATAGCCCTGTTTCGAGAAGCAAAAACCAGTAAAAAAAATTCATTTCTTGTCTTTGTTAAGTGAATTTCCCAGTCATAATGCAACACCAGGGCACACACACTCCTCTCAGTATCTCAGTGTGAACTGTCAAGTGTCGGTGGCCTGATAGAAAGGACGGGCTGGCCAGGATCTGGCTCCCTTATATGTACATGTTTAAGGAGCACAGATTAGATGAGCTCTTTGCCATACAGCGTTATGTCTATAACGCAAGCATCTGTTGATCATGTGCATGGGCAAGGACCCGAAAGCTCATAAGACTTTTTGCTCATTGGCACCAAACAAAAGGACAAACCAAACAGCTCCTCATCAGACCTGCTTGTAGCTTGCACTCTTCTTGCTTGTACCCTTTCTGGTTCCCAAATAAAGGCAGAATTCCATAATCATGTGGCACAGCAGCCCACTGGCCATTTCCCTGGACTCTCGCCAAGTATCTTATGCACCAACAGTACTAGAATTTTTCATCCTCCTCTGGTGGCTTAGCAAGTGACAGGAAAAGCACCCAGATGTAAACAACACACTGAGCCAGCAGGAAGGCTGGAAAGGGGCCAGCCAAGCCCTCCCAGACAACACTGCATGGTGTAAGGGACCTGGCACAATCCAGCCCCTCACCCTCCTGGCCAACACAACTGATACTGTACATGCTAATTACTAGAGGCCTATTAAAATGTGAGTTTCCACTTTAGATCGGGCTTGACACATCAAGTATCCTGACAAAGTTGTTTCCCAAGGGCACCAAGCAAGGGACTGAGCTATTAATCAAAGGTAGGCCAGGCTGTCCCACCTACTTTGCTCTGAAATTCCCATGTACATGAGGAAGCTCAGCTGAGGGGAAAGCCAGACTTTTTAAAAGCATTGTTACTCCTTGAATTAAGCAAGATGGGGCATAGTGCCTTGGGTATTTATTGGAGTCCAGTAGGCAAGTTGGCTGAGTCAATGGGAGGTCTGCAATGGAATTCTTCTTCTTCTTCTTCTTCTTCTTCTTCTTCTTCTTCTTCTTCTTCTTCTTCTTCTTCTTCTTCTTCTTCTTCTTTTCATCTGTGTATGTATAAATAATTTTATATGTATATGAAATTTTAACACATAAAATATTAATGTATTATCACTTGTATGAATTCATATGCAATGCAAATCAGAGCAGTTTGAGCTTTATATTCATAGGCCTTCTTTCAATAAATTAAATTCAATATTCTTGCAATGTATTTTGATCATGCTATCCCATACTACCCAAACTCCTCCTTTATCTAACCATTTCAACCTTACATCCTTACACATCCAACCTGGAGTTTTCTTTTTTGCTCTCAGTGACAAATGGCGTTGCCCAGCTGCTCTCCTCACACGTGGGGAGTCTGTTTCTGTGTGCTTTTGTGTGTGTGTGTATGTTTCTGCTTTCCATAAAGCTTGGCTGAGCACAGAAACCTTGTTTTTCCTATCTTTTTATTCTTTAAGTTTGTAGATTAAAAAGAACTCATTTCTGAGGCTTAGATAATCTCACTATGATGTCCTCATTGGGAGGGCTCTACCTGGGATTTCAAAGATTCTAGTGCTGAAAGGAGGACTGGAAGAAGCCCAGTGGACAGCCTCAGGAGAAATTTGTGCTGTTTTGATTGTGGACTGAAGCTTTCAAGAACTACTTGGTATCTCCACCCTTCCTTGGAGTTCTCTCTTCAAAGTCAACAGATTTGGTAAAGCGCTGTTAAGGTTGAATCTAGTACTATACAGCTTTGTGCCTTTTAAACCCATCCTGAACATTACAAAAAAAAAAAAAAAAAAAAAAAAAAAGGTCTGTTACGTTTTGAGAGGAAGAAAAATGAAATGTCCAACCCTGGGATAATATGAATCTTAATTCTTTTTCATAAACTTGAGTTGGTCTCTTCTTTCTCATTTACAACCACCCAGAATGAAGAAGTAGAAACAGAAATTGATTTTCCCAGTTGCCGATCTCTTTGCTTTCTCTAGGTCTCTTTCCTAGTCTGCGTGTGCCACTCCAGCTGCATAGCTGTCTTTGTATGTCTCTAAGCCAGTGAAGCAGAGCAGACTATGCTACTCGTCTCTTGACTCTAAAGCTTTTATGAGGCACGTTCCTCATTGGAGTTTATGTTTTGGCCATAACCAGACTTAGTCCAGTGTTTCAATGATCATGAATTCTATCAGCTCATTAAAGACTCCAACACTTCCTTATGATTTGGGTGTGATTGGACTTAAGTACGTGCACAGAGTATCTTGGTACAAGGCCATTGAGAATCTCAGCTTTGTACTTAGGGGCAAGGTGGCAAATAATTTGTTCTCTGCAGTTTTTATTTTGGTGCATGTGAAGTGGAAGTAGGTCCTATTCTGCTAGCTTACTTGCAGTCAATCACACAGAAACTAAGCGGCTGTATCTAGGTTACTCTCATGGCACCTATCTCTGAGGCTTTGTATCAGCATTGACAGAGATGTTTACGTCCTAAAGAGAAAGATTGATTACTCATTGACATGTGGACAGTAGGTACAGTACTTGGAAGGGGATGGTCTGAATCAGACTAGAGCTCTGTGGTCCAAGCCCTGCATCTTACTAGCCTGTGGGACCTAGTTATGCTTCGCATTCCTAGTTCATCATGCCCAGCACACTGGGCAATAGGAATGAAGTTATTTAGTAATGAAAAGTTCTTAACAAGGAGTCTAGTCTCCTTCCAACTTGACTCGGCATCACAATCCTCATTCAGGTAAAAAAAAAAATCTATATTACAAGGGAAAACTTAAAATATGTGAAGTATCTAAATTTTACCAATGTGACACGTAAAAATGCACTGGACTTTCAGAAGTTACTACTTTGGGTCTCTGGATGCTCCCTCATTTATGTTTCACAACATGCTACTTTGCAATTTATTTTTATTTTTGCTGATAGAAACAGACACTTCAAAATGAACTCCTATGCACTTTAACAAGAATCCCAGGTTCTTTTTTAGCAACCAGTGCCCAGTGCATCATGGAGAATATCTGGGGCAAACGTTTCAGTTTTGGTTGACAACCAAAACTAGGTGATACCTAGTTTTTATGTACCAAATTGTCTACATTAGGTGGATTTTAGGATCAGATCTGACTTAAACAAACATTATCATTAACCCAGAACATATTTTGAGCAATAGAACTTTAGAGAGTGAAGGATCTTTTCAAGCCTCTAGTGGTTGGCTTTTGGAGTCCCTGTGGGGAAAGAACTGGGTGAACTTGGGCTTTTAGTTTCTGGATGCTGACGAGATAGTAACATGGATGTGTGCCTTCTTGGTAGCTCCAGAATTGGCCATGCTATGTGGACTGCTTGTTCTCAGGACCATGGAGGTATGTGGAGAAGGAAGTGTTTTTGTTTTTATCCTCAGAGTTTCTGAGAGTTCACATTTGTCCACATTAGACTCTGTATTTTTAGTTGAAGTGGAGGAAGATGAGGGTGTTCAGGATAAAGCAGCAACATCCCTATATGAATCAACATCCCTTAAAGGAACTTGTTGCTGGAAGTACCTTTGCCTTAAGCTAAGCTTTGCTTTTCCTGAATGGCATTTATTGGCCAGTGTGGTTTTTATGCGTCGTGGGGACTTTGCAACTTGTTACTACATACAAGCTTCTAGAAGTAGTATAAACTAAACCCAAATGTCTAAGAAGACTTTGATTCCTACCAGGACTTGCCTCAGAATGGCAGACTTTACAGAAACACCTAAAATGATCCCTGTAGACTCATGTTGGGTGTTTGTGACTTCACAAAGATAATGATGGAATTTAGTTTCTGGCTGTTCACCTGGTCTAAGTTTTGAGGTCACACTGAGGCAACCACGAGCAAGGCTGGATAAAGAAACAGCTCTTCTTGAAAGCCAGTTGATTAGTAAAACCTTGTTGATGCCTCAGCTAACATCCTAGCCTTTTTCTTGCATCCAGATGCGTAAACATTCATGATTTGTAGATTCAGGATTTAGAAGCTAGAAGCAGTATTTTTAAGGCCCCTAGCATGCCTTATGCTGAACCAGAGACTCTCTGTATATGTCTAATCCAACAGAAATATTACATGACTTGAAAGAGCGGCAGCTTTTTCATGTCTACCTGGTACTGCTTCTGAAGGTAAGACTCAGGAACTCACACAGAGCTGGTGCTGGTGACTTCTGAGCTCTCATGACTCATAAGCACACCATATCTGTTTGTTTTGATTTAATTTTGCAAGTTTTATATAGAGTTCCCATAAATAAAACATTGTGCCCTGAGAGAGCGAGGGCATGCAGACAAAAGCAGCTTAGGCAAGCATAGTGCCCAGTACTCTAGAGTTCAGCGTCTTCTTAGGAACCTGGAGTTTTACACTAGAAAGCACTTACCAGGCTCAAAAGTATTACCAAAATGTACTTTTCTTTTATTTTTTGCTTGTCTTGAAGATTGCTTTTGTGTGGCCCCCTTTCTTTGCCATAGTCACAAAAGATTCAGTGATTCTGCCCAGGGCTGATAGCATGTGGCCATAGTTGAGAGCCCTTCTGCTCAAGGCCAGCAGAGCTCTGTCAGTTACCAGCTCTGCATGTGGAAGAAGAGAATTTGAAACATATTGATGGCATGTGCTTATGAGATACCACACAAAGTTGTTATACTTGGATATTTGTAGTTATATTTGTATTTATTTGTAGTAGAAAAATCAACACTTTTGCAACGGTTCCCATCCTTTCCCTGGGAAAATTTTTGTCTCTGCTAAGAGCAACCTGACAGAATCTGTAAATATGAACCTGTTTCCATGTATTTTTATTTCACTGCCACTATTTACAGTACTATTTAGACCCTACTTCTATATTTACTCAATAACAGATATGGCAGATATGGGTGAGAATCTTGGTTGTTTTACAAAGAGGATATCAGAATATGGAAAGCTCTTTGTATCTGAAAGGAAGGAGTAGTCAAGAAGAGACCGCGGAGGGTAAAGCAGAGGAGGTATGTATAAACGTTTATATGAAGAATTTAATTATATTTGTTTTACACAGGGAACAATGTTCCTCCCAGAAGCCATAGGTAGCTACGTCAAAATCTCAGTGTCAGATGTGGTTTACTTCCCATGGAGTTGTTGTTAGGGGTGGTGTCCCAGAGTCTCTCAAAACAATACAGGAAGTGCCATTGCTCTTGTTTGTTCACCAGAACTTGAGACATGATTGCTGATAACATTGCATACTTTGATAACAGGATGTGGAAACATCAAGTTAATTCTGACCAGGAAACTTCTTCCCTACTGTCTAGCTTTTGTAGGACCAGGAGATACTTTGTAAACTATTGACGGAGCTCATTTACTTATGGACCATGGGATCTAAGGACAGGTGTTTTGCTTATATGCCATGGATTCCTGTTTTGCATTTTTATGTGATGTGATGTGTGTGTGTGTGTGTGTGAATGTGTGTGTCTCTGCATCTATCTGTGTTCCCTTGGTGTTTTGTGTTTTTTTTTCAGGTAGCTTTTTTTTCTGTTTGCTTGTTTTGTCCTGTTCTAATTTGTTTGATTTTATTGTGTCATAGTGTTTATTATTTTTAGATGCCTGTTTGTTTTCTAATGAAAGTGAGAAAGAAAAGGTATGGATTTGGGTAGATGGGAAGGTAGGGAAGAGCTGGGAAGAGCTGAGGGAGGGAAAACCATACTCTGAATATATTATATAAAAAACATTTTTAATTAAGAAAAAGAAATGATCCCCTTCCCAAGATATGCCCATGAAAGCAACAAGAGGATGACCAACTGTTCTTTGTTTTTTAAATAGGGCTTAAGGTCTTGTCTACACGAAAAATTACATGCCTAGTACCATCATTCTCACCAAGAATTAATGGTTGAGGAGCTGGTAGGCCCTGGGGTAAATCTATTATTATTTTGCTAAATATCCCCTTATCTGTAGATTAGTGCAGCTCTCAGATCTCATTAGAGAAGCTTCTTTGTACAGTGGATGGAAGGTTACTATGAAATTCACAACTGGTTTAAGTGCAGAGACCATAAGAGTTCAAAGTTAGGGAGGACCACAGCAAAAGTGCCTTCAGGAGATGACAGGCTCAGCACACTCATGAGCTCACAGTCGATGTGATTTCCTGTATAAGATCAAGCAAAAACCTTTCTAATATAGAAGGGGAGTAGCTTCCATAATTGAGGCCCATAACTGAGGAACTACAGTAGACAGTTTCTGGGAAAAAACTGAGAGTTAGTTTTTTTCAAGGATTTGGTCCCCAGAAGATCTACAATGCTCCAGTGGATGGTCCACACTTGTGAGTATATGAGCATCACAAAGTAGACTTAGGGGTTTATAAAAATTAGAGGATACAAATCTGGGAATGGTGGGGAGATAGAAAGTATATCTGGAAGAAATCAGGGAAGAGTGTGGTGAACATGATCAAAATAAATGTATACACATATATGAAATTATCAAATAATTAATAAAATTGCATATCAAAAATAAATATAATCAAAGGAAAATCTGAATGCTGAAGGGAGCAACTAGGATGATTTAAGAAGACAAAGTTTCTCTTGAAGATAGGTAGACATCTGAGAAGTCAAAAGTCTCAGAAGCATCATCTTCTAATCATATCTAACATTTACAAATCATTGAGAGTCTGGCTCAACAGATTACGAGTAGATACATAATGTGGGGAAAATTTCAGGCAAGGAAACATTTGGATTAAATTAAAAGTGAGGCAATTGGATGAAGGCATATTGGTACAATCAATTAATTTAACAGCAGCCAATGACATGGCAAATCAATTAGTTTGGGCTATGCAAGTGCATTAGTTACTTTCCTTTGCTTCACCATGACAGCATAACTTCTAAAAGAAACTTAAGGGAGAAAAAGGTTTACTTTTACCCCACAGTTAAATAAATATCACAGCAGAGAAAGCATAGCAGTGGAAGCTTGCAGTAAGGTTTTCTCCTCACATCTCTTTGAACCAGGATGCAGGTAGCCAGGAGGGAAAATGGCCTGCCTCTAATCCTTAAATCTCACCCTTATGGTGGTCAGACAGGCCTCTAGTTTGTAAGGTTCTATAGTCTCCAAAGCATCACTACCAGCTTGGAAATTAAGCATCTAGTCACTATGAGCCTGTGGGATATTATACATTCAAACCATAACATTTAATTTAGCATGCAAATTTTTAGTTTGGGTATATGAAACTTCTGGCCTAGGCTGGGTCACCTGGTCTCTTGTTTATTTGTGAACCATGAAGGTCTGCTTATGGCCATAGCTAGTTAGGGGGTGTGCTGATGAGTCAAGTGGTAGCAAAGCCAACAAGATCCAATGGAGCATCATTGATCCCATGTACCATAAAAACACAATGAGCAAGGGAGCCTAAAGGCTTCGGGTTTCAGACACAATCATGGCAATGATGTATTAAATGTAAATTATTTACATAAGTTATTTTTACTTCAAAGTAGAAAGAATCAGAGCAGGTAAAACCATGAGATTTAGCTAAATTCTCCTTAAGAGACTTGACCAAAAACAAAACCAAGCAAACAACAAACAGAAAACACAAGTGAGTTGAACAATATACCAAGAAATAAGTATAAATGATATACTTGGTCCAAACAAAGTAGAATTAGGGTCAAAACTCTTTAGAGATGATTAAAGAGGGAAATTATAAAATAGCAATATAGATCTGTAGGAAGATGCCATAGTCACCAATAATGATGACTCTGTTTGCAGAGACTCAAAAAATGGAAGAACAAGGGGGAAGCAGGCAAATCCAAAATGATGGTGGAGACTATTAAATTCTGTTCTCAATAAGTGATAGAGTAAGAAAAAAAATATGAAATTCCCACATACTTGGACTTGAGCAACATACTTATATTTCAAGGGGTAAATGACAAAAACTAGGAGATTAGGAAATATTTTAACTGCATCCAAACAAATGTAGTAGCAGTAATATGAGTGTTTAGGTAGAGGCACACTACTTTCAAGACTAACAGTAGCAAAAGAATGTGAACTTAAAATTGTCCTATATTTATACTTAACAATCTAGGGAGAAAAGATATCAACTAAACCCAACTTAATAAAATATAGGGAATAATAAAGAACTAAGTAAGAGAATAACAAATAGAAACTAAAGCTAACTAAGCAGGCCATTTTTCAGAAAATAACACAATTTATAAATTTCTAACAAGAAAAGAAAATAATAGAAGTTATCAATTTTTGAAATGACCAAAGAGTAATCATTACCATTGCCACATGATTCCATATAAGTATAGTATAAACAAAGTTACCCCAATAAGTTTGACAGCTATAGAAAAAGTAGAAATTGTTTGGTAGATAAACTTATCAATTGATGCAAAAGAAAACTGAATAATCGCATAGTTGCTAATCACAATTGTCAACTTATTTGGACTAAGAAATGCATCATAGCTTAGTGAAGTTTAGAGTGTGTGTGTGTGTGTATGTGTGTGTGCATGTGCACACACATGCGTGCATGCATTTCCATAGGAGAATAACTGAAGGAGGCACGCCCTCCCTGAATGTGTGTGGCACCATTCTTTATGTCGGCTTTATGTGTACTATGAGTTGATAAACTTGCACAATTTAGTTTGTCTTTTCCCTTGCTTCCCCACCCTAAATGCACAATCTTGTCCTCCTATTCAACCTTCTCACTACACACCCACCTTCTATGGCTGCACACTGTAGCTACTACCATCATGCTCAGCTTCTCCTTACTCCTAAAGTGATGGAGCCACCTTGACTGTGAACAGAACCAACAAAGCCAAGGTTTGTGAACCAAAATAAATAATTCCTCTTTTAAGATAATTTTTGTCAGGTATTTATTTTGTCATAGCAATGAGAAAACTACCATACCACATAGGTAACAAAAATTTTGAACTTTTGTGCTAGAAGTTATTTAAACTCATCAAAGCACCTTGTTGCAAAGATACTTAAAGGCACAATGGTAAAACTGTAAGAACCACAGGAGTTTATATAAGCTCTTTCTGAATATACAGAATAAAAATTACTTTCCAACACGATATGTGTCCACATAGCTCTTGCAGTAAAGCAGGACAAAACCATTTCCTCAAAGAAATGTAGGCTGGAATGGCTCATTAGCATAGTCTCAAACATTTAAATATACTAAATGAAAGAGCGTGAACATTATCAAGTGTAATAGGTCCCAGGAATGCAAGACTGTCGAACAGGAAAAGCCATCTCTGTCAACCTCATGTTAGCAGTCTATAAAAGAAAGGTACATGAACATTTTGATAAATGCAAACAAATTAAAAACTCATTTGTGGTTTGTAAACTTTCAGCAAGTTCAAGAAAAGATTATCAGAGTACTTCCTGGTTTGACAAGGGCCTAGTGAGAAAGCCACACCTCCCTTCATAGTGAGCTAATGTGCTTTTCGTCTGGAACCAGGAACAGGACAATGTGTTCTTTGTGACTGCAGGTCAGCATTGTACTGAGTCTTCTGGTCAGTGTAATCAAACTTGATGTAATAAAGTGCACATAGATTGGAAAGGAAGAAACAAGTGTCTTTATTTTCATTTTATGATTGTTCATACAGAAAAAGTTAAAGGGTTTACAAAATAAATTAAAAAAAAAAACAAGAAATGAACAGCTGCAACAAAAAAGTTAATTTTATCTCTACATTGTTGATCAGTCAAGTGGAGAGTGAGATGAACTTTACATTAAGATCAAAAATTGATATAAAATATCCAGGAGCATCTTATATAGAAACTATCCAGATATGTAAGTAAAATCAAAGAAGGATGAACTCAATAGAAATATGTGGCACCTTCTAACTCACAAATTATCAAGGATTGAAATGTCCAAAAGTTGGTGTTTTAGCATCATAACAACCCCAACACAAATCCCAATGGGCTGCTTCTTAAAAATAAAACGTTGGTGGAAATACAAAGGACTCACAATATCTCAAATATTTTATAACAATTAATAAAGTCAAAGACCACTCTGCCTAATTTGATGACTTACCCCAAGATTGGAAGTAGCAGAGACATACAGATAAGATTCTATTGTTCCCTTAGAATGGACACCCACATAAGAGGTAACTTGAATTATGATTAAAAATTCTATAGAAGCTAAAAGGACAGAGGAATATATTTTTAATTGATGCTAGATTTTCAGAATCTAGAAAGCTCAACGTTTACCACTACTTTTCCTTGAACGTGTGAACAAATTAATCTTTATATGGAAAAACCCCAAATATCTGTAGAAAAAAATCAGAGCATATTCTGGCCACTTCAGAGAAGCCAGGTGTTTACCTTATAAGAAACATATTAGAACATTAAATCACATTACATTATTTAGAAAATATAAAGGCTAGTCGGAGACTGTCAGAGAACTTTCATAATGGTTATATGAGACAGAGGGTTTATATACAAATTACATCAAGAACTTGTTGAGTAGCTTACACCACTATTCTTTTAAAGAAGACCACGTGTCCCACAAAGATGTGAAAAGATACTTGGAAAGAGTGGTGTGACTTGAATTTACAGAATGTTAGCATTTGTTGAAATTAAAAAAAAGTTCACCACACCTAACGTTGAGGTGGCTGTGGAAGCCTTGAACTCACACACATTATAAGGCAGGGTTAATGACTTTAGAAACTGTTTGACAGTTTATAGCAAGGTAAAACTATACCTGCTATATGATTATGATGCTACACTGATATTTACCCAAGTGGTATAAACACATCTGTCTACGAAAAGACTTAAAACATTTTAGTACCTTCACTCATCGTTGCCAAGCTCTAAATCGAGATACCCACTGGCAGGGTGTTTATGGTGCAACAGGCTATGACTGCTGGCATGCACATGACATAGGGAATTCTCGGAAACACCTGTTGATGAAAGGACTTGGGCCCAGAAGATCACATGTTGCCTTTGCTCTTTCAGTGAAGCTGAAGAACTGGTCCTCCATGTTGAAAGAAAGAAAAGTAGTGAGTCTATTTGAATAGAAGGTAGCAGTGCTCTGGATATAAATGGAGACACCCTAACTGCTATGGTCACCAGATCCATGAAAATGCCCAGGCTTTGACCCTAGAGTTGTGAATTTCACATGGAAAGGGCTCCGCCCTGTGATTCAGTTAGGATAGAGAAGTTCATCTAGCATACCAGGTGATCCGAGAGAGCTCTAAGTGTAGGTACACACATCCAGATGTGAGCAGCAGAAGAGACAATGCAGGGAAGAGAGGCTGATGGGATTCAAGGAACCTAGCAGAGTCAGGATGGTGCTGATGAAGCTAGGAGAGAAAGTAGCACCACCAGGGTCTAAAGAGAACAAGGCCTTGCATCGCTGTGGCTTTGCCTGTGTGTCCGCAGTGGACTGCAAGCTGCTCTAACTATAAGGTAATTGTGCTGTCTAAGCCATGGACTGCAGTAATTTGTTACAGCTGCTTGAGGAAATGAGTAAGACTGGCATGGTGGGCTCATGACTATCTGTACTAAAATATCAGGACTTCGCTTCAAGGTCAGTGCACTTGACTGCATGAAAATTTCACTTTCCTTTAAGAAAAATCTCAAAACCAACAACATAAAATGAGTAAAAACATCTATTCTGTACTTAGATACAAAAAAAAAATTGGGTCTCCTCACTCCCTTGACAAAAGTCTGGAGTATTTGATGCTTTCTCTAGGAGATTTAAATACAGTATTTCTGGCTTGGTACATATTTGTTAAGTAAAAGAAGTCTTCAACTGACCCTATCAAATATGAATTTCTAGACCACTGCAGTAAGGTAAGTCAGGTTGTATGGTGTTGGCTTTCATTGCTCAAGCTACACTGTACTACAATACCCCTCTGCCTTTGCTTTCCCAGGTCCAGTTCCACACAGCAGGGCGGAACTTCTAGTTCTCTTCCCACCAAATATTCAGGCCCCGTAACACTTTTTTTTTTTTTTTTTTTTTTAAGCTGGCTACACAGAGGCAGTAGAATGGAAGTGCCTGGAGGCTGACATGGCTGGGGGCTCAGAAGACCTTTTCCCTTCAGAGGTAGGACAGACACACAGATACAACATCAAAGGAAGCTGCAGTTTGACACTAGGGAAACTTACACTGGAAGAAGGCAAGTCAGGGATGAATGTGTAACTAACGTGACTGAAAGATGCCTCTGAAATTTACTGTGTCCTTTCTCCATAGTCTCATGTGATCAGTATGGAGCTTGTCAGAGAATGCTCCTGAATGCCGTAAGGAAGGAAGGGAAAGGTGTAATGGCAACCAGTAGAATACACTCCAGAAGGGCTCGCCGAGTTTCACATTAATGCCATTGCTGGAGTGGGATAAAAGTGTGACCTGTCCCTAGACTTGTAAAGTATCTGTAAGCAGTGTGAAGTAACAAGTAGAAGGCAGATGGCTCCAGGGTAGAACAGTGGCAGATCCAAGCCTGGATAGGTATCTGTCCATGGCATTCTCCATGAACCAGCCTGTTGGCTCCTGGCTCAAGAGAGCCCTGCTCTGCCTCAAGTGTGAACTCCCCATCTCAGTATGTTCCTCAGTTAAGCAAGGTAAGATCAAGATAATACACTCTGACTGCCATGTTCTTCTTCTGACCTGGGAATACTCCTCTCCTGACTCACAGTGTTCAACTAACCAAGGTGCCATCTTCCGACTCAACTGTGTTCTTCCCCTGATTCAGACACGCCCTGCCTCTGTCTTGAGATGCTGTTTTTCTTATTTGGCTAATCTCTCCCTTGGCTCTTGGGAGGTATTCTCTCCTTGTCAGCATTAACATGGTGATGACCCACTGTTTTATTATTCAGGGTTTGCAGATCACGTCTTTATCTATGTGTCTGAATTTAATAAAGAAGCAAAGGTTTAATATTGTCTCTGAACTTTGAAAACCAAAAAGGACTGTAAAAGGTTAAAAATAACTTTGTACATGTTTTAAAATGTAGTTGCTTGGGATACACAATCTGTGTCCCTCATCTGGTTCTGATGCGTGCCAGAACTTTGCACTCCAGGCCAGCAGGCCTCCATTTGCGCTCACTCAGAAGAAAGGGCACACATGTACGTTGCTGGTCCTGCCAAAAGGATCATCACGGAGTATGTGATGGCTGCGGCATTGGCACACACTTACAGGATACGTTCTGTAGGAAGTTCCACCTGAATGTGATTCCAAATGTGCTAGTTTACATATTGAACTTTAATCTAAAATTAGACAGTTTCTTGTTGTATTTTGTCTGATGCAATCTGAGCATCTAAATCTCCCACTGGCAGCGTATAAGGCAGGTGCATACCTAGGCTCTGGTGGTGGCCAGATCTGTCCTATTTGGGCAAATTTAAATTCTTAGTTAAATTTTATTAGTATTTCATTCCTACATTTGATGTTGTACAATGAATTATTGCTTCATTTTTAAACGATTATTTATAGTAGAGGTATAGTAACACAATTTTGTCTAATTTTTTATTTCTAGTTTATGTGTTCTATAAAATTTTCTATGCAAAAAATTATGATTTTTCAAATAGAGATTGATTTCCAGCTTCATATGCAATTTAGACTCTGGTGCTTCTTATGTGTCGCGTCCGCCTTGGCCAGCAAGTAAGACGCGACACGGTCGGATCCTTCTCAGTCAGCTTTATTCCAGGAACGGCTCTTGACTTAGGGACGGGGAACTGGACGAGGGACTAGGATAGGGATGTATGGCCGGGGACCGGACCGGGAAGGCCCGGGAAGGGAAGGCAAGGGAAGGGCAGGGAAGGAAGGGAAGGGAAGCGAAGCGAAGGGCCAAAAAGGCCGCAGCAGCAGAAGCGAGCTGCTTATCTAGCTGCCTAGGCGCGCTGGGTGATGTGTCCTCTCAGGATAGGTTAAGCTGCCAATACCTCATTAGCATAAGCCCGCTCAGGAGGGGCACGAGGCCGACGCATGCTCAAAGGACTTGTTTACCAGTTTCTGAGCTGGCCACTCTGGAAGCCAGCTGCTTACATTGTAAACACGGCTGCCTACATCTATGTTTGTTCCTTGCCTGACTGCACTTGCTAGGATGTCCGGCACAGTGTTGAAATAGAGTAAACACGTACATACTGCCTTGTCTTTATGCTGAAGAGCATCTTTGTCTTTCTCAACTAAGCATGATGTCTGCTGCACATTTTTACTTACACTTTAACATGTTACAAAATCTCCCTTACATTCCTACTTCATTGCGTATCTTTATCATAAACGGATCTTAAACGCTGTCAGATGCAATTTATGTATCTATTGAGGTGATCTCTCTTGAGCTGTGTTTCTTTTTTTTTTTTTTTTTTTAATTTTTATTTTCAGCAAATCAAAAAAAATTAAAAAGCATTCAAACAGAATAAAATGAAAATAAACAAACAAGCAAAATACCAAGGGTCAGATATACTTATACAAGAATTCTATAGGGCCTTCAAACAAGCAACACTTTTTGAGCTATGTTTAAAAAAATTCAGAACCACAATAAGCTCCATCACAAAGCAAATAATATTGAAATAGTGAAATCAAGTGTAGACCCAACACAAATATATAAATTATAGTCCAATATCCCTCATGAATATACATACAAAAATTCTCATTGAAGTAGTTGCAAACTGAATACAAGAGATATAAAAAAAATAATATTCCATGAATAACTGAACAACTGTTTTTTTTTTGAAGACCGTACTCCATATACAGGCTGCATGTTTTGGGATAGCCCCCACTCCAGATGTTTGAGACCTACATGAAAACCAAGCCGCACATTTACAACATATGTGCAGGGAGGCCTAGGTTCAGCCCATGGAGGTAGATCTGTGTAGACTAGGTATGCTCCACGGTTGGTGATTCAGTCTCTGAGAGCTCCAAGGGTTCAGGTTGGTTTACTCTGTTGATCTTCCTGTGCAGTTCCTATCTCCTTAGGGCCCTCAATCCTTCCACCTATTCTTCTTTAAGAGTCCTCAAGCTCCATCCACTGTTTGGCTCTGGATATCTGTATCTGTCTGAGTCAGCTGCTGGTTAGAGCCTCTCAGAGGACAGCTTGCCGGTCTGTTCTCAGGCTGGAGGTTTAGCTCCTGGGAGCTCTGGTTGAATCTTTTGATACTCGTTCTAAAAAGGACAAAAACACCCTCACTTTGGTCTTCCTCCTTCTTCTTGAGCTGTGTTTCATCTGTGTTGTATATTATAGTAACTGTTTTTCTTATTGGGAACTACACTAATATGATTAGAGCAACTCTTCTGCTGCGTCTAATTATTTATGGTACATAATCCTCTTAATGTGCTGTTCGGTTCCATGTGCTGAAAGGAAATGTTAATTTTTAACTGTGAGGTGGTTGTTATGCTACTGAGCCTGGATTTTCTTTGGTGAGAGGTTGGGTCTAGGCTCAAAGCCAGAATGACTTGGACAGCTATCAACTACATGTTTGCCAGTTGAGCATTTCACAGGAGTGGAAATTAGTCATATCAAGGAAAACATGCATTAGCAAATAGATTCCTACTCATGGAGGTTTCGGCTCCATATAGATTTCTTACCATGCTCACGGTTAGTAAGAAATTGTCTAATGGTAAAATGAACACAGATTTATGGGTCCTTAAAATTAAAACAGCAAATGTTTGCCACTGTGTCACATCAATATAGACCATGGGATTAGGTTTAGGGATCTGACTTGGTGTGAGCTCAGTATTACTTTGTTATTATTTACTGATAGTGACTTGTAATTAAACTTAGTTTTGAAACTGTTTTTTTTTAAATCTAAATATTTATCACATATTGATATGCAACAAGCAACAGTATTTCTAGAATTGAGATAATTCTCTAGCTTTTAGTTGTCATATTTTACTTATAATTCACTAAATCCAGTTAATGTTGCCCATGTATTGTTGGGTTACCTATTGGAGTGTGGAAAACCATAGTCAGATCTTCAACAAAGAACAATTGTCCCTTCTCAGCAACTATCTTCTGCCAATAGATCCTCAATATTGAGGAGGAAATTATTCTAATTTATGTATTTCTACTAGTTTAATTTTGTTGAGGTTTTGTGCAGGTAACTGCAGCTGATGTGACACCATAAATTTGATAGCCATTCATGTTCAGAAGACAGGACTTCACAGCACTTCTTTCCATCCTTCATCTCTTATGGTCTTTCTGAGCTGTGGTGGTGGAATTAATATAGCTGTACTGTTTGAGGGGGAGCTTCGAGTGTCTTATTCTCAGTGCTTTGATCTCCACTGATTGCTGTCCATTGAAATTAAAACCATCTCTAACAATGTTTGAAAGCAGGTCTCTGGCTATAAACATACATATTTAGAAGGATGGCCATTTAATAAAATAATAATACCAGGATCTATCTAAGGATTCGTGACCTCCCCATCCATGATCGTTTGACCAGGATTATAATATCAGCTATGAATTTTCCTCATGAGGAAAGAAGACTGTTAAATCCAATCAGAAAGTGATTAGCTACCCAATAACAAATGTACCAATATTATATGTCAATAGTTACATCTTACCTTAGAAGGTTGATATTACAGAACCCAGGGTGTAGGGTTAGGTAAGTTAGGTCAGACCATCTATGCCTTTTCTTTCCCAATAGGCTGCATAGTATCTTTGGGCCCTGAGAAAGCTAGTCAGTGGAGAGGAAGTTTGCTGTTTGCTTTGAGATCAAGTTTTCTATGTTCTGGAGGCAGTGTGTGGTGCAAAAATAGGGTCTTACCCTGTAGTTATGCTGGATAACCAAGGATAACAGCAATAGCCTGTGTTGTCTTGAAGCCCTCGGGCATCTCTTTAACCAATAATTCATAGATTATGCCTAGCATAATCAGCACTATGCCTTGCATTGCAAGTTTCTTTTAATAACCCATGTCTTCTTGGAGTGACTTTGTCCACTCATTCATGGCTATTTTGTTCTAAAGTCTTATTTTTAAGTTGCAGTTCGAAATTAGCTTACTTACTAGTAGGGTTTCATAAGGTTGTTTCTTCTTCTTCTTCTTCTTCTTCTTCTTCTTCTTCTTCTTCTTCTTCTTCTTTCTTCTTCTTCTTCTGCTTTTAAATACATCCTTAGTTTTGGTAACTTGACCACTCCAGACTCTTCTTCCTCATCCTTGTTTAATCTTTTTACCTTCACTACCCCTTCCTCTCTTTTTCTTTTATAATGTGTTATACTATCTCTTCACTTATTTTTTTCTATGTTGGGTTGTGAGATAATATTCCATATTATTTTACATAACTCCTACTTTGGGTTAACCTCCCTCCTTAATCCTAATTTTTCCCCTCTCATACCCCTCTTTTCTTAAGCTTTCTTCCTCCAGTATTTTTTAATGTTATATTTTCCAATAAAAGATGAAAATCTAAGATAATTTTTAAATTTTTTTATTTCAAGTAATGATCTATAAAAGTTGATTCATGGTACTATGTATTTTTTTGTTTTTTAACAATGAAGTTAATATATACAATTCATTACTAATTATATTTATTAAATGAAGTTAAATATTGGCATATAACAGTACTTTCCTTTATTATCCTGTTGAATTTCAATGATTTGGTTAAGTGTCCAGTACTTTCTAGAAAGTAACTTCCAGATGTCTTAGATGTTTCTTACCTCTCTGTGGGCCTCCAACTCAAACTGCAGGGCTTTGTAGCCACAGCCTAGTTAGTTTATCGTCAAGTTGATACAACATAGAGTCACTTGGGAAGTAGAACCTCAACTGAGACAATAGTTGCATCAGATTATGTATAAGCCAGTCTGTAGAACATTTTCTTGACTAATGATTGATGTAAGAGAACTTAGCTTACCGTGGGTGGTGCCACCCATAGACAGGTGACAGTGGGTTGTGTTAGAAAGTCAGTATGCAGTGTTCCTCTGTGGTTCTTGTTTCAGTTTCTGCTCCAGGCTTCTCTCTTGATTTCCTGTCCTGATTTCCCTTTATGGAGGTATAGGTGAAATGAATCCGTTCTTTCCTAAGTTGCTTTTTGGATTAGTATTTTATTTCAGCAATGAATGCAAACTAAGACTGAGGTTAACATTCTTTGTTCTCTGTGTTATTTACACCTTATTGGGTGGTCTCTTCAGTTCTCTCTTCTTTTCCTTTTATCCTATATTTCCTATGAATGTTTGTGGAAAACTATATAGTTATCTATGAGTATAAGGAACATACAATTAGAATGTACTTACGGATTATGTTGGTTTAGTAAAATGGCCGTTGTAGAGTTTGGCACTACTAACTTTGGGTAGTTGACTAGGCTTCAGTACCAGGCATGAGTTCCTTCTTGGTGAGTGGGTCTTAAGTCCAGTTAGAGAGCTGTTTGTTATTAATCACCAAGATTTGTGTGCCATGACTGCACCTTGGTGTTATCATGCCATACAGGTCATTGTTATGCTTCATAGGCATTATAGCTGGGTAGGACTGTTGGCTGCTTCTCTCTTTTGGAAGTTTGCATGTTTTTTCTGGGACCATGAAAGCTTGTCCTCTCACTGCCCTTTATCAAGGGAACTTCAATTTGCAACAGATGGAGTCCATTATGAAAAACCCCACAACTAATCAAAATACAGAACAGTAGAGCCTAGTCCCAATGGAAATGTCTATAGCACAAATGCTGCCATCTAAGGCTCAGGGATCATTGTGGAAGAGGGGCCAGAAAGACTGTAAAAGCCAAAGTAGCAGGGAATTTGCTGTGAGATTGTGTCTCCTAGAAATGTCAGAAGCTACACCCGTAAAGTCTCACCAACATGGCTGCCTAAGTATAAATTGATCAAGGATTACAGCATTAAACATGCTTCCTCATAAGAACTCAACCTTATATGAAGAACTACAGCCAACTCAGAAATTCTGAGAGTAAGAGAAATAGTCTTTTCCAGGAAAGAGCATACCAATTGGTTATCCAATATCAAATTGTCAGCCCTGAAAACACACACAAATAACATACATAAAATATATTACATTAATTAGAAAGACAGCAAGGAGGGTATTTGCGAAGACTTGGAGAGAGAAAAAGGAAAGAAAAGTGATGTAATTATATTATGATCTCAAAAATAATTTAAAAAGATTATATAGTCATGTTTTTATATCTCATTCTCATCTGGATAGCCAAAGTTAATACGCACTTTTGACCACATACTGAACTATTACAATTTTGGCCTGCTGAACAGAGTAAAGAGCTAAAAATTGTGTAGCTACCCAGATATGTTAGAAATGCTTTGCCTGTCAAAATGTCCCTGCCGCCTCCATACACAAACTTCCAAGAAAATTAACATAATGGGAATCTAACAGGCACACTTTCAAGCCTGATCAGAAGACATTGATAGTGGTTTTCTACTTCTGGATGCATTACTTGCATGACAACTGAGATGTAGTTGGTTTGGTCTAGGAGGGTGGTGAGGTCATTTCATCACCCCAAGGGTGTTGAGAAAAGCCCCTCACAAAGGAGTCTCCTGTCAATAATTCCATGCTTTTTGCAGAAGGGAGTCAGACATAGCAACAACACAGTTCGTCTAGAACATTCCCTTTAGTCACCAAGACAGTCTGGCTGATGCAAATTTTGAGTCATGCACACTTGACCTCCAAGAGCCACTCAATGCCTAAGAGATATTCCACACTTTTTTGGCAAGTTGTTCTTAGAACAAAAAAATTCACAAGAGTGAACAAATATAAACCGCAGAGGTCAGAGGTCAGATCGAATGCTTGAGAAGGCTGTGTGTTAAACTTGGCTAAACTTGCTCTCCCACCCTTTACACCAGCATCCACGCTCCCCAAGGACACAGATTTAATATCCTCATTATTTTGTCAGGTGCAATTTACCAAAGTCATAAACCCCCCACATTACCCATATGTCTTTTATGACACAGTTAAACTGTTTTATAAAGATATGCTTTATAAAATGGGAACTTATTTTTTTAAACTAAGCATCTAGACTTCAATATGCATATGTAAGTGGGAAAGATTCTTCTTCTTTTTAAAAAATCTGGCCGAGGGAGAAAAGTTATCTGACTAATCAAGAATATAATACAATTTTTTGATGATGAGTATAGTCTATGTGAATTTGGTTGGAGGACAGAACGTGGACTGAGGGAAGAGGATGGAAGGGAGGTCTGGTGGTGGATCAGCTGGCCAGTACTCATTGCTGGCCCATTTCCAGTTATTAAGTAGATTAAAATATAAACAACAGAGGTTATAGATGGCTATCTTGATGTTAGATGGTAATTCAAAACATCATGTCAGGACTAGTTTCAAGCTAGAGTGATACGTGCTTCATTCACAAGTCCCTGGTAATTTCAGTACAGTGTTAACCTCCTATTGGTTTAAAATTTACCATTCACATCAAAACAGTGTTAAATACACAACCTTAGAAGTAGTTGTCAAAGAATCAAATACACAACCTTAGAAGTAGTTGTCAAAGAATCCCAGGTGGCAAAAGCCATATAAATCAATATCAATTATATTTTCCTCATTGTAGGATCAAGTTTCAAAAAAATTATTTTGGATTTGGTTGAATTTTTTTAACATTAACCTCATTAAGATATAAAATTGCCTTTATTTATGTGATATGTTGATTGATGTCTGCATCCTGGGATGCTAAACGGAGCTGGCTCACATTCATCTTACCATGCATACTCACCATGAACTTGAGATGAAAACACTGAATCTCTTCAGCCATAGCAAGTTTTACACGTGTGCACACTTTATTAATTATAGGTTCCATATGTATCACATAGTAGGTCTCCTGAACTTGTTTTCCATCTTTAACTGAAATTTAGTTCTTCTGACACAGCTCTCTCTTGCACATGGCTCCTGGTTCTCTGCTTCTGGGGGTTTACTGTTGGGGTTCTATGTGTAAGGAGTCCAATGCTTGTCTTTTTCCAAATACAATTTTCAGGTTTATTTATGTTGATAAACTTTTTTCATCAATTAATGTATTTATTTATTTCTTCACATTCCAATTGCAGTCCCTCTTCTCCTCTTCCTCCTCCCTTCCAGTCCCACCTTTCTACCCCCTTCCCCCACTCTCCTTCCCTTTCTCTTGAGAGAGGCCCCTTCACTCCAGGTACCAGCCTGTCCTGGCACATCAAGTCTCTTAACTTTTTGGTTATAGTGACATTCTACTGGGTCTGAGTTTATAGATCAGTGTAGCTTCAATTTGCATTTTCCAGATTGGAGGTGTGGAGTATGCTTCCAGATACAGACTAGAAACCTATGCATCTTAGTTTGAAAAATTCTTACTCAGATTCTTCATCTATTTTTGTACTCGGTTAATTGCTTAGGCGTGTTGAGTTCCTCATGTGTTCTGGATATTAGCACTTATAAGATATATGGATTTTAAATATTTTCTTCTATTCTGCAGGTTTTATCCTGGTTGATGGTTTTCTTTGCCATATAGTAGACTTTGGTTTGATTCAGTTCCCATTTCAGGCTCATTTTTTTTTTTTTTTTTTTTTTACTGCGTATTCCTTTACAGATAGACCCCCAAACCATTGACTAGTTAAAGATCATTGGCCTTTCAATACTTTTCTTCAAGAAATTTTAGTCTAGCTAAATTCCTATAAAAATATAATGTTGTTTTTTCACACAAATAGAAAAAAATCCTATCATGTAAGTAATATCATAAGCCTGTGAACAGCTATAGAAATGTTAGTAAAAGGACAGAATTTTGAGTACTCAGGGACATTCTTCCTAGTTTCAAAATATATTACAAAGTTATAGATGTCAAACCAGTCTGACGGTTGTATAAATATAGGCATGAAGATCAATGGAACAAGAGTTCTCAAATAAGTCTAGTGATTTAGTTTTTAAACAAGGCTGGGAAAAGTACAGAATAGGGAAAGGATTTTTAAAACGTGTATGAAACTTGATAGCTCACACAAAAATCAACTCAGAACTTTAAAGATTTAAACATAAAACCTGAAACTTTAAAATTTGTTTGGAAAAATTTAAACAGTATTTCCCTTCAAGGTGTAAAAGTATCTGGCAATCCTTGTTCTATGTTAAAAGAATACTGGTGTTTGGAAAGTAATTGCTTGTTTTAAGTTTTTGCTAAGTTGTATATTTTAGAGGTCTAAGTTTAACCAAATGTCTAAGTCTAATAGAGTTAAAAATCTATCTTCAGGAGCTAGAGGCATGCCTTTGTGCTTAAGAGAGGTTGCTGCTCTTCCAGGACCCTAAATTGACTACATAGCACAGATGCCAGACAGTTCCAAACCACCTGTAACAACTCTCCTCCTGACAGCATTTGGAGAAACAGAGACATTTTCAGAGAAAACACTTTAACAGTTCTAAACACATTTGTGTCATCTGACCCAGTAACTCTATTTTCAAAATCTTAAATCAATGATTATTAAGGCACATAGGACTTGTGTGTGTCCATGTACTTACAGAGAGGCTCAGGATGGCAGTTTATTGTGTGAAGCATGGGAAGTCACTTAGCCACCCAGTCATAGAAGAAAAGGTAAAAGCAAGAAAATGGGATACTCCACATAGAAAAATATATGGCAGTGATTGTTTGACATGACACCAAAATCAGAGACAATGAAACAAAAAATTGAACAGACGAATGGATACAGGAAATGTGGTACATTTATACAATAAAGTGCTACTCAGCTATTAAAAACAATAACTTCATGAAATTCACAGGCAAATGGATTGGAACTGAAAAAATATCATCCCAGGTGAGGTAATCCAGTCACAAAAGAACACACATGGTATATACTCACTGATAAGTGGATACTAGGTAAAAAACTCGGAAAACCCATGATACAACTCAAAAATCATATGAAGTTCAAGAAGAAAGACCAAAGTGTGAATGCTTAAGTCCTACTTAGAAGGGGGAACAAAATAATCACGGGAGGTAGAGGGTGGGAGGAAATTGGGAGGAAAAAATGAGGGAGAGGAGATAATGGAGGCAGGAGTTAAGTTGTGGGAGGAAAGAGCAGAAGATTGTACAGAGGGTTAGAAAATTGAACAGAAATGTGTAGCAATGGGGATAGGGAACTGGGGGTAGCCGCCAGAAAATCCCAGATGCCAGGAAAGCAAGAGGCTCCTAGGACCTAACAGGAATGATGTTAGCTGAAATACCCCCCTAAATGGGAGAGAGAACCTGTAGAGACCATATCTAGAGGCTAGGCATAGCCCTAGTTGAGGGATGGGCCACCAACCCAACTCCAAAAATTTAACCCAGAATTGCTCCTGTCTAAAGGAAATATAGGGACAAAGAGTGGAGTAGAGATTGAAGGAAAAGCCATCAAGAGACTGCCCCACCTGGGGATCCATCCCATATGCAGACACCAAACCCAGACACTATTGCTGATGCCAAGAAGTGCTTGCTGACAGGAGCCTGATATGACTGTCTCCTGAGAGGCTCTGCCAGAGACAGACCAATACAGATGCGGATGCTCGCAGCCAACCATTGGACTGAGCACAAGGTCCCAGTGGAGGTGTTAGGGGAAGATTTTAAGGAGCTGAAGGGGTTTGCAACCCCATAGGAAGAACAACAATATCAACCAACCTCCCAGAGCTCCCAGGGACTAAATCACCAACCCAAGGAGTACATATGGAGGGACTCATGGCTCCAGCTGCATAAGTAGCAGAGGATGGCCTTATCTGGCATCAATGAGAGGGGAGACCATTGGTCCTGTGAAGGCTTGATGCTCCGTGTAGGGATGCTAGGGAGGTCAGGTGGGAGTGGGTGGGTGGGAGGGAGGAACACCCTTATAGAAGCAGGGGGAGGGGGAATAGAATAGGGGGATTCAGGAAGGAAACCAGGAAAGGGGATAACATTTGAAATGTCAATAAATAAAATAACCAATAAAAAAAGAAAATTGAAAAAAAAAAAACCAAGCAAATTGGACTTCATTAACATTAAGACCTTTGCATATTACAGGATAGCACCTACATGTCAAAAGACGGTTCATAGATGGGAGAGTACTTGTAAATCATGTGTCTGATAAGTATACATAAGTAAATAAGAAATTCAAGTATTTCAACAGCTAAAAAACAGGATCATAATTTAATAATCTGTAAAAGATTTTGGAATAATCATTTCCCCTCAGGACATGAGATGAACATGAGAAGATTTTAATGTCACTGATCATTCAGGAATTCCATCCAAAACCACATGAGAGGTGCCACGTGCCATCTGCAAGATGCTATTGTGGAACAAAGAAAAACAAAACAAGTATTTCATGGAAATGGAGAAATTAGATCTTGTGTCCAAAATTGTTGTGAATGTGAAATGCTACACCTGCTATACAAAACAAATGCAAGGTTCCTCAGCAAATTAAACAGTTACTGTATAATGCAGTGATCCTATTTCTAAATATCCATCAAAAGGAATAAAAGACAGACTTGAATATGTCCACCTATATTCATGTTTATAGTTTCATTATTTACAGCAGTCCAAAGATAGAAACCCCCTATTATCCTAAGCGATGAATGGGTAAGTGCAACAGGGTGTCCAAACACAATTTAACGCTTCCAGTAAGTAGACAGGAAATGATAGGATTCACCATGGATAATCTCAAAGACACAGTCATCATGATAAATCACATAGGACCTTGCAAGAGTCCTTTAACTGCTTAGAGTGGTCAAATTCATGGAGACAGGGTACAGACTAGAAGGGAGGGATGAGGTTGATGTTTAAGGAAAACTGTGTTTTGGTTTGGGAAGATGGAAAGCTCTAGAATCAGGTGGATGGCAGTGATGGTGCACAGCAGTGTGATGTGCAACTAAAAGTGTAATTGTAGATTTTATGTAATGGTTATTTATTACAAAGAAATGAAGGCTTCGACAAATAGCAACATTCTTCCCCAAAATAGTCTCCCAAATAAAATGTTTTTTAAAAAAGTTACAATATAATATCAATCATTTTAATAATTCTATGTATTTGCTATTTTTTTATGTTTGTGTGTGTGCACATGTGTTTATGTGTACGTGGGAACCAGAAGAGGGCTGCAGATGCCCCGGAGCTAGAGTTATAGGTAGTGTGAGCTGCCCAACATAAGTACTGGGAACTGAACTGAAATTCTCTCTTGCATCCTGAACATTCTTACCTGCTGAGGGCATCTCTCTTGTCCTTTGTTTGTTTGTTTGACTACTGTTTTGGAAAATTTGGCATCCATAGACTGTTTTAATACAAGATATTTTGCTACTAAAGGAAACATTGAATAGTTACAGTGGTGGCAGTTAGAGCTAATTGAAGTATTTCTCCTCTGTTGGATGTGGAGTTTACATTGAAATGGAATCTTTATGAAAATCTCTTATTTATCGTGAGCTGATGAACCACAGACAAGGACAGATATGTTTACTTGCTGCGTGGAGTGGATGTATAGTAGATTTTTGTTAAAACTTTGAAGTATTTTTAATAGTCTCCATATTTAGAAATTATTTATCTCTAAGTCACTTTTCTGTCTGTTTTAACTGGTGCAGCTATTTAATGAGATTTACTGAGCCCCCAGGAGAGTTTGGGCCGGAATATTTGAAGCTAGAACTGTGATGTATAATTTTTCACATTAAATTCTTATAATCTACCAGGACATGTCACTCTAGCCTTCTAAATGATGATTTGCCTTTGATGTGTAGGGAATAAAACTTGCAACAATGAGTGATGGCAGATATTAAAAGTTCATGGAACCTACCTCAGAGTCCTGCACTCTAGAATCTTGAGATTAGTCATGAAGAAGAGATGGCAAATCAATTCCTAATCTGCAGAACCTGATTATATCCGTTGTGGTTTCATTTTCCTTTCTCTAAGGGGATGAGAAGGCAGCTTCAACAATGGCTGAGTGTTAACCGTTTCTTTCTGCCATCTGGTACTGCTTTACCTGAAATCTACAGTGAGAGTTGATAGTTTGATTTTCAAACATAGATAGGACAAAACACTAAGACTTTTTTAAAAAAGAGGTCAGACATCTTTACTCAAAGTCAGGTGCTACCTAAATTATTGATGCAGACTTTTAACTTGGATAAATAGGTATGTTAACAGTGAAATTTCACTGCCTAAAACAGAAATGTATTTGCTTGCGAAATGATGTAGGAGAAACACATAAAGGCTTTGGGCTACAGACTGTTGTGGAATCCATAACTAATTAGATACAGAAATCAGGTATGTAGTAGAGCCTTGGGCATCAATGTGGAGGTTTCTTGGGCTGTAATGGTAGTCTGAAGATAGACCAACATCAAAATGCAAAATCACACAAGGATCTGTGGGAAAACAAGGTTTTAAGCCTTAAGCATTTTTATTTTTAAATGTAGTTTTTTTCACATTGTGGACTTTAAGGACTTGAGAAGTCACAGTCTAGATGTAAGTGTGCTCCTGGAGCCTTTTGGATAAAGACTGTGCCCTTAAAGAGGGTCATATTCTTCCCAGGTCACAGGTAACCAATGGCTTAGTGACGAAGCATTCCTAATCAGTTGATGTACACAAGTTCTCAGAACATGGCTGTGATATAAATGGCTATTTGACATTTGTTAACTTCATCAATACATTAGACATTGTAGCAAACATCATTTGAGCCCTGATCAATGAGATTACGATCTTAGTTAATTAATCATAGAGACAAGCCACAAATAGAAATGAGCGGGGGATGGTGACAACTCGGTGAGCAAGCTCCTGGTTGATGTCTCATCCTCTGCCCGGCTTTTCCAAGATTTAATAGGTCTAGAAGATTTAGAGGCCTTGCAATGGATTCAGCGATGGCTCTGAAATAAGGTTAACAATGATCTAACCATCTCTCATCATCATGCTGGATAGGGCAGGGGATACACCAGGACATCTTTCTCTCTTCTTAAAAATCCTTTATTCACTTTACATCCCAATACCAGCTCTCCCTGTCCTCCCAGTCTCAAAGCTTCCCCTCCCCATCCCCTGTTCTTCTGATAAGGGGGAGTACCCCTTGTATCACTCCCACCATCCCCTACCCCTGAACATCAGTCACTGCAGGACTAGGTGCATCCTCTCTCACTGAAGCCAGACAAGGCAGCCAAGTTAGGGGATCGTTGACTCCATGGAACTTACTTGTGCTTCTGCAGCCACTACTAGGTCATTTACATTCCATCAAGTGGTTAGGATGCTAATACTTCTCCAGCATCTCTTGAGCTAGAAATGGCAAAGCACAAGTCTCTGGTGTTGAAGGTTAAGTTGCGTATGTCTGAGTTACTAAGAACTGTAATGGGCTGGGGATGTAACTCAGTGGACAGAGCACTTGCCTGGCAGGTACAAAGCCCTGGAATCCATTCACATCAGTGCATAAACCAACCATGGCATTGTCTATACTCTCAAGTTCAAAAGGTGGAGGAAGAAAAACCAGGCCTTGGCCACAGGGATAAACATGTCTATTTGCCGAACCTCCACAGACACTGGTGCTTTTAGGATGAGTTTATTTTTTTTTTTAAATTTCATTTTTGATATGTGCATATTATACCCAAATGTGTTTCAATTTTGTTATTTGTTCTAGAATGTTTCAATTCTTTTAAATCTCAAAAGTAATAACTTACTATTATGTCTCTGAGGCAAGGGTTTTTTTTTTTTTTTTTTTTTTTTTTTTTACTTTTTGAGTTATGTTTATAAAAATTCAGAACCACAATAAGCTCCTTCACAAAGCAAATAATATTGAAATAGTGACATCAATTGTAAACCCAACAAAAATATATAAATTATAGTCCAGTATCCCTCATGAATATACATACAAAAATTCTCAATGAAGTAGTTGCAAACTGAATACAAGAGATATAAAAAAATAATATTCCATGAGTAACTGAACAACTGTTTTTTTTTAGAAGACCGTACTCCATATACAGGCTGCATGTTTTGGGATAGCCCCCACTCCAGATGTTTGAGACCTACATGAAAACCAAGCTGCACATTTACAACATATGTGCAGGGAGGCCTAGGTTCAGCCCATGGAGGTAGATCTGTGTAGACTAGGTATGCTCCACGGTTGGTGATTCAGTCTCTGAGAGCTCCAAGGGTTCAGTTTCGTTTACTCTGTTGATCTTCCTGTGCAGTTCCTATCTCCTTAGGGCCCACAATCCTTCCCCTATTCTTCTTTAAGAGTCCTCAAGCTCCATCCACTGTTTGGCTCTGGATGTCTGTATCTGTCTGAGTCAGCTGCTGGTTAGAGCCTCTCAGAGGACAGCTTGCCCCTGTCTGTTCTCAGGCTGGAGGTTTAGATCCTGGGAGCTCTGGTTGAATTTTTTGATACTCGTTCTAAAAAGGACAAAAGCACCCTCACTTTGGTCTTCCTCCTTCTTCTTGAGTTTCATGAGGTTTATGCGTTGCATCTTAGGTATTGTGTGTTTTGGGGCTAATATCCACTTATCAGTGAGTGCATACCATGTGTGTTCTTTTGTGATTGGGTCATCTCACTCAGGATGATATTTTCTAGCTCCATCCATTTGTCTACGAATTTCATGAGCTCATTATTTTTAATGGCTGAGTAGTACTCCATTGTGTAAATGTACCACATTTTCTGTATCCATTCTTCTGTTGAAGGACATCTGGGTTCTTTCCAGCTTCTGGCTATTATGAATAAGGCCGCTATAAACATAGTGGAGCATGTGGCCCTGTTGCATGTTGAAATATCTTCTGGGTATATACCCAGGAGGGGTATAGCTGGGTCCTCAGGTAACACCATGTTCAATTTTCTGAGGTATCGCCAGACTGTTTTCCATAGTGGTTGTACCAGCTTGCAATCCCACCAACAATGGAGGAGTGTTCCTCTTTCTCCACATCCTCGCCAACATCTGCTGTCACCTGTGTTTTGGATCTTAGCCAATCTGACTGGTGTGAGGTGGAATCTCAGTGTTGTTTTCATTTGCATTTCCCTGATGACTAGGGATGCTGAGCACTTCTTTAGATGTTTCTCAATCATTCGAGTTTCCTCAGTTGAGAGTTCTTTGTTCAACTCTCTACACCATTTTTTAATAGGGTTATTTGAAGGTCTGGAATCTAGTTTCTTCAGTTCTTTGTATACCTTGGATATTAGCCCTCTATCAGATGTAAGGTTGGTGAAGATCTTTTCCCAGTCTGTTGGTTTCCCGCTTTGTCCTGTTGACTGTATCCTTTGCTTTACAGAAGCTTTGCAGTTTTATGAGATCCCATTTGTCAATTCTTGATCTTAGAGCATACGCCATTGGTGTTCTGTTTAGGAACTTTTCCCCTGTGCCCATATGATCAAGGCTTTTCCCTATTTTCTCTTCTATTAGTTTCAGTGTAGCTGGTTTTATGTGGAGGTCCTTGATCCACTTGGAATTGAGGCAAGGGTTTTTAAACAATATGTAATAGTGTCACACCTGGGCAACCTTCAGCCCACATGTCACAGAAGGGGGCATATGAGAGCACATGGCTAATCTGAACTTTTGTGCAGCTGCCCACTGGCCTTGGCTCCAAATCAAGGTCCTTTGGGATTTGACATGTGTTATGCAAACCCTAAAAGGAGGACTGCAGAGCTGAAGGGACAGAGCCCCTAGCTTCTTTGTATAGATTTTTCTTTTCAAATTCTACCTACTCTTGGAGCCTTATTGAGGTTTCCAGGGTTCTAATTTATAGAAATTTTTCCTCCACACACTTAGTTTATGAAGAAAAGATAGGATTCAGTGCACTGATCTCTTATAGACTTAAACTAGAAGTAAGAGGCTTCAGGACGCCCAAGCTGTTTGGCCCCATGCTCAGGTCAATCAATGAAACCATGTTAATTAATAAAGGCTGCATATACTGTGGTGTTCCCTAAGTCTAAACTAGAGCTCAACGATTTCCATTGCTCATCAATGAAGAGAAGAGCTTCATTATGCGTGTGGGGTACAAAACATTTCTGTTCTGCTACAATTCATTCATTGATTTGTGCATACAGTGTGTGAGAAAGTCCAATTTAATTGTTTTGCATGTGAATATCCACTTTCTCCAATATGATTTATTGAAAAGACTCACTTACTATGTGGGTTTGATAGTCTTGTAAAAAAATATTTGATTGTTAATGGTTAGATTTATTTTCTTTGCCTTCTATTTTGAGTTGTTTGATTATATGTCTGATTTTATGCCATGGCAACAATGTTTTGATTATTATAGCATTATAATAACATTTGAGATCATGATATACGTTGCCTCCTAGCCCTATATTTTCTTTGATAGTGTACTTATAGAGATTTGTAGCCATTTGTATCTCTATATAAATCTTAGGGATTCCTTTTCTGTATTTGTAAAAAACACAATAGAATTTTGATAGAAATTGTGCTGAATCTGTAGAATCTGTGGAATATTCCGGACACTTTAACAGTGCTAATCCTTTCAGTTCATGAAGCTCCACTGATCTTTCACTCCTTTGCATGATCCCTGGTCTGTCTCATCAGTGATTTGTAGTTTTGAGTGTCTACAACTTTCACACCCTTCCATAAATACATTTCTGGTTTTTATATAGACAACATCACACACTGGATTGTCTTCTGTGCTTATTTTTTTGTGTGTGTGTTTTTGTGTATAGAAGTGTGAATGCCATGACATGCATGCAACAACTTGTAGGAGTCAGTTCTCTCCTTCCACCATGTGGCTCCTGGGCATAGAACTCAGGATGTCAGGTTTGGCAGCAAAGTAGCATTATCCTCTGAGCCATCTGCTGGCCTCATTTGTTCACTTTTTTTTTTGTAGTTAATTTTATTTTATTTATTTTTTTTATTGGAAATTTTTTATTGTAAATTTTTTATACATTTCAGATGTTCTCTCCTTACCCCCATTTCCCCCCCCTCCCAGGAACTCACTATCCCTTCCCCCCTCCTCCTATCTCCACGTTGGTGTACCCCCTTCCACCCTCCCCTGTACCTCACCTCCCCACCCTCGAGTATCCCCCCCCCCACGACGTCCAGTCTTCATGGGACCAAGGATCTCTTCTCCCACTTATATATAGCTCCCTTGCATATATAGCTGGAGCCATGGGTCCCTCCCTAAGTGCTCCCAGGCTTGTGGTTTAGACCCTGGGGGCTCTGGTTGGTTGGGATTGTTGCTTTCCTCATGGTGTCTCGAATCCTCTCAACTCATTCAGCCTTCACTCTATCTTCTCCATTGGGAACCCCGTGATCAGTTTAATGGTTAGCTGTGGGCTTCTGCCTCTGAGTATGTCGGACTCTTGCAGACTTCTAAGGAGACAGCTATATCAGGCTGTCTTAGAAGCTAATGTCAGCATGTACATCCTGACATCCACATCAACCTCTACCTTTGGTGACTGCACATAGGATGGATATCCAGGAGGAATGGTCTGTCTCTTTGTTCACTTTTTAGACAGTGTTCTGCTGTGTAGGCCAGGTTCATCCTTGATTCCTGATTCTATTGCCTCAACCATTTTGGGTGCTAAAATTACAGGCTGTGCCACCATACCTATCTCCGTTCTTGATTTATTTAATATTATTTTATATAGGTGTAAGGATGCTACTAGTTTTGAGGTACAGTTTTTTTTGTACATTATAACTTGAATAAACTCATTTATTAATTTAACATTTGTGGGTTTGAAATCATTAGAGTTTCTTGAACACTGTAAATTACATTGTATAAAGGTAGTGTCATTTTGATGTAGATAACTCTTATTCCCTTCTGTTATCTCATCGCTCTTACTAACACTGAAATCACAATGTGAAAAGAAGTGGTGAGAGTGTGCATTCTTGTTTTTTTTTACAAGGTCTCAGGTATATTATTTCTGCCTTTTACCTTGATTATAATGGTAGATGTTAACATATTATGCCTGATTCTTCAAATAGTTTTTGTTACAAAGTAATATTAAACTTTGTCAAACATCCTTCTTGCATCTATTGAGGTAAGAATAAGTTTTCTGTCTTGAACTCTCCTAATATAGGTATCTTAGTTTTGTCAGTTTCACACAGCCTAGAGCCCCCTGTAAGGAATACATCAATTGAAGAATTACCTAGATCATCTTGCTCTGTGGGTATATCCATGGGGGACTGTATTGGTTGTTAATTATTGTAAGAGGGCACAGCCACCTTTGGGCAGTATCATTCCCTAGGCAGGTGGTAGCATGCTGCATAAAAAAGCTGAACAATTATGAACCTTGGAATGAGCTAACAAACTGCATTCTTTCATGGTGTCTGCTTCAAGTTCCTGCTTCATTTCTTGACATGATTTCTTTAATCATACATTGTGACCCAGAAGTATAAGAGGAAATAAAACTTTTCCCTTCCCAAGTTGCTTTTGGCTATGGTATTTGTCAAAGTTAGAAAAATCAAAACAGGACAGTAGACTACCATGTTAATCTCCATATGTTAAATTAAATTTGTACATTCATGAAAAATTCCAGGAGACCATAATGTATAATGCTTTAACGTGTTGTTTGCTCTTTATTTTAAATATCCTCAGAGACATTGTGATATAGTTTTCTTTAGATGAATTTGATATAAGAATAATGGTTTCTTCACGAGATGTGTTTGGAAATGTTCTCTTGAACTTTCCTTTTGTAGGAAAAGTTTAAGGGTTAGTACTAATTCCTCTTTTTTCTTTACTTAATTAAGACTTTATTATAAAGAAGCTGCAAATAAGATAATGTAGCAGGAGAGATTATTTTTATGCAAAGTCTATATAGTCCAAAGAACTTCTCTATAGTTAGATTAGCCATTGTGAAGATGTGGAGCTTCACAATAGATTTTGCACTTTGACTATCAATTATAATTTTATATACTTATTGTATTAAGTACTCTTCTATTGCTATGATAAAAATCTATGACTGAGGTAACTCATAGAAAAAATAGTGGAAGTGTTACAGCTCTGAGGGGAAGTTATCCTGGCTGTCAGGAGCCAAGTAATGCCACAAAATCATGCTGCATAATAAACCTTACACAAGGAGGTTAGTGGGAAAAAAACCCCACAGGAGAGTGGCTGGGAGAGAAGCAATAAAGAACCAAGTAGAAGGTCGACTTAATATACAGTTTCTTGGGGTGGAGCTTTTCCAGGGTAGCCCATGATTGGTGAGATTTTTGTGTTTTGATCTTGGACTTTTTACTCTGTAAGGCAGAGTTGTGATGTGTTCTGTGGGCAGATCCTGGCAATTGGAGGTCCTTATGGGCAGGACCTGGCCATTTGTGCACCTTGAGGGCCTTACAAATAGTGTGTTTGGGTTTACAGTTCCAGAGGCATAAGCAGGAATCATGATAGCAGGTGGTAGTCATGACAGCAGAAAGAGCTGGGAGCTCACAGCTCAGACCAGAATCAAGAAACAGAGAAGGTGAACTCTAAATGGCACAATTTCCTAAGCTCTAAGCCCACCTTCACGGACATATTTTCTCCAACAAGGCCATACCCCTTAACTCCCCCCTTATAGTACTAACACGTGGGGACCAAGTATTTAACTGTCTGAGACTATGGGAGGACATTTTATTCAAACGATCATATTTATCATCAACCCCACACACCCAATTGAAAAAAAATAAAAAAAACAATAACAGAGATAGACCAAGAAAAGCAATTAGACTTATATCCTCCTTTGTAACTCAGGTGTCCATTTTCTGGATGTCATTTTTGTTCAATATCTAATATTTCTCTTTTTTGTTTCATGTGCTGCTTATAAAAACACAAACCCTTTTGAATGCGGTGTAAGAACTCTGCCTTACTGAGTGCCTTACTCCTTCCTCTCTTAATGCTTGTTAGAATTCTGCAATGCAAACACATAGTTCTAAGCTTTTTTAATGAGAGATTTGTATTGCTTATCTCTTCAGGTTTTATATTTTCTATGGCTTTGTTGTACTTTTTGGGGGCTTTCCATTTTGTTGACATCTAGTTATTCACTGTAGCCTTACAAGATCCTTATGTGTAGTGTCTGCCAGGATGTCTCTCCTTCCATTTTATTATTTTTAATCTGAGTTTTCCTCATTTTTATTGGTTAGTTTAAGAAAATTGCATTTATATCTTTTTTTCTTTTTTCTTTTTTTGGTTTTTCAAGACAGGGTTTCTCTGTGTAGCCCTGGCTGTCCTGGAACTCACTTTGTAGACCAGGCTGGCCTCGAACTCAGAAATCCGCCTGCCTCAGCCTCCCAAATGCTGGGATTAAAGGCGTGTGCCACCACTGCCCAGCAGCATTTATATTCTTAAAAAGAGCAACTTTCAGAGTTAGGCACATCTTCTAGTCTTTTCCTAGAGCACTTTAATTAATTTTTTCTCTGATAATTGTTAGTTTTTTTCTGTCTTTGTTTTGTGTTTGGTGTTTGTTCATTTTGGTTTTTCTTTTCTCTGGTTTCTTTGAAGTGTAATATTAGGCTAATTGATGAAATTTTCTTTAGAACTTCTTTTGCTTCATCCTAGGTCTGGGGCAGGGGGAGATAAAAGCATTTTTTTATTTAATCTCCATGTTAGTTTTAAACTTCTCTATTTTGTTGACACATTGGCTGTCCAGGAATGTGTTCAGTAAACTCCACATATTTGAGAATGTCCTCGTTTTCCTATTTCTAATTTCTTAACAGTTATAAAATTTGTCCAATGTGTTTTTAAGTTATAGAGAGTGGTTTTGTTAAGTATTCAGTAGGCGCTGTGTGCCTAAGGAGGATATGGCTTCAGTGCTCAGTGCTGCATGTCAGTCGGGCCTCCTGGTCTGAGTGCAGTTCCAGTCCAGCATCTTCTTGCTGATCGTTCTCTGGGCAAGTGTTGTTGAGCACAGGGAATTGGAAATCATTCAGTTACCATTCTGCTGTCTATCTCTGTGATCATTTCTCTTAACATCTGCTTTTATGTTTTGGTGTTCTCATGTAGAGTAACTACAGTCATTAGAACCTCTTTATGAGTCGATTCCTACCTTATTATATAATGCCATTTTGCTTCTAATAACACATTGGAATAAATATTTTTTCTAACAAAAAGTATAACAGTTATTTCTTGATTTGCTCTTTTTTTCCATTCACGTGGAATGCCTTTTGCTTCTTTTCCCTTTTGGCATATGTGTATTCTTAAAGTTGAGATGAGTTTATTGTAGGCAGCTTATAGTTGAATTTTGTGTTTTGTTTATTAATGCATTCTATATTATTTGATTCAGAAATTAAAACTATTCATATTCAAAATAATTGTAAAGGAAAGGGTTTGTTTCATCTTAGCACTTCCACAACACAGTTCATCACTGAGTAAAGTCACGACAGGAACTTAAACAGGAATCTGAAGGCAGGAACTGAAGCAGAGACTACATAGAAGATTGCTACTTATTGACTTGCTCTCCATGACTTGCTCAGCTTTCTGTATTATACAGTTCAGGAGGATCTGCCCAGGGGTAGCACCACTTACAATGGGCCCTCTCAAATCAACATTAATAAGAATATACTCTCACACGCATGATCATAGATGACTCTAATGACATAGAAACCTCTTCAGTTGATGATTCTTCTTCCCATGTGAAATTGAAAACTAAAGATAACTATGGCAGCATTTGTTGCCAGCTTCAGTGGTCACTAGACTCACTAGTACCTTGGCTGCAGTGGTCTCCGAATGTGCCCAGGGGACACAGAATAGTGAAATGCATTCTGGAGAAAAATTATCATATATAGTAGATTAGCAATAAAGATTCCTCAGAGGTATACGCTTCTTAAACAAGAAAAACATTTCCTCTTTTACACACTTAAGCTCAGTAGAGTCTTGATTTTACCTGACATGCTGTCAAGAAATCTTTCCTAGTGCCAAGACGGAAAATATTTGGATTTTTTTGACAATATTAATCTCTTTAAACTATTGCTTTCCTTGGCCCCAACATTCTAAGAGACTTTAGAACCAAACTTCAAGTCTTTCCAAGTCCTGGTGCCCTGCTTTACCCATTTGCTTCTTGCTATAATCCTGAGTAAAAGCAGCCAGCAAGAACCATGGCAAAGCCTGAATACTAGGGCACCTAAACACTTTGCCTTCCAGATTAATTTGTGTTTCTGTCTTAAATAGCTTTCTGCAATGCTTAGGTCATAGACAAAATATAGATAGAGGTTTTGACAAGATAAAACATAAAATGGCCCATAGTCCAATTCCCAAGAGTAGTCTGTGTTCCCATCTGAAACCTCTTGATCCTTTACTGTCCACTTTTGCTGGCTTTCTGGTCTTGTAAACTCCCACCAGAACTGGTCACTAAGCTCAAGTCACAGCATTCTAGATTTCTCTGTCTATGAACTGGTCCAAATTCCTCCTGCAATCTAGTTCCAAATACTTAACATGGTTACATTTAGTCACAGTAATGATCCCACTTGGCTGATGCCAAAAGGATTTTTGTTGCCATGACCACATACAGAGAAGAAACAACAAGAAGGGTTTATTTAACACATGATTTTAGTGACTTCAGTTCATCCTGACAGGCAGAAAGGAATGACAAAGCAGTTGGCACCATAATGAAAAGAAGAGGAAGCGAAGAGTTTAAAGATGAGGTATAAACTTTAAAGCTATGTGCTTAGGGAGTGACCATCCTTACCTGGGTCCCACCTCCGAAAATTTTTGCCACTTCTCAAAATAATGCTTTGACCTGCCAACTAAGAATTCAACACATGAGACTTTGGTGACCACTTCATATCCACACCACAACTAGTATTTATATAGACATTTTGTTATTTATTTTCTGGCTACTTTGTGGATTCTTCGTTACTATCATCTTATCTTAGAAATCTCTGTGGTTTGGTACTTTTCAGTATGGATATGTTTCCATTCCTTTAATTTTCTCTTTTATTTCCTCTTTGGTTTTTATAGCTTTAAAACACGTGTTTGATGTACAGCTTACTTAAAACATCTGTGAGCTATGAAAAAAGTTGCTTAAGCTGATAATTCTTTTTTCTTTTTTATTCTTTAATCTTTTTTTTTACAGTCCAGACTCCCGGTCCACCCTCCAACTGTTCACATCCCATACCTCCTCCCTCCTCCCTCCCCACCAAGTCTCTAAGAGGATGTCCCCATTCCCACCCCCACCAGACCTCCTCACTCCCTGGGACCCCAAGTCTCTCAAGGGTTGGGTGCATCTTCTCTGACTGAGTCCAGACCCAGCAGTCCTCTGCTGTGTATGTGTCAGGGGCCTCATATCAGCTGTTGTGTGCTGCCTGGTTGATAGCTCAGTGTCTGAGTGATCCTGGGGGTCCAGGTTAGTTGACACTGCTGCTCTTTCTACGGTGTTTCCCTCCTCCTCTAAGCTGAGAATTCTGATTTCACAGAAAACTGTGCTCTTTCTTCCTTGTATTTCATGTTTCAATATTGTAATTCTTATAGTGTGTCCATTACTAAGTTGTTCCATCTGTACTTGCTTTAACATTTTTGCATTTCAACATTTGTACTAAACTTATAGATGATTTCTGCACCAATTAAATTCTAATCTACAGATATCACCTTCATCAGTAACGTGTGTGTGTGTGTGTGTGTGTGTGTGTGTGTGTAATCCTGTTATCTCATGATCCTTTGTCTGGCCCTTAAGAACTTTCTTGAGCATTTAGAATAAGGAAGCTTTAGTGAGGATAGTCTCTCAACTGTTATTTGGGGGGAAAAAATCTTTATTGCTGCCCTACATCCAAATGGTAGCTCTGCTGGATTAAATAAACTTTTTCTTTCAACACTTCAAGCATAGCAGTCTATTGTCTTGCAAGGCAAGAGTTCAGCTAAGAAACATGGTAAGAGTCATATAGAGATATTTTTTTATCCTATGGTCCTCTTTTGTACATATATTTTAAAATTTTAGATAGACATTATAAATTCATTATAGATTTTGTGAGCTCAAGGGCATGTGGGATATTCATACATTACATAGTAGTTTTCCTTTACCTTCTTTAGTATATCTCTGTGCAAACAAGTACTCTTTTCTATAGTTACTTGATAGTCTCTGAAGTTCTTGGCTGACCTATGCTTATGTAGGTGGCCTGCGGATACTTATTTAGCATATTGCATTCCTGAGTAACAGTGATATAAATCTTTAGTTTTTTTTTTTTTCATTTAACAGTTAGTATGTGTTTCAACTGATGTCCATTTTTGCATTTCTGAAAAATAAGCAGAATATATTCTGGTTTTGTTTATTGTTGTTAATTCTGTCTAGCAATCAGAAAATCAGTTCCAATTTTAAATGACCACTCCAAAATCATATGCAAAGTTGGTAGCTACATTATTATAGAAGTTCAAATAACTCAAGACAGTGTTGGTCCATCTATAACAATGTTCCCCCTGTACCATGTGGCTACATCTCTAGATTCCCGTGGGTAGTCCTAGTGTATTACATTCTGAGATATTTCTATTAACTGTGATGAAGACCTGGTTGTCATGTCCATGAACAAATAGTCATAAAGACATAATCCAGTCTAAAAATACCAAATAGAAGAAGATTGCTCTATAGTCATTCCAGGACTGTTGTTTTACAAATGGGAGAGCATTCTCTAGAGAATAAAACAAATAAACAGGGCAGGTACAAAGATAAATAGAATTAAAGACTTTTTGCTCTGCAAATGAATTAAGTGAAGTTCTTTTCATACTACCTTGTGATGATACATGTATACATGTTTACGTCAGCATATGCATTTATTAATTCTGTGGGATGATGAGCACTGTTAGCTTATTTATCTTTATAAGGACTTCTCTGTTGTCCCATATGTGGCTGCCAGGGTCTTCTCAGGCTTCATGACATGGCTTCCAAATGAGTCAACCTGAAATAAGATATTGTTCTCTAAGAAACAGCCAGTATCTTGCTTTCTACTTTACACCACACACCAAAGTATCCCAGAAATCTTAAATTTTAACATGACAGTCCTTTCTGCTAGTCATTTGGAAGTTGATCCCTAGGAAATAATATTTTCCACAATGGATGTATTTCAGAATATGTGGGAAGCTTCCCCTCAGAGATTTAAGTTGTAATTGAGATATTTATAAGCTTTGGAGAAAAAGGAATGATCTTTTAAAGAGTTTTAGTCTTTGTTGGATTGATTAGCAGTTGCAATCTCAGACTGATTTCTTTAGTACTGCTTTGCTTCATATGTTACTTACAAATGGACATGAAGAGCAGCTTATAAGAGGAATTACAGTTGAAAAACAAAGTTTCAATAGACAGACTAAAAACACCATGTTTATATGGAGTTACTTAACATAGAAATTCTGAGATTTTTGAAAATAATAGCTTGTCTAGCAATTATTAATTTTTAGGTAACAGCAATTAAGTTTTTCAGACAGATACCTATTCTGCTTAACACATTTGAATTTGATTTAGTTAGAAACATTATCAAACCAAACTGTGTGATTTTCATGAGATGAAGGACCACACACTCGCCAAAGCTCAAGGAGGAATCGTTTACTGTGGATCCTATCCAATGTTATGGAGTTCTGCTGCCCAAAAACATAGTTTTGAAAGATGAGGCTAGCTTTATTAGTGATGTGCTAGATGAGTTTTTTCCAAGTGAGAGAGGTTTGCTAGTGTTGTCAGTCCAAACAAATTTTATTAGGCTAAATTATTTTTAGGTAAAACTGTGGACTCTTTCCAATTTGTTCTATGTCCAAAAATCTCAGCACTCTGAAATTTGTTTTGTTTTCTTGAAAGAAAATATTCTCTTTGTTTCCTTCTCTTTCTTACTATGATATTATTTAAGGTAAAAACACATTATTGTTTCAAATAGAGTTGGGGCCAAGGAAATTGTGGGTGCAGCTATGTTTTCCTATGCATATCCAGCGTGGCCACTTCTCTTCCTGTGACAATGGTAACAGAATGAACCTACAGTTTTTATCTAACACTGATATGTGCCTGTACTGACAAACTTTAGCATGTTTACATGAATTCAGTAGTTCCTCCTGTTCTTATTAGGCAGACTTCCATTTATCATTGACCACACAAACTCACCGGTTGTATGTCATAGATTAAGCCCCATACAACTGCTCCCCAACATTTCTTTAAATTATAAACTAAGACATGTTCAAGGCTTCAGTGTAATACACAGAAAGACTCCATCTCCTCTTACCAACCTTGGGAGCCCCTAACTAACTCCCTAAGGACGATCCTCTTGCTCAAGAGAGACTGGCTTGTTTTCAAGTCTACGAAGCCAGCCAGAGGACTAAGGCTAAGTTTAGACAGCTAAAAATAAAGTGAAAACTTGGATTTTAAAGTTATTATTATTACTTAAAATCCACTTTAAAATGTTCTTATATAGTGGTGCAAGATCAAATTAATAAAATTTCATTGTTAAGTCTGGTTTTGGCTCAAGCAAAGTCAAGAGATCCCCTGATACTTTCGTTCTCTTTAAAACCAAGTGTACACAGTTCTTGTTGGAGAAATAAAAAGTATAATTTACCTACTCTCTTCAATCTCTTGACATTTTCTTGTTTAAATTTGTTTTGAGCCTAAACAGTTGACCTATTATTATCCATAGCATGCAGACACATTCTTTTATAAAAAGAATATTTTTATTGATGTGCATTTATCTATGGATACTTAACTTTTAAAAAAGTATTATATTTTTTAAATCAAGACTTACATGTTTAAAATCAAATTCATGAAAAATAGCAACTCCAGCCTTGCTCTTCTATTTTCATGAAGAAAATATCAAGTTTTATAGCAGCTGGAAAACTAGGAGGCAGATATTCCCTGTCCTTATCTAAATTACAAATGTTAATTTTTATGAATCTCTTCTAATAAGAAATACTTACTCTATTAAGGATGTCACAGTAGTTTTAAAGAATGGGTTTTATTGACTACATTTCAATAAATCCCAAAAATGTATTTTAGTAATATCTATCTTTTAGAAAGGGATTGCAAGCAGGAGGTAGGAAAAGGAACACCTTGAACAATGAGGTTAACTCCAGAGAATCTTGGAGCACCTATAAATGCAGGAGAGGAAGACATGAGAGGCTATAGAATCAAGATCATAGAGAGAGGTGAACCAGCTTAGGAGTAATGGAAGTAAAGGCCTGCATATCCAACATCATACCCCCTGCCCTTTCCAGGCAATTATAGTCTACTCTAGCCCAGCAGAAGTTCACTCTATACAGAAAAATTAAGCAAAATATGCATCTATCTATGCAGGGTTCCTGCACCAAGCCCATGTCAATGAGCTCCCACGCTGGAGACTTAGCTAGCCTCTACTGGCCTGGGCTACAGAATAACATGGGAGTAAATCTTAAACTCTTCACTCCTGAGAAAAAGCAACTACAATGGGATGTCATGTGTTCAACATCTTGACTGTGGTAAACATTTTGTAATGTGCATTTATATCAATTTACCACAATGTTCATTTAAATATATCTTTTCCCAATTACACTACAAGAAATCTGGAAATAAGAGGCTGTTTGTTTACATGTAAATGAATTATGGGGATGAATGTAAACATACTTAAAACATGAATGACAGACAGTTCAAGAACTTCATAAGAAATGTGCCCTCCTAATTTTGCCTAATTCTCAATAGAGTTCAGGTTTGGAGATTGAGTAGATCTAGGGGATAATGAATAAACCTGCTCAATTTCCAGATCAGTTCCTTGAGTGCTAGAAAGCCTAGTCCTATTTGTTTCTAAATGCTTAGCCTTCATCCTAGGTCCTGCCTAGGTCTTAGTGTTAAATTCCTAACTTTTGTCCTGGGTGCTCAGCCTTGATCCTCAGTATAGAGTAATAAGCTCAGGCCATATATTCTTATCCCTGGTTGTGTACACTAAGCCCTGGTCCTGAATGTTCAGCTTTGGTCCTGGAGTTTAGTCTTGATCCTGGTGTTCAGCGCTAGGTCAGCTCAGGATGTTCAGCCTTGATCATTATTTGTCTCATATGCTCCACCCTGTTCCTGGTATTCCTATCTGCTCTTGGATGACATTCCTTTTTTTTTTTTTTTTGAGGTTGAAGAAATAGTTTTTATTTCTGTAGCTACTCTTTCCATTTTCTTACCTCTCTTTTGGGCACTCATCATAATCCCTCCAATACTATTCTTTCTTTCTTTCTTTTTTTAAATTTATTTAGTTATTTAAATCACACCATAATTTACTTATTTACACAGGGGTTATAAACACAAAAAGGCAGGATGTGGGGAAGGGAATGGCACCGGAGCATAGGTGTTCAGGGGGAGTACAGATACCTTTCAGAACAGGGTATCAGCTGGGTGTAGGTTCAGGGGACAGGTCACTATGACTCTGCCTATGATTCACTTGTCCTTATCTAAGTTGGTACTGTCCACCGAGGCTGCCTATTTATAAGACCTATGACTATTTGGGCTGGTAAATTTCCACAGAAGCTGCCTGTTTACAATAGCTTATAGCCTGCTGTTTCAGTGTTTTTCCACAGAGACCCAAGACTTGGTGTTAGCATGCATGTATGTCAGGACTATTGCTGACTTTAGGCCTATGGTTGATTTTAGGCCTTTAGGGTATATGTAGGGTTGTTCCTGACATCTCCTCCCTTCTCTAAGTATAGAAGGGCCTTGGCGATTCTATTCTTGTGAAGGCGGGGATAGAGGCCTGACCTCCAATAATTGAAGGGGACTCTGTAATGGCTCAGGTCCTCCTGTCATTGTCCAGTGAGGCATGAGGGCCATACCCATTGGATGACATTCCTATTCTTTGTGCTCACTTTCAGTCCCAGGATGCTCATCCCTGGTCCTCAGTGCTTATCCCTGATCCTGAATGCTCAGCCTTAGTTTTAGATGTTTAGTCTTGATCCTGGATACTTAGCTTTGGTCAGGGGAGCTCAGGCATAGTTCTAGGATGTTTAGCTCTGATCTTGTATTCTCAGCCACAGAACAACTAACACATTTGTGGTTTGCATGAGAGTCATATAGATTTTGAAGTCTAGACTCTTCCACTACATCATTTTCCTTCTGGGGCCTTCCAGGATGGAACCGTGCCCATTTAATGCAGCTCATTTGCAAATTTCTACCAAAATTCTGACATACTACTACTTATAAGCTCCAATGATTGGATACTTTTCTATAGTGAAGAAGCTGATAATAATAAAAATGTTATTGTCTCTATCCCTTTGCTGTACTAATGACACTCAGTCCCATGTTTCCATGGGTGACTTAGTCCAAGTAGAATATGAGAAAGGCAGATAGATATTTTGCATTTTTTTATTAAACAAAATGTGCTGAGCTGAAAGATGATAGAAACAGTATGTACGTCTCAGTGCTCAGAACTCTACTGCTTGGGATTTCACTGACGGTGATATATCAACAGACTCAGTGAGATAAAAATTCATACGATTTAGAAAGGAACTAGAGAGAGCTCTCACCAACTGTGTGAGAACATCAGGGAAAGCAGTCTTTAAAACTGCTATTGTTTAGGTTCAGTTAAGAAACTAACTACCGCTAGGGATAGTGGTCCTTGCAGAGTGCCCACAGAGCACACAATTGAAACTACGACACTATGAGAAGATAACCACCAGGAAGACAGCAGCCTAGGGGTCCTAGAGGCCACGATATTTCTAAAACCAGCATCAGAACCCTGAAAGATACTGGATGAGAACAGTGACATATGTGAATACTCTAGTCATATCTTAGTAATAATGATCTTGAACTGTATTTTTGTGACTGATAACTAGTATATAACATAAGGACAAAATATCCAGCAATTGTTATGGGATTTGAGATCTCTGTCTATTTCTTTCAGCTTGGTCCTATTTTAGAAGCACTCCTCTCTGCGCTATGCTGTGTCCAGCATGACTTGGTACTCGAGTCTTGACTAGGAGTGATGAAGGAATGAAGAAAGGACAGACTGAAAAAAAATGACATATACAGGGACATAGAAAATCTGGCAATATGTGGGCTATTTGCACTCTGATGGAGTAGTGCCAAGTTGAGTGTGGGGTGCAGGCAGGATTAGCTAGGGAGCAGCAGTGTCCTCATGGCAGAGAACTCAGTTCCTACAAGAAGCTGCCTGTATATCCCCACTGGGTGTGAAACCTTCACACACCCTTTGAAAAAACTAAAAATTGCACCATTTAGCAAAGAAGATGGTTGCAGTCAAGATTTTCACTTTCCAGTGCCATTTTATACAGATATATCCTAAGAAATCATTGAAAGTATGTACGGTTCCATGTAGCTGCAGGCCCAGCCAATTGGGCTGGCATCAGACTGCAGTAGGGCATGCAGATGACTCAATTAATAAGCCTCGGTGATGGTTATGTGACATGGGCCCAGAATGAGACCTCTGACACAAGGCAGAGCTATCTCCAGGATAAGGAGGAGACAGGCAGCTTCATATGCTGGATGACCCCTCTCCTCCTCCAGGGCACTGAGCTCACTATGACTGTAGAACCCCAGACACATGTTGTTCTATGCTGAAGTTCTATTTCTTTTCATTGTTCCTTCTTTTCACATAAAGCATGATGCAGAGGACTCAAAGTTGCCTTTTCACAACATATTATGGTCAAGGAAAATATTTGGATGTATCGTTTAAACAAAATACAGTACTATCAGCCAGTTACTAAACTTGCCTGCCTAATTTCAAAGGCTTCTCGGAGTTGTGTCTTGGGTGGGTGGAGAAAGATTAGTTCCTCTCTAGCTAGGTACCTGGGCTCCCTTTTTCTACCTTTAAATGGAAAGAGTCACATTTAAAAAAGCTTTTTAGAGCATCTCTCATCTAGTTACTAACTTTTAATCTTCTCCAGGACAAAACTACTCTTCTTTTCTATAAACAAGAGAAGGTGATCAGTGGGCTAAGGGTCTGTGAGTGAGATATCTATAGCCCACATTCGCCTAGGAACTTCACTGTTTAAGCACCTTGGCTCCTCCACCCGTCTCATAGTTCTGCTTCCTAGACCTAAAGCACAGACGACCAAGACCATCTTGTAGGACAGTGCCCACAAGCCCAGGCTCTGTGAATAACTAAGTTCTTGGAGCCATGAGAAGAATCATTCATAAAATGTATGGTTACTACTGTAATCAACAAGATCTGGTTTGAAAGTATTTTAGGGACCAATACAGTCAAATAACCTGGACCATTGGGGGCTCCCAGAGACTGAACCACCAACCAAAGAGCATACATGGGTTGGACCTAGGCCCCTGCAGCATATGCAGCAGATGTTCTGCTTTGTTTCATGTGGGTCCCAATAATGAAGTTGGGGCTGTCCTTGAATCTATTGCTTGCCTGTGGATTCCATTCTTGTCTGGCTTCAGCAGGAGAGAATGTGCCTAGTCCTGTAGTGACTTGATATGCCAGGGTGGGTTGGTACCCAGTGAATCCTCTCCTTAATCAGAGGAGAAGGAGAATATAGGGGAGAGGCTGTGTGGGAGAGGAGGGAGAAGAGGCTGCATTCAGGATATAAAGTAAATATAAAATAAACAATGCAATAAAACTGTGTTAATCCAGTTGTCAATCCTATAACAGAAAGCCACCAACTAAGTCAATTATAAACATGTGATGCCTGCATAACAGAGGCCTGGATATCCACAAACAGGGCACTGACTCTTGTGGATAATGTGAGAGCTGAGTATAGTATGTTGGGAGCAAAGACAAGCTGTAAAGACAGAGAAAGGGTGAGATAAATGTCTGTGAGGAGCATAGCCTCCATACTATCTCTTCCCCTATATGTCATAGATCCTTCTCAGGCAAGGCCCTTCACCTTTTGAGGACCTACCTCTAAATACCAATAAGATGGCACTTAAATTCAGTATGCATTTAGAAGGGTCTCAGGGCAGTTTTCTTACTCCTCTTTGTCTAAAAGACAAAAACCAAACTTTAGTTAAATCCCTTTCGCTCTTTTCCCCATAGAGAAATGGTTAATGGTTGGTAACTGGGGTCATGGCTGTCAAAGGAAGAGTGATTTCCCCAGTGGCCAGTTCTACTTTTTCTGAACAAAATGGCATTCTGTTGTCCAGTAGCGTATCATAAGAATGGCTCTACTACTGAGCCTTCTTTCCTGTCTCAATAGAAGTGCATGCTAGCTGCAGTTTCTCCAGGGGCCCAATGCATTTGGGCCAAATTAGTTGTATTATGAGAATACATACAAGGAAAGAAATCTTGAAGGAACAAGAAAGAGGAAAAACAGAAGGAAAGGGGCAGGAGAAGAAAGGAGAACAAAGGGAAAGAAGGAAGAGGAAACATTTGAGGCTAAATGCCAGGAGGTCTTAAGGAGGAAAAAGGTGTCCAGATCAAGTGCTTTGAGAACTTCAGATCCCTTTATTTTGTGAAGTCGTCAGCAACCCCTATACTTTAGCAGAGAAGGGAAGTAAAGTAACTCTATGCCAGCTCACTGTGGTCACCAAGGCCATTTGAATGTCTTGGCTTCCATTCCCTCACCTCTGTACTCTCCTACAATGATCTGATGCATCTGAACTCATCCTTGTCCCCCAGAGCATGATCTGGCCTGTCAGTTACCACTCAGCCCAGATGATTAACTGCATGTAGTTCTAGCTGCCCAAGAACAGGACTGTACTCTGGGGCTGTCTTACATTCACTCTAGTCTTCAACGAGGCACGAACATTGTGTTGCCAAACTTGTATCGAGATCATCGAGGTAAGTTCTACAGTCTTCTGTGGCTTAACTTTTTGCAGTGACTTAATTGTAATTATATTCTTCATGTGATTAGATGGATAAAATGCAAAAATATAAAATCATTTTAGATGGCAATTCTGCTGCTGACTGCCTCTGGCATCACTGAGACCACTAAAGACTATGCCATAGCTATGTGGAAGGTCCCTCTTACCCTTAAATGGAATGGCCCGGACCCAGTTCTCATATGGGGCTGAGGACTGATATGCCTGTTTGACACCACAGAAGGCACAGCTAAATGGCTGCCAACAGTTTAATGGAATAAATAGATACCCCCACAAGGCCAGGTCCAACTATAAATAAGACGAATAACAATTGACCTCCAGGGAAGAGAAATCTCCCTGAGAATTCCCTTCTTTTTCCTTTCCAGGTAAAAATGAAACAACCGTGATGTCTGCTGGTAGAAGCTGAAATCCTGATGCTGGCCTCCAGACTTATACTACTCAGACCTTTGATGGGCCATTGACAAGGACACCAAACAGCTAGAGATTGACATCACTAATTTGAAGAAATCCCTCGTTTCGATGTCTTGAAATGATCTCCAAAAATTGCAAAGGACTTTATCGGACTTGATTTACTCTTCTACAATAGAAAAGACTGTGTACAGCTCTTGACTGTGTACAGCCCTTAAAGAAGAATGTTGCCCTTACATAGACAAGGCAGGGATGGTTAAAGAGAACATGAAAAAGGTCAGAGAAGGCCCAGAGAAAAGACAGAGAGAGAAAGAGAAAGAGAAAGATCAGAGCTGCTACAAGGACTGTTTTTTCAACCTCTCCATGGTGTCAACCCCACTTCCTCCCATCTTGGGACCATTAATTGGGTTATTTTTGCTGATTCTTTTGGTCTCGGGCTTTAAATAGGCTGACTAACTTTGTGATACAACGGATAGATAATTTGGTAGCAAAACCTATTCAGACACATTATCATAAGTTAGCTATGGAGGACCACAAGACTCAAGATGAGGTTGTTACTTTATCCAGGGTGTTCCTCAAACCCATCTCCACCTAACCTAAAAGAGGGGACTTCTGCCCCTAGGCCAAGCAGAGAGATGCTACCCAGAACCCTCTCTAACTGGTGATATGACAATCTCCTATAACCAATAAAACTAAATATTTCAAGACACTAAGAGGGCTTAGTGAACACAAACATAGGATCAAGGGCATACTGGGACAAAGGGCAAGAAGATCTCTGAAGGAAAACAAATTTAACTCTAAGAATATGAAATCATGATCAGGGAGGACCAAGGTCAAAGACATTCTTGTTTGTTTGTTTGTTTACAGGCAAACCAAAAATGTTTTTATTAAGGAAAAGAAGAATGTAAAGTTACTATCCTGGAACTTCTGTTGCACTAATTTTGGTGGTGGGTCCTAGTCCACTGGTGCTCATCAACATGTCAGCATTCTCATCACTTATCCCTCATAGTTTGCCTTGGTTTGTACTGATGTTAATGGATCCATACTCCTCAGAAGACATCTTGGGATGAGATACATCCAAATTTTACTCTTTAGAGATCTTGACCAGCTTTATTTTCTCCATCAGTTAAACAATTAAAAAGTCTAGAAAATTCTCAGACACAGCAGGTAGCAACAGGTACTTCTCCCAGAGTCAGAGGAAGACTTTCTGCAGGGTAAAGGGAGGACTGAAAACACAAATCTATTTGGTCTGTGCAGGGCTGGGGTTTTAATAGGTTTTGCTTGGTTGGGGCAGATCTCCTATTCATAATTTTGGGTTGATTAGATCTATCAAAGAGAAGGAAGCTGATAGGGCCCCAGGTTCAGGTAAACATGTTCAGTACTAGCTTTTAACATACCTGAGCAAACTGTACTGGTCAGATAGAAGAAGGGAGGGGGGATGTTCAAGAAGTAAAGATCCAACAGGCCTTTGTCTCTTGTCAGCAGGGTGAAGAGAGAACCAGAAGTATACTATCTTTCTTATTTATCTATCACTAATTTCCTACTTTTAGGGATCCTTCTCCCAATTCCTCAGTTAAGTGTAAGCAATAATTTTCCCTTTTATTGAAAATAGATTTTTTTTTCTCATTCAAACATCCTGATTACAGTTTCCCCTTCCTCTACTCTATCCCTTCACCTCCTTCTCATCTGGATTCCTCCCTTTCTGTATTAGAAAAGAAATGCTTCTAAGATATAATAACAAAATATAACAAAATAAAATTTAATAAAATAAATAAAAATTCATCGCATCAAAGTTGAACAAAGCAAACCAACAGAAGGAAATGAGCCCTAAGAAAAGACACAAGAAGGAGAACTCACTCATCACATACTGGGACATGCATATACATACAACCTGAAGGAGATAACATATGCAGAGGACCTGGTGCTACTGGGACATCCACATACATACTAACCTGAAGGATATAACATATATGCAGAGGACCTGGTGCTGACCTATTTTGACTCTGTGTTTGTTGCTTCAGTCTCTGGAAGTTCATATGAGTTTTGCTCAGTTACATTTAGAGGGCCCTGTTTTACTGGTATCCTTTTCCTCTCTGACTCTTACATCCTTTCTAACCTTACCATCTGCAGAGTTCCTTGAGCTCTGACATGGGTTATTTAATGGCTACATTCCATTTAGAGCTATGTGTTCCAAGGGATGTGTAATGTCTGGCTGTGGGTCTCTGTATTTGTTCCTACCTGATAGAGGACGAAATTTCTTTGATGTTGGCTGAATAATGACCAGATCTATGAGATGTAAATATCATGGGAAGGTTCATTATTACTACTTTAAAAAGACACAAGTAGTATTGGTTTACCTAGTCTCTGCTATCTAGTCTCGATTGTCATCTAAGCATAGGAACTGGCTCATCCAGGGTGTGCCTTAAATCAATCAGATATTGTTGTACTCCATGAGCTTTGTGACACTATTGTCCTATTTTTCAGCAAGACAACATTAGTCAAAAGTTTTTGTCTGGTTGGGTTACACTTCTCTTTGATAGCCTGAAGAGTACTTCCATACTAAAGCCTTGAATAGGTGAAAGCTCTAGTAGTACCAGCTGACTAGTGGGTGTTTTCTTTAGCGATAGAGTCTTGCTGCCAGTTTCCAGAGAGCAGCCTATTATCTTGGCAATAGCCTGGTGTTTGGGGATTTCCACTGGATACCTTTGGTCAATCACAGGATTAGATGTAAAACAATCTTACTACTGGAAGTTTAATTGTTTAACTGATGGAGAAAATAAAGCTGGTCAAGATCTCTAAAGAGTAAAATTTGGATGTATCTCATCCCAAGATGTCTTCTGAGGAGTATGGATCCATTAACGTCAGTACAAACCAAGGCAAACTATGAGGGGATAGGTGATGAGAATGCTGACATGTTGATGAGCACCAGTGGACTAGGACCCACCACCGAAATTAGTAACAAAATTAGCAACAGAAGTTCCAGGATAGTAACTTGACATTCTTCTTTTCCTTAACATCCACATATAGTGACAAGAGATGGTCAACTCCTACTATTTGGAGATTTCATTAGATCTTCTCAGATCTTCATATAGTTTAGGAGATTGCCACAGTACTAGGTTTCCACACCACCCTCAAATACCCCTCAGTTCCTTCTCCCTCCCTACTTGATCACCCATTCCTGTCTATCCTACCCCCAGTCCACCAATGAAATCCATTCTATCTCCCCAGCCCAAGGATGTTCATGTGCCCTTGTCTCAATCTCTTTCTCTGTACCTAACTTCTCTGCGTCTACGATTTGTAGCTTGGTTGTCATTTACTAACAGCTAACATCCACATATAAATAAATTCATATCATATTTATCTTTCTGGATATGAATTACCTCAAATTTTTTCTAGTCTCATTTGCCTGTAATTTTCATGATGTCAGTTTTTAACAGCAGAGTAATATTCCATTGTGTACATGTACCACATTTTTTTTTTTATCCATTCTTCTGCTGATAGACACGTAAGTTGTTTGTAATTTCTGGCTGTTATGAATAGAGCAGTAATGAGCATGGTTGAACAAGTGTCCTTGTGGTAGGATGAAGTGTCCTTTAGGGTTTATGTCAAAGAGTAGTATAATTGAATCTTGAAGTAGATAGATTCCCATCTTTCAGAGGAACTGCCATACTGATTTCCAAAATAGCGTTCAAGTTTGTACTCCCACCAGCAATGAATAGGTAGGTGTTTCCCTTGTTTCCCATCCTCGTCAGCATGAGTTGTCACTTGTGTTATCGTTCTCATACATCCTGACAGGTGTAAAGTGAAATCTCAACATAGTTTTGATTTGCATTTTCCTGATGGCTAAAGATGTTGAACATTTTTACAAAGTAATTTTGCCATTTGAGTTTCTTTGATTGAGAATCCATTTTTAGTTGGATTATTTGGTCTTTGATATCTAGTTTCTTAATTATTTATATATTTTTGGTATTAGTCTTTTATTGGCTGTGAAGTTGGTAAAACTCTTTACCCATTCTGTAGACTGTCACTTTGTCTGAATGATGGCTTCCTTTGCCTTACAGAAGCTTTTCAGTTTCATGATGTTTCATTTATTAATTGTTGATCTTTGTGCCAGCACTAACAGTGTTCTCTTTGGAAAGTCATTTTCTGTGCCAATGAGTTCAAGGCAACTCTTGGCTTTCTCTTCTGTCAGAATTGGTGTATCTAGTTTTATATTGAAGCCTTTGATCCATTTGGAACTGAGTTTTGTGCAGGATGGTAAGTGTGGATCTATTTGCAGTTTTCTACACTTACCTTGTTTGACCAGCATCCTTTGTTGAAGATTCTGTCTTTTCCCAGTGTGTATTTCTGAATTCTTTATTAAAAAAAAAACAGGTGTCCATAGGTGAAGATTTATGCCTTAAGTCTTCAATTTGATCCATTGGTCAACATGTATGTTTTATGTCAATATCATGCTGTTTTTATTGCTCAGCATTTTTGGATTGCTCAGGATTGTTTTAGCTATCCTGTTTTTTTTTTTTTTTTCCATATGAAGTTGAGAATTATCCTTTCAAATCTGTCAAGAATTGTGTTGGAATTTTGATGAGGATTGCATTGCATCTGTAGGTTGCTTTTGGTAGAATGACCATTTTTTTTTAGTATGTTAATCCTATGAACCCATAAGCATGGGACATCTTTCTATCTTCTGATATCTTCTTCAATTTCTTTCCTAAAAGACTTGAAGTTTTTATCATATAAGTCATTCAGTTGCATGGTTAGCATTACACCATGATATTTTATGTTATTTGAAGCTATTATGAAAGGTTTTGTTTCTGTGGTTTCTTTCTCAGTCCATTTGTCATTTGTATATAGGAGGTCTACTGATTTTTATGAGTTATTTTTGTATCCAGCTACTTTTCTGAAAGTGTTTATCAACTGTAAGAGTTTCCTAGTGGAATGTTTAGGGCCAGTTATGTATACTATTACATCATCTGCCACTAATACTTTGTCTCCTTCCTTTATACTTTGTATCCCATTGGTCTCCTTCAGTTTCCCTATTGCTCTAGCTAAGATTTCAAGTACTATACTAAATAGGGATGGAGAGAGTGGATAAGCTTGACTTGTACCTGATTTTAGTGGAGTTGCTTTGTATTTCTTGCAATTATTTAAGTTGATGTTGGCTATGGACTTGCTGTACACTACTTTTATTATGTTGAGGTATGCTGCTTGTATCCCCAATCTCCCTAGGACTTTAAACATGAAGGAGTGTTGGACTTTAAGCAAGGGATTTTTTCAGCATCTAATGAGATGATCATGAGGTTTTTGTCTCTCAGTCTGTAAAGTTACATTTGAAATGGTGAATTACATGTATCGATTTATGTGTGTTGAACCATCCCTCCATTTCTGTGATGAAGCTTACTTGATGGTAGATGATCTTGTGTTCTTGAATTCACTTTGTAGGTATTTTATTGAGAATTTTTGTACCTTTGTTCATAAAGAAACTTGGCCTGCAATTCTATTTCTTTGTTGGGTATTTATGTAGTTGGGTAACTGTGGCCTTGTAAGATGAATTGAATAATGGTCTTTTTGGTTTTATTTTGTAAAATAATTTGAGGAATATTGGTGCTAATTCATCCTTTGAAATTCTAGTAGAATTCTGCATTAAAACCATCTCACCTTGGGCTTCTTTTGCTTGGAAGACTTTTAGTAAATGTTTCTATTTTGCTAGGGGTTATAGGTTTATTTAATTGTTTATCTGATTTTGATTTAACTTTGGTAAATGGTATCTATCCAGAATATTCTCCAATTTCTTTTAGATTTTCCAATCTGGTGGAGTAAAAATTGTTAAAGCATGTCCTTCTGGTGCTCTGGATTATCCCAGTGTCTGTTGTCATGTTCCCCTTTTCATTGCTGATTTGCTAATTCGGATATCATTTGTCTACCTGTTTAGTTAATTTGGATAAAGGCTTGTTGATCTTATTGATTTTCTCAAAGAATCAAATGCTAGTTTCATTGATTATTTGCATTGTCCCTTTTTTTCTATTTTATTGATTTTAGCCCCAAATTTGATTATTTCTTGCTATTTATTCCTTTTGGGTGGGAGTTCTTCTTTATGTTTTAGAGCTTACAGATGTTCTGGCAAGTTGCTAGTACACTCTAGATTTTGTTTTGTTTTTGTTTTTTAATGTGGACAGTGCTGTGAACTTGTTTTCATTGTGTCATAAGTTTGGGTATGTTGTATATTCATTTTCGTTCAGTTCTAGAAAGTCTTTAAATTTTTTTAAAATTTTCTTAATTTCTGTCTTGACCCATTTTTTAACCAATAGTGAACTAGCTATTCAGTCTCCTTAGTTCATGAGTTTTCTGGTTTTGATTTTGTTGATCTACAGCTTTAATCTATGGTGGTCTGATAGGATACAGGGAATTATTTTAACTTTCTTGTATTTGTTGAGACTTACTTTGCGTTTGAGCAGTTAGTTTTGGAGAAAGATCCATGAGGCACAGAGAGGATATATTCTTTTGTGTTTGGGTTAAATGTTCTGAAAATATCTATTATGTCCATTAGATTTGTAATGCTTGTTAGCTCCAGCATTTCTCTGTTTAGTTTTAGGCTGGGTGACTGTATATTGGTGAGATTTGGGTATTAAAGTCTACCACTATCAATATATGAGGGTCCATATGGGATTTAACCTCTGGTAGCATTTCTTTTACAAACTTGGGTGCCCTGGTGTTTGGGGCATAAATGTTATTGAAACGTCATATTGGTGAATTTTTCCTTTGATGAATATGTAGTGGCCTTCTCTATCTTTTTTGATTAGTTTTTATTTGAATACTGTTTTGTTAGGTATTAAAAATGCTACACCAGCTTATTAGTTGGTAATAGCCTTTTCTAACCCTTTACCCTGAAATATGATGTCTCCTGTTTATTGATGTGTATTTCTTGGATGCAGAAAAAGGATGAATCCTGTTTTCATATCCATTCATTTAGTCTGTGTTTGTGTGTGTATATGAACATGAATTCATTTTATTGAGAGATATCAGTGACTGATTATTGTTTACTACTGTTATTTTGTTGTTGTAGTGGTGGTGGTGGAGGCAGAGATGGTGGCAGAGGTGGTGGTATGTGTGTTTCCTTTTCTTTTGATTTTTTTGTAAGATTATTTACTTCCTATGTTTTTATGGTTACAGTTAACCTCCTTATGTTGGAATTTTCCTTCTAGCACCTTCTGTAGGGCTAGATTTGTAGATAAATATTGACTAAATTTGGCTTTACTAAGGAATATCTTATTTTCTCCATATATGGTGATTGAAAGTTTTCTGGTTATAATAGTCTGGGCTGTCCAGGCCCTTCTTGTTTTTGGAGTATCTAACTGAGAATTCAGGTGTAACTTTATATGTTACTTTGTCTTTTTCTTTTGCAGGTGTTAATATTTTTTGTTCTGTACATTTAGTGTTTTTATTATATGCTGATGGGACTTTCTTTTCTGGTCCAACCTATTTAGTGTTGTGTATGATTTTTGTATCTTTATAGGCAGCTCCTAGTTTAGGTCAGGACTATTTTCTACTATCATTTTATTGAAGATATTTTCTGTGTCTTTGCACTGTATTTCTTCTCCTTCCTTTTGTCCTGGATATTTTGTTTCAGAAGATTTTTAGATCTAAGATTTTGTTTAACTGATGTATCTATTTCTTCTACTGCATCTTCCATGCCGGACACTTCTCTTCTATCTCTTGTATTTTATTGGTGAAGCTTGCCTCTAGTTCCTTTTCAAGTTCCTACATTTTTCATTTCCAGAATTAGATTATTTTGGGTTCTATTTATTGATTTTTATCCCATTATTTCCATTATTTTGGTTTAGAACAGTTTTATTCACTTCCTTACAATGTTTGTTTATGCTTTTCTGGATTTCTTTAAGTAATTTAGTCATTTCTTCCCACTGTGTTTTCCTGGATTTCGTTAACAAGATTTATTCATTTCTTCTTTAAGGACCTCTTTAATCTTCATAAAGCCTGCCTTAAGGTATGTTTTTCTTGTTTGTCAGCTATGCTGGAACATTCTGGGTCTTCTCTTGTATGGCTGATGGGCTCTAGTGGAGGCACATATGGCCCTGACTGTTACTGATTGTGGTTTTACTCTGGCATCTAGTCATCTGCTTGGGAAAATATAAATTCTAGGTGCTGATATTTGGTTTTGTCTTTGTTGAGTGGATGCTTTGTTCCTTGTTTTTTGTTTTCTCTCTGGATTTTTGGAGAGTGTATTGGCTGTGTGTTGGCTCTTGAGAAATTTTCTAAGGACCTGATAGGTGTGGCCACTGGGGATTCCAGATAAAATGTTTCTATTTATGAGGAGCTGACGCATAGAAATGGGGATAAGCTGGGGGTCTGAAAGGAGTCACATGAGGGAGAAAAACAGAATGTTCATCCAGAATCTTCTTACTTAGTCTCTTCGGAATAAGGGCCAAGGCTGAAGAGAGGTCACTGCAGAAGATCTGTTAAGAGCTGGAGGATTGGATCTGCAGGAATGGAAGGTGGGGGATGATCTGCTGACAGTCTACCTGCTTTCCTGGCAGAAGTAGTCTGGGTTAGCAGGGTGAGCCTGCTGGAGTTGGAGGTTGAGATAAAGCAATGAATTGGGGGAGGGAGGTTAGGAGGAGAAGGCATATGGTATCCATAGGGGATATGGACAGAGTAGAAAGGAAGACTTCAGCAGGTGTTCCATGGCAGAGCTAGGAATAAGAGTAGGGGATTGGACTTGGAGGAGAGGAAGAAGAGGAGAAGATCTACAGTCAGCCCACCTGCTTCCCTGGCAGGAGTGGCCTTTCTAAAAATTTCTCAGTCTTACAAACATACCTTCTTTTTTACAATGCAAATGTAACAATGGAGAAGAGGCCAGATATCATCTTGAGCAATATGCCTGCCACAATGATATTCTAGTGTAATTTTCTGCATTTCTCTACATTCATGTGTCAGAATGTGTAATGTAGTATAACATACAGACAAATGAATATATGTGGTATGTTTACAACATAATCATGAGCATGCTTTTATAGTCATATGGTTTTCCTTCACTGAGAACAAGAATCAGAATTATTCTTACGAAAAGATCTTTCTTCTTTCTGTCTGTCCCCCTCACACACTGTGAACAGCTTGAGGCAGAGACATGTCCTGTACCACATGGACCTTAGGCTGCTTGCACCCTAGGTTTGTTTTCCTGGGGTCAGCGCTCTACCCATTAGTGCTACCTCTCCTTTCCCCTTTCTTCTTCAAGAATGTGCTCACCCAGGGCCATAGCTGGTTTTAGAGTTTCAGCTCTGGTCTCTGGAATTTGCAATAAATAGCTTCTTATGTACTTTTTGCCACACTCGAAAGTGTTACTCTATCAGTACTCCCTGATGTGAATCCTGGATCAGCTCCTGGGAAAGGCAATACAGAACCTAGGGACTTGCTACTTGCTTTTCTGTGGTACATAGCCTTTCCTTCCAACAAGCCATTTTGGGAATGTACAGTTGTTATGGGGACAAGAAGCTTTGTTGGTACATTCTTGGCCTACATGCTTCTAGAGTCTACCAGAGCTCCAATGTGACCCACCTCTTTCTGCTTTCAGTGATCCTTCCTTTATATCCAGGCATTCCCCTCATATCCAGGTCATTATTGTGTGTTGCTTAGACTCCCCAGAAATCTTAAATGTTTCTTCTTGCTTATTTGCTGTAAAGTATTTGTTCCAATAGTAGAATACCCTATTAAAAAGTCTCTAACTTCCAATCCCTTTGATATGAATCCAATAATTCCCTTGACCCTGTTTCCAGAAGGTTATTTCCATGTTTTCCAGGATACTTAACTTTCATACATGGCATAGTATTTTCACAGAAGCCACACATTTCTTCCTATTTAATATAAGTAACCTCTAGGCTGTCTGTAGTATCTTATGCAGGATGAATTCCATGGACACAGTTGCTCACACACCATCAATTTCAGAATAATAGCAATAAGGAAGTCTGTGTACAATTCTGTACAGAGGTAAAACATTTTCCAGATGGTATTTGTGATCTGTGCATTTGTTGGATCTATGGATGGAATCTGTGGATGTTGAGGGCTGACAGGATAACCTGACATTTACAATAATTCCCAGTTGCTTAATCTCCTTTTAAAACTATATTTTCTCCTATTTTCCTTAACTATGCTAAACTTCAATTACCAGAATCTGAGAATGAGTTTACCCATCTCCCATAAATTCTTCCTTTGGATAGAGATGTTTTACTTTCCAAAGTAAAAGCCAATTTTACTTTTTTTGTGTGAAAACTTTGGGATCCTTCCCTCTTTCTTTCACATGATTCTCTCCATCTCTCACACTGCACATAACTTTATAATTGGGTTTCTGTTAGCTGGGCACATCTTTGGATGCACCAGCATCTTTCATGACATGGATCTGGCTAAGGTTGGTCCCTACAACAGAGATGAAACAGTCTTTTCATTACCTTAGTAGAGCCCATTGGTTTTGGAGAATACAAGCTTAGATGTAATGGGTCTCGTTGCTATCCCTTAACATCTAAGCAAAGCTGAGGTGTGGTAAAACACTGCATCCAGACTATTTTATCTGAGGTCCATCTGTATTTCAGGGCAAGAGATGGCTATGGCAGATGCTCAGATGCTCAGGATGAGCTCCCATGGAGACAAAAACCCCTATGGTTCTGTTCCGGAAAGGATGCCTTCAGGATGCTTGTTATAGAAGTGGATGTTTTTAGTCAACAATGTATCTCAACCCTTTAATCGAAGAAAATCCTATTTTTAATGCAATGTATGTCTGAAACATCAATTATTTTCACTTCCAAAATCAGTTGTGTTACCACCACATTAAATCTGTGAAATAGCAGTGAATGTCAATACGTGGGCCTTTGGTTAATTGCTAATCTTTTTATAAAAGAACATGCTTTAATTGATACATTTTTCTGTTGCTTAAGTCATTAATGATGTACTATGCTGGCCTTGTCACAGGATAGTTCTGCAAATAGTGTCTTTAGGAATAAAATAAATGCCATTTCAAGGTGCTAATGCAAAAGTCTTGGCTCTCCCAATGCTAATTAAAGTAGAGGACAAACACCCCCAGAAAGTCATGCGAGCTTACAGCTTAATTTGTCTAACTAGGAGCTAGAGAAGATAAAAATTGGATGCTTAAGTTTTAGCTTCAGTACATTTGGTTTTTTTTTTTTTTTGAAAATACATCATCCAGGAGAATGACAAAGATCTTGACTCTTTCAACATATCTTTAAGGGTGTGCTTTCTGTTTTCAGTGAATAACTAAAGAAAAATGTGTTTTAAATTTAAATTGGATGGGGTGTTATGGATTGAATGCGTGCCTGCTAAACTCATTTATTGGAGGTCTCAACTCAATGGGGTGGAGATTAGGCTGTGATTTCAGATATGATTCATCATGGATAGAAATTAATCTCCTCTGTGAGGTATGAAGAAGATAGACACTCAATCCAACTCTGATGCCTCAAGGGGGCCCTTGGATTACAGTTAGGTAAGGGCTGTATAGGGAATCCTCATGATTGTATCCTACTGATTCTGTAAGAAAGAGGCCAAAAAGCTCATACACATGGGCCACCCTTGTATTTTGCTATGTGAGGTCCTAATTCACTTGAAAATTCTGCCAGCAGGAAGACTTTACTAGATGTACCCTCTTGGTCTGGAGACCCTGACCTAAACCCTAAACTAAAATACATATTATTAAAAGACAAAGATTTATAGTTTATTAAACTAAATCATAATCCCTAATAACACTTATCCATATATCCACAGATAAGTGTAGTCCTCGCTCCTCATTCAGGGAATAGTCATTTGCAACAGAAAGAAACCACTACAGAAAATGATAACCAATCAAAATATAGTTGTCGAGCCTAGTCTTAATGGATACACCCACAACAGTCTTGCATCCAAGGCTCAGGGAACATTTTAGAAGGGGGTAGGGCAGAAAAATTTTAATAGTCATAAGAGCAGGGTATTTTCTGGGAGACTGTATCTCCTAGGAATGTCAGAAATTACACTTATAATGTCTCACCACTATGACTGTCCAAATGTGGGCAGAACAAGGATAACACCAATGACACCAATAAATGTCCCAAAGTGAACTCTGAAAAGCCCACAAAGCCTCAACCCAACACAAAGAACTATAGGCAAGTAAGGAATGCTGAGAGCTAGAGAAACATCTTCCCCAAGGACCATCACACCTATTGGCTATTCAATACCAAATAGTTAGCTTTGAAAACACACACACACACACACACACACACACACACACACACACACACACAGACACACACACACAGACACACAGACACACACAGACACACAGACACACACAGACACACAGACACACAGACACACAGACACACACACAATTATGCAGACTTAGTAAAATATATTTAAGAATACATATGTACATATATATCCATAAATGCATGAAATAATAATGCAAAAAGAGGATATGCATTTGAAAAAGAGCAAGACAGGTATATGAGACAAGTTTGAGGGAGAAAAGGGAAGAGAAAAATGTAATTGCATTAATTAGACTCTCAAAAAAACCCCACATATTTCTTGCCTTAGAAATTTATATAGTGATAGAAAAGAGGCTAATAGTAATGGAAGTTGGAAAGTGGCTAAGATTATTATCTGACTATGAAACAAGGAAGAGGCCCTGAATCTGGAGTGCCCCCGTGAGAGGAATACTGGATACTTTCTCCTGTCTTTCTCCTATGCTGAGAAGGTGCTGCTACAGCCTAGAAACTGGGCCTCAGAGTTATCTTGGACTCCAGGTTTCACAGCATTAAAAACAATGAAATGAAGGTTCCAGTATAGAGGTGCTTTGTTATAGCAGCCTGTTCAGGTTTCACAGATAAAAGACAAGGTATGTTTGACCACTCAAGCAGTTTGCCCACAGCTGAGTTCTAGGGTAGGATGTCACTGGGATGTCTTCTGGCTTTGAGCTTTCTCTCTTTCTTGCCTCATATTGCTCCTGGTATAGAAGCCTTTGACACATCCTGTCCGTGACTCTTCTGCTTTTAGAAAATGAAGGGTGTGGAGGTGTGGATGGACAATCGACAGTGCAGAGATAGCCAAGGTCATGCAGCAGTTAATTGATAAGCAACAGTGGGCTTTGAAAAAATAGTGCCATGAACTTCTGTGATACACCTTAAGCCCTACAGCTTTCCTTCTAAGAAAGGAAGTGTATAAAAACATCACACATACATTTAATTTGTTCACAGTAGATAGAGGTAATTTTCCAGGGACTGTTCTAGAATATGAGTTCTTGGCCTAATTTTATTTTACTTTTTGTCTCTTCCCTTTCCCCTCCCCTCCCCTCCCCTCCCCTCCCCCCTCCCTCCCCTCCCCCCTCCCCTCCCCTCCCCTCCCCTCCCCTCTTCTCCCTTCTCTTTTATTTTAGTAAATTCTAGGTTTTCAGATTTGTATAGTATGGTGGTTTGAATACACTTGACCTATGTGAATCAGCTTTATTGGGGAAGTGTGGCCTTGTTGGAATAGGTGTGGCCCTGTTGGAGGAAGGGTGTCACTGTGTAGGAGTCTTGAGAGCTCCTAAGGCTCAAACTCCACCTAATGTAGACAAGAGACTCTCCTCTTTGCTGCCTGCAGAACAGTCTCCTTCTGTTTGCCTTTGGTCAAGATATATAACTCTTGGTTTCTCAAGCACAATGTCTGCCTGCAGTATTCCTGGCATGATGATAATGGACTGAACATCTGAAGCTGTAAGTGAGACCCAATTAAATGCTTTCCTTCATAAGAGTTGCCTTGGTCATGGCATCTCTTCACAGCAATGGAACCCCTAAGACACATAGTAAAAATATAAGACAATTAAAAATAACTTATTGAAATGATATAGAAACAAATAAGTATTATTTCCTATTGAACTCAGCAGATGGTCACTGCACATGTGTCTTACCTAAACCAGGGCAGCCTTAGTAGGCAGCTGGCTGCTGCGCTCTAGTTGGTCCTGATAGTGTCTAGACACTGACACTTTTCTTGGGAGGCTCTTTTCTTTCTATAACTGCTGCATATTGGGCTCCCAGAAGATAGCCAGGGTGACTCCATGGTGAATAGATCATCCCAGGACGCCAGAACAGTTTAGTGATACTGTTTTGCAGTTGGACCTGCAACTGTAGAGGAGGGTGATTTCAGAGGTTTTGAGAAGTCATGCTCATGCCCAATCAGTCAGAGAAGTACAAGATGACACTCACCTATAACTTACCTAGAGCCTAGAGCCTTGTGCTTTTGACCTCACTGGTTACCAGATTGTTTTCTTCCTTTGCATTGGTACCTAACTATAATATAAACGAGTGTGATTACAAGCCCAGATACAGTCAACAGGGACATAGCAATTTACAAGCCTCCATCAAGCCCACGAGCAACCAATGAATGTGGAAGCAAGCCCACCACGTTCAGAGCAATGAGTATACCCAATGACATCAGAGAACAGCACCAGGCTCCTTCCAGCAATGACCCACTTATCACCAGAAGGAACTAGAACCCTGATTTCCAGCGTCATACAATTGTTTTAATTCCACAGATAATCATTTTGTTTTGGGTCATAGCTTCTTTGGCTTGATATTCTATTTGAGGGCTTTACCTTCCCTGTTGGATAAACCTATGGTCTGCTCTTTATTACTGCTGCAGAAATTTTGTTGGATATTTGTGTCATGATCTGTCCATTCTGTTGTTGAGGTATATTTGTGTTATTCCACGTTTATACCCATGAAATATCTGTCTAGATATTTTTGCTCAGGTGCACACACACTGGTGTTTGCTTGTATTTATCCTCAGAGCTTAACTAAGAAACGCTTAGCTTTGTTTTCAAAGATGCTGCATTCATAGTTCTTTAAATATTTTGAACATCTGCCAGTAATAAGTCTTCCCAGTATCTCCCATGCTCTGTGACTCTGCTTTTTTTCTTATTCATGTCTTCTGGTGAATGTGAGCTATTAATTTAGACACAGTTCCACTAATACTTATTTCCCTTTATTGTTAATGCATTCATATCCCTTTTCAGTATGAAGAGGCTTTCTGAGGTTTCTCCCAGGATCCTTTCCACTCCTGCTGTTTGGACTTACAACTCATGTGGCTAGTTTTAGGTCAACTTAACATAGGCTAGAGTCATTGGAAAGAAGGGTGCCTCAATTGAGAAAATGCCTCCATAAGACTGGGTTGTAGCCTCTAGGGCATTTTATCAATCAGTAATTGATGTGGGAGTGTCTAGCCCATTGTAGGTGGGGCCACCCCTGGGCTGATGGTCTGGGGTTCTAGAAGGAAGCTGGCTGACTATATGGGACTAACCTAGGCCCTCCACCCAAGCCACAGTTTTGTAGCTTGGTTTTCTTGTGGGAATTCTAACACCAGGAGCACAGGTTGTCTCTGACTCTGTTGTCTGCCTTTGAGACCCTTTCCTCCTACTGGGTTCATTCATTTAGCCTTAATAGGAGAGGATGCATCTAGTTTTACTGCAACTTGACTTGTTAGGACTGGATGATAACCACAGGAGGGCTGCTCTTTTCTAAAGAGAAACAGAGGAGGAGAGGAGTGGAGGAGACAGAACTAGGAGCCTGTTATCCAAAGCCCAGGTGTCTGGCCTTTCCTTTCCTCCCTACTTAAGCTAGCCTACCCTTGAGAAAGCCTTGCTTTGCCTCTACCCTGAGGCTTTGAATACCAATGAGTAGGCTTTGTTCTTGGGCTTCTAGAAGCATGCCTTAGTTCTTTGGATTTCTTTACTTCTGCATGAATTTCAGGATCAAAAGACAATGTACGAGTATGAATCCTGATGGCATATTAATTGATAATTCATTTTCTGTACAGATTAATTTGAGAATGACTGATATTTTTAAAATTTTCATTCAGTACTTGTACTACTAAGCAACTTTATTTGTTTTTTGATTAGTGGCCTTGCGCATATTTTGTTGCTTTGTTCCAGATAGTTAATATTTCATGCTGTTTTATGATTTTCATTTGTTTTCTGGGAAATATCATATGCATACTGTGAGTCATCTAGGCTGTCCCCAGGCTCCAAATTTTTGCATGAAAATACAAAAATTATTAGACAATGTTTTTCAGAAAATGTGTCAGGAATTTTTGACATTTCATAATTGTTCATCAAGAGCTTTGCTGTTTCGTTGTTGTTTACTAAATCTTTAGTCCTTATGAGGCTCCCAAGGAATGGTGACCCCAGAACAGATCATATGTATAGGCTCTTGTTTCCTAGACTTTTAACCTCACAATTTCTTGTTGCCTGGAAGGTTCTCTGATCTGTTTGATACATTTTTGTTTTTATTATAGCCTTTTTGGTTTTGTTTGTGAGTTTGTTTGTTTGTTTTTATTCTGTTCTTTTGTATATCAATTACATCTTTATGTGACATAAAGCTCATTCTAGTCCTGCCTACTCCAGGTAAGACACAGATGTGCCAAATCTTAAAACTGTGTCTGCTTCCTGAGAGGAGGCAACCCAAGCTGAGCTCTGCTTATTAAAACTCTGTATGTTTCCAAACATAATCAAATCTTATAGAAGTTTCTGCCATCTCCCTCTTGCTGAGACAACCCATGATATGCCACCTAAAATGCTCCAACTACAAGTATATTCGCTGAGTATTTGTCTTGAAGCATTAACAGTATTACAACCCCCAAATTATCTTTGATAATGTGAGTTAGACATAATATGCTAGGAATATGTATTGCATATAGACAGTTGCTAATTTCCAAAATCTTCAATAAAAGGACAGGTTTTTCATATACTGAGTTTTTGCAAGATCAGCATTTAATATTATAAAAGCCAATATTTTGTCCAAAAATATTTGTAACTTACGTGTTCATTACATGTATATGCAATGAACTCAGTATATGTTTTTTACTATTCAGAAGGGAGACATGTGAAATCAATCTTATTCCATCATTGAATTTAGGTGGGAAGCTCTTGACTCCAAATAGTCACTGAATTACTATGTGTAATATAGAAGTGATGGTGATCTGTAGGAATATAAAAGAGCTAAATAATTACATATTGATGGCTTAAAAAACATTGGGATTACATTTTGAGTAGCTGGCATGGCTGAGGACCACACAGACCTAAGTTAAGTAGATTTTCATCCTTGTTTTGATCACAGATTATTTCTAATATTCTGGTCCTATGAACCAATAGAAAGTCATCTTCAGTGTATGGTCACCTCAGCCTGGGCTGAACTTGAACTGGCTATGTTTGGATTTAAATTATTGTATGAGCACAGATATGATCCCACGGTGCTATGGACATTAAGCAGAATCTTATCTAGGCTGTCCTATGTGTTCATGAATAAGAGCATAGCAGTAACCTCTGAAAGCCCTTCTCACAACCTCCCCATGTACCCACTATCATCGCGTAGCCACATAAATTCTCCGTTATAGCTAATTCCGTACAAACATCCCAACCACATGTGAAAGAGGTTAAACATGGGCTGGGTCACCATTCAGGATAGTTGTTTGGAATTTATTTCTCCATTACTAGCCATTAGTTGCAGCTTTATTCAGCATGCCGAGCTTTCAAAGATGACTGCAGAACAGACTGTGTATTCAGGTGGAATGCTAGAAGAAAGGTGGCTTTACTCTAGTTCAACCAAAATCATAAGCATAAATTGCAATGAATATTAAGTAACGAATATTTTGGACAAAATATTGGCTTTTAAAATGTTAAATGTAGATCTTGGAAAAAAAAAAACCCTCTAGGTCCTGAAGCACATGATTTTATGACCATAAAGCTTAGATGAAGCAGCTGCATTTTGAAAATTTGCTGCTGCATTATCACTCATGTAATGGACAGCAATTAAATTATATGTTGTATTCGATTGCTTCCAAAGGAAATAGTTTTCTAATTATTGAAGCCATCTTTTGATGATACTAGAAATTAAATCTTTTCAAGTTCTTGTAAATGAGTTTTTTAAAAATAGAATTCTTGATGCTGAGCTTACGGAATTGTGGCCTTTTTCTTCTGTAGATTAAAAAAAAAATCTTTCTTTTTAAATCTCACGAGTTTTAAATGTGTGAATGGGAGTCATATCAGTGAGTTAAGTGAACAGTGTGAAAAATTTATGATCATATGAAAGGACACAGATGTTGTAGCATAACCCAACACAGGTGACTTTTACAAAACTACTTATGAAGAAGGTAAAGAAAATCCAAGTTGATCATAAAAGCATCATCTTTGAAGACGCATGAAGACTGGCGATTCCTAAGAAATCTTGCACTGTGGTGTGACACAAAAGAAGCATTATTTGAAAGTCCTCCAGTGGAATCAGCCATTACCTGAGCCAGCTTCTAAGTAGGTGCCAATGGGTTGCACAGTTAAAAGTGTGTGCAAATAAGTCCATTCTACATTTATTTAATGTATAGTAGTTTATTCAGACATAAAGATATTTGGGTCCAGAGAGCATAAGACACAGACAGTCTAAATGGGACATAAGACACTGATCAATTTGTGACATGGCACATTACTGTTGCATGCAGAAGATACACAGAGGAAATGTATCTCCCCGGAAAGCAAGTCACAAGGTAATCACTGGCCTCTGGAGGAACCTAAAAGTGATGGGTTTTCTTAGAAGAATGGAGGGGGGCCGTTTAAAAATCAAAGAACATTATACATAAGTCACCTACTCTTTTGGGAAAGACCAAGTCACTAGAGGAAGATCCAAGAGGCGTCTCTCTAGCATTCTTCTTTCTCACCAACAGCTATCCTCAGTCAGTTTGTTTTTGTTTTGTTTTGTTTTGTTTTTCGAGACAGGGTTTCTCTGTGTAGTCCTGGCTGTCCTAGAACTCACTCTGTAGACCAGGCTGGCCTCGAACTCAGAAATCTGTCTGCCTCTGCCTCCCAAGTGCTGGGATTAAAGGCGTGCGCCCGGCTCAGTCAGTTTTTTTTTTTTTTTTTAACCTCATCTCCAACATGTGTCTGAAGTCCATAATCTACTCACAGTCTGCACAGTTCTACTTGTTAGGCACTTATTTGCCTCTTGCCTTCTTAGTAATCTGCTTTGCGTTGTGCTGCATTTGAGATGGTGATATCCACAGGTGTCTTCCCTCCCCCACATTTTCTCCCCCCAAAAAAATGTTTTCATAGTTAACTCTGGAAGCTTTCCTAAGTCTTTTCATGAAAAGCAGCAAAGGAGAGCATAGGAGCCAATGGCATGTAGTTTGGGAACTCTCTTGTGAGCTGTAGACAAGTATACACAGTGCTTACCATGGAATATGGTTGCATTTATTGTTGAATGCTGTTTAATTTATATCATTGAGCCCTTGGTAGATCTGCCTGAAGGAGTCTACACACCCTGGAACTGGAGAACAGCAGGATGTCAGAGCCCAGCTCCGTGCTCTCCTGCCTGCTCTGAGCCAGTGTTCTCCCAGCTCACAGAGGGAAAGTTCTATGGAAATGACAACTTCATGCTGTCCTGAAAATCTGCTGCATCACACTGCTAATCTTATCCAGTTGACCCTGGAGCTGTAGAGTTGTACCCTACCTGTCTTTAGGTTTCTTTATGGAGAGATTTGCTCAATTTGGTTCTAAGCTTGTGGATACTATAGGGCAACTCCAGATAGCCTTCTTTGCTCTTCATTGTAACTGCCGCTTCTGACTATTGCCTGGACATGTGTCTATGTTCCTGTTGGCAGTAACTAGAGGAAGGTTACCTTTGGGCATCAAGAAATGGAACTTTGGTGTCTCATAAAGGAGACACCGAAAATATTGCTTTAGACAACATTTCAGTTCATGTTCATTTAGACAACTTGTTCAGTGTGTGAAAAAAAATTGATACAGCTTTTTTTTCAGATCAGAAGGGAAATAATGGTATGGAGAACAATGAGCTTGCAGAGACAGATGTCTTTTGGAGCCAGAAAGGCAACTATGCATTTTCAAATATAGCTCCTGAGCTGGAGAGATGACTCAGCAAGTTAGATTACTTGTTAGTCTTGTAGAGGACATAGGTTCAGTTCCTAGCACCCACATGGAGGCTCACAACCATTTATAACTCCAGTTCTAGGCAATGTGACACCTTCTTCTGACCTCTCAGCATCACAACTACACACGTGGCACACACACATATACACACACAGGCGCGCGCGCGCACACACACACACAGAGGCACACACTAGTTCACATAAAGGAAAAGAAATCTTTTTTAAAGTATCCCCTCTCCAGGAAAAAGACATGCAGATGGGTATGGCCCTCATGCCTCACTGGACAATGACAGGAGGACCCGAGCTATTACAAGGTCCCCTTCAATTATTGGAGGTCAGGCCTCTATCCTCATCTTTGCCACAGCTCTTCTATACTTAGAGAAGGGAGGAGATGTCAGGGGCAGCCCTGCTTACACACTGAGGCCTAAAATCAGCCATAGGTCTAAAATCAGTAATAGGCCTGACATACATACATGCTAACACAAAGTCTTGGGTCTCTGTGGAAAAACACTGAAACAAATGGCTATAAACTATTGTAAACAGGCAGCTTTTGTGGAAATTTACCAGCCTGAGTAGTCACAGACCTTGTAAATAGGTAGCCTCCTTGGCAGATAGTACCAACTTAGATAAGGACAAGTGAATCATAGGCAGAGTCATAGTGACCTGTCCTCTGAACCTTCACCCAGCTGATACCCTGTTCTGAAAGATATCTGTACTCCCCCTGAACACCTACGCTCCGGTGTCATCCCCTTCCCCACATCCTGCCTTTTTGTGTTTATAACCCTGTGTGAATAAGTAAAAATTACGATTTGATTTAAATAAATAAAAAAAGGAAAAATAAAGAAATCTTTTTTTAAAAAAAAAAAGTACAGCAGTTTATAGATTGAATGCTGTATTCATCAAAATTCTAGCAAAAATTTTCACAGAAAGTGTATTGATTTTATATTCTGAACTATTTCTAGATTTGCATATAATTGTAAACTTGTTTGGTGAAGCATTTAAAATTTTTTATTTATAAGATAATGCCATCTACAAACAGAAAAACACCTTTTTTTTCCCAATTGGAGTGTTTAAAAATATTTTTACTTAATTTCTCTAGCTATGTTATGATTAACATATATAGATACATATGTATGCATATGCATATATGTGTATATTCAGAACAAGCATCCTGCATTCAAAGGTATATATTGTCATTCTGGTCACTACAATAGTTCACAGGGTTCAGAACTTCTCATGACATTTATTCTTTAACATCCCAAGTGTTATCAGTATGTGCGTGCTACATACGTATCTATCAACTTGAGAATGGGAAACAGTAAAATAAATTAATACTCCCCAAAATCCATTAAAAGAATAAACATAAAACAAAAGTATATTATGCTGGTTAGTTTTTGTCAACCTCACCCCAACTGAAGTCACCTGGGAAGAAGAAACTTCAGCTGAGGGACTTCTTCCATCATACTGGATTGTGAGCATGTCTGTGAGGGCATTTTCTCAGTCCCTACCTACATATTCCTACCTTGAGCTCCTACCTTGGCTTCCTTCAATGATATACTGTGATCAGAAAGGGCAAGCCAAATAAACTCTTTCCTCTCCAAGTTGCTTTGGTAATGGTTTATAACCACTGCAACAAAATGCAAACAAGGACTTGTATCATGGGTCAGAACTTAATATGAAAAACTCCAGTCAGTTATCCTGTTTACACATATACATGAACAGACTTCAAATATTTAACTAGTGACAGCTGATCTTAATTTTGTATATCCAGTTTCTGTGTTTGGAAAAGGAAGTCAGACTGCAAGTCTGTCATGTCTAAAATGCACTAATCAATTTTGCCACCAGGTCCTTCAAATAATATTCCTGAATCCACTGTGATCAACAATTTTGCTGCTTTGAGGAAATAATCTACACTCCAGGCCTTAAATTCTAGTGGTAAGAAGTGCTTGTGTCTGAAGCAGACAGTTTCTGTGTTTATTGGGGTCTTGACTCCACATGATTGTATAGGGGTTTGAGAGAAGAAAAATAATTTCATGTAATTTGGTTAGGTCACTGGGTGAGCAAGAAAATTCACTTCAGCATGAGTGTAAGAGAGTTGCCAGGCTGCTTTAGTCACCTCCATGTCTCCTGGAGCCATCTTCACTTTAATATTGCAGTTATTTATTTACAAGATGAGAAACTGTCATGGGGAAGAGGTAACTTCAATAAAGCTAGTTACAAACTTAAAGTCTATACTACACTCTTTTGGGTTATAAGTAAGAAAACTTCATCTATGGTAGGTGCCAATATCTCTATATACATATTTCTTCAAATTCTTATACAGAATATCATGTCTCTATTACTCTCCTTTGTCTAAGTGAAGATGTAACAATCCAATTACTCCCAGTACCATGTGATCCTTAAAGATAAGGTCTGATCAGTGTGAATGTATTTTGATTAAAAAATAGTTGAATTTACTATAGGACAGTCATTGGGATAGCAATTTTTGCCTGCTTATTACTTATTTTATTTCTTCAAATGATTAATGAACTATTTTGAAGCATATGAACAATATGTATCTTCTCTATTAGATAGCTTTTCTTCTCTACCATGAAATAAATGCCTGAGATAAGTAAATTATGAAAAGACTTATTTTGGCTCATATTTTAGAATTCCAGTCCCTGATCAATCAGCCTCATGACTCTGGGCCTGCAGTGAGGCAGTAAGTTGTGTCTAGTGCAAAGCTGCTAAACTTGTAGCAAAGAGGTAAAAGAAAGGAAGGGACTATGGTGCTACAATTTCCTCTAAGGATATACTCCCAATGCCTTAAGGACCTCCCACAAGGCTCTAACTCTGAGTCTCGTTAACTTCCATTACACATGACTGGGCCTTTCTTTGAGGGAAATCTCAGGTTGAACTACATACAATAACTACTTACATCAAGACAAAAAGTGTTATTTGTTAATATTAGTTTGCTTTTATATTATACATACCAATAATATTGTAGGAATTTTATTTTATGTTTTAAATGAAACCAGTATCCCTTGTCTATAGAAGTTGCCTCAAGTTTGAGTTGATCTTGAAAAGTTGTCCTGACTGCCATCCTCTATAAACAGTTTGTTGTTTAGTTTTGTTTGTCAGTGCTATGAAATTGTCCAAAATGCAGACTTCGTTAGAGCAGTTCTTAGGTAACTGGAAAAGATGAAGATACTGAGTCAGTTATTGGACCTATCTTTGTCCTTGAGTTGACTGCATCCTGTTTCCAATGGGGTCATTGCAAAGGATTTGAGCGAAGCATAACTCAGAAGACAATCCCATAGAAACTATGGAGGCAATCACCATATTTTTCAAACATTAAAAGAAAAATGGAAAGATTCCCAAATCCTAACAGTCTCTGCTTTTATTTCTGTAAAGCTCTATTATTGACTCAATATAGATCATAGGTGGTACAGATTTAGTAAAACATATCTTTGAAGCACCTACAATAACCAGAGATGTGCACACTGGTGTTAAGATGAATAGTAGAGATGTTATCAGAAGGTGGTTGATGTTTGTCTGTCTCCAAGCAGCCTGAGAATTTACTTGGAGTATGTCACTAGGCTACATTCTTCTTGCTTCTGAATCTTTATTCAAATTCAACACCTTTGACCCCTATTTGTTTTTGGTTTGGAGTTTTCTGGGGAAAGATTCATGCTCATGTGAACAAAGGCTTCTCCCTCACTCTTACAGAAGTTCTGTTGTAAACATGGGTCAACAGAGGTAACCATCTTGGAAACAGAAGAGGCAAGCCAATAAGGGTATATCTTTAGTGACAGCTATTCCATGGTTTAGACAAACACATATCACTTGCTTAATTCACTTTTTATTATTTTAAATTTTTAAAGAAATGTAGCCAAAATGACCAGATTGAAAGTATATCTTGGATGGCAGGTTCTTTCTATCAGGATGGTCTCCAGTATCCCTGAGTGAGTATACCTTAAAAACACATTTAAGTTGACATCCATCTATGTTCACTGTCTCATGGGATCTGATGGGGTCATCTTGGCCTCAGTGAACATCTAGAATCTATAGGATGTTGCACTTGAGAGGTATGGACATCTTTTGTTTGACTTTTAGGGCAACACAGCAAGTGGAGGATGCTTTGAAAAGAGAAGGCAGAGAGGGAAGGTATAAGAACCCACAGTCTCCTTGAAGCTACTTTCTGGCACTAAGGATTTCATCTTGGGGCTGTCTGGTATCCTTTCCTGGAAGTCAGGGTCCTTGGTGCACACACAAGTTGAGCTTCATAAGGCACTCTAGGTGACCTGTTGTCTAGAACTTCCTCTAAGATGTGTGTATTGGACAAATAGGAAGACCTCATCAACTACATTTTAATTTCCTTAATTGAAAAATGTATATTATATTTGCTTTAGTTAGTTGTTATCTTGGAAGCTTACTGATGAATAAGCTCATCCTTTCTAGCTCTTTTTGAATTCTGGCTGGCTGGTTCAACTTAGCTGTTCTGGCTCAAACTCATCTTCAAGCCAATTGATTCAAACTGGCTTCTCTCAGCTGTTTTTTTGAATTGCTCTACTTGGTCTCACTAGCAATCTGTTCTAATATTCTGTTTCCTTCTCATTCTATAGCTCATTCTGTCTTAACCTGTGTCTAGCTTGTTCTCTCTTCAACCTGTTGGTAAAACCATCCCTGTAAAGACTGCCTGTGAACTCCTTGAACTGAAATGCCATGAACTCCCCTCCACTGCACTACTTAGTAACTTACTGATTCACCTGAACTGACCGACTAGAACACAGAGATCTGCATGCTTCTGTCTTCCGTGTGCTCAGATTGAAGATGTACCACCACTCCTGGACCTAAGCTTTTCTTTACCTGAAACTTGCTCTATATCAGGCTAGCCTTGAACTCAAGAGATGTGCTTGCCTCTGTCTTCTGGGATTAAAGGTGTGTTGTACTACAACTGGATCACACAGAACTAGAAGATCTCTAGATGTGATTCCTTTTCAGAGAAGCCATGTTGCTGCATTAAAATTGCTCTATACTAACAACAGGTTACTAAATACCTAATTTCTCCAAAATAGCCATCATGAGGCATGGGGACAATACCCTTGTCCTCTGTTTGGAAGCATACTCTTCCTCCCTCTATTATTCTATGTGCTTTCCTGATTGGCCTGGGTGGCTATTCCCAAGAGCTAAACTGTCATTTTCCAATCTGCCTTTAAGGCTGTGATTTCCTAGCTCTTGACTCAAATATGTTATTAAACTTTCTTCCTTCAGTCTTCCTTTCTCAACTGTAATTAATATACATGGCTTTATATTTTTTCTGCCTAACTAACTATATATGTATATCCATATATGTATTTGTATGTATATCTGTGTATCTTATCTATCTATCTATCTATCTATCTATCTATCTATCTATCTATCTATCTATGATTTTAGCTGGAAATAGTGCACATGCCTTTAACTCCAATATTCAAGATTCAGAGGCAGATGGATCATTCTGAGTTCTAGTCCAGTCTGGTCTACATAGTTAGTTCTAGACCATCCAGAACTATGTAAAAAGATACTCCCTCTCTATATATATGATTTAATTGAAATGGAATTATAACAATCCCTTTTCCTATCTCCAGGTCCTCCCAGCTATCTTCCCTTGAAGCCTTCTTATTTTCCCCACATATGTATGTATTATGTTATGCATAAATCAATATATATATAAATGTAACTGCTGAGTCTGGATTTATTATTTGTGAGTATGTGATCTCAAGCCTGACCACTCTGTTACAACCAATAAGAGAGTTCATCCCTGGCAGAGGCTAATCCTTCTGGCAGCAGTAATACTCTATCTAGGAGTTGGACCCCATGTTAACATGTCAGTGACATTGCCATTGTTCCAGTATAATTTATTCATTCACTTCTAGGAAAGATTATCTCACAGAAGACTTTCTAGTATGCTTGGTTGTTACAGTCTTTCTTCCCCTCTTCCAAAATGTTGCCTGAGCCATAGATGCAAGAGTTGTGATGTAACATATCCACAAAGGTAGACTCCCCACAATCTGTTCAGCTGTGACTTTCTGTGATGATCTTCATTTTCTTTAAATGAGACATCATTGATGAGGGGTGGTATAACTACATAATCTGTGAGTATAAGGATAAGATTTAGAATGTAATAAGGAATTATGCTCTTCTAGCAAAGTGATTGTCATGGATTCTTTTCTAAGGTCCATGACCTCACCCGTGCAAGCCATGGAAATCTGGTTAAGTTTCCAGTTCTAAGCATGGCTCCCATTTTCTTGAATGGGCCTTAAGTCCATTTAGATAATTGTTAGTTGCCACTGACACTAGTGGCCCTTATTGTACTTTAGTATATTTTGCAATGCTGATCATTATTGTAGTTCATAGGTTTGTAGTTGGGTCAGATTGTTTAATTGATTCCTTCCCTTGGCAATGTGCATAGTAATTTCTGGAACCATGGATGCTAGACAACAGGAAACAGGCTTTCAGGTCAGATATAGCCTGAATCATCTGAGTCCTGTTTTAGCAATAGGTCCTCTCCTTCATCTCCTGGGGAAAACCAAGAGGCTACATCTATAATTTATACTGTTTGACAGTCACTTGGACTACTCTGGCCAAACATTTAAAAGGAGCTTTTTCATGCCTGGTACTGAAGTTTTGTTAATCTAGGATTCTTTAGTGAGCATTGTCATCTCAAATGGCTTGACTTCCTTAAGGATTGTGTGTGTGTGTTTATATTTGTGTGTATGTGTGTTGTGTATATGTATACACACATTTATATGTTTTATATATAATCCTAGGGAAATATAAAATAAGATTCCTTGAGGCTTTATTAGATAACCTTTGTGTTATTTTTCCTGCCTCTGTTTTGACCTCCTTCTGTCCTCCCCAGTTGAAGCCTCCCCGTTTTTCTGTTTCCCACTTCATATCACCTCTGAACTGCTGGACTCCTTTCAACCCCTCTCACATATGGCACCGTTATACTTTTCTCATTTCTATGTTTATTCCATGTTATATATTTGGAGCTTGGAATCATAGAATAGAGAGACCACATAGAGTTCATCTTCCTGTGTTTAGGTTACCTCATTGAATATAATCGTTTCTAGGTTCATCCATTTACCTTCAAATTACATTATTCTTTACAGTTGGATAGTATTTTGTTGTGTAAATATGCCACAGTTTCATTATCTAGTCATCTGGTGAAGGAAGTTTACACTGTTTCTGTTTTCTGTCTCTTGTGAATGGTCAGCAGTGAACTTTGATGAGCAAGTATCTGTGGAATAGGCTGTTGGGGCCTTTGAGCACAGCCAAGGAATGATATAACGTAGGTCATATAATAGATTTAACTGTTCTGTTAGGAAGTACCTTATAAGATATAGATGTAAGAAAGGACTTTCTGAACAGGACTTCCATTTGCTAAGGGATTAAAGCCAACAGCTGACAACTAAGACCTCATAAAAGCAAAAAGTTATTGTTCATCTTAGGAAACAAATAATTTAGTGGAGAAGAAAATACAAAATGGAAAAGAACTTTTGGAAGATATACATTTGACTGAGAATTCATATCTAGAATATACAAAGAAATAAAAGAACCCAAAGAATCAAGGAAAAAATGAGCCAATTAAAAATGGACTAGGAATCCAGAAAGTTCTCAATAGAAGAAATACAAACTGAATTAAAAATATCTCACATGGTTTCCTGGTTGTGGTTGAGCCAGCCCTGAGAGCATGAAAGTAGGAAAGCTGACCTTGCCTGGGTAACAGAACAAAGCTGGCCTCACTGGCATGGGTGTGAGTGAGCCAGCTCAGGGGCATGAGAGGAGAGCTGGCTCTACTCCTTGCTGATTGCAGCATTGGGTGAGCTAACCTAGCCAGGGCAGTGCTGGAGAGCACTTCCTGGTGATGTGGGTACTGGAGAGCTGGCTGCTGACCAGCTTCAGCTACTACCTAGGCCCAGACCCAGGGCTTTGAGTTGGCCTCACTCCAACATCTACCCATCTATGAACTGCTGGAGCATGTGAAGGGGCAGGTCCTACAGATCCAAAGCTGCAGGATCTCCATGACACAGAGCAACAATAGTGTAAGTCCTGGTGAGGACCAAGAATTGATAGGATAGCAGATGCCAGAGGCCTTGAAACAGACCAAGGATCATTGCAATGAACATTTGCAACTGAAGAAGTGTGGACAAAAGGGTATATACTTGCGGCACATACTGTGACACAATACAGTTTCCACAATGAGTTTTTTTTCTTTTTCTCTTTTGAGGGGAGGTTTCAAGGGCAGAGAGTGGGTACGAAGGAATGGGGAGATGAGTCGGATTGGGGTGCATGATGTGAAATTCACAAAGAATCAGTAAAAGGTTGATTTAAAAAAGGGTTAATCATCCTTAGCAATCAGGAAAATGTGAATTCAAACAACTTTGAGACTTCTCTCACTGCAGCTAGAATCATTATGATCAACAAAACAATAAAAATTTTGATGAGGTTTGGAGAAGGAGGAAGTCAAATTCACTGGTGGTGACGATGCAAAAGCCACTCTAGAAATCAGTATGAAGAATGCTTAACTATTTTAATGTCCTTTCCTTTTCAGGATTAAATAATTCAAGGTATTCCATGATGCCAGGAATGCACACTCCTCTGTTTCCTAGGAAATGGCTTTTCCTTTAGCTGGCATCTCCCTGCCTGTATGTAACCTCCACCCTCATCAAGGAGGATGTCAAGAATTCTGCTCTGTCAGACTTGTGGAAAGGAACTGCAGTCTTAGTGAACCCTGTCCCTGACTCCGCTGATCTGGCTCATATCAACAGTTCAGATTTCTGTGGGATTTCTTGCCAAGGCAGGACGGAATTCCACATGACTAGCATCCTCCCATTAACTCCTGATTCCAGGTGATCTGCCCACATCACCTACCACGCCTACAGGGTCTTCTGTTGTCTGATGTCCTAGAAGGAACAAGAGTTAAAGATCAAGTTCAGATGGATACACATGTGGCATGTTGTTTTGGCATGTGCCCCAAGGAAAGAACACTAGAGTAGTAACTGACAGTGATATAGACACAACTTGAAGACACTGAAGTCATCGGATATGGGAAGTGCCGGGCCCTAGGAGGTCTGAAATTGATTAGAACATGAGTCCATGCTACTATAAATACTTGTCTCTTTATATGATTTACTATGTTTATTGTCTGACATATGTTGAACTTCTCCTGGACCTCAAGGACAAAGCCAACTTGATCATGGTGGATAATCTTTTTAATATATACCTGTAATTAGTTTGTAAGTATTTTATTGATGACTTTTGCACTTAGATTAATGAAGTGTATTGGCCTGAAGGTTTCTTGTTGTGGTGGTTGTTCTGTGGTTCACAGAAGGAGTTTGAAAGTGTAACTTCTGTTTCTAATCTTTTGAACAATATGAAAATATTGTTTGCAGATCTTTGAAAGCCTGGTAGAATTCTTCTGTGAGTCCATCTGGGCCTGAGATTCTTTTTTTTTTTTTTTTTTAAGTTGGAAGACATTTTATTTCTCTCCCCATCTCCTTGTTTGTTTTGAATCTCTTTAAGCTGTTGATCTTCTTTTTGCTTTAACTTTGGTGATTTGGATGAATCTAGAAATTCATTCATTTCTTATCATCTTCTTTGGATGAAATGAAGCAGAAAAAAATTAATTTAGAATTACTAAAGGATGAGAGGTCAATGAATACAGAGGAAATAAATTTTTATTTTTTAGCCTAGGAGTTATAGAGATATTTCTTTATGTGTTAAAGGAGAAACTTCAGATATTAAACTAGAGAGCAGTGTTGCTGAGCAGGTTAATTCTGGGTCTTATGTGTAGATTGCTGATGGGTATGGTCTTCAGCTTATAGATTTGCTTGACTCTAGACTTCTGATCTTTATCATCACTGAGAAGATCATTCTCCATTTGTATTGGCCACATGGGATTTAGCTGTCCTATGACTTTTTTCTTTGATTCAGGGTTCTATTGTAGCTTAGCCAGGCTTCAAATTCTCTATGTGTCTGAGGATGACTTTGAATGCTTGACACTCTCCCCTCCACTTCTGAAGGACTGGAAAGACAGGTTCGTACCACCAACCCTGACTATTGGTGTTTAAATACTTAAAACCAACCAAAGAATATACACAGGCTGGACCTAGGCCTCACAGAACCTATATAAGCAGACATGCAGCTTGGTCTTCATGTGGGTCCTGAACAACTGGAACAGAGTCTATCCCCAAAGCTGTTGTATGTATGTGGGATATGCTCTTCTAGCTGGGCTGCCTTGTCTGGCTTCAGTGGAGAGAGAAATGCCCAGCCTCAAAGAGACTTGAAGTGCCAGAGTGGGAAGGATACCCAGGGGCCCCCCACCTGCTCAGAGGAGAAGGAGAGAAGGGGATGGAGGAAGGATTGTGGGAGGGGGTGACCAGGAGTGGGGCAGTGAGTGGGATGTAAAGTGAAGAAGTAAATAAGTAAATCAATTAATTAATTGATAACTAAAATAAAAATGAAAGATTTATTTAGAATGGCTATCTTGAGATACTTCAATGACTTTCCATAAGCTTGGGTAGTTTCTGGGGCTTGAATATGTCTTTGATCTCCAATCTTATGTTTTCATTTGAATGTTAAGTTCCTATTACAATGCTGCTGCTCACTCTTAGAACATAATAACTGACACATTCTTCTAGAATCTGTGCTAACTTCTAAGACAGTAGTCCTCAATGCTGTGACCCTTTAATATAGTTTCTCATGTTATGGTGACCCCAATCATAAAATTATTTTCATTGATACTTCATAACTGCAATTTTGCTATTGTTATGAATAGCAATGTAAATCTCTGTGTTTTCTGATGACCTTAGGTAACCCCTGTGAGAGGATCATTCAATACTCCAAAAGGGGTCCTGACCAACAGGTTGAAATATGCTGCTCTAAGACATGCAATTGGAACTGAGGAAAATTATGAAGCTAATGCATCAAACTTGCTTTTGTATCTGAAAATGCTGCATAGCTCCAGGCAAAAGACCCAGAGCATTTACAAGCAACTTTTCATGCATATGTATTCAGATACATTAAAAATTTTACTCCAGATGTGCCCCTTCTATGAACTGTAACATGTTGAAGAATTAGTCTCATGAAACTAAGTTACTCAGCCCAGTAAGAAATAAAATTCACAAAACCAAAGAAAATCAAAACCTTTGCCTGGAGGAACCACAGTACAGGGAGTACAGCTGGCAGGATTTTAGTGGTTTGGCGTTCTGGAGTGGGAGATCCAGAGAAGGGATTCTTATCTGGGAATGGGGCATGTTGTTTTCCTCGCAGGAGGAATTTCTTCTAATATAAAATGGGAAAGTGTGTGTCTATTTGTACTTCGGTAAACCAGAGTGGTATAGTGAGTGCTTGCTCTGGCCAGTGAGAGTTTGTTCTGGTCTCCTCAGACTAAGCTGTGACAGACCAATAGGCTCTATTACTTGGAAGCTTCATTTGACAGGATGTTTTTTACTTTGTGTGTATAATGGACAAGTGTTCATGTAAAGACAGTGGTCTCACATGACCTTTGCTTGTCCTAATGATACCGTACTGCCTCCTGTGTATCAGCTCTTTACTGATAAGGAACCTAAGCAGACGTTAGCGGATGCGGATGCAAAATACATCACACCAACATGTCTATGCTCTTCTCTGGTTCTCTAGAGCTCGATGGTACTTTAATGTCTTGCCTTTTAATTTCAGATATATACTGTACACTGGGGCATCTGCACCATCACTTCCTGTTTTTGTCCAGATGGAAAAAAGATATTTGTCTACACGGTATCTATGTTCTCATTGAGGACACAAACAAGCTTGTTTTTGAGGATGGACTGCCTCATGTTAATGCTGTTAAAATCATCCCTCTATAAGCTCCCTATATATGCCTATATTAGCTCAAGTTTGGGAAGCTGAGGTTGTGTCAAGTACTTTCAATGTCAAGCAACCCTCATGTCCTGGTGATCCTCTACAAACAAATCTGTACATCTGTATTGTGTTAAGGTCTGATTCCTTTTCCTTTTGTCTTCTTTCTTTTCTTTCATCTATCTATCTATCTATCTATCTATCTATCTATCTATCTATCTATCTATCTATCATCTATCTTCTTTTATGTGATACTTGTGTTTGAAGCTATAGCTTTATTCATAGTAGTCAAGTATTCTATCACTGAGCCATATTTCTACCACATTCCTCCTTTTAGTTTTTTTTTTTTTTTTTTTTTAATAACATGGCTTCCTTAAGTAGCCCAGTCTGGCATTGATTTTTTGGTTCTTTTGCTTCAGCTTTTCTGGACACTTCAACTTTTATGTGTACAAGCCTGTACTACTAGGCCCTGTCAATACTGGCTTTCTTGAAATTCTAAAATGCCATTCCCACTTTTGCCCCTATAGATACAGAGTGTACAATAAGTTATTGTTAGCCAAGAAAGACCTGTGGGTATTTTGAGCTAGCTATTGCAGTCTCATGCCTGAGTCTAAATGTCTAAGATAATTCTACACAGACCCAGATATTATTCCTATCTACCCACTTATCTAAACAACAGCTAATGAAAGATAGGAATTATTTCCCAAGTTGTTAACTTTAAAGTATGAAGTTCTATAAAGATATGATGTCAAGAAGTAGACTAACTTATGTGACAACACATCAAACTTTATCTGGTTTAACAAAGTAATGGTGTATTTTTCACTGACATAAACACTGCTGGCTAGATGGGACTCTGTCCATGCAAGCTCTGGGAACCTTAGAACCTTTCCCTTGGCTTCATTACTGACTTGTATTTCAATGAACTGCTTTATCCTGAAGCCAATATTTTGGAAGAAACCTAAATTTTCTATGGTACATTCTACCCTGTAGTGCCTCCTTGAAGAGCAGGGATCTCACCAGCTCTTTCCAGCTGTATCCCAGTCTTCAATGAGATACTGGCTGTTTTTACACTGTTTGGGAAATGTTGGAGGCAAATTAAATATTAATTCACTGGTTCTGAAAATTGGCTTGTTTTGAAAAGTTTTTTTTTTTTGTAACAATTTTAGGTATAAATTGAACACATCACAGAAAATGGAACATCTTCCCACCCAGCTGCTGTTTACAGAGGCCCTATCATTTATATCCAATATTGGTGGCACAATGGCTCAATAACATTGATAAGTTATTAGTGGTTAAAGTCTACAGTTTAATTTAGATCCTTTTAATTTCTAACTCAGTATCCTTTTTAGTCCCATCCAGGACCTCACAGGACATTACATCATCAGATCTTTTTTTGACTGTGCGTTTCTCAGACTTTCTTTGTTTTTGACAATTTTTCTCCTTTCCATTTCTCAGTTCTCTAAGTCAGCAACACTTCAGGATCTTCAGTGAGTCATACTATTATAAATTGTGATAATAACTGAGTTCTTTGCTTGACGATGAGTATAACATTAATCCTAAGTGCATAATCAACATTTTAGACCAAGGTTAAAGTATCAAGGCAATTCTAGCTAGTCCTACCAGGAAGCTATGAGTTTATCCTGCTAACCCAAGGTGTTCTCGTCTACTGTAGAAACTGGTTCAGCCACTATGAACAACTTAGAACTATTCAGTTAACAACAGACCAAACCTATCAACACTGTTTGATCTGTCTCATGAGAGCAGAGGGCTGAGCAGTGTGTTGGGTCCTCTTCAAGATAAAATGAATAACCTAGATTTAAAATTATAACAATTAAAGATAACAAGAGAAAGAGAGAAGTTATTCCATTCTAGTAAATTCCATGGGTTTGCCCAAATACCGAGTGCTAAAAGGGTAATTTTTCTCAATCCATTGATGAACTCTGACTATGTTTGGTGATAAAGATACTGCTTTGCACTTCCAAAACTCCAGACAGTATATGTAAAGAAGGCACAGCCTGCTGCCAAGCTTCCGCCTTCTAGTTTGGCTCCATTTGTAAAGAAAGCAAACCCCATGGAACGTCTTCAGTAGGCTTATGCTCATATATCACGAATCTATACTTGAGGTTAATTACAGGAATAGGGGTCTATCATTTCTAGTCTACCGAGAGGAAGAAACAAGGGACAGGGAATCTGGGGAGGCTGAGAAGTTACCCAGTTATAGATGTCTGCACCAAGCAAAGGTGCTGATACTTGAATTCCTTCTCACCTTTCTTCCCCACAAGAAGCCAGTCATCACATCAAGTTCAGTGTATTTCTGTACAGTGTTTGATTCTTCTACCCTCCATCAAGTCCAAGATACCAAGGACTACCCTACTGTGCTGAGGTACCCAATAATTCCCAATGAGCAGAACCCCATCTTGATGTGAGGAACATAAGCGTTGCTCTGGCTCTGTGTATGTTGTGGACTTAATAGCTGCAGTCATCCTCACTATTTCTTTGAGCAAAAATGAGTGACTTCTATGATCAATGAAAGAAAAAAAAGACACAGCCTTCAAGAAAAATGATAATCTGTCAAAAAACGACGTGTTGTCCATTATCCATGAATGTATCTGCTTAGACAAGGAGCTGCAGCCACACCAACTACCACCTCCACTGTGATGGTTTGAATATGCTTGGCCCAGTGAGTGGCACTAGGTACGGCCTTGTTGGAGTAGGTGTGCCCTTGTTGGAGGATATGTGTCACTATGTAGGTGGGCTCTGAGACCCTCCTCCTAGCTGTCTGGAAGACAGTAGTCTGCTCCTGGCTTTCTTTGGATGAAGATGTAGAACTCACAGCTCCTCTAGTGTCATGATTGTCTGGACACTGCCATGCTTCCCATCATGATGATAATGAACTGAACCTTTGAACCTGTAAGCCAGCCGCAAATAAAGTTTTCCTTTATAAGAGTTGCCTCAGTCATGGTATCTCTTCACAGCAATGGAAATCCTAAGACAGAAATTGGTATCAGAAGTCAGGTATTTCTGTGATAGGCCTGACCATGTTTTTGTTTGGAAGAATGTGGGTTTGGTGACTTTGCATTTACAATGCAGTAGAATGCTTTAAGTGGGGCTTAATGGGCCATCCTAGTAGGAATAAGGAAGGCATTTGTGCTGAGAGTGATTTGATCCTGACTCAAGAGGTTTCAGAGGTGTAGAATGTTAGTATTTTGGCTTGAGACTGTTTTGTGATATTTTGGTGAAAAATCAGATCCCCAAGTTAGATATGTATACACACACACACACACACAAACACACACACACACACACACTTTTAGTTCCTCAAAAACTAAAACCAGAACTACCATATGATTGAGCTATCCCTCCTCTTCACAGCAAAGGGAACTGTAAGATATCTACCTTCACTACCTACCACGTCACTCTTTACTACCTACCACCTTCATCATTACCATCTAGCACCCCCATCTACGTCACCTACAACTACTACTCTTTTCTCCATGACCTCCAGATACACCATCTATGGCTTTCATCCCCAGGATTCATGATCATATATAATTCCCCTTTTATCTATTTCTTTTTTCCCACTAATTAATTATTTACTTTAAATCCATATCACAGTTCCCTCCCCCGCCTCTTCAGTCCCTGCCTCAGATGGATTCTCCTTCATGCCCTTCTCCTTCTTCTCTGAGAGGAGGGACACACACACACATACACACAAACAGACACACACACACTGGGCATCACAACACCCTGGCATATCAGGTTACTGCAAGACCAGGTGAATCCATTCCCACTAAGGCTAGAAAAGGTTGTCTAGTTAGGTGAACAGGATCGACAGGAAGGCAACAGATTCAGAGAAAGCTCCAACTCCAGTTGTTGGAGGACCCACATGGAGACCAAGCTTCACACCTGCTACATATTTGCAGGGGACCTAGGTCCAGCCAATGTTTGTCCTTTGTTAGTGGTTCAGTTTCTGGACCTCCAAGGGTCCAGTTAGTTGACTCTGTTGGTATTCCTGTGAAGTCTCTATCCTCTTCGGGTCCCTCAATCCTTTTCCCAACTCTTCCATAAGACTCCCTGAGCTCTATCTAATATTTGGCTGTGGGTCTCTGCACCTCTTTTCATTGGCTGCTAGGTGGGGCCTCTCAGAGGCTCATGTTTAGAAGTATAGTAGAGTATCGTTAGTAGTGTCAGAGATTGGTACTTGCCCATGGGATGGGTCTCAAGTTGGGTCAGTCATTGGTTAGCCTTTCCCTCAGACTCTGCTCTATCTTTGTCCCTGCACATCTTTTAGGCAGGAAACATTTTGGGTCAAGGGTTTTGTGGGTGGGTTGTTGTCCTTATCCCTTCACTGGGTGTTCTGCCTGGCTATAGGAGGTAACCATGTCGGGCTTTGTATCACCCACTGCTAGTAGTCCCAGGTAGAGTCATGCCCATAGAGTCCCTGGGTTTTTCCCCATGCCTGGTCTCTCTGGCACATCCTAGGGATGCACTCCCTGCCAACCACCGGTTTCCTTTCTCTCTCCCCTGCTCTCCCTACACTTGATACCCCTGCCTCCTTCTCCTCCCCTTCTCCTCTCCCATCCAGTTCCATCCCTTCACTCATTTCCAATATCTATTTTATTTCTCCTCCTCAGAAAGATTCAAGCATCTTCCCTTGGGCCCTCCTTGTTATTTGGCTTCTTTGGGTCTGTGGATGGTAGAGTGGTTATTATGTACTTTATAGCTAATAGTCACTTAAAAGTGAGTACATACCATGCATGTCCTTTTGGGTCTGGGTTAACTCACTGAGGGTGATATTTTCTAGTTTCATCCATTTGCCTGCAAAAAAGGCTTCTCTCCCTCGTGGTTCAGTTTAATGATCTATGCACATATGTTATGCTTACTGTCTATCATCACTAACTTTACATGTCATAGGAATTCCTTGAATGTAAGTGAAGAAATGATTAGAATTAAAGTGTCAGGTGCTAAATCATAATCAGAAGAGTCACTTAGCGAAAGGGTTGTTGTAAAGAGAGAGACTAAGATGAAGTTGGAGCATGTTAAGCATTGGTAGCTTGAAAATAATGGAAGTATTATATTCCCAATACACTTAATATTTCTGTCCTGGTTGGTAGGCCTGTTTATTTTGGGAAGTGTGAATTAAGATATTGCAAAGGTTGGCTTGTTTGCAGGAACTAGATGCCTAGACTTATTCTTCCCCTCTCATGTCTTCGTTTTCCTTTGCACTATCACTTGACATCTGAAAGATGATTAGTTTTCATTTATAGAATGAGAGTAAAAGGCTTTTATTTGTTTGTTTTTGTTTTTGTTTTTGTTTGAGACAAGGTTTCATTGTATAGCCCTGGCTGTCCTGGAACTCACTATATAGACCAGGCTGGCCTAAAACGCACAGAGATCCACCTGCCTCTGCCTCCTGAATGCTAGGATTAAAGGTGTGAACTACCATGCCTGGATTGAAAGGCTAAAATTTCTTGAATGAGTAAATAACTATGGGTCTGAATATATAGTATTGAATGGCCTTCATGATTGACATCTAGGCATGTCCCTTTGGAATGGGTACAAATTACAACAGAGATACTTATATGACAAGGACAAGAAGTTCATGGGCCATTTACTTAGGTGAACTCTTGAGTATTGAAACAGTATAGACCTGGCTCAGATTCAAACTCTACTACCTCAATGGACTTGGCTTCTAAAGAGGTATTTCCAGTCTTATTAAAGCTTGGCTGATAATATTTGTTTCAACATGGCTGAAGGAATCAATACAGAAAACATTCACAAATATGATCTGTGCCAAACACAGTGTTATGTGGACTGTGTTTGTTAGTTTCACCTAAATATGATACACCTTGCTGTGGGACACAGGGGCTCTTCTAAGATCACCTAATACAGAGTCTCCAGGATCAAAAGTAGATGAGTGAATGCTACACTTCCCACAGCTATGAGAGGGACAGAAAGAAACAATGGCAGAAATGAGACACTGGCCTTTATTGGTTCTTTAGGTTTTACAAACCAGCCCAAATCTCTTTCATGGTGAACTTTCCAAGGCACCACAGCAAGTTGTTCTTTTGGTGTATATCTTCAGCACTGGTTATGAGTCTCACATCCTGGTGGGTGTTCTGCTTTCCAGAGCCCAAGCCTTGAAGCCAGGGATGATACCAGGACCATGTATCTCAGATTCAGGTGTAGGGCCCATGTCCATGCCCATAGCATGTAGACTTAGTGGTGTTTTGTTGAATTTGTTTGAGTAATGTAATTTCCCATATTTCAGAATGACAGTGAAATAATATAATGTAGTTATGCCAGTGAATATCAAGGTTTGGATTTCTAGATAGACATATATACCTTATCTATTAATCAAGTACCCACACACATAACTATTAGAGACACCCTTAACTAAAACCACACAAAATTTTTAAACGTGTGAATGGGAGTTAGTGAGTTAAGTGAACAGTGTGAAAAATTTATGATCATATGAAAGGACACAGATGTTGTAGCATAACCCAACACCGGTGACTTTTACAAAATTACTTATGAAGAAGGTAAAGAAAATCCAAGTTGATCATAAAAGCATCATCTTTGAAGAGGCATGAAGACTGGCGATTCCTAAGAAATCTTGCACTGTGGTGCGACACAAAAGAAGCATTATTTGAAAGTCCTCCAGTGGAATCAGCCATTACCTGAGCCAGCTTCTAAGTAGGTGCCAATGGGTTGCACAGTTAAAAGTGTGTGCAAATAAGTCCATTCTACATTTATTTAATGTATAGTAGTTTATTCAGACATGAAGATATTTGGGTCCAGAGAGCACAAGACACAGACATTTCTCTTATAAATCTTTCAGTCTAAGTGGGACATAGGACACTGATCAATTTGTGACATGGAACATTACTGTTGCATGCAGAAGATACACAGAGGAAATGTATCTCCCCGGAAAGCAAGTCACAAGGTAATCACTGGCCTCTGGAAGAACCTAAAAGTGATGGTTTTTCTTAGAAGAATGGGGGGGGGCGTTTAAAAATCAAAGAACATTATACATAAGTCACCTACTCTTTTGGGAAAGACGAAGTCACTAGAGGAAGATCCAAGAGGCATCTCTCTAGCATTCTTCTTTCTCAGCAACAGCTATCCTCAGTCAGTTTTTTTTTTTTTTTTTTTTTTTTTGGTTTTTCGAGACAGGGTTTCTCTGTGTAGCCCAGGCTGTCCTGAAGCTCACTCTGTAGACCAGACTGGCCTCGAACTCAGAAATCTGCCTGCCTCTGCCTCCCAGGTGGTGGGATTAAAGGTGTGCACCACCACCACCCGGCAGGTTTATTCTTTGTAGATCTTTAATCTACCAAGAATATAAAATGGGTAAAGAATTGTCAGAACTCAAAAATACAATACACCTGAACGGAAAATGGGCTCAAGATCAGGTAGTCACTGGAGAGAAAAGCAAGAGGCTAAGATACTAAGTGTGGACCCTAGCCTAACAGTCAACTGTAAATGAGACATCAGCCACAGGAAGATGACACTTACCAATCTGGAAGCAACATGGATGGTTTCTGACAAGACTAAAGGCGAAGAACCATGTCTTCCTTGTGTTCTGAAAACTCAGATCAATCAGCTGGGGTGCTTTCTCAAGGTCATTCACAGGTAAATTCCCCCATCTTCCTGTTGTAAAGTTTTAGAAACTTTTTTATTGTTTCACAAAAGTGTTCAGCTTTGTCTCTATCCAATGATGTGTCTCCTGCCATCACCTTGCTTCATTTGTGTGATTATTTTAGCTTACAGAGAGTTATACATGCCATGCATACATTCTGTCCTTTTATTCTTTGCTCAACCTTACTGAGGTAAATATGTACTGAAGTTTTCATCAGAGACAAATTGGGTTAGAACAGTAGGACCGGAGCCATTACAAGGTCCCCTTTAATTACTGGAGGTCAGGCCTCTATCCCCGCCTTCACAAGATTAGAATTGCCAAAGCCCTTCTATACTTAGAGAAGGGAGGAGATGTCAGGGGCAGCCCTGCTTATACACTGAAGGCCTAAAATCAGCCCATAGGCCTAAAATCAGCAATAGGCCTGACATACATACATGCTAACACCAAGTCTTGGGTCTCTGTGGAAAAACACTGAAACAGAAGGCTATAAGCTATGGTAAACAGGCAGCTTTTGTGGAAATTTACCAGCCTGAGTAGTCATAGATTCTGTAAATAGGTAGCCTCAGCGGACAGTACCAACTTAGATAAGGACAAGTGAATCATAGGCAGAGTCGTAGTGACCTGTCCCCTCAACCTTCATCCAGCTGATACCCTGTTCTGAAAGGTATCTGTACTCTCCCTGATTACCTATGCTCCGGTGTCATTCCCTTCCCCACATTCTCCCTTTTTGTGTTTATAACCCCTGTGTGAATAAGTAAATTATGATGTGATAAAAAAAAATTGACATCTTACAGATAGGCAATAAAGTATTTGTACTTCAAAAAAAAAAAAAAAAAAAAAAAGAACACTAAGTAACTGTCTTTCTTTGTTTTGGACATTGGAAGCCTGGGATGGCTGGGAGAGGGCCCCATAGATGAGGCTTCTTGGCGACCAAGATCTTGGTGGGAGGTACTTCATCTCTGTTTCATGGTCTTGAACTCAGAAATTATCTCTTAGGCCCTGCCATCCTTACTGACTGCACACTATCCTGCTGGATGCCACCAGACTTGCTGGTTCCAATAGTTTTCAGAGTCTTGTCAGTTCCCTGTACTTCATTTGTTGACCTACTCTGGTAGGAAAGCCTAGGAGATCTCTGCCAACTCTGGCAGTCTTGATGTCCAGGTCCAAACCCAACTCCCATCAGAATTCTGTAGATTTAGCCCATGACTATAGACTGTGTCTGTAGGAATTAGAACAGCAGGGGTATAGGTACAGTTTGGCTCATACCACATCAAACAGCAATATCATGAAACCTTTCATGTGGTATCACAGTCCCTAGTTCAAGGTCAACAGAGCAACTTCCTGTTTCCTGCATGAACTATCCAGGGAGGCATTCTAGTGTATATAGAGAAATCATAATGCCACTTCCATCCTTCCTCCAGGACTGTTAGTTGAAATTGTAAATGAGCTTTTTTATTTTTCATGTTAAGCATGGAAAGTGTGCTCTGAGCCAGGAAGAAGGAAAAGACACTGAGGCAGGTACCCACAGGAAAGATGTTACTCTGTCATGAGCAGATATGTTGGCTGAACTTGCAGCTCTGCCATTTAAGAGGAATCTTCCTGTTCAGGGCATAGTCTATCAGGATCAAGGGCATCCAGTGTCAGGAAGGGAAGAGGAAGGATATGCATGAGACACAGACATCTATCTACACACTGATGGGCCTGGTTGAAGAACACAGCTTCAGAGTAAAGGGCAGAATACATAATAGAATAAATGATACCAAAGCAGACTTGGATGGAGGGACTCTAATGGCAGATAGCAAGTATCTGTTTTTATGGAAACATCATAACATCAGCCTGAGAGCAGCAAGCAGACATGATGGTAGTTAGGGCTGGGTAAACAGGAAGCCTGCAGTTGTGATCATGCATTCCTAGGGTAACGTGAAGTCCCATTTCCCTGCAATTTCTACTTTTTATGATTAGATGTACAGCTGTTACAAGGACAGAATCATGACAGTGGGAAGGGAACATTGTGTTTTATATTGACTTTGTTTGGGTAGTACATCTCCTGTGCTTACCTTATAGCTTGGTGGATGATCTATTAGATGATCTATAGGAGTAATGAATTCTATGAACAAGGAGACTCATTGTTCAGTCATAGAATTTTGTTCCAAATAGTCTGCTTTATTTATTTTTTTAGAAGAAAGGAAAAAAATCCAACTACAAAATCTGGAAATAGGGCTGTGTGCATGTTCATTTTTCCTTCTCCAGTCACATGCTTTAAATTCAAGGAACTCCCTCTATATATTACTCTTGGAAAACTGGATCTTGAAGTTCCCATCTCTGGGAAATCCACCTAGACTGAACGGGAAACCATAAACTTCAGAAACACCATGAGATCAGGGATCTTGCATCATGACAGAGAAGAAAAGATGAGTGTAACTAGCCATAAAACAAGTCAGGACATGAGGTGGGTACCTTGAGAGGACAGGAAACATTCAGAGAAGGAGATCTTAAGTGGCGCAGTTCCTCATAGGCCCTCATGTCTTAGAATGTTATTTAAAATCCTAATAACATAATGCTTACTATTTGGAAAATGCAAGATTCCTTTTCAGATCAGCTATGGTCTATCTTTAAAGGGAATTTCTATTAAATGAGAGGAAAGAGAGGCAGATCATGTTAGGAGTATACCAGCTCACTGCAGCAGCCTGCTGTGTTCTCACCTCTCCCACCATTCAGAGACATCAATGGGCAGAAGCAGTAGCTTACTGTACCTTGCAACCATATTCCATAGGCTTGGAATACAGGTACTTGGGAGTAGATGCTCTAGAGGCATGGTGGCTGGTAATAGAAGTTCTAGTGACACTGTCTCCAGCAGAGGGGCCCTGTATCACAAATTGGATCCCTAGCTTCTTGTTATTTTGGAATTTCTATACTTTTAAGATATGGTAAGTGCTCCTCCATTTTGAAAGTAGAATTGTTTCTAATTCATACAGGAATATATTTAGAATATTTATATATATAGAATATTTATATATATAGAATGTTCTCTCTCTCTCTCTCTATATATATATATAGAATAGAAGCATTGATTAAAACATGTAAAAAAAAAATTAAAACCTAACAGATACATCACAATTTTTAAATTAATGTAATATTTAAGACAGTGTGACAAGGAAATATCTCAAATTTGGCCACATAATCTGCTGCATATGGATGAACAGAAAAGAATGAATAGAAAAGATTGTCAGGAGCCCTATGGCTTCAACTCTGCACCCAATCCCCCAAAACCCAGAGGAGGCTGGACTCCCAGGAGCTCTAACATGCCCAGGAGTGTAGAATGCTAAAGGAGCATGGTGGTTGCCAGAGTGACTGGTGAGACATGCTGATGCCAGGACAAAAAGTGATGCTGACCTGTGAACTTGCTGAGTACCCTGACAATGGTGACTAGGAAACTGTACTGGACATATGTTCCCGACCCACCATTGCTTACCTATACCCTTGATAAGACAAGCAGCCTTGCCTCAAGTTTTTAGACCTTGTGGAACAGAGAATCAAAAACAGAAGTTATAATGACTCTTGTATTGTTCTTAAATGTGACCAGTTATTCAGACTCAATCATGGACTGGTCTAGTAATCAATCTAATATTGAAAATAACAATCTTCACTTGGAAGTCTAGTTCCGGACATTTTCAGAGACATATATGGAAGTTAGCTACAGTTCTCTATAATGTTATGTTAGCAAGAGATAAAGTAGGGACAGGATATGTATTTCAAAAAGGTGTTAGCACATTTGTTAGGGCTCTTTTAATTGTCAAGTTAAAATTACTTTTGTTTCTTCTACAGTATTTAATGTAAGTTGCATTGATTGTAAACCTTCTAATTGTGTATGTGTTTTGAAATCCAACATGTCAGTTATGGAGGTCTATCAACCAGCTTTTGTTTTAGTGCCCGGAGTATCACAGAATCTTGGTATTCTAAAAATAGCTTGTAAGTACTGGAAGAAATGAGTTAGACTTTAAGCAGAAGCAAGAGGGTAGTGGGCTTGGTTATTGCTGGTATAACAGCTTTAATTACATTAATTTCTAGCACCACTACTTCTGCAATTTGTGACACAAAGTTAAGACAACTACTTATTTTTTTAATCATTTAGGAAAAAATGTTACTAATGTGTTGAATATACAAGAGGATTTAGATAGGCATTTGGAAGAACAGATTAATGCTCTTTATCCTATTCAAATTATTGGAAGGAGGTTCAGAATTTAAGGGTACAGAGCCATCTTGAGTGTCATGCCAAATACCATTGGATTCATGTTAGTTCTAGAATTTACAGAGGTAGTCATTATAATTAGGTAAAAGTTTAAAGACACTTGCAATGTATTTGGCATAATTCTAACACCTCTTTGGATGTTTTAACATTACATAGTAAGCTTATGATTTTCAAGAATGCTGCTCTGCTAAGTGTTGATGCGGTAGATACTGCTGATAAAATTACCCATGGCTTGAGGTCAGAATTTCTATTTTGGCCAAGCTTCAAGAATGGCATATATAGCTTGATCATTTTGTCCTGGGAATACTTTTACTCCTGCCCATTGTGTTAAAGCTTGTTTTTAACAACATCAATATGTTGGTAGCCAAAGTACATGGCTTGAAACTGAAAATGAACCCCCAGACAGAGTTATTAAATTAACAGGCTAGCAAGCCAAGGACAGGTAAGATTCTGCACAGAGCCTTACCAATCTAAGACAGAAGTGCATTGCTTTGGATAATGCATATTCCATGATGGATAAGGAAGGCATTCTTGTCAGAATGACCTAAGACAGGCTCAGTCTTGATAATGAAATAAAAAAGGGAGAGAGGTGGAGAGACTTTGGGGCTGCTTGGCAAGAATCTGACATGGACCAAGGACAAGGAAATGGGCTGTTTGACAGGAATATGACATTGGCCAAGGACAAGGAAGTAGGCTTCAGGCAGGAATGTGACATTAGGCTAGAACAAAGAAGTAATTTCAGGTAGGAATCTACATCTTAGTCTAGAACAAAGAATTTCAGACAGAATCTAAATTTTAGGCTAGAACAAGGAAGTAGGCTTCAGACATGAAAATGACTTTGGGCTAGGACAAGGAAGTTGGCTCAGATACTTTGGCCATCCTGATAAGCCCTTAGAAACGGTGATCATGGGAGTGTTCAGGGAATTGTGTTTAATGCCTTGCTTGTTCTTTGACTATTTGTGTTTATTGTCTTGCTTGTTCTTTGACTATTTGCATCTATTGTATTGCTAGTTCTTCAACCTAGAACTGACCTTAATACATGCATGTAATTAAAATGGTATAAAAGCAAAAAGCAGGAGGGGGGATGGGATAGGAGGTTCTAGGGAGGGGAATTGCCTAAAGGGAATGACATCTGAAAGGTAAATAAATAAAATATCCAAAAAAAGAAAAATACATATTAAAGAAGAAAAGAATGTCAGACTCCTATAGCAGATGCTTTGCCTGTAACAAGGTTAGTGTCACCTTCCTTCATAAAAGCCCAACTTGAACATGCCTTAGAATGCTTAAGGCTTCTCTTGATCTTCTTCTTTTCTCAGTTTTCTTGGCTCCATGTTCATTTTCTCTTTCTCAATGGGACTATGGGCAATTGGCAACATTTCCTGGGTCCCCACCATTTGACTCTTAGCAGATCTGTGGGGAAATAGGACAGGTAGAAATGAGCTTCCTCTACAGTCCTTTTACTTATACTGTCCTAGCATGGGAACAAAGGTCAACTCACTATTGTCTTCTGGTCTCAAACTCCTGGACATCTGAGGTTCAGCTCAGTTGACACGAAGCAAAGGAACTCTATACTTTCTGGGAGCTTGTGCTTTACTCTGCATGTGTTTCTCACATAAAGCTAACATGTTTCCACTTCTTGTATGTTCTTAGCTGGAACTCTGGGGAGATGTAGGGTATGAATCTTAAGGAAATCTATAGAATGAGCAGGAAAGACTAGAGAGACACAGTCACTGAGGCTACCGTCCTGTAGCTATGCTCCTGTTGAGTTGCAGTGCTAACTAAATCACTTGTGATATATCCAGAGATTTTTTTCCCCATTGTCAACTAGATGATTTTCTGGCATAGCTATCCTTTCTTTGGAAAATAAGAAAATTACAAGAGCATATAAGTCCTAAATAGGCAACAATAGCCAGACACAAGAACTGAGTTGGGTTATCCACCACAGACATGAGGAAATCCTAACTCTTAGTCTCTTGAACATGAGCATATATATGCGTAGGGTCTTTGAAGTTAAGACAGGATCTTAGGGTGGCTGTGCTATGACAAGAGGACATGATGCAGAGTAAACTGGGGGCCTTGCAATCTCTATAAACTGGGATTGCTCCTGTTGCAGTCAGTGGTTCAAAGCCATAGGCAGTACCAGGAGCAATCAGAGACAGGGAGCAGCCTCCTTAAGAGCCTCCAGACAGCACTTCCAGCTCAGGCAGCTCATCTGTAAAAACCCTGAGAGTAACTCCTATCATTCTGAGCCACTGAGGTATATTTCTTTTTCATAGTAGTCATAGGAAACAAATGAGACTACAGTAGTAGGAAGTGGAGAGTTAGTGTACCAATTACATTGGATAAGTAGAATAACTTTAGAATTGAGTCCTTGAGTAGAACTGGGAGAACATTGCAGTTTGTGGTAAAAGAAACTAATAACATCCTGTAGTGACTGTTGAAAGACGCTGATAAAGATGCTAGTTTTAATTTTGGTTTATTCACAGGGATCACACATCTCTATGTCCAGGATATTAGGGGGATAAGGATTCATACAGAGCTATGGTCAGGATATATATATTTTTGGAATTACCGTAGCTACTCTTTCTTAAAACTTTTTATTGGTTCTTTATGAATTTCACATTAGGGACCCCAATTCCACATATCTCCCTGCCCCCTTGGACCTACCCTCTGCCCTTACAAGCTCCCTGTTAACAGTGTATGTCACAGTGTGTCCCACAGTAAACACTTTTGTCCATACTTGTTGCTTGCAAATGTTCATTGCAATGGGTTTGAGGCTCCTGGCTTCTGCTCCACCATCAACACTGGAACCTCACTGGGACTCTTCTAGGATATCCTGTTGTTGCCCTGTGTCATGGAGATACTATAGTTTTGGATCTGTAGGACCTGCCTCTTCATGCACTCCAGCAGTTCATCATGGGGTAGATGTTGAGGTGGTTCAATTCAAAGTCCTGGATCTGAGCCTGCTAGCCCTCCTACACTCACACCATTGGGGTGAGCTCTCCCTTTCTGCCATGGCTGGCCCATACAATGCTGCAGCCAGCAAGGGACAGAATCAGCTCTCCCATTCTAATATCCTCTGGGCTGGATCATCTGTGCCCAAGCTAGCAGGGCCAGCTTTACTGTGCTGCCCAGGCAAAGTACAGGTATGGCTAGGATATTAACACTTTCCCAAATACTAGAACAGTGTTTCTCAACATTACTAATGGTGTGACCCTTTAGTACAGTTCCCCATGTTATAGTGACCCCTCCAAATAAAGTTATTTTCTTTGAAACCTCATAACTGTAATTTTGCTACTGTTATGATCATAATGCAAATAATGCTAGAAATGAAGGTGTGCCAAAGGGGATGAAGAACAACTGTACTCAAAGATGGTAATGCATGTCATAATATTGCAGAGGACTCATAAGTTCTTCCGACTGTTGGATGCTGTAGTGATTACTCTTTTCATCATTGTAAGAAGTTACTTGATAAAAGCAAAACAAAGCAAACAACAATAACCCCCCAAACAAAACAAACAAACAAAAATAAAAAACAAACAAAAAATTTAAAAAAAACTATTTAAGGGAGGAAATATTTTTTGTAGTGTATGGTTCAAGGAGTATAGGCCATCATAATATAGAAGACATGGGAGACAGAAAGTCCACATCTGGGTAGATCTGGAAGCAATGAGGGGAAAATGCTAACTCTCTTATGGCTTTCTCCTTTCTGCATTTCTATTTATTCTGGGAATGCAAACAATTGGATGGTACCACCAACATTTAGAATGAGTCTTTCATCCTCATTTAAACATCTCTGGAAATTCACTCAAAGATGCATCTCCTAGGAGATTCAACACCAAATAAAGGTTAGTATTATATATGTTTTTACTTTTTATTTGTTCTTTGTGAATTTCACATTATGTATCATATTATACACACATCATTACACTTTATTTATATAATTATATATAAATATAAAATTTCACACATATGTGAAATCCATAGTCACTAGTCACTTACTTCTTTGCAGCTTATTCCCAGAAATGCAAACAGTGGGTCGGAATGTAACAGGCATCTTTATATAAGCCGACAGACAGAAAAACTAAATTGCTTTTCAAAAGTTCTGTGTTAGTTCATGAAGCAATCAGTGTGCATTGAATTAACATAACTATGCCAAGATGGAGCTTTAAATTTGGGTTATAAATTTCACGTAAAATTAGTAACCGAGACACCCTTGTACCTTGGAGATTTGGGCAGGATTATTTTGTTTTGGAGAAAATCACTTCACAGGAAATAGCAGTGACCCTAGTCAGGCAGCCAGTTTCTCAATGCACTTCTGATTTCCTGAGCCTACAAAATCTGTGCTCAGACCTGTCTAGATAACTTGTAGTCCATTCTTAATTAGTGATCCATTTCCAATAGGAAAACACAATTCTATTAAAGTATCTTCTTTGGATATTAATGTAATTTCTGCTCTATAATTTCCTTCCCATTGTTCCTTCAAACCACTTAATATTTCATATTGGTAATGACTGAGTTCTTGCTATTTACTGCTAATTTTAAACATCGCATCTATTTTTACAGTACTCCTTTTCAGTAAATTAAATAACTGTAATATTTCTGAGTGTTCACTATATTCATTCCTGTTACAGTCACAGACCGTGGCTTTCCTCTAAAGCCACACACTTTCTCTGCTATGTTTTCCTGTAAAGCTCTTGATCTCTACGATCATGGTTAGCTCTGCTGAGGATCCAGCTATTTCACAGGTTCTCCAGCTTCGTGCATTGACATGGGCCCCAATTGTGGGCAGACACAAGTTCCTGATGTACCTGTGGATGTGAGATTCCAGTGTATGTGGGGCTGTGAGCTCTACTGTATCCATGGTTGTTTTTTAAAAAAAAAAACCACTGTGCTAGGGTTGTTTTGTGTGTGGCAGGAGGAGAGGGGTCAACCCAGAGAAGAGTTCTAGGTTGACTACAGTTAGTCTAGATTCAAGACTAGGTCAAAAAGAAACTGGCATTTACCAGGAGCCTAAAAGGAAGTGGAAGCAAGTGATTTTTTTTTTAAATCACAGTTATTGTGATTGAGTTATTTTATACTAGTTTGTCACTGAGGAAACAGGCATAGTAAAGTAACAGGAGTGAGTAGATTTGCTGCCCCCATATGGTTTCACATATATGTATACATACATACATACATACATACGTACACATATGTGTGTATGTATGTCTATGTATAAAATTTGGTTAAATATTATATATATTATAGATTATATATAATATGGATATATATGTATGCATGTATGTATGTATGTATGTATGTATGTGTGTATCACTATCCTGTCTCATTTTGAAATACTATAAACCTCATGAAAGACTCCTGATGTCTGTGTCTCACAGTGGTTTGACTAGAGGTATTTTGTTCCCAGGGCACATTTGGCAAGAATGGGGGACTCTGCGTAGTCTCAGCTGGAGGAAGGATGTTACAAGTTCCCAAGGGGTGGATGCTACCATGCCACTTAGTACAGGGCCATTGGAGGAAGGTGTCTGGGGGTAGGTTCTGACCTGGGTTCATGCTTCTACTGACACTTTGTTACTAGAGGCAAAGGGAGAAAATTTTGCAGGATGAAATTGTTAAAAATCACATTTGAATTGAAAGTGGTGTGTATAAAGCGGTGTTTTATAACCTTATGGTCACAATGAGTACTCACCACCTTCTCCTTTGTCTTCATGCTACTGTCTTTTCTTTCATAAAATCCCATGCTGTGTTCCAGGCATATAGAGAGTCTCATACCTGAATCTGGATACTCACAGTTAGGACCTTTAGGAACTTGCTGTTTATAGAATTAACTATATAGACTTATGTTCTATGTATATACTATATTTACCATGTTCTTATAATAAGGTCAACATATCACTGCCAATCTCAACTGTACAATATGAAGATAGCTGCCTCAAGGCAAGCTCACGATTACCACACACTGTGCCTTGGCTTCAGTGTGCATAGTCCTGGACACAACTGTGCAGTAGACACTCACTACCTTGATGCTGTGTGCTGCTAGTGTGAGCCACTAGCAGAGATGAAACTGTGAGACGTTGCTTCAGTTCTATCAGCTAGAATGGAAAATAGGTTTTCATTTTGACTTCCAGGTTACAAAACACCACCCTATGCTCATCCATAAGAAATGAACAAAATGTCACTTTCAATATGATGTGATTCATCATTTTCATAATTTTAGTTTTATAGTCCAGGTTGAAAATATGCCATTGGGAGTTAAAAATATTAAGAACCAACAAAGTAAGTTTTCTAATCATTTGTTGAAAGATTTAAGACTAGATCTGTACTTAAGAAGAGGAGGAGGAGAGGAAGAGAAATGAAGAGAAAAGAAAAGAAAAGGAAAAGGTAGATGAGGCTAACAGGTCACTATCGATAGGAAAAGAAGGGCAAGCTACATGTATATGCAACTGCCAGCTGGGGTTCTGTCACAAGCAGATCTGGCCAACTAAGTCAGTCCCCTGTAGGGAATAAGAAGACAGGATAGTAGTCTAGCCACTGCATTGTGGTGGGTAGAAAAGGTGTTTCTGTCCCCCCGAGTCATCATTCAAAAGCCTTCCTAAATGGCTACTAACTTCTGAGCCCAGGGATTCTACAAAAGACTCTTGGAAAAAAGCTGCATTGGGGTTAATTGACATTCATTTTAAGAATTTATACTTAGTATGACTTATAAAGGTTCTTTAGTAGTTACTGCTAAAATCCTAATCCATATAGAACTGGAAACTGAATTGGCAGACAACAATCACTGTACTCTCCCATGTGTATCCCAAATGACCCAAGAACATGGTGTTCTTCCCACATTACACAGTTTGGTTTGCTTTCATTGAGCTCCTCTCACGGGTCTGTATTATTGTGTTGGGCTCTGAGCCTTTTGCTGTGTAATAGGAGTGACAGTCTACCTTTGGTACTGACTCAACTGCTATAGTCAGGAGAGCTTTGGTGGAACAAGACAAGACCATTCAGGACATCAAGAGATGCTGTTGACATCTATGACCACTGCTTCAGGATCAAGAGGCCTGTCTGAGGACAGGAAACACAAGGATCTGCCCATATTTAGTGTTCTATCTCCACATGCATGGGGCACTACAAGATGATGATATGACCAGTTCTCACCTTTATCCTTAGTTTGATTTTATGATCTAATGCCAGTGTTCAATATCTCAAGAACTATGGTAGTTTGAATAGGCTTAGTCCATGGGAAGTGGCATTATTAGGAGGTATGGACTTGTTATGGCTACCCAAAAGAGACTCCTCCTGAATACCTTCAGATAAAGATGCACAACTCTCAGCTCCTGAAGCAAGATATCTGCTTGACTGCTGCCATGCTTCCCGCTATGATGAAAATAGACTGAACATCTGAAACTGTAAGCCAGCCCCAGTTAAATGTTTTCCTTTATAAGACTTACCTTGGTTATGGAAATGCAAACACTAAGATAAGAACCCAACTTAGAATATTTCCTTTTACTAAAAATAGGGACTAATACAACTTGGTATCAAAAATATCCTGTTGGCCTCCCATTGATACCATCAATATATCTACATGTCTGTTTTAAGTGGAAAAATTACAATAAGACAATGAAAACAAGTTGATAATGTAGTTTATAAATATGAAAATCACAGTGGAAGACACCCAGAGAAGAAAGCTGAGTGAAGTAGAGAAATGAAGGGGTTTAGAGGATATAGAAGTAAGAGATCCTAAGTTATGAAGTACTTTGGAGATTTGATTGGAGCTTAGGCCTTGTCTAAAAGCCAAAGGCAGCATCTACCAGCAGCCTCAGGCAGACTTGAGTTTTAAGGGATTCTAAACAACCAACCCAGTAGAATGGTTTGAGAGTCTTTTCCTAGTGCCAGGAAACCTACTCAGGAACAGAGGATGAGGGCTTGAAGATACCCCCAGACTGATGCTATAGCATCAATCAAGCATGGGTAAAGAGGAGAAACCTTGTCTCAAGTTTCTGAGTGACACTGGTGAGTATGGAGATTGTCACAGACACTAGGATCTAGAAAAGGGCGGAAGACTTGATGCAGATGGTGAGGCTAATGGTATGGTATTTGAGCTCTTGTGGGTAGATGGATTTCCAGAAGTATTTAACAGGTGGAAATCATGATTAGGAAAGAACCCCCAGGTCTAGCTTCTATCTAATGTCTCTCCTTGGATTTTTTTTTCCCTTAAAATCAAAAGGCCATGTCTCCTGAATTGAGAGAACTTTATCAGTGATCCATCATGAAGAGTATGGTACATGGATTGTCTCGAATGACACTGTGAGGTTTTGTATGAAAGACCCATACACTGTGATTCAGTCTGATTGGGCCCGTATCTGTACCACCAATGCCACTCCAGTCTAGCGTGCAACTAAGAGGGCAGAAGCCATTTCCTGAAAAATTGTGGCAGAACTTGGAAGCAATGATGATGAGTAAAATAGAAGCATTTTCCCCCATTCCATTATTTAAAATACAAGAAGAAACAGGCTGAAAATGGGTCTCAGTACATAAGCCCAAGTGTTGACAGCATTGTGCATTTGTTTCCACCTCTTTTATTATGGTTGTTGTTGTCTACTTTGAGCCCATATATTCTTTTTGCTATTTTCAGTGTTTATCTTCTGAGGCTAGATTAACTTTAAGATTGAAATAGTTTATATGCGTGAGACTTCGTTCCATTCTGTTCTTTCTAGTTTTAAACCTATTCTTAGTTGTTATAATTTAAAGGCAGATTTTTGTAATATTAATCCAGAAGTGCCTGTTGCTATAGATTGCATTTGGAGTAGCTTTCCAAAAGAAGGCTCATGGTGCTACATACTATCAGGAGATCTCAGAGATTTATTTGGTATGATTTAGTGGGAGGAAGTTAGGCTACTAAAGATGTACTCTTCAAAAAGGAATTATCTCAGGGGATGAGATGGGGAAAGAAGGTAGGTAGAGGTAGTAGAGATGGCAAGAAGAATAGGGATGGTAAGTGTTTGCAGTTGAAACATAGAAAAAAATGCCCATATTTCATTCCTCATTGTAGATGAAAAAGAATGAAGGACCTTCCAAAAGTAACTCAACTCGCTACAAGCTGGAGCATCAGCATCCTGTTTTCTCCCAGTTCACATCCGAATTTCTTTCTGTTGGGAAGAAAGGAAAGATGCAGAGCAATAGAGTACATGAGGTAGGGGAGAGGGGAGGAAGGTCCTTCTCCCCAGGGCTGGGATGTTGGTGGGAAAGGTACATTTCCTCCTGGTCAGGAAGTGAGATCACTGACTGTAAGACCTGGGCACATCCCTCCTCAGAGTTACTGTAAAGCTTTCCGGACAGTAGCTCTGGTAAGCCAAACCACAAGAAAGGGGATGTGTTGGGAAATAGCAAGATGAAACGTATTCGTTCTCATCCTTTCACAATACAATTACCATTACAAACTTTCTAGAAAAGGGATCGGAGATAGCCACCTGATCCTCAGAATGAACAAGCACTCAACACTGCAGATCCAGTGCTTGCTCCGTCTTATATTACACTTGCATTCTTTGGAGCATCCCTAGGTGATTGACTCGTGCCTCCCTCGATAAGCCTGGATTCTTTTTTAATTATTGCCCACAGGGCAGCTCTAATGTGCTGCTCCTTGCCTCCCCCCCAACTGCACTCGAATGAAGCTGACCTACACTTGGTGAATTATTGATAAACAGTGGACGAAATGAAGTTGGTAGACTATGGCTTAGGCTACATAGAAATATTTTCCTGCTTATCCAACTTTTCAATAAAGTGCTGGTATAAAGCTTTGAAATATGGGTTGTTGGCACAGCATTGCAAAGCTGGTCCCCACTTTGTAACCTAGGTGCCATCACATGGGCCATATCTCATTTGTTTCATGCTTGGTGTAAACTTTAGGTGCTTATTTCTTTTCTGTTTTTATTTTCTAATGTGTTTCAACTGAAACCCAAGCTTGTAGTTATTTTAAGAAGAAAATGTGCCCCTGTGGGGGATAAAGTTTACATGTACATGTTTGATCTGATGTGACTGTGTGTAATTGTAGATTCGTACACTGATCTGTTATATAACCATACTTTAGTTCAGTATTCTCACATGTCACTTGTATGTTAACATGCATAAGTAGATGACTTCTGTTCTCAAGTTTTCCAGTCTGCATTGGGATCTAGTGCCTTGGGTTCCAGACCAAGTGCTTTGTTTTTCCTCTGTTGAAGGAACAAATAAGGATACCAGCCTACTGTAAATAAATATCAAGGTACTTGTGCTTTTGAATGACAGTGAGTCTTACTGTGGAAAGGATCAGCAAGCAGCTGATCACATGGTGGATTGGCCAGGTCCTGCTGTTGCCTCTCTCGTGCTTGTGTCAGTTTGGGTTGGGATGGATGGTTACAGACATCATTTAGGTTTCTGCCTTGGATAGTTCCAACATTTTTATTCAATGTACTGCTTTTTGCATACCTTAAATTACAACCTCAAAATGACTTGGACCCCTAGACATTTATCCCTAGTTTTCTCACCTGTCATTTGGTGTTGGTGTAGGGGAGGGAAGACAAGGCCACTGATGGCTGATGATTTGACATACTCTGTTGCATGGTTGACAAGGACCTCACTCATGCCTGGACCTCTCTATTTTGCTCTCCCATTGCTCATTCACCCCTCCCAGTGGCTCTTAGCATGTAGTTAGCAAACAGTAAATATTTGATCAATTAATGAATATAAAAAGGACAAAGTTGCACATAATCAGCTTCAGATTTAATAGAAGCCTTCTTGTGAGGGGAGGACAGGGGGTGTGGCAATTCCTTCTGTGAGCCATGCATCTGCTGAATCAAGCGGGCTAGCTGCCAGGTCATTTGGAGACTACTGTGTGCTGATTGTCAGAAAGTCTATCTATACTTTTCATGGAGAAGGAAAGAAACTTCAAGTCTCCATTCTGCTCTCCCAAAAACATTCGTAAGAATACTACAGGCAAGTGCTAGGAAGCTTTGGCACTTGTGGTTTCAGCTTTATGTCCTGAGGTCACTCCACACTGTGTGTGTCTGTGTGTGTGTGTGTGTGTGTGTGCATGTGAGTGTGAGTGTGTGTGTGTGTGTGTGTGTGTGTGTGTGTATGTGTGTGTGTGGCTGTTTCCAAGGCTCAGATTCCAGGCAGTGATCCCTTCAAGGCAGAATCCAGTTGCAAGTCATTTCCTGGCTAGAAGTTTCTTATAAAAGTTTTGTAGAATTTTTCAATATTATTGAAAATCCAAAGTACAGTTTTATACTTTGTCACAGTATTCATGAGTGTTTTCTGTCTTCATAAAGGTTGATAAGATCTGAGAGTGACTTATTAGTAAAAATCACAGACTATTAGTATTCTGAGTCCTTTATGACTCAAAAGTCTTCTTACTACATTTCATTCTACCACTTATATGCATTTGATTATAATTACACTGTATTTTACCTAATTTCAAATGCATTATATTTTATCAAAAGTACTTAGTCCATCTGGCTCCAGAGGGAAACGGAAGATTACAAATTTCATTTGTCCACACAACTCCCTTTTAACATGGCTAATGAACAGGGGACTAACAAAGGTCAATGTAATGACTGGGGTATGAGGTGATACAGAGAGAGGTCGAGGTCTGCACTCGGGCCTTAAGGAAGAGGTTCATGAGCCTTCACCCCTAACCGAGGAGCAGGGGACAATTGATGACTTCTGTGGAGAGAGAAAGTCAGTTAGTTTTCTTAAAGAAAAGGCTTCTGGTAAGCCAACTACACTCCAGTGGAGAACTCCAGAAATATATTGACAGCACAAAGTTGATTTGATGGGTTGTTAAAAAATATAATAAAAGACAGCATAAAATGATTCAAAGAGAACCCCTGCTCTAGATCTTTGAGGTCCTCTCTAAACACATTGAAAATTCTGGAGAAGACAAGTTAAATGCTTTGTCCAAAGAATGGTTTTCTTGGGAGGAGGACGTGCCAAACACAGACAGTCCTGACACCATACCCAGTGAAACCCCAGCTAACAGTACTGCCGGGCACCTATTGATCCTGTGTATTAATGACAGATGAGATGATTCAATATGGATCAAAGCAAAAGAAAATTCCAGAAATAGAGAAAGCCATTGAGTGTGATGCAGAGCAGAAGGTTCGTGCTGCTCCTGTCTGCAGAGGAGAACCAGAGCTGGAGCCAGCCATTCCCCATGGTCCATGGTCCAGAAGGTCCAGCAAGTGGAAAAAAATAGAATGTAGCTGGAATAGAAATTAAATTGGTATAAAACTCCCAAGCAGACAGAGTTCATATCTTGAGATTGATGGGCCATAGACTCAGAATGGACCATGGAGTCTGTGCATTTAGGGTTCAAAGATAATCCTCAAACACTGCAGGTTTCTGCACCCAACATCTTTCTGCCATCTCATCAGAGAGAAGAAAACAAGCCACAAGTCTCTGTCACAGGAAAGATAAAGGAAAAGGCCAAGGGGGACAGATCATCTGAAATCCAGTGTTATAAATTCACACTACAGGGAAGACTGCAGGATAGCTACTTGATGCTATCCTTCAAAAGCGATATTTAGAAAAATCCCTTCATCCAGAGACCTGGGGATCAACTTAGACTGAAAAATGGGGAAGTTAAAAAAAAAAAAAGAATAAAACAGAACAAGGTTAAATTGGAATGTGATGAGGAGGAAGGGGTCCAGTACCCATCTAACGTGGGTTTTGGAAGAGCAAAGCAAGATGCAACAGAGAGATGCATGCCTTTATGCTCCATTGACACACAGGCAATGGCTTCACCGCAGCCCTGACTGTCCAAGTGAACAAACACACTACAAAACCAGAAAACTTTGAACAAAACAGAGGTGAACACAAAAAAATAGAAGAAGGTGCTGATATTGGAGCTCGAATAACTTCAGACACAAATCTAAAAGCTCATGGTTTTGTTTTAGAAAATAAATAAATTGTTTAACTCCAAAAGAAAACATCTAAACAGCTTGGTATACACAATCAGAAGCAGTGAGGGAGAGAATATTGCAGTTTGAGGAGATCAGATGTCCATCCTGCCTCTGACCTGAAAGTTTATCTTGATTTATGAAGATAGAACAGAGCTAGGATTGTGTGTCTGTGTCTCCTGTAATTCTGGAAGGCTGCACTGGCTCCGATGTGGGGACAGAACTGTGTCCACAGCACAGGTGACTGTGACAATGTTAGCCTTGTTTGGAAAGGGCTCTCTGTCTCTCTGTCTCTCTGTCTCTCTCTGTCTCTCTCTCTCTCTCTCTCTCTCTCTCTCTCTTTTCTCTCTCTCTCTCTCTCTCTCTGCGTGTGTGTGTGTGTGTAGGTTCCCATAGAAACCAAAGTTCCCTGGAGCTGGACTTAGGGGCAGTTGTGAGCCACTAGATACAGGTACTAGGAACTGAACGTGGGTCCACTGTAAGAGCAGTGTACAACTTAAACTGCTGAGTTGTCCCTCAACTCTGACCTTATTTTTGGATACAAGGTCTCTCATTGAACCTGGGAGTTTACTTTTTGGACTGGACTAACTGGCCAATAAACTTTAGGGATCTTCCCATCTCTGTTCTCCCAGCACTTGGATGACAAGTCGGTGCCTCTGCACCCACCTTTTAAAAATGAGCGTTATTGATCAAACTCAAGCCTTCCTATTTGTATGCCACTTTACCCACTGAGCCATCTTCCTGGCATCTGGAAAGCCTTCCTATGCAGTCAGGCTAGAGAATGAAGCACAGTCTAATATTTATTATGTACTCAAATGTACTCGCTGTGGACTAAAGCCAGACAGAGACTGTCATGGAAATATCATTTTACAACAGCAACTAAGTATAATAAATTTAAAATTAAAAACAATTATCCCTAAGAATATTATTTAAAATGCTTCAGATCTACATTAAAAATTTAGACTTCAAACATCATGTACCTTTGACTTCCCCACCCCCAATCTCCATCTCCTCTAAATTTTCTGTAGATCCAGTGTTTATGTGTGTGTGTGTGTGTGTGTGTGTGTGTGTGTGTGTGTTGTATATATATATATATATATATATATATATATATATATATGCTCACAACACTTTTCTTTCACTTCAATCAGTCTGATAGTTACTTCAAAATTTTTATGATTTTAACCCTCTCCAAGTTTAAGTGCAGTTTCAGGCAGTCTGTGCTTTCCCTGGGTCTTAGAGGGAAGCATGGTTTTTATTTTTGTTTTTGTTTTTCCTGGTGACTTTTCTAGTTAGTTTTCTGCTCTGTTTGCCCTGTGTGTCCTTCACTGTATTCATAAGGCCCTTATGGCTTGCTCTTCTTTACTGGATACTGGAGGGCCCTAAGCACGGGTTTAATTCCAGTTTCTCAAGCATGGATTTATAGTTGGGTTAAAAGTCAAGTTTAAGCCCACTTGGACAAATGCTTCTTTGAATCTTCCTGACAATGTGATTGATGTCTTTGTGCCAGAGGGTACTGATCTAAATTATTCACTATTCTTCAGACACCAGCTTGAAGAATCAGTTTTCCTCATAATGTTTTGAGGCTAGAGATCTTCTTATTTCTTGCTCATCGTTAAGTAAAAGAAAGCTGTTACCCTCTGGGGTCCCAACTGTGTTAGGTTGGGTCTGAGAAGGTCCTAAGATTCATTGCTAGAACCCACAGTCCTGGGACTGGAAACCAAATGCTGTCTCTCTACCAAGCTTTCCAATTTTAAATTACCTTTTGTCTTCATGGTGTGGTGTTGATAAGCTTTCTTTTAATTAATGGACATGTTTAAAGATTCGCTTATTCGTGTGTCTAACCTTTCATTGTTTGCAGTTGAAGGTTTCCAGGCTGCCAGACCCACAGACTGCTGACAGCCTAAACCATGTGTGTGTTACAGTTCTTTGGTCTGCTGCTTCAGTCTTTAATAAACTGTGTTTCTCAACACAACAGCATGCTTGCTGTAGCTGCCTGCATGACATCAGGTATATTCATTTGCCCGGAAATTTCTAGAAAATGCCTTCAGAATGAGAGGGCTGTTAGGTCACCAAGGGAAAAAGTGTGGAGACCCAGTAAAAAAAGCAAATTGGTGGCCCATTTGGAGATTGTGGGGGACTGACTGGGGAGGGCTAGTGTCAGCTGGGTTGAAAGCTTTGGTGAACTCAAGACATGAAAGATGCAAGATTCACAGTGGAAGACTGACTTGGTGGGACTGACTTAGAGCCTTTGGGAATAATGGATTCATACAACTGTTTCGTGGCAAAGAAAACACTGACTCATGGGGTAAGGACAGTCATTAGTCTTCTTGATACCTTGTCAACATTTGTGATTTACTGACATTAGTTACTTGGATATCAGTAAGTGTCAAATTGAAGAAAATCTGTCATTTATTAGAGCTTAGCAGGCATAACAAGTCGGGGTTGTTTGCCTGTCACACATAAATTGTATAGGGCTAATAATGATGGGTTTCCTGCTGTCATCTACCCACCTGATAGAGAATCCATCCTATGTCCCTCACCTATGCAGAACGCACCTTTCCCCTTTCCCCAGATGCCCTCAATTTTACCACAAGCTCTTCACACTCCAAATTCTTCAGGAGTTTGTTCTTTTTTACTTTGTGTGTGTGTGTATGTGTGTGTGTGTGTGTGTGTGTGTGTGTGTGTATAAAACTTCTGGAAGAAAATTCAAAGGCTTGTGTAATTTTTTAAAAATAGGATTTTTCCAAATATCTAGTGACTAAAAGTGTCTAAGAGCTGTCTAGATATGCACAGCCCTCCATGTCAATTTCCACTTCGAAAAGTTGTTGTCAGATCTAGGTCTCGGGTTTTTTAAAAACATTTTTAAAATTCACTTTAGACCCTGATCATTGCCCCCACTCCTGGTCACTCCCTCCCACAATCCCTCCCTCCATACCTCATTCTGTTCTCCTCTGAGTAGGTGGGGGCACCCCTGTCTTCACTCTGGCATATCAAGTTTCTGTGGGGCTAGGCACATCCTCTCCCACTGAGGTCAGACAAGACAGCCAGCTAGATGAACATATCCCAAGGACAGGCAACAGCTTTGGGGATAGCTCCATTCCAGTTTTTTGGGACCCACATGAAGACCAAGCTGCACATCTGTTACATATGCATGTTGGAGGGGTGAGGGGGTATATGTCCAGCCTGTGTATGCTCTTTGATTGGTGGATCAGTCTTCAAGAGCCTCAAGGGTCCAGGTTAGTTGATTTTATTGGTCTTCCTGTGGAGTTCCTATTCCCTTCAGAGTCTTCAATCCTTCTCCCTAACTCTTCCATAAGAGCCCTCAAGCTCAATCTGCTGGTTGAGGATCTCTGCATCTGTCTGAGTCATCTCCTGGGTGGAGCCTTTCAGAGGACAGCCAGCTAGACTCTTGAATGCAAGCATAAGAGCATTGTTAATCATGTAAGGGATTGGTGCTTGCCCATGGAATAGGTCTCAAGTTGGGCCAATTATTGGTTAGTCATTCCCTCAGTCCCTGCTCCATCCCCAATTCCTGCATTTCTTGTAGATAGGATAAATTTGGGGTCAAAAGTTTTGTGGATCATTTGGTGTCTTTATAACTAACTCCACTGGGGTTCCTGCCTGGCTACAGGAGGTGGCCTCTTCAGGTTCCATATCCCCAATGCTGTGAGTCACAGCTAAGGTCACCCCCATTGATTCTGGGTCATTTACCTAGCCCAGGTCTCTGGAATGTCCCCTAGATGCCCCAACCTCCCTACTCCCGACAGTTGCAGATTTCTATTCATTCTCATGGCCATCTGGCTATTTCTCCTGTTCCTCCCCACACCTGATTCTGAACACCCCATTCCACTCCCCACCCCCTCTCCCACTCAGTTCTCTACCTCCATCTGCCACCTATGACTATTTTATTCTCCCTTCTAAGTGAGATTCAAATATCCTCACTTGGGTCTTCCTTCTTGTTTAGCTTCTTTGGATCTGTGGAGTGTAGTGTGGGTATCCTGTATTGTATGGCTAGTATCCACTTATAAGTGAGTACATACCATGCATGTCCTTTTGGGTCTGGGTTACCTCACTCAGGATGGTATTCTCAAGTTCCATATATTTGCCTGCAACATTTATGATGTCTTTGTTTTTAATATTCCATTGGGTAGATGTTCCCCATTTTCTTTATCCATTCTTCAGTTGAGGGATATCTAGGTTGTTTTAACTAAGTCCAGAGACTGAACATGGTATCCAGGGACAGTGTGTGAACTGCTTGCTACTCTAGGGTCCATTGACTGAATGCTTTTGCCTGTACTGAACATAGTTCTGTGATATGCTGACTTAGATTCTTCCTTGTGTATTCCCAAGAGTATGATATTTGGCTCACAGCTTCATTTTTAGTTTTTTTGATCACCTTCCATATTAATTCTGATAGTGATTGGACACATTTACAGACCTATCAGTAGTGTGTAAGGGATCCTTTCCTACTACATCCTAACAAACATTTGTTTCTGCTGTTGTTAATGTGTGTGTGTGTGTGTGTGTGTGTGTGTCTTTATATCATTGCACACATGTGGATGTCAAAGAATAGCTTTCAGGAGTTAGTCTTCACTTTCCACCTTGTTGAAGTAATGTCTGTCTTCTTGTTTCTGCCATTGTGCAAAGTACTTCAGGATTGCTGGCCCCAAGCTTTCAGTTGAGTTTCCTATCTCTACCAGAGGAGTGGAGGAGGCTTCCTATATCTCACATTGGCTTTAGACTTATTTTGAGGTCCAAGTTAGCCTCAAAATTCAGATTTTAGTACTTGACATCCTAAGTGCTGGCATTATATCTAGCCTCAATGTAATTTTGATTTGTGTGTTTCTGATGGCTAAAAATGTTGAATATCAATTAGTATATGCTCATTTAAATATGTTAATTTAATAATAAATACAATTTTTCTTTTCTTTAATTTATTACTTTAGCCATTGAAGCTGAATCCCTGAAAACATACATTTGAATTGCACTAGTTTCTGGTGTGTGTAAATTCTACATACATTTTGTGCCCACTGGGCCCTTCCTCTCAGTTCCTGATGGCATGACAATATTCACTTCTGAACCTCCCCAAATATGTGTCTGGTATCACTCATACATGTACCTTACCAGTGTGAGTGAGAATTCCCAGCCTGGTAGCAGTATCTGGGATAACTCACAGCTGTCGGCACAGATACTAATTTGGTTCAGTATAACATCTGTGCCAAGTGAAATAACTAACCTGGCTAGCCCTGTCTGCTCATAACGGTCCAATGTTGTAATTTTGTTATTTCCTAAATGGACATAACAACAAGTCTAGCACATGAGATAACTATTTATTTAGTTGCAGTTTATTGAAGTATTCTTAGACGAATTACTTAAGCAGAAATAGTAACCATGTTTAATAATTAGCAAATACTCACCTATGGATATGAATTGATGCCTATACATATTGTGAGCTATTAGAGCTTACTGGACAGAATGCTAAACCAATTACATCAATTTATATGTTTCTTGGTGTGTTTTTCTATGTTCTTATTTATTGAATGACCTTCCTGTCCTATGTCAGTTCTAATGGGAATCCTATCACATGCAGCTTTTACTTTGGCAGCAAGGAAGTGTCAATCCTGTTTGTGCCAATGCCTGGCACAGGCCACCGTCCTGGTGTGTTCTCCCAGCGCTTGTGAGAACATATCCTTTAGAGGGATGTGGAGATGGAGAATTTCTGTTGTCTTTCTAATTGCTTTGGGCACTTTCTTTACTGTTTAGTGAAATGTGCACTTGTTTTCTATTTAGTTGTATAGGAAACAAAAGAGGTTCGATTGCAATGCCATCTGAATGAATATTTGAAAACTCACTCAGGCCCAGGAATGTCTCCAAAATATGTCACAGCCCCTGCCAGAGCTGCCAATGCAGCAATGAAGTCACCCAGTTTATGTCCTCAGAGAAAGGGTAACAACGGTTTGTTTATAAACGACCCACTTAAACTGGGAAAGCTGTGTGATGTTATTTCCTCATGCAAATTACATGGAGTTCCAGCTGCACAGCTGTTCCGTGATGAGAGACTGGGGACGCTGGTCCTGTTGGAATGGTTCCAGGTGCCCAGTGGTCTTGTGCAGCTTCAGATACCCCTGCCAACTCCAGAAACCTACCTTTATGGAAATTAAAATAGGTGTCATATGAAGCATATACCAACTTTTAGTCATCCACTATTCATTGTCTCACAAAATGAATAATAACTACTCAAAGGTAAATGAAGTGGGTGCATTATAAAACTCACTGCCAAGTCCAGGCACAGACACCGCTGCTGCTTTCTATGACGGAACATCCAAACTAGAAAGCACTGAGTGGTTTGATGTCATGTGAATAAGAGACTCCTGAAACCAGAGGTCTCTGCCAGAGTCATGGTCTCAACCTTGAATAGCCACTTAACTTCTGTTGGACACAGTCTTGCTAGGAAATGTTTAGGTCTGGCTGCTAGTCATCTCTACATACTAGTTAGCATTGGATTTTTAAATTAAAATGAGCCAAGAGCCATTGTTTGTTTGTTTGTTTGTTTTTTCCAATTTCAAAAATCAGTTTTGCATGCATCTTGAAGCTTGCAGTGGAGGTTGATTTCTGAAAGCATCCTGGTCTCTCCCAGAGGCACGTACCATGTCAGGACTTCAGACAGGCTTGAAGGATAAAGTTCAAATGGGTGGTTTTGTTTTCATTAACCTGGCTGAAATGTGCTGCAGCCTCAGCCATCTGAACACTTTCCCATCTCCCTGAATCCATCTAGTATTTGACCAGAATGAAGTCACAGGGCCAGGAAGTTAGATAGTCTGGTGTGAGTCCCCACGACTACAGGGAACTTAGGGTCATCAACTCACATAGACTGTGGTTCTGGAGCAGAACGACTGTTCCAGTGGGGATCCAGCCTCTAAATTTATTATACATAGTGAGGATTACAAAACTGAAAATAAAGGCCATTACATGATAAGCCAATGGTTTTACTTCCCCACAATGTTTATTTTTACTTAAATGGAGATTTCACCATGTACATGCACATCTGTTCTTCATAGGCCTTCTCGCTACGCAGCTCAGTCACTGTATACACACAAATCTTAACTTCCCGAGTTCATCAAAGTCTGTGCTCTAACCACCACTAAAGGAAGGCTATGCAGATACCGATGACCCAGCCTTGGTTTAAACACTGTGCTGACTTCATGCCTCACTACCCTGTCCTAGTCCAGTAGCGGGCGGTGGCGGGGCTTCAGTAGAGTCACGGGGTCTTGTTTAGTGATGGGAAACTGAGGACACTGTATGGATCGGCAGTTTGCTTCCAAACAGATTCTCTGCTCAGACAGTCCGTCAGCCTTCAGTTTCACGCTCCACATCTGTTATGGGATCCTGCTGGCCTCTAGGACTCCATTAAATTCTTCTCGCAGGTGCCTCTGGACTTCATTGTTTACGGCTATGCAAGTCATTGTACCGTCATTTCACAATCAAGCCATCTCTTCTCTTAGCAATGGGATTTGTTTTTCTTTTCCTTCAGTTAATCTCATTGTAGCTCAAGCAGTAAACAAAACTCATACCCCAAACAAATCTTAATCCTTTAAGATTAAAATTTTTTACTTTGGAGACTCCCCTCCTAACTGCCTGGAAAAGAGTCCTCTTCTGGCTGTCATTGGGTCAAGATGTAGTGCTGTAGGCTCCTTCTTTGCACCAGTGTCTAACTGGACACTGTCATGCTTCCCACCTTGATGACAATGGACTGAACCTCTGAACCTGTAAGCTGGCCCCAATTACATGTTGTCCTTTATAAGAGAAAAATTATTTTAACACTGACTCATTATGTAGGACCTCTTGTTTACTAGATTCTCCTAAAGCCTGTATCTCCCATAAATCCCTTTACAAATGACCTGACGTTGTTCACTTTACTAACATTGCCATCGATGCATGCAGATTGGTATGCGGGCTGGTATGGTCAAGTTTGCTCTTCCTTTCCTGGATCTCCAGTGAGACATACACAGCCCATCCTTGGTTTCTTCCCTGGTTTCATTCATTCTCTACCTGAAAGCAGCTTCTGTTCCTACTATATGGCAATACCTGCCTAGGCTCTACCATCTGACAAAAGTACTTGGCCTGAGCTGGGACTAGCAGGGTGCCACAAGGCCACCTGCACTGACCTCTGAGAAGTATACGCTGGATCTGGTCCTTTGGACACTGGGTGATGACTATAGGGCATTCTGCTATGTTTGTCAGGAATAATGTGTGAATGAAGACCAGGGCTTCCTATGACAATGTTTAAAGGTAAAGTATCTCTGTGTAAACAGTTCATTTGAGGTACTCACATTGTGTCTGTCTGACAGGTACTCTTCCATGCTGAAGAATTCACTTCTTTTATTTAGTTTAGTAATGCCCTGAGTAGACTTCTCCCAAAGGTATGTGCTGTGTACTTACGTCCACTGGTGAATGCTGTGATGGATAATCTGTATGAACTGCACAGCATTGTACTCAGAGTGCTCCTCTCTTTAGAGCTTGATGAACTTATAGGAAGTCACACATAGCTGAGTGTCACAGGGACCACCTAGATGTCACATGCAATATTCCCTTTCCTAGGACATTCTTAGACCCTAGATAGGTTTGATGCAGCATTTAGGAATGACCCACAAAGACATACACAATCATAGAGAACAAGTTGGGTGAACTACATTTAGAAGTTGATTTTGGAGGGAGCATATTCCTGTGTGTGAGGTAAGAGGCCACACCTCTTCCACACCTGAGAGTCTCTAGGTGCTGACATCGTGGGTACTAAGGGACATAATCCTGTCCTGGGAGTTTGTATCATATTTGGGGAGTGGGTAGGAAAGGTGGCACAGGTTGAGGTAAGATGAGGCATAAAGAGAAGAAAGGGTTCAGGAGACAAGGGACAGTCTGGATGGACAGTGACAACAAAAAGCAGAAGAGAAATGAGGGAGGGAGGTTTGGCAGAATTTCAAGGTATGTGTCCAGAGAATGAAGGACAAACACCCAAGGTATGCAAGAAGGAAACACCTGAATCAGCACACAGGACTGAGGGGGCAGACACAAGTTTTCTTCTGAATTCAGTCCATGGATAGAGTACCATAGTGTTTTGTGTATGAATTTTAGGTGTTCCACCAGAACAGGGTGCTTCTGTTATGAGATTGTCAGAAAAGAAAGCGAATGAAGATGGCAGAAGAGTAGTCTACTGCTCTCTCTCACTCTGGTGTTTCTGAACACCCTGTAAGTGTGAGCACCACAAGGCCCTTGTGCATATAGACATTCCCCAAGTGGCAGAGCTCACGTTTGGAAAACTTTGACAGGCAAGTGAGAAGCGAGAGGGAAAGACTGAGGAAGTGTGGTTTGGGAGGAGTTGAGGCTGCAGGACTCTAGGTGCTGCCAGGCTACCCAAAGCACTCTTGTCACAGAGATGATTCTTATTACCGGATGTTTACCAATATCTGTAATTTCAGTGGCTGCCTCAGTTACTGTACATTATGAATTGCAGCTTACAGTAGACTCAGCTGAAGTTCCCTAATACATTGGCTTGGAAATACACAGTAATAGGTATTTTTAAAAACTGACAAAAATTCTTCCTCCAATGCCAGGAATGACTGAGAATTTTCAGGAAGAAAAACAGGAATACTTCCTTGTGTAAATAATAGATAAAGAATGAAAAAGAATAAATGAACATAATCCAGCAGCCATACCCTCAGGGGCAATAAAACCTGAAACTCTCAATCTGTGTTGCAATATCCATTAGGCAGGAAGCTGGTGAGCCAGACACTCGGCCCAGCTCTGCGGGGGAGGGGACTGGGGTTTGATGCCACAGATAAGGAACTACTGAAGGAAGGAGCTTCAGGGCTCATCGTTCTCATTACATTAGGACAAGCAGGCTTCCCTTGGATGGGTTCCCTCACTCTCAGAGACATGGGGCCAGCAGTCTGTGTGTGGTCACCGTGCAAGTCAGTAGACTGCAGGCGTGGTTACCCCTCGTCCTGCATATCAGCAGTGAAAGGCTTGCCCTGGCATTCCTAGAACCTGAAGCTTTTGGTCTTGATTTATAAATAGCTATTTTATGCAAAGGTGACTATCATATCAAAAGAATTAAGTTTGGGATTGGTTTTTAAAAGTCATTAAAATGTAAATCACAGCAGTTCTGTGAATCTTACACACCTTATTTTTTTTATAATAAGAAATGGGTAATTTCAGCAAAAATCCTTACTGTGACTGAAATTTGTATTACAAATTTACCTAATATTGGTAACTATAAGCCTAACATGGGGGACTGTCCATTTGGCTCCATTTGCACCTAGGGCAGTGTTCAATGCATTTGACATGCCATCCTTGAAGTGGATCATGACAATCCTAAGATTATTTTATTCTTTCCCATAAGGTAGGCCACAGGTGAGGTCCATGAGTTTAGGAGGGTAAGACAGGAAGCTATGCTCTGCATAGTAAGGCCAGGCTCTGCAGTGGCCTTTACCACACAGGCCAGTTGTTGGGCTCACTCAGTGAAGGAAGTACAGAAGTCATGGTCATCACATTTCCTGCCTTATCCAACTGATTAGCCTGGTGCACATGCATTGCTTTGCTTCAAACCTCCCAATGAGTCATTCATAAATTTTCAGGAGAGCTATCGCATCACAAAAGTAGTACTCCAGGGAGCTGCCCCTTCAGGTATGGGTTGGGCCAGATAAACCAAACATAGAAAATAATGACCAGTATTTGTTCCTTTCTGAGAAGAATGAACAGATACCATCTTCACACATACTTTTGACCCAATGGAAGATCTGTTATCTCTTACTAACCACCACCATTACTTCTTGGAGATAGAACTAGGGCCTGAGAGGGCCTCAGACTCCATCACTACTGGACAGTTGTGGGAGGTGCTAATGCTGGGCTACTGGGGTAGGTGGGCTTAGCTGGGAAGAGCAGGGACTAGTTTTCCATTTCATTTTTAAGAGAGTGGTGACCCAATTCCTCTAGTAGTTCAGGGGCCCATCCATACACAATGGTTCTTGTCTCTTGATCAAGCCTGCCAATCTCACCTCCCAGTAGAGACCAAGTACAGAGCTGAGTCACCCTATCTCTACTGGCTCTGGATTTCAGTGAGGCCCAAGCAGGTGGTTTGAGTTTGCACTGCCTAGTGTCCTACTATCTTCTTATCTGATAGTAACAGTAAGCCCAGCAGGATCCTGGGACCTCATTCTTATGTAAAGGCAATAGGTAGCAAAATGAGAGCCCATTTATTCTAGGCTTCTGTGGAAAGTCAAACATAAACATCTATTCAGGCTTCACTGTCCTTCACCAGGAGCGCTGCCTGTAGGAAGAAGAGAAAAACGACCTAGATTCTCCTAATACAGTATATAAAATTCCCAGATATGGTAAAAATCATGCACAAAGTAAAAATGCAACATTTTAACGCAATGAGACATAATTTATAGACACTGGTGCTGAGATGACTGAGTAATACATCCAGAGACAAGGACTATTTATGAGTTATTCTGCTGCTGCTGTGAAGGAAAGCAACTCAGAGTAGAAAAGGATTTGGTTTTGCTTACAGTTAGGATAGTGACTGGGATGGCATGATGGCAGCCAGAGCATGAGGCCAGCCTGGGAGGCTGTAAGCAGAGAGATCACATTTCATCAGCACACAGGAAGGAAAGATAGATAGATAGATAGATAGATAGATAGATAGATAGATGACAGATACATAGTTTATAGATAGATGATGATAGATAGATGATAGATTGATAGAAAGATATAGATAGATGATAGAAAGATAATAGATGACAGATAAAGATGAGAGATAGATGAATGGTAGATAATAGAAAGATAGATTGATAGATGATAGATTGATAGATTGATAGATGATAGACATATACATGTATATAGAATATAGTATTATATACTATATATGATATATAGAATTTTATTGTACTACATAAATTTTATGCATAGTGCTACATATAATTTGTGATATTGTGTATCAGATAATGAAATGTTATATATGACCTGTACATATACTGTAAAACAAAATTATACAATGGCTTGCAGACTAGTGGTTTTCTAGGGAATCATCTTGGTGAAGTGAAGCTGTTCTTGACTCTGTCAAGTCAAGATCATTGATATGATCCCTTACTGTAACTCACTGGACAAGGGCCTACCAGGTCTCTTAGAGTGTCTAATTATCAGCATGTAAATCTGCAGTGATCTTAAACATTTCTTTATGAAAAAAAAAAAAAAACCCAAACAAACCAAAATGCATCACATTTAGCAAGAATAGGAGCTTAAATCCAAAAAAGAGAGGAAATACAACAAAATATGTCTTGAAAGCAAACATAATTAATAAGCCCCAGGTGATTTTGAATGGCTGTCACATAGGTTTTCAAGGTGCACACAACTTCACACTCATTATAGACAAATAAGTATATGCTTTATTGTGACCAAATCCCACAGAATGACAATAAAGGAATTAAACTCACAGTGAAGAGGGATGAGCAATGAATTGTAAGCCTGAGAGTATAAACAGGAAAATGGAAGGATGCATAGAACCAATACCAGAGAAAACTGAAAGCCAGGTTCCTCACCGGAATGTCTGGAAGCAGAGCAGTCTCTAGGTCTTTCAGTGGCTTGGCAGCAGGTACCGTCTGAGGCTACAGTTGAGGTGGAAGGAATAGCAGCACCACACAGTCAGTATTCTGTGCTAGGTAGGAAAACCCCTTTCTTGACATGAAAGCTCAGCCACCAACCCTCCCTACATCCTTGGAGCCTGCAGCCACGATGCATGATTTAGATTCTAGAGTATGTTCCACCATCAGTAATGTGAATGCAGATCTTTGCCTGAGTGCACATTTGGATTTGTGAGAAGGCTGGATTGTGGTTAGAACAGTGTATTTAACAAGCTCCTGCGGGACCCGCTGCTGCTGGTTAGGAGATCACACCTAAGTGTCATGGGTCAGACAGTGGCTCACCTGTGGAGTACTGCACTTTGCTATGGCCGAGTCCCACCTGGAGAAACCACTTAATTGGCATAGTGTGTGGTCAAGTGCTGAATATCTCCACCCTCCTGGAGATTCTGTTGTCTGCCAAAACAGCAGACTCCTGAAAGAGGGAGACATCTCAGTGGCTGAATGTGCACATTTCAAGTAGGAAAAGAGGCAAACATAGACTTTTATAGACTGAAGAAGGAAACCTCTTGTCCCCTTTCTATGTTGGCTACCAGGCAGGAGTTCGTGTGAGGCATATAGGAGAAACTTACCCAGTAAGAAGATGAATAGAACAGTAAATTTGTGTTTCAGCCAGCCAGAGAAATATATTCAGGTGTACATGCAAGGTGACAAGTGAGAGATGACCAGACAAGTAATTTTCCTTTTGAATTGTAAAGGCTACAAATACAAACATTCCCCTCCCACACCCTAGAAGAGTTGGCTGAAGTCACCTTAGCAAGAACCATGCATGGCATACCGTTATACAAAACTATAAGCTTGGTAAACCATAAACACAAAAGTGAAAGAAGCACTTCGTGGAGTAGAATAGGTTATTATTTGAAAGCTGACATTTATTTCCAAATTAACCCACAATTAAAATGACAACATTAGTTCAATTAAAAATATCAAGTCTCTCATGTGGTTTTTAGTGGAACCTGGAAAGCTAATTCAGAAACTCTATGTTGAATGGTACATAGTAACATTCTCAAGAGAGGTTTGGTGTGCTCTGGGTGGTAGCTGTGGTACAGCATGTCATTTCTGGTGACTTCCTGGATACCCAGAAGAACAGCTCTGGGTTTGCCCTAGGCTCTCCATGGCTCTGTCTGCACTGAGGTCCAGCATGGCTCTGCCTCCATCACTGCTCATATTGTTTGTTGCTCTCCTTTGGAAAATTTAAAACTATCTTCCTTTATTTTGTTTTTGTATGCCATGGTGAGTTTCTCTTGTCTACCATCTTTCTATTCTATAAAAGACATGGCCAGGACCTTGAGTCTAGAAAATTCAAGATTTTATTTTATTATTTTATTCCTTTAAAAAACCAATTATTTTATTTGTGTAGTATTTTGAAGACATGTATGTCTATACATCTCTTGCATGCAGTGCCTTAGAGGCCAGAAGAGGCATTGGGTCTCCTGGAACTAGAGTTAGAAACTGTCATGAGCTGCCATCTTGGTGCTGGAAATTTGTATCAGGGCCTCTTGAAGAGCAGCCAGTGCTCATAACTGCTAACCCATCTCTCCTAAATTTTTCTTTCCTCAAGATTTTCCTAAACATTGTTTCCCATTGTTTCTTTGTTCTTTGTTCTTTCCTTCTAGGGATTGTTATTCAAATATTGAAATGGTTAGGCTACTAGTTGTCTCACATTTTCTATTGTTCCCCCCTCCCTTTTGTCCTGGAATACCACTCAGTCATTTTCTAATTTGTTTATGATGATTTTAATTTTACTTCTGCTCTTAGATTTTTTTTTTCTTTAAGTAGAGTTGCCAGATTTTGCAAAGGAAAATACAAAATAGTTAAATTTTAATTTCAGATATCTAGCAAGTAATTTTTGTTTAACTGTGGCAAACTATTGCATGGGGGGAGATTAAGGGAAATTGTACTAAGAAATCATTTGTTGCTCAAAACTTCAAATTTAACTGGGGATCTGACACTCAACACATTTATTTGTTTTTAAGAGTTATGTTTACACTGGTTTGGCTCACTCATCCCTATGGGCTGCTGGTGCTCTAAGAGTCGTGGGCCCCTTCCCTGGTTTTCACACATGAAGTCTCCGCATAGCTTCCCTCACAGTCCTCTCTCACAGCCCTCTGTCAGAGAAGGACCTCAAGAGTAGAGCTCTTGGCTGTGGAAGTGTGAACACTTAATGGTGGCTGTGTGCCTGTTCTCCTGTCTACCTATATCCAACATATCTGTAAGCCTCCTGCATGATTTGAACTCATTTTCCTCTTTGGCATGGTGTCCTGTTCAAGTGTCACCATAGCCCTCTATTTCATGTTTTACTTTGTAACCCTGTTTAGAGCCTTAATACGGTCACACTGAATTTCCTGTTGAACCCCCAGTACGATCTGAGTTTTCTAGGCCTCCATTTCTGCTCATGCTGCCTTGTTCATTGAAATGATCCTTCTGTTACTATTGGCCTCCATGAGTTTGAGTTTACCTCATTGAGTCCACCCCTGCTAAATTGGTAATACCTGGGTTTTAGGCCTTTCCACATCCCACCTACCCTCACATGATTCTTGATCTCCTCCTTCACGCAGGTCCATTTCAGGCATGGTCATCTTGGGAGGTATTCCAATATTGTTCTACTGGGAACCTCCTCCTGGCCTCAGAGGCTATATTTGAGTGACAGGGACATAGGAATCCTGGTGATGAGCGCCTCACCTTATTTTGTCAAATCTGTGCATTTCACAGAGGATGCAACTTTATAGCCACCAAGCTCTCTGCTGGCTTTTTGTGCCGGTCTTATCTCCCATGTTCACCATGTCTTGGAGAGATTCCTTTTATCAATATCCCATGACTGCTCAGGGACAGATTGCTACCCTACTTCAGGGTTGTTCTAGCTTTAAACTCCCTCTTCTAAAGAATCTTGTCCTAACTTAACTAGTTTTGTTGATATTGGAAAAACGTGGCTTTTAAGCATTAGCTAAAAGCTGCTGTGAGTAGCTGTTCCCCTGTAGGCAGGCTCAGTTCTTTGGCAATGCCATGTCATTTCACTAACCAGTCTATCCACCACCCCCCCAAACTACCTGCCTCATCAGGCACTCATGATCCTGAGCTTGACCGTATGTAATTCGTTTGTGGGCTCTCACTCCTTGCCTGGGCTTCAGCAGCATCTTAGTTAGTTGCTGTGATGGAATACCAAAACCAAAAGCAAACTGGGGAGGAAAGGGTTTATCTGGCTAACGCTTTCACAGCATTGTTCGTCACTGGATGGAGTCAGGGCAGGATCTTAAGCAGGACAGGAACCTGGAGGCAGGGACTGATGCAGAGGCCGTGAAGGGGTGCTGCTTACTGGCTTGCTCCATAAGGCTTGCTCAGCCTGCTTACATACAGGACCCAGGACCAACAATGCAAAGTTGGCACCACTCACAATGGGCTGGGCCCTCCCCTGTCAATCACTAAGGAAATGCCCTACAGGCTGCTTACAGCTGGATCTTATAGAGGCATTTTATTAATTGGGGTTCCCTCCTTTCTGATGACTTTAACTTATGTCAAGGTAACATAAAACTACCCAGCACAAGCAGTGCTGTGCTTCTTGCCTGGTGCTGTCTTTCCTTCACATTTCTGTACAAAGGGTCTCTTCTTAGGAGGGCTGACTATACCCTGCCTAAGCTGTGTTAAGCTGTGTTAGACCTATGCTCTGCCTGAGAACTCTACGTAAGTCTAATCATAGATCTGCGTGCCTGTTTGTCTTCTAGCTAGACTGAGTCACACCATATTCCAGGAACATCCAGGTTTGTTTCTCCTAGCCCAATCACAGAGAATTTTAAACATCTACTGATAGCAGAATCAGACAGAAATGATATCTAACCTAGAGGGCTTTTAGAAGAAATACAAGGGTAGCTGTACACATGATCTGTGGCATGATACTATTGGAGAGGATGATTGCAGTTATAGGAGCAATGACGACACTGAACTATGGTTGCTATAGGAGATGGGGATGCTGCAGAGATCTCTGAATAGTCTCCATTACCACCTACCCATCAGCTAGTGGCTGGATTTGTATCAGCATCCCTCCCTGACTGCCTTGGCAGATCCTTTCCCTGTTTTCTTCCTTAGCACATGACGCCTTTGGCTTTGGTGTAGTTTAAAATGCTGGTACTTCACTTCCAGGCCTCAAGAGGTTCATACGTAATGAAGATGATCACACGTTAGATAAAAAGAAATGCAGCAGATGTAATTAGCATTTGAAAATGAATATGTGAAGGTTCCCACGGAGGAAAAGCATAGGATCTGAATCTGTGAAACCAGAGAAACTGTGACAGCAGGGTATAGCCATGACCCTCCAGACTCATCATTCAGAGGTGTGCATTGTCAGGAGCTGAGCCGCCTTTTCTATGTGTGGAGGGGCATAAAGTTATGGACCATGAGAGGAAGTAGTGTAAGAAAGCAGGAAAATAAACAACAGCAACATAACAAAACAAAACAAATAAACCCAGGAGAAGCTAAGAAACATACCTGTGCCTCTGGTCTCCTTTCCAACTTAATGATATCAGGCCTGGGCTGCCATCTTATGCTCTGGAGCTGTAACATGACTGAGCCTGGCCAAATTGTTTCACAGAGAGTTTGATCTCAGCTTTGTGTTTGTTTCCAGCAGCTGAACAGGCAGAAGAAACCGCAAGCTGGGTCTTTTTGATGAAGGACTAGAAATTCCAAGAGTCTTATGGAGGTTGGGTAGCCCAGTTTGCATTTTGTTACTGTGATAAACACTATGATGAAAAACCAATTTGGAGAGGAAAGGGTTTATTTTCACTTTATGAGTCCATTGTCAAAGGAATGCAGTGCAGGAGCTCAGGGAAGGAACCTGGAAGCAGAAACTGAGCCCGAGACTATGGAGGAACAGTGCTCGCTGGCTTGCTTCTCCTGGCTTGCTCAGGCACCTCTTTTTTTTTAATTTATTGTTCTTGATTAGTTCTTTGTGAGTTTCAAGTTTTGTATGTTTTTTTGAGCATAGACATTCCTCTAACTCTTCTTACATCTACCTTCCATTCTCTACCCACACAACTTTGTGCCCTTTTAAAAGCTTTTGAGACCTTTTTCTTTTTTCTTTTGCCCAAATAGTCTTACATGCATGTTCTACTGGAGCGTTGCCAACTTAACAGGGGATACAATCTTATAAAAATTATCTTCCCCTTTCCCAGAAGCTAATAATTACCATTTGTATCATGTCTAGAGGTGGGAGTGTGCATCCAATGCACTCTCTATGCTGCGGTTTGGTCTGGCTTGGATCTGCACAGGTTTTGTGTATGCTATGGCAGTTGCTGTGAGTACATATATACATATACACATATGCACATAAACATATACATATATACACTTGCTCTTCTGTGTTCAGATAGTTCCTTGTAGTCAACCACCAGCTCTAGTTTTTACACTTTCTGCCTCTTCTTCTGCACTTAACTCCTAACCTTGCAAGGAAAAATATACATACATATACATGTACATACACATACATATAAGTGTATATATACAGATATATCCTTTAAGGCTATATAGTCTCTCATTCTTTGTACTTTGACCAGTTGTAGATCTCTGTGTTAATCATATCTACTGAAAATAGAAGCTTCTCAGATGAGAGTTGAGAGATGAATTAGTCCATGGGCATAACAGTAAGTCATTAGAAGTCAGTTTTATAGTATGTTTATTTAGCAGCATAATAGTTGTAGATTCTCCCCTATGTTATATGACCTGTCTAAATATAGGAATTTGGGCTCTAATAAGTAATAAGTATGGGTTTTATCCAGAGGAGCATGCTTTAAGTCCAATTAGAGAGTGTTTGATTACTCTTATGCCATTTCTGCTACTGTTGCAACAGTGGACATGTCTTGTCAAGCTTGCCTATATTGTAATTTTCAGGGTTCACATCTGGTTAAGATTGATGGTAGTGTGTAGAGCACCTTCTAGTACTGATAGCACATACTTGAGACCTGGAACATGGAAAACTCAAGCTAGTACTGACCAGGAAGTTCTCCAAGAAAAAATAAATGAGACAGGACTATCTCTCTTCACCTACCATAACACTCTCCAAAACCAGTTGTCAGTCTTATAGAGAGCCTTAGAAAACTAAATGCAGTGGGTCTGGGAACCTGTGCTGACCCACATCGATAGCATCACTGTGAGTCACACAGTTGTTTTCCAAGACCACTCTTTCATTCCTTGGTTCTCTCACTTCCTGGCCTGCTTGTTTTCAGTCCTTCTCATTTCTCTGGTATCAGGATGAGACTGAGAGGCTGGCTACCTTCAGGCTCTCAGACTCTCTGTGACTTAATTGGGTCATGTTCACCATACCACATGTCTGACGAGCCCAGGTTAGATCCCTAGGTTGTCTCTCTGCAACTCTGAATTCACATTTTGAATTCTAATTTGGAGTATAGTTGGGTTTCAGGATACAGACTCAGCATTTATAAGTTGCTATTCTACCATTTCCTTATCTTGGTAATTCTCTCTGTGGTTTGCTGCCCCTCTGATTTTTGATCACTGCTGTGGGTTATCCTAAAGCATTCAGATATTGTTGTGACCTTGTTTGTCACATACTTTGCTGGCCTTCTTTGAGATATTTTGTGAGTAAGTCTTACCTTCACCTACCTCAGCTTATCTACCCTGTAGGAAAAAAAAATTTAAATGTGATTCCTTTTCTTCCATGAGTAACTTGGATTCAGGACTGGATTAGAAAAACTGTCCCTCTAGTTAGCTTTGGAAACAGGACAAGGAAGACCGAAGGATACCAGGATTTTATGAAACAAACAAAAATATCAGTATTTTTGGCTTTAAGAGAATTCCATGGGTTGACTTTACAGGTAATAGTGAAAAGACAATTTTTAATAAGGAAAGTCTCTATATAAAGGAATGACTGAACAGCAGTCAGTCTTCATGGTTTGCTCCTTTCTTTCTGAATATTGATGAGAAGAGTCTAGTCTAGCATCAATAGGCCACTGAGATTTCATCACTTTCTGAGGTCCAAATATGCCTCCATTGAGTTAGAGCCCTTCTTCCTCTAATTTTCCTACTTCACTTCCTGGAGATCCATCTGTCTCCCCACAGGACTGCATCTCTTCTCATCTAACCTGCCGTTCTACAAGCAAGTGGTTCTGAGAGCGATTCTCAGTAGTTTGGATGAGGATACGAATGAAGAAGATACTTGGCAAGTAAAGTTCAAGTCCAAAGCCATCACATTTCTCAAGAATTACTAAAGGTGTTGAGAGTACTCAATGACGACTTGACATGGTGGGTGACTCAGTGAGTTAGCTCCTCAGATTCAACTTCTCAGTTCCTAAGGGACCCAGTGTCTACCCAGCTACCTCCTGTACCAGGAATATGGCTGCTTTAAAAGTCTTTTTAAATGAGAACTTGCAAAAAACTGCTCAGTTCTTTTTTCTAACAAGCTTGGAGAGATTTCTTTAGAGAGATTTCCATCTGCTTTCCCCAACTTGTAAATAGAAAAGTTTCCTAACATCTGGGTACCAAATGCCTAGAACTTCTGGAAGCATCCCTGGGAAAGCTGATCTGAGAGCTGGAGTGTGTGGTCAGAGGCTCTAACAAAGTCTTATCTCCATTCAGGTCAGTATGGAATATGTTTGCAGTGATCCACTCCTTATCTAGAAAGATTAATGGATCTTACTCAGTGAGGCCAACACACCACTCATCTAAAACAAAGCCAATCTGGATATGTTGCATAAATGATTCCATGATACAAGGCCTCATATAAAATGGTCCCTTGCCTAAGAAGTTGTGTTCTGAGCCTCAGCTCAGCTCCACAACTGAATTATGCTGGTTCTGTTTACTTACCTCTGCCATCCTGTAATAGTGTAGTTCTGATATTATGAAGACCACAGAGAATGGGACCTGACCCACAAGGGACTCAACACCAGTTGCATACTACCTTCAGTAGATTCTGGGCCCAGGTATGTTGGCCCATGAAGTGGAAAGAACATCAGCAGATATTCAAGGTATTTCAATTATTTTGCTGGACCTATAATCTTAATTTTCTGTTAAGGAGTTAATTATGATAATATATTTACTATTATGTTATTAAAAGAAGAGGGGGAATGGGTTTGATCTTTAGTAAGCTTTATGTATACATTTGGTGTGGACACATATACACATGTATGCTTGTATACTTGTGTGTGCATATACATGCATATTGACATATATGCATTGTAAGGCTGTGTGTGCATATCTCTGTGTATGCATGTATATGCATATACATGGCTACATATGAGCATATACGTGGTGCAGGTGCATGTGTGGACAAAATGCCCATGTACTAACTACAAAGTTTGTCATTTTTCAAAAGTCACTCTAAAAAGCTCAGAATGCTGGAGGTGACTCTGTGTAAAGGTGTTTTGCACCAAGGCCAATGATCTGAATTTAAGACCTGGGATACACAAAGTGGAAGGAGAGAACCAACATAAAGCTATCAAAAGCTGTCTTCTGCATTCCACAAGCATGCATGTCACAGGTATACACACACCACACACACACACACACACACACAGCACGTGTGCAAACATTCCCTTCATACACAAAATGAATAAATAAAAGGTAATAAAATTTTGAAAAAAAAATCAGTAAACATGGGTAATTTTCTTTATAGAGTCAGCATTTAATTCTACATATGAACAATTTATATAGGAATTAACAGATGTGATGTGTGATTTGTGATGGAGAATGGAATTATTCTGAGCCAACTGGAAATAACCCAAAGAGGAATTTCCTGAGAGTTGCCAGTAAGAGGGGTTGGTGAAATGGATGCTAGATATGGGGCAGGCTTCATGGAAGAAGGGTCAGTAGGATTCCCTTCAGCTAAAGATACTGCAAATGAAACTTCTTAGAATTGTTTTCTATTCCCCTAATGCTTCTGCCCCAAGGTGTTGAGATAACAGAGGAGGGGAGAAGAGAAAGGGCAAAGGGGTATTGTCTCTGCATGTATGACAAGTATGTATGTGTGTGTGTGTGTGTGTGTGTTTGTTTTGTGTGATAGTTTTATATGTGTGTGTGTGTGTGTGTGTGTTGTGTGTGTGTGTGTGTGTGTGTGTGTGTATGTTTGTATGTGCATATGTGTGTGTGTATACGTGGTGTGTGTGTTTATGTGTTGAGTGCTAATTTCTGTAGGATATGGATCATGAATAAAGACAAGAGAACCAAGTCTGGCTGTTAGTCTTCACTGTCCACCTTGTTTGAAAAAGTGACTTTCATCATTCCTCACTTGCATACCCTAGGCTAACTGGCCCATGAACTTCTAATAATACTTCCATCTGTTTCCCATTTTCTATGACACAGGGGTTACAAGAATGTGTTACCCTGCCTGGCTTTTTTACACTTTTAATGTGTGTTGAGGTATCTAAATTTAGGTTGTCAGGTTTATGCATCAAACACCTTACCCATGGATCCATTTCCTCATCCTTTTCTTGTTCTTTTTTTAAATTGATTTTGTCCCCTCTGTTGCAGTTGAGAATTGTCCATTTGGCACTTTCATTGAGCTAAATACATCAAGGTAAGGTGCTCCCCAGTGTCAGCGCGCCCACAGGGTATGCTCTGGCTCATCCAGGTAGCAAGCACCTCTAGCGTTCTTCTGCATGGTCGCCTCTGCCACAGCTTGTGTTTTTCCGTGGTGTGTGACCAGTTTGCAGCCAGTCTCTACTGGGCCACAGGTTATGCTGTCTCTTGTGTCGTTATTGTCCTCAACTGTGAGTGCTTTGAGGTCATCTCAGGCTCCTCTACTTATCATATGCTTATGACTTAGCTATGTATGCACCCCAGAAACAAAATACAAATTACATTAAAATAGTTTACAATCAGATAGACCTTAAGTTTGGCTACGTAATGAAGGCCATTATTCCACACAATCTTTATAAATGTATGTTCATCATCCTTGACCCTCAACCCTGTGAGTCTTGCCAAGTCTCCTTCCAGTTGGAGACTTAGAGGCACACAGAGATTAAATAATTATTTGATGGCACTCTATTATTTTCCTTATTTGATGGAAAGCATGCATTCTCTGCTGACTCTGCATCCACAGTCTGTCCTTCAAGATTATCAATGCCCAGAGTGGAGCAGGAACCCCTACATGTTACTGCTTAGTCTTCACCCACACCGGCCATACCCACAGCTAAAATGCCCTACTTTTATTATGGCAGACATAGTCTTCCAAAGAACACTGCAGAAAACCTAGTAAATTATACTTTCAAAGAGATAAAAAAAAAAAAAAACAGTAAAGGTTAAAAGCAACTGTTTGGATATCTATAGTAATATCCAGATCAGAAAAGGAAAAATACCACACACACACACACACACACACACACACAAAAAAACCATGTTTCTGTTTTTCTTATTGTAAGCATACTACCAGTAGAACTCCCTTGTAAGGATTTTTATTTCATTTAACAAAACCAGTTTTCCTTTTATTTTCAATGACATCTGTCTTGTAGAGCCACTCTTCTTTAAAGAGACATAAGTGTGTGCAGGAGAAAGCAAGAGAAATATGAGGAAGAACCATATGATCTAATTCCGGGAGGAGACATACTTGGGGACTAAACAAGTTCGTTGTCATACTTTGAAATAAACAAGAGAATTATCCAAAGCAGGAAGTTAAGTGACAATTGACAAGAATCAAGGAAAAGATTCATCAGGCTTAAAGTCTACAAGAATCCTTGAAGGGCTTGAGAGACAACTTCTATGAGGCTGTACTTAATATCACTTAAATAGATTAAACCTGAACTTTCCTATAAACAACATCCCTTTCCTAGTGCTTCCCTGGCATCTCAGCATAGCATGGCTGATAACTTGAGTTGTGTCTCTCAGGGCAGCTTGAAAACAGAGGAGCATCAGAAGTGGCAAGGATCCCACCTCTGTGCCTGGTATGACTCACAGAGCTGAAATCTGTCCTCAGGAGAAGCTCTCTCAATGTGGGAGGTTGTATTTTCCAGTAGTTTGTTCATCAGAGAAGAAAAAAAAAAAAAAAAAAAAAAGCTCCCTGTCACACACATGGGTTGTCTTTGTTACATTTCAAGCACATTGCTGCCCTCATATGGTGCAGCTCATGTGTTGTGTCAGCTCATGTGGTCTCCTTCCAACAGCATGTGGAAGCCAGTCCTTGCTTTTAACAACAGACTTGGTTACTAAGAGTCTCCTAAGAGAGGCATTATGGCTGCACGAATGCTGGATCAGCCAGCAGGCCATCGTGTACAGTTGCTATGCTTATGTCATGACTTTGGGGTTGATGAGACTAAGGCAATAAGGGAATGAAGAAAGTACAGACACATAGTCATGCATACAGAAGAGCAGAGGTTGAATAGGCATTGTGTTATGCTGGACCAGCAACATCCTGGAACCTGGTGTTTATTTTATACATCTGAATTAAGGAGGTAGACCTGTTTTCTCCATGTAGTCCACATAAATTCCTCTTACCTACTACTTCATGGCTTTCTGTAATGTAAAGCTTTATAGCCTGTCCCATCCTCACTCTAGACACAAATCAAGGAACAACAGCCCAGCATCATTATGCTCAAATCAGCCGCCATCCTTTTCTTCTTCCTTCCTTTCCTTCTTTTTCCCTTTATTTATCCCTCTCTCTTTCTTTTCATTTTTTTTTTTTTATTGTCTGAGCACACATAACTAATTGGCTTTTAAAGATACATTGGTACATTTGATGAAATGCCAGGGCTTGCTGAAAGGCCAATGCTCTGTTTCCTATATATAGGATCTGCAGTTATCAATCCATCAATCAAATTAAATCAAACATTCACTGAGATGTGCCACGACGTTTCACTCAAAATAATTTATTTGATTCTTCTAGGAAATTGATAGAAGATGGGAATTAACATATGAGTCTGTCCCTAGCAGCCTCTGCCCCATTCCTAATAACCCCTGCCCCACCCAGAAGCCCTTGCCATGTAGGGAGTAGAAGCCCTGGGTGAGTGATTATGTATTGCTAACATGGGCATAGGTACGTTGAAGACTCCAGTGCCTCAGCCTCAGTGGAGTGGCAAAGCCTTACCCTTGAGGAGGCTCAGAAGGATGGCAAATCTTTCCATGGGGTTCTGAATGAGGACAAGTGACCAATATGCACCCAAAATAGCAACTGCAGTTCCTCCTCTGGATAATTGACAGCTTGAGATTGCTTGCCTACACACACTTCCTACTGAGATTAGCTAACCCCTCCCCTTGTGCTGTCTGTAATAAACATGCTGAGTTTCAGGGTTATAGAGTAGTAGGTGTGGTTCCAACAGAGCATGCACCCCACTTGACCCCAGCTTTTCTCTATGCCAGTATTTGTCATTCCTCACTCCCTGTTGCCCCTCATTAGGGTTCTAATACAAGATGCACAGGTCAAGGCACTGGTCAGACCCAGGAGTTCCTTCCATTCCAGCAGCCCCTTCTTTGTCCCCAGCAGCCCGTGCCCCATCCCTAGCAGGCCCTGCCATGTTCCAGCAATCCTCCTCTCATAACTACCAGCCCTTCCTTGCCTCAGTCTGTTCATGCCCTGAGTGAGTGAATATCTGTCATTGTCATTGCCAATGCCAGCCTATCTTGGTGGCTGAGAAACTTGGTGTTCCAGTTTTTAGTGAGTATCAGCTTGGCTGGATTTTAGAATCACCTTAAAGACAAATTTTAGGACAGGTATCCTAGGGATTTTCTAGTTTGGGTGATTTGATGTGTGTAGACCACCCTAAATATGGGAAGCATAGTCCTTGGGAGAGGGTCCCAGACTGTATAAACAGGAGAAAGATAGTTTTGTAATGACTCACTGTGGATATACGTCACTGCTACATCTTGCTACAGATGCCATGCCTTCCCCAACATGATGGGCTGTACCCTCACACTACGAGACAAAAATAATCTTGCCCTTCTTACTTTTCTTTAAATCAGCTATCTTGTCACAGCTACAAGGGAAATTAACCAAGATATATGGGTTATAGTTTTTCTTATAGATTTTCATTATCTCCCTCCTTTCTGATCATTTCTGAGACATTGCATATGTCTCATAAGACTTCCAGAAGCATTGTTTTTCTTTATTACCAAATGTTGTTTTTATCCTTGATTTCAAAAGGCATTGTCCCATGTACAAAGAGAAAACAGCAAAAGGTAAATAAATAAATAAATAAATAAATATCATTTCCCTTGCAAAAGATCTAGGCTTGTATAGTGCTACATAATAAATGAATGTCCGTGAGAAAAATCTGAGTCTCTTCCACCAGTTTTTTTTCATTAAATGTTTATAAGAACTTCCTCCTCATAGGTATCATATGACAAGCCAATAAAATAATTCTTGGAGCATTGCTACAATCAAGTTGTAACTCATGCTATTCCTGTTCTGTTCATATTAACCTGGGATTGTAGTCTCACCACCTTTTCACCAATTTCCATTCACAAATTTCCAAATTGTTTTGCCTCAAAATGTTGTATTTTTTTTTTATACAGTGATCCTGAATGCCACTGAGTAAAGGCCAGATCTCACTAATTGGAATTGTCGGGACACTAGGTGACCCACTGAGGTCAGACTGTACACCCTGCTGTAATTATTCTCTATAACCCAGCTTCCTAGAAAGGTTATGAGGCCCCTGGAGCTTGCTCAACTACTTCTGGTTGTGTTTGTATGCCTCCTAGTACAGACTTTTGTACAAGGGTGTCCCCTAAACGCAAAGGTAATTAACTGTGGAGTTTGTAAAATATCGTTATCCATGCCCCTACCCCCACTATACTCCTTCCACTGTGAAGCTGCTGCATAGTTACCTTGAAAAGAAAAAAAAATCATCTCATGGCAGCAATTTCTGAACTCCTGGTAGGTGTGTTGACACATGATGTGTTCCTTCTTTAATGCAGATTGCCCCCATGGGGCCATCAATACAGCCCACAGGCTGAGGCTGCTTTGTGTGGCCTTCTGCAGACAGCTTAGTGATTTCCCCACAATTTCTATAACACAGTCACACTCAATAACTCCAAAGCAAGCCTTGGAATTAAAGCTTTGTGATTTTTGTATTACACAGTATGAACGGGTCCTGTTGCTTGCCAAAACTAAATCAGGAGAATTGATTAGAAAAATGCATGGGCTTTCCTGCTATTATGAGGCAGTTACTGTGTCTGACCATCCCTCTCAACTCCAGCCCCATGTAGTTTCCTTGAGAAGGTGAGGACCTTCATGGTAGTCCTCCTCAGCACTGGGGTCACTTCATATATGCTAATTCCCAACAAACACTTGGAAAATGTATCCTTAGCATCACCCCTGAACGAATGGCTGAATAGGTGAGTCAAACCACTAGCATAAGTGTAGCAGAGATGTTGGGAAGAGAAGTTGTATTGTGTTCTGTTTGAGGGACATGAGTCAGGACAGCTTTCATCTTTAGCTGACTGGGCTGGGACAACGACCCTAACACCTACATTTTCTTGTCCTCCCCTTAGTACCTGTATTCTATGTATTTCTTTTTGTGTTAATTGCATCTTCTGGCAGTGTACACCACTCTCATTTTTTTCTGTTTTCATATTTATAAGCTAAATGGCATAGAGGTAAATAATGATAGTAATAAAATCCAGAGTGCTAAAATGGCTGACTCCATTTTGCTTTAAGGAACAACCACTTACATTCCATGCAGTGCTCTGTCAAAGAACTAGAAAGTTTCCAGTGTGATGAGAATCGAGATACAGTTTCAAGGTCTGACTTTCTCCAGGATGCTCCAACTTTCCATTCCTCTGGAGCAGCTGAGATGACCTGAGCCTAATATGTGGCGGAATGGTGATCACCGATCTGTCATATGAAAGAGTTGCTCCAGGAATTCTCCTGGGTCTGCTTGCAGAGACATACCATGCTGTAAAACTGAGGTCTAGAAGGAACTGTTGGCCCAATCTGTAGTGAACATCAGAAGAAGCAGGTGGCCTACATGTGCTCAGAAGTGAGGGTGGCTTGGGTTCATGAAAACAAGGGTTCCCACGGGCTGCTCAGAGTGAGTCCCATTGGCTTCCCAGGGCCCCAAGCAGCAGGTAGAACATATGTTGATACCTCAAACACCAGTGACTTCTCTTTGTAGTTAGCTCTGTTGCCTTCACAATTTGTCACCAGCTTGTGTTCACAGGACACAGTGGCAATAAGGGTCTTTCTGTTTAGTAGGGTTGTGATCATGGTCAACAATAGTGAGAATAAGAAGTGCTAAGGATAAGCTGGTATATCAGAAACTGATATTTATTGAATGTGTGTACGTAATGAGGTTCAATCAGCAGGTCACTTACAAGCACAGCAGATAAAAGATTAAATGTAGGTTTCTGTAGGAGTCTGAGACTAAAGTTACAGTTGAAATAATCCTTTTATTATCAGGAAGAGAAACATGTGAAGCATCTCCGTTTTTTCCTATTAGCTAAAGAAGGCGATTTACTCAATCATTTTCAGTCCTTTTCTCTATAGCTGCTAAAAGGCAAGTTTGTAGATAACTGCACCTGTCATCTGTACCTTTATGAGCACATGGATGTGCATATTTCTGGGTATACAGAGTTCTGCGTACATGTTAGGTACCATAGTAATGTTTTCCAGATGTTTTCAAGAGATGAGAAAGAAGCAGATGTAGGAGACAGACACATGGGTTTCAGTCATGTAGCTTGCTGTCATGGCAACAAAGGAGAGACTGGGGTCAAAAGCCACTGTGCCAACTTCCACCCAACTCTGAAACTGATCTTGAGCCTGAGGTATTGTTCACAGATGAAATCCCTGAGATGATATTCTGTGTCTCTGCTTTGGGACAGGACTTCCCAGAGAACATTCCTGAAAAGCCAGGGAGCTGCTTGCAAGAACAGGAGGAGAATCACAGAACTCAAGCTCCAAGTTCTACAGTTTTCCTCAGGGATTCCACTTCACAGTCTGAAAAGTATCACCCCAGATCTCTCTATTTCCTATGAGGATATTATTTATCCTTCATACTCCCGGTGTAGATGAAGCAGCCTGAGTCCCTTTGCATATGTAATCAGGCTTTATTCTGCTAAAAGCAATTTTTGTAGTTTATGATTTTTACTAAGTCTGTAGCAGTTCAATGTGGGTAGCAAGGACATATGTATCTAAGCCCATCTGTCATTTCCACTAGTGATGAAGCCAAATTCATAATTTAGCTCCCAAAGCCTAATAATCACCAAATGTTTCACCAGACCCCCTTGGCCACTCCCCGAATAGCAGAGATATTTAAATGTAATTCAATGAAGATGAAGTGTTTCCACGTGGATATTATAATATTTTTTGAAAACTGCCCCATCTTTATTCTGCAGCAGGATCTCTCTGACATATTACATAATTCATCCTCTCAAGGTCCTGAATCTTCAACACACATATACATGTCTCTGCAGACATGTGGACACTGGCAGGCCAGAGCCATGGAGCACACAAGGCAGGGATTTCTCTCTGAGACACAGGAATATTTATAATATCCTGGAGTTCCCAGGACAAAGATCATCTGATATAAATTATCCTTGAGACTAATACATAAATAAAATACATTAAAGTTCTTATGTATTGTAGATGGTTTTAAAAAAAGAGTTATAGGTTTTACTTTTAGAGCACACACACACACACACACACACACACACACACACACATACACACACCCCTTGGTTTTCAGGACAGGGTTTCTCCGTGTAGCTTTAGCTCTCATAGAACTTGCTCTGTAGAGCAGACTGGCCTCAGATTCACAGAGATCCTCCTGCTTCTGCTTCCTGAGTGTGGGAACTAAAGAGTTTTTGTTAGAGATCACAATCCTGTCATGACTGATGTACAATATCATATATCTACCATCCAGTATCAGGCAGAATAGTTTCACTGCATAAAATCCCCTTTCATTATTCCCCACTTTAAGAGTCTTACTTTACATAGTATGAGATTCAGACCTATATTGTTCTATTTCTCTCTGAAGCACTCAACACTGGAAATATCTCTAGACACCAAATCCATCTATCTCCATTTGAGAAAAATCTTTCTTATCTTTTTTATGTTTAAAGGACAGTTTTACCAGGGTCATGTACTGCCTGGTTTTGTGTGTCAACTTGATACAAACTTGAGTTATCACAGAGAAAGGACCTTCCCTTGAGGAAATGCCCCATGAGATCCAGTTGTAAGGCATTTTCTCAATTAGTGATCAAGGGGGAGGGCCTATTGTGGGTAGTGCCATCCCTGGGCTGGTAGTCCTGGGTTCTATAAGAAAGCAAGCTGAGCAAGCCAGGGAAGGCAAGCCAGTAAGCGGCACCCCTCCATGACCGCCTGCATCAGCTCCTGCCTCCAAGTTCCTGCCCTGTGTGAGTTTCTGTCCTGACTTCCTTTGGCGATGGACAGTAATGTGGAAGTGTAAGCTGAATAAATCTGTCCTTGCCAACTTGCTTCTTGGTCATGATGTTTTGTGCAGGAATACAAACCCTGACTAAGACAGGAAAAGAATTCTAGACTGGTGGTTTTTATGTTTTTTTTCATCATTGTAAATATATCTTGCTTCACTCTACCTGTATGTCTTATCAGAAGAAGGTAGATGCAATTATTATACTTGTTCTTTTGTAGGTTACAGTCCATTTCTGGACACTTTCAAAGCTTTTATTTGTCTTTGGTTTCCTGAAGCTTAACTATGAATCTTAGGCTGTAGAGTTTTGGTTCTTATTATCCTGTTTTTGAATTTCCAAAGCTGTGGTTTGTAAGTTACAGGCATGTCCTGAAGTCCATGTTTCCTTTCTCAGCCATGTGCAATGTGCTTACAAGACATGTGAGAGTCTCCATTTCTGTTACAGCAATCTTGATGGTTCCTGACATCAGCTCTTCCATTGCTGTTGTTGAAAGTTGGGGAAGCCTTGGAGATAAAAAGAGTGTGGTAAACCCTCTGTCCAGTGTTTCTAGTTTTTTGTTGCTATTAGAGAAAGAATTCAGAGACTGGACATAATTAAGTAAATAATTGAGAGGAAATGATATTGTAAGATGAAAGTACATATTCAAGAAGGAGTGTGGGCATCTCCATGGAAAGTTCAGGATAGGTTTTCCAATAGTATCTCATAGAAAAGATTTTAGTGGAAAGCAGGATTATTCATGAGCTAAGGTGGAGGATCCTACAAATAGTTCAAGATCTTCTTGATATTAAATTTACTCCTATTCTCTCTCTTTGTGTGGTATTTTCAGATATGTCATAGTGTCCGATACACAATGGAATAACCAGTATTCCCATGTGGTAATTTGCAGATGCTCCTGTAATGAAGCAGAGAACAGTAAATGCTCATTTCAGTCAGTCATGTGGGTCCCAGCTGATTTAAAGTGGTCTCATGCACACAGTGTCTTGATGTAACATGGCTCTGTGGTTGTTACAGCCTTGAGTCCACATGTAGTTTGCCCCAGTATCCCCTCTGAATGTCCAACCCACTTCACTCTCTGCTTCCCATCTTGCTCCTTGCATTAGAATCTGTTCTTGTACATTGCTCACTTTCCCATTAGATCCCTTAATATATGGATTATGGTTGTTCCTGATCTAATAATTCTTAATCTTTGTCAAATGGTAGCATTTACATATACACTAATGATAGCAAAGTAGCTGAAAAATAAATTAAGAGAAGAACTCATTTACAATAGCTACAACAAATAAAATAGATAGGATCAATTAAACTTTAAATTTTTATACTAAAATTTATAAGATACTGGTAAAAGAAGTCAGGGCATAGATAAAAGACAGATATCCTGAGCTCATGAGGTAGAATAATTAATATTGCTAAATATCTTTACTATATAGAATCCCCTAACAAAATCCTTTGTCATCCTTCACAACAATAGAAAAATCTTAAAATTAATATTCAATCACAAAGATCTCAACAGCCAATGGCCTTCACTAGTAACCTTTGCTCCTTTCTCTGAAAATAGACACAAAGGTATGTAGGAGTGGTGGGCTTTCCTTCTCCAAGAGATGAGGCTCCTTGGCCAATGAGGCTGGACAGGCTTTAGGGTTGCCACCTTTCTTTCTTGCTTCTGCTGTCCTGCATCAGAGAACCTGCTAGAGTACCTGATTGGTCCCAGAAGATTTTTGTCAAGAGACAAAAATCACTGAGCATGTTTCTACTCTGCTGACATTGGAAACTTTTGCTCCTTTGTACAGTGGCTAACCTGCCTTTTCCCATTCATCTCTCCAGTTTCCAGGGTGACAGTTGGCCCATATGTAACCTTGGTTTCCTGAAAGGCCTGAGGAAAGTTTTGATTTTCAATCTGTTCATCTTCTTGTACATTTCAGCTGACTGTGACAATAACCTGTGTTTGGTAGGCCAGAGGCTGCAGAGCCCACGCTTCTTCATGGTGTGTGTCCGAAGACATAATGTCAGTCTCACCAGTCCCAGGTCTTGAAAGAATATCACAAATACTCTGTTGTGGACTTCTTTGCTCTGTAGTAAGTGATTTAGTTGATATTATAATTCTCTTAACATGGGCTGATGCTAAAGGTATGAACCATCTTCATGTACTGCCCTGAATTTGGAATTTTTCTCCTTAAACATTTGTCAATCTTAATATTGCCAAACATATGAAATGTTTTTAAATTCATAGTTACAATTTCTGTGTCTGAAATAATAAGTAGTATGCAAGGCTGGATGAACACATTGGGAACTATTCCTCCTGTCTCTCTGTATCCAGAGTCACCCCCCCCTCAATGCTCGATGACAGAGAAACACAAAAATGGGGGCATTGTGGTTTTGTTTCATAAAAACTAAATGCATATAAGGAAAATGATGGCTTAGTGGGGGGGGGGTGCAAAAAAGGGAAGAAAATGCTTATGTTCACATGATGGTTCAATCACTAAGGAAAGCACAATAGCTCATGATAAATATAGAAAGTATGTCCCATTGCCCAGATTATGTATACACATGAACACTCACAGGCTAGTCAGCTTGTGGCCTCTCACAAGTGCCCCCCCCCCAACCCAGAGTAGCACAGGGTTCCCCTAGTCACCTGGTGACTGAGGTTTCTGATTTCCAACATAATGAACAGCTTAATCAATTATGTGCATTCTGGAAGCCCATTCCAGAACTGTAATTAGAAAGGTAGTAAGCCAAATGTGAATAGGATTGGAAGAGTCGTAGAATCCCTTTGTCCTCTGCTCCACTGCAAAGCCTATGGATATGGCTAAAAACTGACTGGCAGCAGGGAAAGGCACATGGCAAGCAAGAGCTTGTGTCCTCACTCTTACTTGCCACTCTGTGTATACAGAAGAGGCTCCAGGAGCTATGGCACCTGGGACATCATGTCTATACTTGATTTTATACTATGCTAGAGAAGGAAATGCCAAATAGAAGTCACCAACACAAAGGACATAGTGGAAAATCTTGAACCAACACAAGGCCTGCCTACATCATTGCTCATAACTTAAATCACATATTCAAGGCAGAGTTCAGCCTCACCTAGCACAGGACTGGCCACAGTATAGCAGTGGCTGATGACTTTAAGAAATAACTCATTACCAATTTGAGTTGGAGTGGTACCTGACATGTCAGTCGGCATACCCGGAGAATGACAAGCTGGTGCTTCCTACTTCCACTGTGCTTAAGAGCAAGTCTATAGGTAGCTGCTAACTTGGGTCCATGAGCTGGTTGTGCAGCTAACAGGTACACCAGCCTTGGTGTCTTCCTGGAAGCTTCATTGGGCTAATTCCAAAGCTGGTTTTACAGACCTTGAATTTCTTCTCTTCATATGAGAAATATTAATAGATTCCAGAAAACCTTCAGGAAACTTGAAAAATTAAAAATAAACTGATAATTTCATTTGCAGTCTTTAAATGTCCTTTAAGATCTTTGCTTTCATTCAAGCATTTGACTTGTATAATGGATATAGCCAAATCTCTAGTCAGACAATTCCTCCAGAATTCAAAACGTAACTACTGCACAGTTTTTCTAAATTTCCCTTTGCTATTTTTTCCAGCTGGCTCCACAGTGATATCACAGCTATTAGGGGACAATCAGCTCACGGGTGGCTCTGTGAATGCTGCTCAGACAGACACATCTGCTGCTCTGACTTGCGCAGTTCCTTGGGCTTCATCCTGGCTCAGAAGCTCAGTCACAGGGTTCTAAATAGGAGCTGGACCAACTGGGACTTCCTGCGTCAAGCGACTTTGTTTGGAATTGTTTTGCTTCTGCAACGCCCCCTTAATCAAGTAATGCTGTGGGTATTTTGGGCATGTGAGCATGTGGCTGTGAATAGATGCTAAAATCTTCCAGCTTTCAAAGATTCTTGTGTTTCTTTGTGAATGTCTGTATGACAGTCTCCCAGCATATTTGAAAGGAATCATTTGGCTTATGGAGACAGAAAAGGGTTGCTTGGAATAGAAGGTGTCCACTCAGCCTCCCACCCAGTGAGAACTCTGACCCAGCACCAAAGCCCATGGACAGAGTCATTTTTATGAATTAAGTGTTCTATGAGAGCTTTCTTAAGTCATCATAATAGTCTTTAAGTTAACAAGTTTTGTGTCAAGTATTTATTTATCTTCTTCTTCTCCTCCTCCTCCTCTTCCTCCTTCATCTTCTTCAGTTGTTATTTAATATGCACTTGCAGCCTGGGCTACCTTTAAACTCTTGATTCTTGTACTTTAATTTCCCAAGTTCTGGATTATAGGCATGTTCCATTGTGTACAGCCAAATGTCCCTCCATTCTCTTTCTGTCTCTGTCACTACTCTCTCTGGTACTAGCTTAAAAAATTATATTGAAAAATACTAATTAGATCAAAAGTGAACGTTTCTGAGTCCCTCTGTCTGGAGTTAGGGCCAGTGCTACCCTCTCTGTAACAGTTTCAAGCCTCTCTCTGCAGCAAGCTTGAGCCAGCATAGTTTTATGAAAAGGCACGATTGTTATGTTTTACCACTAACTGCTCTTTACAAAAATTAGCAAGAATTAACTTGTTAATCTTGTCAATTCTAACTTTCTGTCCTAGCTTCCGGAATTGCTATGCAATATAATGAAGTCCCTGTCAATTTTTAACATGTGGAATTCATGGGAATAGCCAAATCAGTAGATCAAGGCTAGGTTTTGAGGTTATGACTGAAACAGCAGGCTAGTCCACCTCAGCCCTTGAGAATGTAGAGGATCCCCACTGAGGGCTATAAGTCCTTTCCCAGGAGTACAGCCAAATTTTTCCTACTGTGATAACCTTTTCCTTTACCCTATATGACCGAAGAACTTCAAAATCCACCACAATGTCTATCTTGAATCCCATTTCAGTCTAGATTTACAGTATCTTGCCTATGTCCTTCTGTAGACCTATGAACTCACTAGGCAGTCACATGGCTGTCCTGTGTCCTGACAGCCTTGGACACATGCTGTCTGCGATGCAGCCCTGTTGCGTGTCTCTTTCCTCTGAGTTGTGTATGATCACTGGCAAGTCAGAGTATCTGTGGTCACCTACAAAGACCTTCATGAGATCAAACCTATGAACATTCCTTTGTGAAGGAAAAGTGGAGGTGAGGGAGGAAATGAATCATGATCCCCAAGAGGTTCATGACCATCTGGAGATCTTCAGGAAGCCCTTCCATTCCTGGGGTTATATAGGAAGTAAAAGCTCAATTGATGGAACTCTTCTGTAATGTAGCTGCTACGCATTGCCCAGGGACTTCTTAGTGGTGCCTTGGGCCATCTATGATCATGCCAGTAACCTCAAGTTCACCACCCTGGACTTGGATGGAATCTTTTTTTGGTCGATAGGTTTTCTCTCTATAGTGAACAGTACTTATTTTCTGTCTCTAGGAAAAGCTATGCAGCATCTGTGTGCTTAGCTAAGTAAGTGGCATTTTTGATCCTTGGGGAAGATCCACATGTATGATTGTCACCTTAGGGCCTAGTTATGTTACTTCAGATCCAGGGGATTCCCTGGGATTTCCCCCTCAGCTCCTCTGGAAATGGACCTGTTGTTTGGCAGTTATGATTAGAATTTGTCTTTCTGGAGAAGTCCTGGAGAACAGAACAATCTTCCATGTGTGTGTCTTGTCCATGTACTGACAGTGTTTGTGACAAACCAGAAGGTCTGCTCTTTTTCATACCCATACAGTTGTACATGCTATATGTGCTCTGGTGCTTAGCTTTCTTTCCGTTTTGTTGTTCTAAATATTTCATTTTTTTGTATTTGTTCTATGTACTTGGAAGCTGAGCTGGTTCTCTGAAAAGTACATTATAACAGTGACCAGGTAGGGTCTATTTGCTGCAGAAAATATGTAAGAATTGGGAGCAGAAAGACCTCCAAACTCCCTGAATGTCTTTATTTTTAATTTTCATGTTAAATGGATCAACTTGATCTACTATGTAGTTCATGAAGAAGCGACTATTGAGAGGGTGGGCATGCAGAGACTCTAAAGAAAGGCAACGGAGAGTCTGGAAGCAGACATAGGAGAGACCAGGGTGGAACTTGAACATATCTCTCCCTCATGCTCAGCAAACTTAGTCCTTGTTAGATTGAAGCCAGAAGCTTCAGGGAGAGGTGGACTAAATCATGTGTGAATCATTTGTCTGTTGGACTATGGCTGAAGGGTGTAGTGGAACTACTGATGCAGTAAGCTGGGACAAAAGGAAATAGACATGCCATGAGGAAGGACAGAAAGAGACCATAGAGCGGTGCTCCGTGTGAAGTGACCATTGTAGAGAGTCAAAAGCTTCAAGCTCAGGGTGTCAGTGGCCTTGAAAAGGGAACAGAGTCTGGATAACAGGTGTCCTCACCTAGGATTGAGTCTGAGGGAGTGTTTCTGAAGCTAAACTGAAGACAGTGGGTTAATTAAAAATATGTGATTTAGATGTTCTAGATTATCTTACAAATATATGGGAGTTAGGGGAAGAAGCACAGGGGTGATCGACCCCAGAGGTGGTATAGACAGATCTCCATGAACCTCAAAGAAGGATACCCTCTATTGGGATGACATGGAGGATGACCAGTGTAGCATTACTGATAGAATAAAAAAATGAGGCACTGAGATATAGACAGGCCCAGACACATGGAGATGAAAATTGGAGCCCTATGTCCAGAACCTAATGGATGATTGTGGTGTATCGAGTTCAGCAAAGTCCTTGTGGGTAGTGTAAAGAAGATGGTTGGAAGGTCACAGATCTCCAGGAAGAGGTCTGTGTCACCAGCTTTTAGTAAGGTTCAATCTATGATGATGCCCATGATTTTAGGGCTCTGGAGGACCACCATATCATGGCAAGAACATGTGGTCCAGTAGAGCTATTTGCTTAATGCTGGAGAATAAGAGAAAGAAAAGACTGAGGTCCCATATCACCTTTCAGTGTACTTTTCTAATGTCCAAAGACTTCCCCCTGTGCCTCTCAAAGGTCCTATCTTCCTATAGTTTGAGGATATGTAAGATCCAAACCTCAGCAAGAGCTCAGAAGACCAGGGAACCAGGAATGAGGATTGAAACTCCTGTGTATGTGTGTGTGTTATATGGGAGCTGAGTACATGGCAAATACTTATATTGTAGCTAGAGGCATGTCTTGGGGACAGAGGCAAGTGAAGTGGTTGCCCAGGCCAGGGACAGGACTTGGGAAGTCCAGATGGCCTGCCCTTCTTGCTGAAAGCTTTCAAGTGGCTGCTGGGTGCCTCTGCCCTGGTTTCTAACATGGAGGCCTTTGCACCCAGTGGTCATGCCAAATATGGCGGCTATTACTTTGCATAAACGAATAGGTACTGATTCTTGTCTCTAAGTTCACTTGAAACTGTGGCTCATAGCCAGAGGACAGGAAGTAATGGAGTATTTTTACAACAGAGTTGGAGTGCAGAGGGGCCTTGTCCTGCCTGGGGCTAAGAGGGTGTTTGATGGCAGAGCTGGGTCCACTGCCAAAGTCCACATTACTATAATGGTGTTATCTTCTTTATCACTTTGCCATGCTTTTTAAAGAGGAATCAAATTTAAGTTTCATCCTTCTAAGCCATGATTACTCTACCAGAATCCAGGGGGGGGGGGTAAGGGAAAGAGTCTTCCAGCCCCATAATGTGGAATGTAACAGTAGGCAGGACTTGTCCCTCACAGATTGTTGACCTGCAGGGTTGGCAGCTGTTCCAGGTTAGAACAGGGCATAGTGACAACTCAGTTTAACATTCTGGGGTGAACTGGCTAAGAGATGCTGGAAGGGATCAGTTTACTTGTGAACTTAGAGAGGGGACAAGGGGGAGGGCAGACGTCAGGGCCCAGGAATGGCCTGCAGGGATACAGACACCATCTAGCTAAGGTTGTCAACACACCCAGGATGAGAATCCTATAAGAACAATGCACTTCTGTCTCCTGAACAAGGAAAAGGAACCAATGCAAGGGAGGGGCCTCCCTCACCTCAGCTCCCAAGAATCACACAGACATGCAGAGGGCATTGCTGAAGGAATTAGAAGAAGAAAGTACACAAAACCTGGAGGAAATTGTTCAGGGTATTAAAAACAAGATGAAAGGCATCACCAGGTTTGTGGTGCTGTAGATCTCTGACCCTGGGAGGTGTAGTTGAATTAAGATGTGCTTTAAGTGGGCGTGTCTTAGCACACATCCTGTTACAGTGTGCTTTGAAAACTTACTTCTTTAAGTTGTATATGTGAACCAGGTCAAGTTCAGGTCCAGCTGTGGATGTGTGGGGACTCATTTATTTATTCTCTTTTTTTCCCCAAATGTCTTCAGCTAATCCTCAGAAGCTAAGGTGAGGATACATAGAAGAGACTGGAAACGAATAAGGTCGGAGATCTTTACAAGTGAACATTTGCAAAGGGCGGTGAGCAGGGGAATATAGTACAGTTTATCTAACAGAGAAACTCTAACAAGATGCAGCTCACTCACATTGGATGTAAAGGCCTAATCCAAGACCCATCAAGAGGAGACCTAGGAAGGCCAAATTCCGCCTGAGCCATGTTATTGGAGGGGGTTGATCATGTAGCTGTGTAGCCCCTGTTTTTACTGTCAGCATTTTATGGCTACCTAGTTTATGTTGTTCTTGTAGCTAAGACCTGTCAACTGAAAGGGAGACAAGGCTCATTCTTGTTCCATGTGAGAGACAGAAATATCAGGGGATTTCCAGTCAAGATCTTCACAGGGAAACTGACCAAGGACAATACAAGCAGTTTTCAGCCCCAACACATCTCTGTCTGCTGACATGGGGACAGAGGGATGATGAGGCCCAGCACTGACCTCTGATAGGTTGTCTCACTAAGGATGCTTTGCAAGATAAAAGGTTAGAAGACACCAAATATCCACAGTTTTGAGACAGGTAGAAGTATCAAGGTATTCAGTGCACTATCACACAGCAGCCCCAAAGATATGGCATTTGCATAGGTAGCTATGTGTAGTTATTTATGTCAACTTCTTGTCACATGCATAGTCAAAACACAAAACATTTTGAGATGACTCAGAAACTTCAAAACTGCACTTTCTGTTTCTTTAGGAAATTGACGGAAATGCAATGGAGGAACTGATGGGGATATCGGTGTAGCATCCCTTCCTTAAATAATAAAACCAGACAACAATGTATTAGAATATTTTCAAATTTGCTCTGGTTTTTGCATATAGTCAGTATGGGAATATAAAATTATTTTCTCTATTTTTCAGGGTGATATAAGTATCCTCTAATTAAAAAGGAAATAATATGTACTTAAATTGATAATGTTCTAGACACGTAAGAATTTTTGTCATAATTTTATAATTTGTTCAATGGACTTATTTTCCTTAATTTGTATTTTTTTTGTGCTCCTAATTAAAGCTGGATTGTAGCTTTAGAGAGAGCTTATATGTAGTATGTATACTAACATGTATGTACTTAAATCACACAAAAAATACTATCAGTAGTTTCAAGGAGTCAGAATATCATGAGTCAGTGTATAAAGCCATGTGGATTGCTCAAAAAGTTGCACATACATGTGCATGTATAGTGCCTCTGTGTATGTGTATGCTCATGTGCTTGTGTGTGCATGCATGTATTTGTTTCTGTATGCAATCCTTCTATATGTTCATTGTGAGCACATGAATACATACATGTGTGTGCCTCTGTGCACTCTGTCTATGAGTATTCCCCTGTGTAAGTGGATGTTTCTGGGTATGCCTATGGGCCTGAGTACATGTGTATGTTTGTACTTGTATACATATGTGCATACCCATAGCAAAAGAGCATGGAAGTGTGTCCTTTAGACTCAGAGGCCTTAACAACCTTAGGAAAGCCCAGTGAATGCTGGGCAGAGGGGCAAGTGAATCAATACTCCCTAAAGTTCTTTGTCTTTTTAGAGTAAATTCGGAGGTTCAACACATGACTCTGGATTCCAAAGTTTTCTTCCTCCTTCTTCTTCCTCCTTCCTTCCTTCCTTCCTTCCCTGCTTCCTTCCTTCCTTCCTTCCTTCCTTCTTTCCTTCCTTCCTTCCTTTTCTTCTTTCCTTCCTTCTCTTCTTTCCTTCCTTTCTTCCTTTCCTTTTAAAAACTTGTTTCCTAATGAGAGATAAAAGGTGTTTATTTGGGTGGGTGGAGATGTGAGAGGATCTAGGAAGAACTGGGGGAGGGAAAATCATGATTAGAATATATCATGTGAAAAATCTATTTTCAGCAAAAATTGAATTTCTGACATTGCTTTAATTTGACACTGATAATTACTTTTGATTTTGAATATTTTTGTGTTCATTGGTTATTTATATTTGTTATTTCACAAAGCATCTACTCTTTAATGATTTTTTCTTTGGGGAAATGGAATAGGATGCAGAGCCTTGTATACCTTAGCTACGCACTCTTTCAGGACCTGTACCTCAGGCAGAGAACTTCTTAAAATTAATACATGTTTAAAATTTTAGAGGTAACATATTGAGTTTAAAAAAAAATATCCTGCTGAAAATAACGGAAAACTTTTAAATTTCCACCTTCCCAAATAACCTTCAAAAATATAAAATCATAAGATAAATGTTTGTAAAAAGAAATACACTCTCAACATATGGGATGACAGAAGTTGCTCAAATTTATAATTACCTGTAAGGAGAAAAGGGGGTGAAGTGGGCATACCTTTCACACTCCTTCACCAGCCTTTGCAGTGAGTACAGACACTTTAAAAAACTAATCTAGTGAGCTGCTGGCTGTTATAAGATCACCATCATAGTGAGAAAAAGTACCCAAATATGGTAATGATGGAAAGATGTTCTGGTATTTCAGAGAAGACACACAGGAAATGACCATATGACAGATAAATTGTGAGCTATCAATCTCAAAATGGTATTGCTCTAAAAGAGTGGTGGATGAGGGAGGCAGAGATATTGTGTAGAAGCTGGTGAGAGTATACAGAGTCATGGAATGAGGAAATTTTAAAAAGCAACCAATACACCAATACACTCTACCTTCACACACATCAGAAATGTAGGTGGGACACATCACATGAGCAGAAGAGGGTGCTGTTGAGCTAGGAATTTAGCAAGCTATCAAGCCCCCCAAAATTAATGAGGATATATTAATTATGATAAAAGCACTATACTAAAATCAATAGCCAAAACCAATACTAAGTACTCCTTTATCCCCTCCAAAGAAACATGAAGTAGAATAAGATGTTAACTTATTATTTCAAACTTAGGTAACTATTTTCAATAATTATTTGAGACACAGAAAAGTTCTAAACACTAACAGCACTTCTACTTGCCCTAACATAAAAAAATTAAAAATAAAAAAAGACTATGTTGAATTCAGAAAAGAAATGGAAGAAAATATTCTATACATAAAGAATAAATTAAAGGAGATCTATAGAAAATTGATTTAATTAAAATGTTCACAAATGTATTGAATACAGTTAGGAAAATCATCAATACAGTGAAAAAAATAGTCCATGAAAAAGGAGAACTGGCTGCAGAGAAAATAGCTGAAACAACATACACAGAATTGGGTTCATGAGAGAAACTAGAACAAACCTGCAAAACCATAATCTAAGAAGGCTTCCAAGCCAGTAGATACCATTAATCTATATGTATATTAACCAGAATGGTCAAGAGCATGACACAGATTTTAAAAACAGAGAGAGAGAGGGAGAAAGGATTGATGATTTACAAGGCAATGGAATTAATAAAGCAAGATTGGTGTGTGACATAACTCAAGGTGTCATATAAACCCAAGGAAAGATAGTCCAGGGAGAACAATTATTGCCCCCAGAGCTTTCTTCAAGTTTTAAATATACAAGAACTTTGGGAATTCTGTGTTCAAGAGTTCTCAGAGGAAAGAGTTAGGAGCTGAGCTTCATTCACTAATAGTTGCCATGAAGATTATCATGGGGGTGGGTGGGGGCAAGGAGCATATCAGTGTGTTTCCTAAAGGCCTGAGACTGAAGAGCATCAGGTAGAACAGTATGTGGGATAATTTCTCCTAGAGGAGAACATTTTATTCACCTAGTTAGAAAGAGCAACAATTTAAAAGGTGATTCCATCTAAATCTTGCTGGGTGAGCTATTGAGCTCTTTGGGGTAACTTACAGGAGCACAGACAAAGAATGACTCATGGAACATGGGTGAAAAGCTGTGTCCCAAACCATATGGCTTAGAGACTGACTTGTTAGGATGATGGGGAGAAGTTAGGATCAAGTGGAACATGGGAGATGCTCTAGCGCAGCTCAGAAACTCTGCACATTTATTATATACAGCACCAATGTGGAGGTGGCTAGTAGAGGTTTCTGTTCGGGGAGCAGTCTCAGATTGTAGACATTTAGCGGAGGAAGCTCTAGTTGATAGTTTCTGCAAATAAGGTCAAACTCCTCTTGATTTGAACTGTGCAGACCTTGTCGAAGAGGTTTTCAGTGAAGAATTTCAATATGTGGCCTAGAGACTGTTTTTGTAGTATTTTGGTGAGGAATGTGGCTGCTTTTTGCCCTTGTCTGACAAGTCTGGCTGAGGCTAAGGTAAAGAGACTCAGATTAACTGCATTGACAAAGGATGTCTTAGAAACACCCATCATAGACTTTGTTCTCTGGTTAAGTCTCATGAAGGGGATTTTGAACAAACATAGCAAGCTTAGAAAGCAAAAATATATATATACATATATATATATATATATATATATATATATATATATATATATATATGGTTTGAGTATTAATGGGGTACCAGGAAGTGAAATGGACTGAATCCTATGTTCAAGGAGATAACAAATTAAGAGAGTGGGACTTTGAGACAAGATCCTAACCAGCTAAGGTATGGTGGTACATACCTGTAATTCCAGGAGATAAAGCCAAACAGATCTCTGAGTTCAAGGCCAGCCTGAGACAGAGCAAGTTCTAGGTGAAGAAAATCTTAAATCAAGGTATGGTGGATACACCTTTAATCCCAGGAGACAGAGTCAGGCGGATCTCTTGAGTTCAAGGTCAATCTACAAAGCAAGTTCAAGGACAGCCAATTTTAGGCAGTGAAGGAAATGGAAAACAGAAATTTGGAAATAGAATAAGGAGGGCCATGTTCTAGCTCCAGCAAGCAGTAGAACAATGGCAGCTTTAAAGTCAAGAATAAAAGGGACTACTGGAATAATTGATGCTGGTTAGCTGGAGCTAAGAAATTTGTGGTGATTAATAAGAGAACAGTATTACTGAGATGAAATATTCTGGTGAGTGTTTTCTGAGAACATAAAGAAGTTGTGTTCCAGAAATATCAAGTTTGTAACTTGTGCTGGAGCTCTACTTGGTAATGTGTAAGACTCACCCAGGTGGTAATGGTTTTGAAGGCATGAAGGGGTCATGAAGAGCAGCTGAGGCTGGCACTGTGAGAGGCCATAGAAAACCATTGGTGAATGTACAACCTCAGTTGCAGTTGATGGCCCAGGACTGAAGGGGTCGTGTAAAGAGTTGAGGCTTGGCACCATGAAGAGAGCTTATAAAAGGCTATTAGTGAATCCTAGTTGCAGCAGAAGACCCCAGTGTATTAGAGATGCCAGTACCATGGGGTGATCACCAAGACAGCATTGGAGTAGATCAACCTGAGCTTAGAGTGTCACAGAGGACAGAGCTGGAGAAGTGACACCAGCCCTTTGGAGAAGCCCAGAAGATCATGTGTGGACCCCAGACATTGAAACAAGAAGCTGTAACATTAAAGTTGCCTTGGAGACCCAATATGTTTGAGATGCTAGAGTCATGGGCTATCTGCTTAGAAATGTTGCTAATAGGGAGTGGAAGCAGCCCAGGAGAAAGAAGTTTGTTGCAGTTAACGAAGATGAAAAAGGAGTTGGAGATCTGACCACTGTGACATCAGATATAGTGATGCAGAGTTTGGAGTTTGCCCAGTTGGTTTCCTGTCTTGATTCAGGAACTACAGTTAAGTGATTGGATTGATTTCAGTAGAGACTTTGAATTTTGGACTTTTAACATTGTTGAGACTGCTATAGACTATGGGGACTTTGGAAATTGGACTAAATGTATGTTTTTATTATGCTGTGGCTAGATATAGCCCCCATAGACTCATGTGTTTGAACAAGCCTATGGGGACCAGGGAGTGGAATGTGATGGTTTGTATATGCTTGGCCCGGGGAGTAGCACTGTTGGGAGGTGTGGCCTTGTTGGAGTAGGTGTGTCACTGTGGGTGTGGGCTTTAATACCCTTGTCCTAGCTTCCTGGAAGTCAGTATTCTGCTAATGGCCTTCAGCTAAAGATGTAGAATTCTCAGCTCTTCCTGTACCATGCCTGCCTGGATGCTCCCCACCTTGATGATACTGGACTGAACCTCTGAACCTGTAAACCAGCCCCAATTAAATGTTGTCCTTTATAAGACTTGCCTTGGTCATGGTATCTGTTCACAGCAGTAAAAAACTAAGACAGGGTGATTAAGCAGAAAGTGTGCAATGCTTTAAATGACTAACAATATCTAAGCAACATTGAAGTGAGGATCAGAAGAAAACCAGTGTTCTTAATGCTTCTTTTTAACACAAATCAAACAAATTGAACCAAACAGAAAACATTTACAGGTGCTGTTCTTCAATTTACTGGCTTTAGAGAGCCAGTAAATTGACATGTCACAAATCACTATGTTCAAATGCTCTGGTTTTAGTGCATGGGTCTGGAAAGAAAGGTGAAAATAAGACCATATACATTTCTAGAAATAGATTCCAAAGCACATCACTTCATCGTATGATAGAGATCATATCTTACATCTTGGAAACAGGGAAGTACTCCTCATAAACAGTTTTATAATATAATATATAATAACTATTAGCCTTTGTACAAAGACTGACATGTACCTTTCATCCCTAATTATTGTGCAAAACAAACTACAAGTGTATCAGGAAACACAACTTTTTAAAAGTTAGATCATATGTGAACTAGACAGAAATATGACTTTATTACCCTTTAATGTGGAATAAAAATAATTTTCTTCCACAGTTCAAAATGCAATATGCAATAAAAAAATGATAGTTAAATTTGATGTTGTTTAAATTCATGGCAAACACTGTAAACAAATTACCAAATAACCTCAAATATATGAAGAATTTTTCTGCCTCATTTCTGAGAAATTTATTAGGAATAATAGGTGGAAATTGTTTACAATTGCTCTAACCTGTGAAGATGATCAGGTATCCAAAGGTTTTGATAGAGAGACTTGGGCACAAGATGCCCACAAGATTCTGAAAAAGCATTTTTTAGTTCCTGGGATACAGCGAGCTATGTGAATGTGCTGGTCTAGTTTCAGAAATGAGATCTAGTAAGAGCTGTCTCTCACTTTTGGCTGCAGTCTAGAACCACATAGGAGGACGGAAAGGTCCAGGGATGGTTGCAATAGGCAAGTCTCAAAGGTATGTTTCATTACACATAGTAGCTCACTGGCCACTTGTCTTACTAATACAGAATATAATAGACTCTCTGCCCAGTTATTGTCTGAAAGCTCAGGTAACATAGACAGTATGACTTTGGTGTCACACACTCAGGCATGCAAACTTCCTAGAATTAGACTGAAAAAGTCACCAGAAAACTAGCAGTAGCTCAAAAAAACTGATTATAAGAGTAACCTTGGAACTAGAATAAATGATTTCCAAGTTGACAAATTGTTAATATGCAGTTAAACAAAAGCATTATGATGTGTGCTCAGAAACATACATGACATCGTCCTAACACAGGAAGGCAAACTGCCTAGAAGAGACCAGCCTGAGAGAGGCCCGCTGTGTACTCACTAGATGATCTAAGTAAAACACGCTAGAAGGGACCTATAGACCATTGTGTTAGAGAATTCAGCAGTAAATGTGGTGTGGAGATCAATGGTTCCTCAAATGTAATACTATGAACATTAGTGATAAGAAATGTAATTCTGCAATTGGAAAGTTGAAGAGCTGAACTAGAAATTTCACTAAAGAGTCTTGACTACACGCTTCAGTTGGCAGCAGAAAGGATATCCACACACTTGAGGGCACAATCACTGTGGTGAGGACCAGGAAGAGAAAAGGAGAATAATGCATAAAGAAGAGCATCGTCAGAGACTCCAGACCCTGCCTTAATCAGCTCCAGCTGCTACAGAAAACATTCCACACTGGCTGATGAACAACAGAAACTTGTGCCTCTCAGGGTGGTGGCTGAAGGTCCGAGGCAGGGGCCAGTGAGGGTTGGGGTCCAGGGAGGACTCTCTCCAGCTTTAAAATGCCTTATTTTCAGATAATAACTTCAAGTTTGACTGTCTGAAATTGGAGCTGATATCAAGCAAATCCAATATTGAGAAACCATAACAAAAGGAATGATAAATATTTACTGTGGAAATAAATTCAGTAATAAGAGAAGCATCCTTTTCTTAAGAAATAAAAATTGACAGACCTATTTGATGAAACAAGAAAAATTAGAATCTTAAATAAAATTAAGAAAGAAAGGAAGATCATGAAAGATCAGAGAAACTGGGAGAAGGCTGAGGAGTTTACTAAAACTTCTATCTGCCTGCAAATTGGATAAATGGAATTAAGTGGGCATACTTCTAAGAAGACAGACTAAAGATACAGACTTAAATAACTAAACAGAATTAGTAAAAAATAAAGATCTGAGTTAGTATCTGAACATTTCTTTAGGTTCAGGTTTGACTGATGAATTATATTGGGCATTTGAGAATAATTAAAAACAAAATTTCCCATAAGTATCATATTTAGTAACATTTCCAAAATTGAAGCCAATATTGCTGTGATCTCCAAACCAGGGAATGACACTATAAGTTATTAAAAGGTATAGACAGTCTCCTTTGTGGAAATTAGCAGCCCTCCTCAGAGGTTACAGATCAAATGCACCAGCATACAAGAGAAAGTCCACACCAAGTGGAAATGGACTTTATCCCAAGACTGCAAAGTTGGCTTGACATACCAAACTCAGACAAACACAGCGTACTGATTCAAAACATGGAACAAACAAACAAGCAAAATCGTATGACACATCATCAAAGATTAAAAACAATTGACAGCATTCAATATCCTTTCCTGATAAAACACTAATCCAGGCCAAAGAAAGAAACAAACAAAAAACCAGAGGGAGATATGTTTATTTTAAACAATCTGATCTTAAATGTACAAAATTCTAAAAGAAACTACAAAAACTTAAAAATTAATTTCATGACACAATCTTTACAAACCAATATACAAATATGATAGATAATACATAATAGAAATAAATTAACAAAATGGAAATTTAAAAATTTCTATAAAGATGGTATCAAATTAATGAAACACTTAATTTTAAAGCCGTAAGGTTTAAGTAATATGAGGCCAGCCTGGTCTACAGAGTGAGTTCCAGGACAGCCAGGGCTACACAGAGAAACTCTGTCTCGAAAAACCTAAAAATAAAATAAATAAATAAATAAAATAAAAAAAAAGATTTAAATAATAAACAGATACCAAACATTGTTGAGGAAAATTACAGGCAATTCAATATATAAAAGGATCTCTAACAGTCATGGCTTGGGAAATTTAATATTGTTGATGATGTGATATTCTCTAGGGTAATTGGAAAACTTAATAAAGTCTCAAAATTCTAACAGAGTTTTATTTCTTTTCTTTTTTTTTTTTTTTAAAGAATCTGACGAGTTGGTTTTAAAATCTACGTGGAAATGGAAATGATTTAGAATCCAAAATGATATTGATAAGAATAAAGTAGGAAAATTTATGCTGTTTTTTATTTCAAAAGTTGCTACAATGGTTCTGTAAGTTGACACTGAGAATCAGGGGACAAACAATAAATTCCAGATATCATCCAACTATGGGCTGTGTTTTTCTAAGGGATCATCTTTCTGCAATCATTACTACCTTCCCTTCCCTCTCATGGGCTGAGAATTTTTATCAACAATATCAAAACTCTCCTCTGTCTCTGTCTGTCTGTCTGTCTGTCTGTCTTTGTCTAACATACATACTTTCCCACACATATATGTACATAATACATACATAATTTTAATTACTGGGGCTGATGTTATAGATATGGAATGCATATATGCATCAGGGGAAATCAATCACAACTTACTTCAAAATGTTGGACTACTACACACAGAGAAAAACTGAGAATTCCCGCTTCTTTTAATCCAAAGAAACCAGCCACACCTCTCATGTCCTGTTGTATGTGTTTATAGCATAAAACTGAATAGTTGGTTGCGTATGTGTGTGCATATTACATGCTAGCGTGCAAGAGAGGTGTGGGGTAAAGAGGAGGAGGACGACAAGAAGGAGTGGGAGGATGAGGAGAATGAAGAGAGAAGGGAGACAGGCAGAAATGGAGACAGGGATGTTTTTGGATTTGAGGAAGCTCAGTATGAAGATCTCCTCCTTGTGCTTTCCTTGGTCTCTGCTCCAACCTGGATGGATAGTATGGCTTGATATGTTAAAGGCACAGACACCTCTGCAGGCAGTTACTAGACAGATACACAACACCCTTTGAGCAGTGGATATACATGGAACCAGACTTGACTTTTCAAAATGGGATTGAACACAAAACTGTCCATATGAGGTTGAATACAGAGGAACTGAGGGAATAAGTACTTACGTTGTTCCTTCAGGCCAACTGAAGCCTTATCTCCTCTGTCAGGTGTTGTTCTTCTGAGCATGCAGTTTGAGCATAGGGCATAGCAAGTTGTTTATTGGTAAGACCCTCCAGGTGCTTTATCTGTCCTAAAGTCAGGAAACAGCAGGACAGTCCTAAAGGCAGGACTGGTTGCTCTAAGAAAGTTACAAACCCTAGCCTTAATTATATTTAATTCTTTAAATGCATATATATATGCATATATAAAACAGTATTATTTCTTCTTCTAGTAAGAAGCCAAAGGGAATGATCAAAGTGCTTGTGTGTTTGTGTGTATGTGTATGTGTATGTGTATGTATGTATGTATGTATGTATGTATAACGTGTGTTAGCATCTCCACCAACTGTGTGCAAACATGGAGTTTTGAGAACAATGCTATCCTTGTCAAAGCCCAGTAGCTTCTCAGGGTCACATCATAACCATGATGGCGATGGAGAGATGGCTTGTAGGCCATTTATTTAGTGATGCTTGGTCTAAAATAGGAGGATAGAATAAATTGGTCAAACATTCACATGTAGACATCACAAGGCTCCATTGTTCATATCAAAGTCAATAGGTTTTAGACAAATGACGTAGTATTTTATTACTTTTTTTCCTGCTGGCTCTCTACAGGTGAACCCTAGACCCATAGCTTCTGTGCCTTCCTGGGACTCCATGCTTTCTACACTCTATGGACATGAGTGGCTCTGCTCCCTTGCTCTCATCACTAACAGACAGAAAAGTTCATTGGTCAGGCAATGTGCCCTTTTGAGAGTAGATTTAGAACTTTCTCTCAGATCCTAGTGCTTTCCACTTCTTGATTCTTCCCTTGCAAAGCACAGAGGAAGATGTTTTCAGTCTAGAATACCAGTCTAGAAATGTAAAGCCTTAACAATAAAAGTCCCAGGTCTTCAAAAAGTCACCTCACCTATTTAGCTTGTTCAATGTATACAGAGAAGCTTAAGAATTGTTCTCAAAGCATATTATGTAGAAAACTCATGCAATGGATGAATGTACTGGTCAGGGGCTTTGGATATCCTTTTCTTCTGCTCTCTGATCATCTGCAGTCTCTTGAGCTGCTCACAGGGCCCTAAAATCAGGACAAGAGATGCTGTTACTCATAGTACTCTGTCTTTTCTTCTGCTTGACTTTATTTCTAGTGAGTGCAGAAGTTTTTAAACAATCCAATCGATCTTCCGGACTTTCTCTGTTGTTGCCTCATAGACAGAACAAGGGTCCAGAAGGACCCAGAAGGCATTATAATATTCTCATCAGCCAACAGCCAATACCCCACAAACTCCCAAACCCTCCCCAGATTCTGTGCTGACGGCTGTGAGTATCCAATCTCTTCCTGAAGACATTTGAAATGGTACGTTGACAACCATGCCTGTGTTTAGATTGCATGAGACAAAGTAACAAACCTCAGTCTGATTTTAAAAGATGGATTCTGATTGAAATAGTGTTCTCACAGGAACAGGAGTAGTGTGTATTTTAAACATTCTATTTATATGTTTTACGTCTTTGTGACTTCGTATAATAGGAATACTATTTTGTGATTTCGTGAGATCTTCAAGGAAAATACTTTGTTGGTTTAAGAATGTCTCATTCAGCATAACATAAAGCCTTAGAGGCAAAACCTTTTCATAACAAGCGTGCTCCTCATCTTCCTTCCTAAACTGTCCACTGTCAGGTGCTGTGCTTCCAGCAGATTTAAAGACATGAATTATTTATACAGGTGGCTGCTGAAAATGAAACACCCTTTAGAAAGGAAGCAAAAGAAAAAAAAAGAAAGAAAGAGAAGAAAATTTAAAGAGTATAGTGGATTTCTATGTTCAAATATCATGGGGTTATTCTTTTTCCATGACTTTCCATATTGTACATAAAAGAAGAGTTTCAGAATGCTTGAGAGACACAAAATTCTCAAAAGTTTTCTAGCCTAAAAAAAAGAATGAAGAACTATTGTGGTGCAAAGGCAAGTTGCATAAATTACAACTTGCAGAAGCATTTTATTTTAGTAATTCTAAACTAACCACTCACATTAATTGCTATAGTTTTTTGTTTGTTTGTTTGTTTTCAGAAAGTGGGCTTTTGAAATTAAAGTAACTACTACACTTAGTTGTTTCTCATGGAGGAAAATTGCACCTCTCCATATTGCAAAGTCCACATATTCCCACTTCCATGCATGCATCCAGAAATTCCAGACTACTGTACCTGGAGAACCTATGTTTAAAACTGAGTTCACCATTTCCTCACACAAAGCAGACCCATCTACAGCTTCCTCCACCAGCATCTATAGACAACCCATGTCTCAGCTTCCAAGCAAGGAAGAGTCTCCTTTACAGAATGAATCTTGTATGGCTCAGTAGAGAATACAGTCTGCAGATGGTGCTGTCTACAGGGGTGCCATCAGTATAGGTGCCATCAATAGTATGACTAGCAGAGAACATTATTCACCAGCAGAGAATCTAAGAGACCAGGCTATGGCACACCACACTGTAATTGCACTGCTATGTAGGATGATTTTGAGATACCTGTGGGAGCAAATAAACTAGCGGTACTGGCACAAAGTAAACAAGTTATTTCTTCTCACAGTCACAATCACAGAAGGATCAAGCCTGGGAACTTTTACCCACATCATGGGAAGTAACATGCAGACAGACACACGTATGGAACCTTCCAGAACATAGTCCAGGACCTTTGACACCCTGGATGATTCCAATAACATTTTTCCATTGCTCAGGTTAAACATTTAAATTAATCATTAATCTCTGTTATGTGTTATATCTTAAATCTAATTCTTAAGAAATTCCTACTGGCTTTACTTTCAAAACATGACCGAGATGCAGTTTTCATGGTTTATCTCCGCCACCTTGACCTGGAGTACAGAATGCTCGCAGGAGTCCATGACTTGTTTCTAGCCCCACCTTTATCCTTTGCAGCTCCTTAGCTTAATGGTGCACTTAAAACTGTGTCATATGTAACATCTTCTGCTTAAACTCGTTGAGAAGCTCTGAGATCCTTTCTGATAAAACTGCTGCTGTCTTCTAGCTCCCTAGGGAGCTCTCTTGCAATATATATCCTTATGTCCTCTATGCTCTCCTCCAGACTTACTCTTCTATGGCCAATTGCTTTTTCCTGATCTCTCTCCTGGGCAGGTGCCTAGCCCAGAGCTGTGCGATGTCTGCTTCCCCTATCCAGACTCCCCTTTCTCAACACTATCTCATCAGAACCTTGACTTGGATGTTACTTTCCCCAGAAGTGGCCGGATCAAGCCTAGTACGATAGCAGCCTGCCTTAGACACTCTTTCCATGTCCTTTTTCTCCATTTATCTTAAATGTGCATGTGTGAATGCACATGTATACACACACACACACACACACACACACACACACACACACACACACACACAAAGCAAAAACTCCAGCACAAGTCCATTTGGTATATACCATTTGATTTTTTTACCATATGTGTTTTTTGTTTATTACCATTTCAGTCAATAGAAAAAAATTCACAAGAAACATGTTGTCTGTTTTTATGCCATGATGAATTCTGGAATCCAGAAAATGGCGCTCAATAAATACTTGATGAGTGAACAAAAAATTTCAACAAAAACCAAGTCATAGCAATCTCTCAACTTAATATAAATAAAGCAAATGAGACTATCATTTCTAGCAAATGTTTCCCTGTCCTCTTCTACTTTGGCTACCTGGAGAAAGCTATGAATGTTTGCATCACCATGCCATGGATGCAGGAGACAAAATGCATGTTTTAAAGCTGTCGCTTCTGTATATGTACCCTATATACAATGTGTGTACCTTAAGAACTCTCTGAAGATATTGTGTAATAAAATGTGATTTCCCTCTCCTTACAGCCACCCCAAGCTAGACCAGCTAGCCTTTATGCTCCACAGAAAGCAAACCTATTTATTATTGGTATAATTCAACCTGATTAGAGGTCTATCTGGATGCCAAAATGAGATGTATTCTTAAATAAGCAATGTGCATAAGACCCCCCCTCAACACACACACCATATGCTTGGAACATGACTGCTCCTCATACATATGGATTATTGGAGTGTCCGATTTCCACATTCAACTATTAAGCATTTTCCATGACATGCCACAGCATATAAAAATGCACTATACATCACAAAGGTCTCATTTCAAAGCTTAACCCTAGCAAATGTTTCTTATTTCACCCCAGGTGGAGGACATAATTTACTTTCAATGGGAAAGAGTCCTACTGGCTAACTCTCACTCCTGCCCTAGAGATCATGGTGATGGCTCCTTGGCAGCTCCCTAGGTGCCAAGCTATTGCACCAAATCTGAGTAGAACAGTATAACTGGGAGTCTGGAGAGGATGACTCAGTGGTTAAGAGCACGGGCTCCTCTTCCAGAGGACTCTGGTTCAATTCCCAGCACCCACATGACAGATCACAACTGTCTGTAACTCTAGATCCAACACCAAATGCACATAAAATAAAAATAAATAAATCATAAAAAGAAGAGTATAACTGAGCCTGTGAGACATCTTTGAGAAACAAGTCCTGTGATTCAGACTCGCTTGGCATGAATAATTTTACATTCATACAGTCTCATGAAAACCAAGATGTGATATTGTACCATCTTGTGTTGATCCTTACTCATACCTTCCTTGCATTTGTCAGAGTCCAAAGTTGACTTGCAACACCTAGAGAAGACCTTGCAAATCCCACTCATATGAATACTCCATGATGGGCATATTTGGCCAAATGATCCCAGTTCTCCTGGGCTTGTGGCTTAATCTCAGTAGAAGACCTTGTGATACCTTTCCCAGGTCAGCTAAGTACAGGCTTCCCTAGAGACCTTTCCTTCCTCATGGATCAACCCATCTTTCCCAGCAAGGCTCATTCAACCCTGGTGATAAAGAGGTCTTGATTTAGTTCTTGAAGATTTATAACACTTCTCCATGAAATTTGACAAAGGATTCTTGTAGGTTTGGAGATTCCTGAAGAAATGTAAAGACTAGTCACATGTGTGTATTGGTCTTATCCCACAGGCCCTAGGTATTGAACACTGTGAACTCTGAAGGTGCACATTTCCCTTCTTGTTGCTTTCACATACATGCTCCTTCATCAGACTCACTTTGGAAGAAATGGGGAGAATTTAACCGTAACTTATAAAAAGTAGAATATGTAAGTCCATTTATAGAGTCTGCCTAGCTCATGGACTGGCAGTCCTTCCAATGACAGGACTTAGGACTGCTCACTGGAGTCATGACTACACTGAGGTGAATGCTTGGAGAAGAATAAAGACAATTATTACTATAAAAAATTCACTTATCACAAGTATACATTATTTTTAAATAAGAAGCCAAGGAAGGCTAAGAATTCTTGGGATTTTGGTATATAGTTTGTGGAGTCCACAGCACTTGCAGCAACAACCCTTTTTGAAGGAACCCTTTAATCAAGGCCTGTGTCTCCAAAGGAATGGTGTACTGAGGAGAAAAGGAGTATTTCCTTGTGACCATACAGTGATGTCCAGTCCTAGGGAGTGACAAGATGCTCCAGATCTCTGGACCAGTGGTCTTGGAATCAATCCGGATGACTCATCCTCTATCTCTGTGACTAACTTCTGTGGCCATGGATTCTCAGTCCCCAGTGTAACTCTGCAGTTTTCCACATGATCAGTATTTGACTTTTCTTCTGGCTATTCTGCAAAGTCCCTCCATTTCCCAAAACAGAGAAATCCTCTTCTGCTTGGGTGTCTTTTGGGAAAATTCTCATGAAGATTCCCTGCTGGAGTTCACTTGACCCTTTGGAAGAGTGTGTGACTCAGAGTTTTCATAGAGGTGACAAATAGCGTTTTAAGACAAAAATGTTTATTTTGGCTCACTGGATTAGAGGATTTGGAACAAGGACACTTGGTTTGTTAGTCTATGACCTGTATAGGTAAGGCAGAGCATCATGGTGGGAGCATGTGGTAGAGAAAAACAACTCTTGGCAGCCAGAAAGCAAAGAGAGAGGCAGACAGGTGTCAAAGACAAGGTATCCTTCAAAGCTATGTCCCTCTACCCCCATGAACTACTTCTTCTAACCAGGCCTTGCTTTCCAAAGAGTCAGATCAATAGGTTAGTCATGAGATCCTTCTTTCATGGTCCATTCACCTCTCAATAGCACTACCAATCTGGGGACCTGTCCATCAATGCACCAGCCAATGGGGTGGGGGTGGGAGTCCAAGTGATAATAAAACTTCCATGGAGACAAGTGTAGCATGTGCAAAGTTCTTCAGTGTATTATGTCTATAGTGCTGACCAAAAAATGTGCTTTTCTTTTACCAGCCAGGCTGCAGTAGCACATACCTTTGTTCCCAGTACAGGAGGCAGAGCTAGGTGGAGCTCTGAGTTCAAGACCAGCCTGGCCTAAAGTGTAAGTTTCAGACAACCAGGGTTACCAAAGCAATGAAGAAAAAATGAGAATGTGAATACAATAATACATATTTTAAATGTTAGTTACATTATGCCTCTTTATATCTATATTGACTTTGTATACTTAGCAGTGCTCTGTTTTGTCCTGGGGTAATACAGGGGGGATGCCTAAAGAGTTTGAATAGGAAGCAAGTTGTTCCTTTCTTTCTTCTAGATTCTTTGTGTATTCAGTGAGGAAAATAGTCATTAGCTCTCTTTGCTGGCTCTTTAGACATAAATGCAATCTGCTTGGATCAACTGGCCAGAAAGCAGAGCAGTGGGCTCAGTTCACTCCCTTTCCTTCTGTCCTTTATGAAAAATTCCACATCAATCTTCAAACAGCACTGAATCAGACATTGACACACCAACTGTGGTGCTGATTGGAACAATAAATGCTCCTAACCGTGTGGGTATCATGGAGAATGGAACAGAGAAGATACAGCCTGGAAGTATATAATACAAAGCCTATCTCTCTGAAGTTGGACTTATTGGAACAACATATACTTCTGTCTGGAATGGGGAGCAGGTCACACCAGGTGAGGCCTTTTGTTCCCCATCTAGGCCTGTATTATTTGTGCCCAGATATGTGTTATTGTGCTCAGCTATAAAGTTTTTTTAAATTAATTACTTCATGTAAGCAATGAAACTTTTATTTAAAAGCATGGCTCACAGCTTTTTCCACATAGTAATAAAAAGACATTATGGTGTGCACACTGCAAGCACTGGCTTAGTGGTGCTGCTGGATGTCTGGGAGCTGGGCTTCTAAGCACAGCACCACAGGTTATATGTTAGGACCAAGAGATAGTATGAACTCTTTCTAATCCTTGCATTTAAAATATTTTCTATAATACTTGTGAAAAGTAACATCTGAAGCATATAATCTTAGACATAAAGAATGCATGTTATATTTGGGTAAAGTTATCTTTTGTATTACAATGAAATGAAAAACCTCTTTTTTAGTGCAGAAAAAAATAAAAATGATTGTTTTGGGAGGATGCTGCTTTATTTTTCATGTTTTACACATACAATGTTTTTATCAACTAAGGAATTTTGGGTTTCCCAAAATTCATTTCTGACTTTCCCCATGTGGGTTATAACCAAAACACAGAGAAGAAAGGATTGAGCGAGGAAGTTTAACACTTTGCTGCCTCTTCATTCTTGAATCTTGGTGTGATTTTCAGATCACCCACAAAGAATAAAGTTATAGACAATGATTCTGAGGCCAGTCTACCCAACCCACAACATAAACTAGACTAAGATAAGATAATACTCAATAATATATCACTGACAGTTCTCTAAATCAGTCAGTTACAGCCTTTACCTCTCTCTGTATGCACACCATGTATATGCCTGCACAAACACATTCTTATATATACAGACATACTTGAATGCGCAGGCACACACAGCATGCACATGTACAAACATACTTGCCTCCATGAGACCAGTATAGTTTCATTTGCCTGTCTCACATGTATGTCAAGGAGGGCAGAATGGTTTCCTGTGCTGCCCCACACCTAACTCAATGAGAGTACAAATAAATGAAATTAACCAATCTGGTTATTTTTAATTTGGGTTCAGAAATGGATTCACAAGAAATGTCAATTTTAAACTAGGATCTTGTTGAGCACATGGCAGACATGAGGTTTCCCCTCCTGGGCAGAATAGATGACATTTACCCCCAAGCTCTACTTCTTCAAGGCATCCCTCAAGGACAAAGGCACAGATGGGTCAGTGAACTTTGGATCATGATCTTATCCACACCTACACATCACTCTAAGTGCTGTAGCCTGCACAGGCTTGGAATATTCCAATTAGTTTTAAATGACAAAAGTTGCTGCATATCCAGAGAACAGAATGCTCTCCTGGGAGATGTGTGGAAACAGGTTTTACACATTATCCTGACAGACAGGAGAGGAAAGCAACAGTCACAGATCTTGCCAAAAACAATGTTTATAAAACTCCCTTTTAAAGAACCTCACCACTGGCCGTGGTACTTGTTGCTCATTTGCATCCAGCCCCAGTATGAAAACGAAAGGATGGAATGAAAAAGAAGTATTAGATAATTTTCTTCCTTAGCCGTGCAGGTAGAGTATCACTCTACCAGCTGAAGTGTCTCAGTACCCAGCACTGGAAATACGCAGATTCTTGAATTAACTTCTCAACATAGTCTCCTTTCTGCTTTTTTTTTTTTCTTTAAGATTATCTAGATTAAAATTTCAGTCACATGCATTTCTTTGATTTTATCTTCCATGATAACTTTCAAAGCTGTTCAAGCACGTGTCACAGACATAGCCATTATATGCATTTGTAGGAAAAAAAAAAAACCCAAACTCTCATAAATTCCTGAGTTTCATGGAAAATTTTAACTCTTTGTTTTAAAATTTTCCAGTTTAGAGATTGTCTTGTAAGACATTTACTGGAAGGTAGTATTCAATTGTGGAGGTGTTACATTTGCCTAAGCCTTGAATCTTTATGGTTATAGTTATAGTGATAGATTGATCAATCAACTGACTAGAGTTAGCTTTACTGTCCTGTGCTTTTACTATTCATAGAAGTGTTAACACCTTGAGGTTGTAATCAGGGTCTTCTGTTGTACTTGTAGACTTTGCCTGTGTGTTGCTCAAACATTCCTAGGCTGCAGGAAGCTCGTGGGTTTGCTTCCTACTCAAGTAAACACATGTCATCTTTCCATGTGATTTTGGTATACAAGGTAGCAGCAGGTGACTCTACCCTAACACAAAGCACATCTTTGCTGCATGAACTTCCAGCTGTAGGTCAGATGACAGTAATGCCTGAGCAAACAGGAGGCTTGTGTTCATTTCATGGGTAAACTCTGGAAGGAAACAGCATTTGTACTAGGACAATATTCCAAGACTACGTCCATACATTGACAGCAGTTAACCAGACCTCTATGTTGCTTCAGAAATAAATTAGCCTTCAGGTTGGGAAAAGGCTGGAGTTCCGAAAGGACAGAAGCAAGCTGCCACTCAAGGGATGTTAGATCAATGTCTCTTCTAGTGGCATCTGTTCTGGTGACTATCTGGAGATATGGAGCCTACCAAGTTTCTCTTGATTACTTTCTTTGGAAATGGTGTCTATAACATACTGTCTGATCACTGAATGTGGACACTGTGTTTTTGACATTTCTTGTGTCTGTCATCTGTGAACTTCATAGCGTTCATGACATCTCATCTGGTTATATCTACTAGGTACTCCTAGTTGCTTTTTGTGGATATGGACACGTAGCAGGATACTTAATCTACTACATTGTATTCACAGTGTAGCTCCGTGATCAGGCAGTAGAACAAGAGGTGGAGCTGGGAGAGAAATAGAGGAAGGGGAGGAGAAGAAAGGGGCTATCAGCCATGGAGAAACACCAGTGGGTCGAAAGCTGCCCTGGGTAGCAACTTCTATCAAAAGTTTAGATATTGGCTAACAACTCTAATTGTGTGGGCATCTTGTTGATTGAGCATTTCTAAATATATAAATCCTTTAGATAATCATTAAGCTTTAAGAGTCTCATTTCTACTGGGCACTGCAAGGATGGCAGATATTGTCTGGGGTTCAGCCTAGCTTTGTGGATGCAGCATGGGGACTAGCAGAGCCATTCCCAACGCTAGAGTCTCGTGGGTGCCAGGGCCTGTGTATCTAGCTAGCCAGAGCCTCGGTCAAAGCTGAGAAGTGACAGGAACATGGCGACTGCCCAGGAACAATCTGGACTGGGCGCCATTTTCTAAATATCACTCCTACATGGACGCCATAGTATCTGTCTTGGTTACTGTGTGGGAGCATAAAATCCATAGTGTTTCTCATGGTTAGTACTCTGGGATAGCATCCATAGCATCTGCCTTAACAGCACAGGCCTCTCAGAAACTATGAAATCAATACCTTTGGTGGAAGATAGCACAGTGTTCACCTAGGTTAACAACTAAAAGATCCCTCTCCTTGGTTCTAAGGTCTCCACTACTTATCTACCTATGTTCCCTCCTAGGAATCTCAAAATCTCAGACCACTGTATCTCTCATTCTACCCTTGCTCCTCTGTGTTCTCCAAATGGTGAACCCTAAACTTCTGCATAGTGCCCTTCCCACTAGCCAGCCATACAGGTCCACACCATGACATTTCTAGTCAAACTTCTTCATTATTACCTTCTCACTGTCTTCTCACCACAAAATACCAGAGAAAATCTTCCACCCCTAAGTCTGGTTTTCCTTCTGTTTTGGCTTCCCACTTACCTCAAACATAAGTCAAGAACCCCCACTGCACATGGCATTGAAAGCCAGCTAGCTCTTGTTCTCTACTTTTGTCTTCCCTCACCTCTCCAGGTCACTGAGCTCCACAGTCTGTCTCTTGGCTTGCTCTGCCAACCATGGAGGTTTTCCTTCAGTTCTTAATCTTTATAAAGATCTTTACCACATTAAACCCTAGAAACAAGAGAATCTTCTGCCATTAGGTTTGTTCTTCCTTCTGTTCTGGCTTCCCACTTACCTCAAAGTTTCTCTTCTATGTCCAGGTATTCAAAAAAATATGTGTGTTACAATGTGAGATCACGTTCATCTGTAATCTCATTCAGACCCCTGTCACTGTGCAGCACGTAGTCCTGGTGGTGTTAGAAGCGCAGATGTCACCTTCCAAGAGGTTCACCCAACCTCTGCTCTGCCCTCTTCTAGCCTTGTGAACTTGGGGGACTTATTACCTCAAAATCAGTTCCCTTATCACTTAAAAAAATGAAGGACTAACAAAAGGAAGTTCTAATATCTTTGAGGCTATTACTACATCCATATTAAGACAAAAATAACAAAAGAAGGACTACAGCTTGAGAGTACCTTCTCTGATTTAGAAGCTCCATCTACCCTGCTTGATTTATGTCTGCCTGTTTTATATGAAAAAGTTTAGGGTTCACCATTTGGAGAATACAGAAGAGCAAGGGTAGAATGAGAGATACAGTATCTTTAAAGAGAGTTATTCATGAGGCAATGCCCTAGAAACTGCAAAAACATAATTAATTCCAAATTTTTAATGTAGACTGCAAATTGATTCTTATTAGAAGCCTTATTTTCTCCATGAGGAATTTTTTGAATTAAATAATTCACAATTCAGACATGGTTATCAGGAGCCCAAGTCCAAGCCAGGAAACGCTCTGTGGTTTGGGGTTTTCTGATACAGTCTGTGGAAGATTTGAATGCATACTGGGTGGGTGTAATGAAGTAAAAGACAATTCCCTTAGAGTTATACAAAACATCAAGCAATAGGAAAAAGATAAATGAGACAGATTATTGACAGGAGATAAAAAAAATTGATCTTAAATTTTGAAGAAATGAAATATAGAGTGCCTTTAGAATGCAGAATTTAAGTCAGTAGAGAAGTAATTAGAATAATCTCCTCGTGGATCCATGTTTTTTTGTTCTAATGTTTCAATGACTATTTTTGAACTCTAACAAAATATGATGTTGCCCTACTGTCTTTGCCTTGTGATAAAGACTCAACAGTGATTTCTTATATAATAGTATCTAGTAGGAGCACAGACAACAGGATAATTTCTAGAAAGTTCCATTTTATTCACTATCTAGTCTATATTATGTGATAAATACTTTCATCTTTTTAAAAATAATTTTATTACATTTTTATTATTTATTCATTAACTACTTATTTTTGGGGGATAGAGATTGCTTGGTTATGAAGAGCAGAGGACAACTTTCTGGAGTTAGCCTCCTTCTTCTCCATGTAGGGCCCAGGAATTAAATGTGTTTTTCATTTTTTATAAATTGTAAGTTTTACTCTAGGTATCTAAATACAGAATAATAAAATAGTAGATTTTAAAAATATCAGTTTGTGCTAAAGTCTCCTTTATTCAGTATGCCTTTCTGAGTTTTGAAGACTTTTGATTTTAGTTTTTAATGAAAGAGTTGGGTTTATGCGATGTCTCAGAAGGTAAACACATGCTGCCGAGCCTGACAACTTGAATTTAATTGTAAATGCATTCCTAAAAATGTGTTTTTCCTCCATTAACAGGGAAGAATTAGGGCAGATTTGGCTTGCAAGAAGCAAGAAACACCTCACTACACCATCTCAGTGGGTCTTCTTACATGTATCGTTCCTGGGAGAAGGGCTTCCTTTCACCTGGAGTTCTTCAGAAACCTGTACTGACAGTTGTGTTCTTCAATTCTGGTACTTCATCTCCACTTTAGTTGCATCCCACCTCCTTTTGAATTGGTAACTGGACCTTCAAACTCAGATCCTAATAATTTTATAATGATTTTCTGGTTTTTCTTATGTCAACTTTTTAAAATAATTTGTGATTAGTTCTGTTATATATTGATTTTTAATCGTCCCTACAGTTTTTAACAAATTGTTTTCCTGTCTGATATAGATCCCATTTTGAAAAACCTTTAATATACTGGGCATGATGATTAGTGTTAAGTGTCAACTTGATAAGATCTAGAATCATTTGGCAGATGGGCCTATGTGCCTTGCCTCTGTGTCTCTGTGCCTCTGTGTCTCTGGATAGTAATGGTGATTACATTAATTAAAGTATGAGGATTACCCATTGTGGATGTCACCATTCCTTAGGCAAGGGATCCTGGATTGTGTGAGAGTGAAGAAAATGTGCTAAGCAGTAGCATCCATGACTATATTTCTCTTTTTCAGACTAAGGATATCATGTGACCTGGCTACTTCTTAATACTTTGACTATTCTACCATGATGTGAACTATGTCTATAAATCTGTTCTCCCCTAAGATGCTTTTGTCAGAGTATTTTATCATAATAATGCAAAAGACACAAAGATACAAGAAAATAATATATATTAAATATATGTGGTTTGTCTTAAATAAAAAAAAATCACATCTTTAATCTGTTGCACATTTAAATTCAGAGTGTTTTTGATTCAAATGCCCTTTATATATTTGCATAATTGTTAGTTTTTTTCCCCAATCTGCTTTTATACCATTTTAATTACATGCAAGTATTAATGTCAGTTCTAGGTTGAGGAACCAGCAATACAATAGATGCAAATAGTCAAGGAACAAGCAAGACAATAAACAAAGTCCAGTGATCACTCCCATGATCACTGTTTGTAAGGGCTTATCAGGATGACCAAAATATCTGAGCCTACTTCCCTGTCCTAGCCCAAAATCATTTTCATGCTTGAAGCCTACTTCTTTGTTCTAGCCTAAGATTTAGATTCCTACGTGAAGCCCATTTCCTTGTCCTTGGCCAATGTCAGATTCCTGCCAAGCAGCCCATTTCCTTGTCCTTGGCCCATGTCAGATTCTTGCCAATCAGCCCCAAAAGCTCTCCACATCACCACTTTTTTATTTCATAAACAAGACTGAGCTTGCCTTAGGTCATTCTGACAAAAATGCCTTCCTTACCCATCTACTCATTGTAGAATATGCATTATCAAAAGCAATGTACTTCTGTCTTAGTTTGGTAAGGCTCTGTGCAGAATCTTACCTGTCCTTGGCTTGCCAGCCTGTTAAATTAATAACTCTGTCTGGGGGTCCATTTTCAGTTTTAAGCCATGTACTTTGGTGGCCAACATGTTGATCTTGTTAAAGACAAGCTTTAACATGATGGGCAGGAATAAAAGTATTCCCAGGACAAAAAAGGCCAACATTATCAAGCTATATATGCCATTCTTGAAGCTTGACCAAAATGGAAATGCTGACCTTGGGCCATGGATAATTTTATCAGCAGTACCTGCAGCATCAAAGCTCAGCAGAGCACCATTAGTTAAAACATCCAAAGAGATGTTAGAATTATGCCAAATACCCTGCAAGTATCTTTAAACTTTTTCCTAATTATAATGACTATCATTGTAAATTTTAGAAGTAACACAAATCCATTGGTATTTGGCATGACACTCAAGATGGCGCCTTACTCTTAAACTCTGAACCTCCTTCCAATAATTTGAATAGGATAAAGAGCATCAATCCATTGTTAGTTTTTACAGTCTGTTGTTAAAGGTACATTGGAATTTGTGTTCTTTTATCCTATAGATTCTGTTATCAGTATATAGTCTTATTAATATTTTAAAATTTTTCTTTATTTAAGCTAATTTTGTTATAGTAAATTTGTTTCTTTAGCTCTTCACTTAGTACTTTTGTTCTACTTCTTTTATATTTTTTCAGTTTAAAAGGGTTGCTTTGCCATTAATAATTTCATATTTTAATATTTGAGTATGATCTAACCTTTGGTGGAAGTTGGCATATTTGAATTTATTTCTATGATACTTGGACTGTGTATCTGAAGATTTTTCAATTAATGTTTTTTCAGACCTATACTAACTGTTGTTTCCTTTATCCTCTTCCTTTCTTTGTTGGTTCATAGGTTTGTTTTTTGAGTTTATCTTTCTATAATGTGATATATTTTAAAAATAATTTTCATTGAAAATATCCAGTTTTAATGATTTTATTTTTATTTTAAATTGTTGTAATACTGAACTGTGTGTGTGAGAATGTGGACTTGTACATGTGAATGTCTGCAATGTGTGCAGAGGCCAGAAGAAGGTGTTGGATCTACTAGAGTTGGAGTTTTAGGTAATCATGCTTTTTCATGCTGAACCATCACTCTAGCCCCTCAGATCAGTTTAAATGGTATTCTAGTATTCTTCCAAAGCTTTTGTAATCTCTTCTATCTTGTCTACTTTATTGTTATCTAGTATATGCAATTTAAAAGTAATTATTGTTACTGCTTTTAATTCAATACCTTTAACTTGATATGGCATTCTATAACTTATGTCAGAAGCCACCTTTAGAATTAACTGCCTTTTTATGGGGAATTTTTAAATAGTTATTTTGGAAGTTGTTAGGGTTAACTACCTGATAATATGCTTTGTGTATCAACTCTTGAATGATAATGTAGTTGGGAACAGTGTGATAAATTGTCTTTTCTTTCCTTTATAATTTACAGAGACCACTGTTTTCTTTTAGTCACCTCTACAGATAATAAAAATTTTACAGTCAAACTATTATTTCTTCATAAATAATATCTTTGCTTTGTTTATGTTCAAGATTTCTACTTTGCCTGGGATACTCTGAAATGTTCTTTTCATAGATATAAACCTATTCTTATGTAACCTGATCAGAACTTTGTGTGATATTTGACTTCATCTTTGTCACCCTGGAACTTTGTGTGATATCTAACCATGTCTCTGCCACACTAGAACCTTGTGTGATATCTAACTATGTCTCTGTCACACTGCAACTTTGCAACTGCTGTTGGTCCCGAACTTTGCACCCCTTTTAATAACCTGTTTGATCTGCCCACATCCTGTCAATGTAGCCTTATGTTGTATGACAATTTTTTCCTGGGGAGACACAGACACACATCTATGTACCCCAGAGAGGGAACCCACAGAAGACCTAAGTAACAGTTGTACCAGAGCCACCTTGGAGAATCAAGGAATTTTGACTGATGTTACTAATAAGGAATGTGAGTGAAGGGTTCCTTATAATGAAGAATGAAAAGAAAATAGAAAGCTTTGATATTAATTAAGTATGATTAACAAGTTTACTTAAGTTACATGAGAGTAGAAAAAAATGTAAGGGACTGTTTTTGATCTGAGACAACAGAGCTAACACTGACCTGACTTCTGCTCCTGAAAACCTACTTGCCCCTTGCCCCTTCCTCTATTAAGAAGTGACCACCACCAGTATCCTTGTAGACAGCAAGTTCTGTTTGCTAAAGATAAACCTGTCTTAACTAGAAACCACAATTCTTAACTTTTGTAAAGCGATCTTAGTTCTGGGAAACATCTCCTTTGAGGCAAGAATAAAAAGACTATCACAAGATGGTCATGAGGTTATAACAATGCCTAACCCTAAATAAACACTGAGATACTTCTGATCAGGGTTGGGCTTCTTTCAAACTTAACTAGAAGCTACAGCTGCTTGCTAGTTAAATACATTTTATCCTTGAATGCTGATGAGTTCTCATTGGGAAAGATTGAGTCCTTCCCCCAACATATAGAGGTCCTCCATGCCAGGCTCTTGTTCTGATAAGGATGCTCAAAGCCATGGGGAGAAGGGGGAGTCAAAAGTACTCCCTAGTGGTATTTCAGGCATTTACTCTTGAAAGGCTTTCTGATTTCCTGAACAAATGACCTCTAGCCCAGACTTGTGGAGATAAGACAAACTCACAGAGAAACCTGCAAGTAAGGTAAGCTCTGGGTCTGACCCTCAAGTCCCAATCTGGCCCACCCCAGAGGTAGAAGACGACTCTGGCCATGTCCTAAAAAAGGCTTTCTTACAAAGGCCATGTGGCTTGGGGAAAAGTTTTCTCAGGAAGGCCTATCAAAGTGGCCTTAAACCCTTCAGGAGGCTTTCCTAGAAGATGACCAAGTCAGTGTTGTATGGCATATTTACTGTCTGCATAGTGAGTTCTAGTCCAGTCTAGGCTAAAAGCAAAACTCTCTCAGTCATACACAATGCCAATTTAACTGTTCTATAGATAAGTCTACATTTTTTCTAAAATACTTTTTAGAAAATCTTTTTCTTTTTCAATTAGCAGTTGGAAATGTTATAAAAATGCTATTGCTGTAAGTGCCGGAGCCCTTTTTGTTGTTATTTTAAAGTGTCTTTCTGTCAGCAATAGCATTTAAAGAATTTGTAGGGATATTCATTTTCTCAGTGCCTCACTTCCGTGTGGTCTGTGTATTTAAGTTTTATTCTGAGCTTCCTCTTCTCACCGTGCTCCCATAAGCCTGTGGTTATGAGTTTGTACACTTATAATTTTACATGTGCATGTTTGTAGCAGTGTGATTTGCAACAGTTTCTTCACTCATTTTTAGAACTACATTTTGGCTGTTAGAATCACATAGAAAATGTGGATTTGAATTCTGCTTCAACAGGTTTTACAGTTAAGAATTTAACATATACTTTTTAAATTTTATTCATTGGCATTTTTACATATTATAGAATGCCGCTTGACCACGTTTATCTATCATTAACTCCCCTTAGTGCCCCTGGCTCCAATTTCCACACAATTTACATAAGACTTATGTAATAACAAACCAGTCAAAGTTTCAACATGAATGGAGGAAGGAGACAGAGATCCCACTCTGGGTAGAGAAGCTCCTGACAGTGGATAATTGCTGAGGAAGGAAGAATAACATTTCTTTGGGAACATGATTGCTAGTAGGTTGCTTATGCCTCAGTGGATGGCCCCATATCCATGCACACGTAGGCAACACTAACTGGATTCAGTGTTCTTAGTAAAAGCTAAATGGAGATCATACTTCTTTCTTTTCAAAGCTCTACCCATGACCTGAAGCTTAAGAGTCTCCTAATGTAAGTGCAGTTGTTATGACAGTATTCATGGAATGTGACTGTCCACTGAAGTTTCCCCTCAGGAAGCCTAGATCCTCCCAGAGCCTCAGAGCATAACCCTCTGTGTTTTAATCTAAATTTGGCCTAAAGCTGAAGCACTGTGTTTATCCTGAATTCAGTTCTTGCTCACAGTTCAACTCTTTAATGTCTACAGTCTTCCCTCCCCTTTCCCTCCTCCCTCTCCTTCCTCCCTCTTCTTCTTTCTCTACTTCCCCTCCACCATTTGACACAGTGATTCATGATGAAGCACAAACTAATTATAAAACGTTTAAAAGTAAATCTTACCAAGAACACAGAGTGAAGCTGTATTCACTGTGACTTGGATTTCTTTCTTCTCAATCATGAATTCACTGTGAATATTTTATGTACTTACAGATCATTGCATCTCTTCTTTTGTGAGTATCTAAACTTTATATTAGGTCATTCCTAGAATTCATTCATCCTTTTTATTTTGATACTGTGTGAGCATTGTTCACTTGAATATCCCATCCCAGACTGCACTCTCTTTGTTTCTAATACCTGTCAATGTTGAAATATTTTAGTGTGTTTATTGGTTACTTAAATATTTTCTCTTTTGAAGTATGTGTTAACATATTTTACCTATTTTAATTAAAATGCATATTTTGTTGTTAAAACCCAGACATTATTTGCATAATCTGAGTGAATTCTTTGTTAGGCATACATACAAATATCTTTTTGGTTTTATTTCCCTTACTGACATTCCTAAACCTTGTTTTAATTATTATTCTCTCTTTTAAGTAAACTCTCATTTTTAAGAAAAAGAACTTTAGTAGCTATAAATTTTATTCAAAACACTTTTCTTCTTAAATTAATTTACCTAGCATACAAAATGATGTTTTATTATGATATTGTCATAGATCCACAGATCTACATTGCACTTGTTCACAGTTGTACCAGCTACCCTTGCTTGTCTCCAACATCCCAAAAATGAATGTTGGCATGTTGAATCTTTACTATTTTTAAATTAAAATGTTCTAGTTTCTTATGTTTTCTACTTTCACCTGTCATATATATATGTATATGTATATATATGTCTAATGTTCAATTTAATCTTTTGAGTACCCTATAATTAATGACTTTTAAAATTTCTAGATACATATGAGAGAGAAAGAGAGAGAGAGAGAGAGAGAGAGAGAGAGAGAGAGCCAAATGTGAATTCCATCACTTGAAATTTCAATACGCAGCTTGTTGTCTGTTAGCAGTGACTCAGATACAAGGAGAAGGAGTGTGTGGTCCTGGCATTTACTGAAAAAGGTGTTAATTAGATCAAATTGGTTGGTATATTCAAGTTTTCTTTAACTTTGGTGATTCGATTGTTTAATTTTCTGCTGATTACTGAGACATTTAGATTCCAAATTGTGGATTTACATATGTATTCCTTTTCGTGATCTACAGGTTCTGAGATTTTGCTTTAATCTATTGTTTACTCTGAAAAAAAATCAACCTATTTCTGAGAATCTTTCTTCCTGCTGTGAGTGATGTTTTCCTATCTTTTCCTAATTATAAAATGGACTTCTGCTTCGGCTGAAAAGCATTGACTCCTCACTTACCTCAACAAGGTCATTAAGGGCAGAATAAAAGTCCAGGCTTTCTGCCTTTGTGTCTCCAGGACTTTCAGTTAGACATCTTTACAACTTTCCAAGTAGGCATGTTCATTGTTCAAAGAAAGTCTGTCTACAAAGTGATGATTCTCTTACCTTCAGGTACCATGGGTTCCAGCCTCTCAGATCACTCCACAGTGAGATTAATCCAAATAGCTAAGTCACCAGTTGGGAATCAGATTGTCCCCAAGGACATAACAAGACAGACATCATGTGAAACCAGAGTTTGGTTGCTTGTTTATACAGACTTTTCTGTGCCCAATGCTTCCATTCTATAAGCTCAGATTCTATAGCTTATAACCAGACTCAATATGGCAGAGATGCTTGGTTTCCTCCTCTTTCTAGTACTGTCATATTGATCAAATTCCTTTCTGCCTTTTCACTTCTATTCTCCATTTGATGCTGTTACAAGTAGCTGAGCCTAAAACTGAGATCCTCTGCAGTCATGCATCTGGGGTAGGACTCCAGTAACATAGTATATTATTGGAACACCCACTAAACTCGCTGAGGTCTCTATACTTGCCCATCTTTCACTATGAATCTATTTGTACCTTCAATTTAAAAACCTGGTTCTTTTTTAATGCATGCATTTAAGGCTTGATTTTTCATCCACTTTGATAGCCTCTTTAATTTGAAGCATTTAGTTTATTTGTGTAATTTATTTGGTTGATATGGCTGGGCTTAACTTCGCCATCTGGCATTGATTTATTTTCCATTTCTTCCTCAGTCTTATTTCCTGTCTTCTTTTAGATTATTTTAGTTTTGTTTGCTTGTTAGTTTTATGAGTCTCTTGTGTTTGTTTTCATAATCATTTTGGTTTTAAAAATATTTTAAATCTAAGATTCATTTTTCTTCTTAATGGATTCTTTAGAATGAATACTTAGATTAACATTAAATCAATATCATAACACCTTGTGCGTGAGATAAAGATCTCACTGTACTCTCTGCCTTCTCTCATCTTTTGTGCTATTCTTACAGATTTTATTTTTAAAATAAGCTAGCTCCCAGAGGATGCTATCTATTTTCATTTTAAATGTTAAGTTGATTTTATAAACATTTGAAAAAAATGAAATAGAATCCCATAGAAATCCCCTATATTTATTATGTATTCATGCCTCTTTAATCTTTTCTGTAAAGGTAAATTTTCTATTTTTATCATTTTCTTTTGTCCTGAATTTTTCTTTTGTATTTTTGTAGTATGGATCTGGTTGAAACTTAACTTCTCAATTCTTGCTTAATTGAAATTAGGTTCTTTTGTTACCAGTTTTTTGGCTTATGTTTTAATGCTACCTAGCTAGGAATTTGTGCATGAATGAGAAGCCCCTTCAATGCGGATCTTGGCAGCTTCTGAAATCCTTAGTTTCTGGCAATAGTCCAGGTGGCACCCTCTACTATTACAGTTTTCATACAACCCTGCAGTACTAGGACGCTTAGCTCTTCAGTGACAGATTTATAGCTCAGTTATAGACCTAGGAAGTGAGGATTCTTCTAGGCTTGGTGGTTTTAGTGTATACCCTGGACCAAGATTTTACAGGCTCTTGGCCCTTACAGGTTGGTAGCACTTTGGAATTTTTCCAGTGACCAGGATGTACATGTCTCTTTTCTGTCTCTTGACAGCTTATATTAGCCCCCAGCCTTAGCTCGCTCTATTCTCTTGGTTTTAATTACTATCATCATTCCCCATTGCTTCAGCCACTTCTGTTCCTTGTTGTTTCTGTCCCAGCAAACTCATTGGATGCCTCTCATCACTACAGGTACCTCCACTGCTGCTGCTACTGGGCAGCTGCTGCTACTGCCTTTTGTCACTGTTATTTTATCTACCCTGGATACCCTTGCTACAATTGTCACCACTGCCTCAACTGACAGTGTCCCTATTTATGTTTATTTTATTTACATTTTTTAAATTTTTATATATTTTTTATTGGATATTTTATTTACATTTCAGATGTTATCCCCTTTTCCCATTTCCACCCACCCAGGAATCCCTTATCCCATCTCCCTTCCTCCTGCTTCTGTGTGGGTGTGCCACCCACCACTCACCCACCTACTCCCACCTCCCTGCCTTCGAATTCCCCGACACTGGGGCATCAAACCTTCATGGGACCAAGGATCTCCTCTCCCACCCTATGCCTGACAAGGCCATCCTCCCACATATACAGCTGGAGCCATGAGTCCCTCCACATGTGCTCCAGGCTGGTGGTTAGACCCTGGGAGCTCTGGTTAGTTGGTATTATTGCTCTCCCCATGGGGCTGCAAACCCCTTCAGCTCTTTCAGTCTTCTCTATAACTTCTCCAATGGGAACCCCATGATCAGATCCATGGTTAGCTGTGAGCATCTGCCTCTGTATATTTCAAGGTCTGGTAGACCTCTAAGGAGACAGCTATATCAGGCTCCTGTCAGCATGCACTTTCTGGCATCTACATCAGCGTCTACCTTTGGTGACTGCACATGGGATAGACACATAGCTGGAACAGTCTCCAGATGACCTCTCCTTCAGTTTCTGCCCCACACTTTGTCTCCATATTTGCTCCCATGAGTGTTTTGTTACTCTTTCTGAGAAGGACTGAAGTATCCCTATTTGGTCTTCCTTTTTCATGAGCTTCATGTTGTCTGTGAGTTGCATCTTGAGTGTTGTGAGCTTTTGGGCTAATATCCAATTATCAGTGAGTTCATATCATTTGTGTTCTTTGGTGATTGGGTTACCTCACTGAGGATGATATTTTCTAGTTCCATCCATTTGCCTAAGAATTTCATGGATTCATTGTTTTTAATAGCTAAGTAATACACCACTGTGTAAATGTACCATATTTTCTGTATCCATTTCTCTGTTGAAGGATATCTGGGTTCTTTTCAGCTTCTGCCTATTATAAATAAGGCTACTATGAACATAGTGGAGCATATGTCATTGTTATATGTTGCAGCATCTTCTGGGTATATGCCCAAGAGTGGTATAGCTAGATCCTCAGGTAATGCTATGTTGCATTTTCTGAGGAACTGCCAGACTGATTTCCAGAGTGGTTGTACCAGCTTGCAATCCCATCAACAATGGAGAAGTGTCCCTCTTTCTCCACATCCTTGCCAGCATCTGCTATCACCTGAGTTTTTGATCTTAGCCATTCTGACTGATCCCTGATGACTAAGGATGTTAAACATTTCTTTAAGTGCTTCTCAGCCATTCGCATTTCCTCAGTTGAGAATTCTTTGTTTAGCTCTGTATCCCAGTTTTAATAGGTTATTTGGTTGTCTGGAGTCTAATTTCTTGAGTTCTTTGTATATATTAGATATTAGCCCTCTATTGGATGGAGGACTGGTAAAGATTCCCAATCTGTTGGTTGTTGTTTTGTCCTATTGACAGTGTCCTTTGTCTTACAGAAGCTTTGAAATTTTATGAGGTCCCATTTGTCAATTCTTGATCTTAGAGCATAAGACATTGGTGTTCTATTCAGGAACTTTTCTCTATGCCCAGGTATTTGAGGTTCTTCCCCACCTTCTCTTCTAGTAGTTTCAGGTGATAGTCCTTTACCCACTTGGACTTGAGCTTTGTATGAGGAGATAAGAAAGGATCAATTTGCATTCTTCTATATGCTGTCCTCCAGTTGAACCAGCACCATTTGTTAAAAATGCTGTCTTTTTTCCACTGGACGGTTTTAGCTCCTTGATCAAGTGACCATAGGTGTGTGGGTTCATTTCTGGGTCTTTAATTCTATTCCATTGATCTTCCTGCCTGTCTCTGTACCAAGACCATGCAGTTTTTATCACTATTGCTCTGTAGTACAGCTTGAGGTCAGGCAACGATGGTAATTTCCCCAGAAGTTCTTTTATTGTTGAGAATAGTTCTCACTATCCTGGGTTTTTTGTTATTCCAAATGAATTTGCAAATTTCTCTTTCTGTCTCTATGAAGAATTGATTTGGAGTTTTGATGAGGATTGCATTGAATCTATAGATTGCTTTCAGCAAGATGTCTGCTTTTACTATATTAATCCTGCCAATCCATGAGCATGGGAGATTGTTCCATCTTCTGACTGAAGTTCTGGCCATACAGATCTTTCATTTGCTTAGATTCACACCAATGTATTTTATATTATTTGTGACTATTGTGAAGGGTGTCATTTCCCTAATTTCTTTCTCAGACTGTTTATCCTTCAAGTAGGGAAGGCTACTGATTTGTTTGAGTTGATTTTATATCCAGACACTTGGAAGAAGTTGTTTATCAGGCTTAGAAGTTCTCTGGTGGAGGTTTTGAGGTCACTTAAGTATACTATCATATCATCTGCAAATAGTGATATATTGACTTCTTCCTTTCTCATTTGTATCCCTTTGACTTCCTTTTGTTGTCTAATTGCTCTGGCTAGGACTTTCAGTACTATATTGAATAGGTAGGGAGAGAGTGGACAGCCTTGTCTAGTCCTTCATTTTGGTGGGATTGCTTCAAGTTCCTCTCCATTTAGTTGGATGTTGGCTACTGGCTTGCTGTATATTGCTTTTACTATGTTTAGGTATGGGCCTTGAATTCCTGATCTTTCATAGACTTTTAACATGAAGGGATGTTGAATTTTGTCAATGCTTTCTTAGCATCTAGTGAGATGATCATGTGTTTTTTTTTTCTTTTCTTTTTTTTTAATTAATTAATTTATTTAAATCACATCATAATTTACTTATTTACACAGGGGTTTATAAACACAAAAAGGCAGGATGTGGGGAAGGGAATGGCATCGGAGCATAGGTGTTCAGGGGAGTACAGATACCTTTCAGAACAGGGTATCAGCTGGGTGTAGGTTCAGGGGACAGGTCACTATGACTCTGCCTATGATTCACTTGTCCTTATCTAAGTTGGTACTGTTCACCGAGGCTGCCTATTTATAAGACCTATGACTACATGGGCTGGTAAATTTCCACAGAAGCCGCCTGTTTACCATAGCTTATAGCCTGCTGTTTCAGTGTTTTTCCACAGAGACCCAAGACTTTGTGTTAGCATGTATGTATGTCAGGCCTATTGCTGATTTTAGGCCTATGGCTGATTTTAGGCCTTTAGTGTATATGTAGGGCTGCTCCTGACATCTCCTCCCTTCTCCAAGTATAGAAGGGCCTTGGTGATTCTATTCTTGCGAAGGCAGAGATAGAGGCCTGACCTCCAATAATTGAAGGGGACCTTGTAATGGCTCAGGTCCTCTTGTCGTTGTCCAGTGAGGCATGAGGGCCATACCCCTCCCGATGTCTTTTTCCTGGAGAGGGGATACTTTTGACATCAACCCCTATGCAGTCAGGCTTGTCCCTCAGGGAACCCAGATAGATATTTTAAACTTTTATTTATATTCCCTTGCAGTGCTTAGCCTTGCAGCCTAAGCAAAAATTCAGATCGCCAGACAGAGAGGGTTCTGGGTAGCCCGTCTCTGCTTGGTATAGGGTGGAAGTCTCTTCTTTTAGGTTGGGTGGAGATGGGTTTGAGGAACACCCTGGATAAAGTAACAACCTCATCTTGAGTCTCGTGGTCCTCCATAGCTAACTTATGATAATGTATCTGAATAGGTTTTGCTACTGAATTATCTATCTGTTGTATCACAAAGTTAGTCAGCCTATTTAAGGTCCGAGACTAAAAGAAATCAGCAGAGATAACCCAGTTAATGGTCCCAAGATGGGAGGAGGTGGGGTTGACAACCATAGAGAGGTTGAAAACCAATCCTTGTACCAGCTCTCATATTCCTCTTTCTCTTTCTCTCTCTGTCATTTCTCTGGGCCTTCTCTGACCTTTTTCATGTTCTCTTTAACCACCCCTGTCTTGTCTATGTAAGGGCAACAGTCTTCTTTAAGGGTTGTACACAGTCAAGAGCTGTACACAGTCTTTTCTATTGTAGAAAAATAAATCAAGTCCAATAAAGTCCTTTGCAATTTTTGGAGATCAATTCAGACATCGAAACGAGGGATTTCTTCAGATTAGTGATGTCAATCTCTAGCTGTTTGGTGTCCTTGTCAATGGCCCATGAAAGATCTGTATAGTATATGTCTGGAGGCCAGCAATAGGATTAGAGCTTCTACCAGCAGACATCACCGGTGTTTCCTTTTTACCTGTTCTCAGGCTGGAGGTTTAGACCCTGGAGCTCTGGTTGAATCTTTTGATACTCATTCTAAAAAGGACAGAAGCACCCACACTTTGGTCTTCCTCCTTCTTCTTGAGTTTCATGAGGTCTATGCATTGTGTCTTAGATATTGTGTGCTTTTGGGCTAATATCTGCTTATCAGTGAGTGCATACCATGTGTGTTCTTTTGTGATTGGGTCATCTCACTCAGGATGATATTTTCTAGCTCCATCCATTTGTCTAAGAATTTCATGAACTCATTGTTTTTAATAGCTGAGATCATGTGGTTTTTTTTTTCTTTGAGTTTTATATATATATATATAATATACACATACACATACACATACACTACACATACACATACACATACACATACACATACACATACACATACATATACATATATATAAAATGGATTACATTGATGTATTTCTGAACATTGAACCATCCCTGCATCCCTGGGATAAAGCCTACTTGATCATGATGGATGATTGTTTTGATGTGTTCTTGGATTCAGTTTGCAAGAATTTTATTGAGTATTTTTGCATCGATAATCATAAGGGAGATTAGTCCCAAGTTTTCTTTCTTTTTGAGTCTTTTTTCGATTTAGGTATGAGCATAATGTGGCTTCATAGAACAAATTGGGTAGTGTTCCTTCTGTTTCTATTTTGTAGAAATTTGAAGAGAATTGGTATTAAGCCTTCCTTGAAGGTCTGATAGAATTATGCACTAAAACTCTCTGGTCCTGGGCTTTTCTTTTTTGTTGGGAGACTGTTAATAACTCCTGCTATTTCTTTAGGGGTTATGGGACTGTTTAGATGGTTTATCTGCTCTGATTTAACTTTGGCACCTGGTATCTGTCTAGAAAATTTTCCATTTCATCCAGATTTTCCAGTTTTGTTGAGTATAGGCTTTTGTAGTAGAATCTGATTTTTTTTTTTTAACTTCCTCAGTTTCTGTTGTCATGTCTCCCTTTTCAGTTCTTTTTTGGATACTGTCTCTGTGCCCTCTGGTTAGTCTGGCTAAGAATTTATCTATCTTGTTGATTTTCTCAAAGAACTAGCTCCTGGTTTTGTTGATACTTTGTATAGTTCTTTTTGTTTCTATTTGGTTGATTTAATCCCTGAGTTTGATTATTTCCTGCTGTCTACTCCTGTTGGGTGTATTTGCTTCTTTTTGTTCTAGAGCTTGCAGGTGTGCTGTCAAATTACTAGTGTATGCTCTCTCCAGTTTCTTTTTGTAGACACTTAAAGCTATGAATTTTCCCCTTACCATTGCTTTTACTATGTACCATAAATTTTGGTATGACAAGCCTTCATTTTCATTAAATTCTAAAAAGTCTTTAATTTCTTTCTTTATTTCTTCTTTGACCAAGTTATCATTGTGTAGAGCGTTGTTCAGTTTCCACGTGTATGTGGGTTTCCATTGTTTTTGTTATTATTGAAGACCAGCCTTAGTCTGTGGTGATCTGATAGGATGCAAGGTATTATTTCAATCTTGTTGTATCTGTTGAGGCCTGTTTTGTGACCAATTATATGGTCTATTTTGGAGAACGTATCATGAGGTTCTGGGAAAAATGCATATTCTTTTTTTTTAAGGATGAAATGTTCTATAGATATCTATTAAATCCATTTGGTTCATAATTTCTGTTAATTTTACTGTGTCTCTGTTTAGTTTCTGTTTCCATGATCTATCCATTGCTGAGAGTGGGGTGCTGAAATCCACCACTATTATTGTGTGAGGTGCAATGTGTGCGTTGTGCTTTAGTAAAGTTTCTTTTATGAATGTAGGTGCCCTTGCATTTGGAGCACAGATGTTCAGAATTGAGAGTTCATCTTGGTAGATTTTTCTTTTGATGAGTATGAAATGTCCTTCCTTATCTTTTTTGATAACTTTTGGTTGAAAGTCAATTTTATTTGATATTAGAATGGCTACTCCAGCTTGTTTCTTGGGACCATTTGCTTGGAAAATTGTTTTCCATCCTTTTACTCTGAGGTAGTGTCTGTCTTTGTCACTCAGGTGTGTTTCCTGTATACAGCAAAATTTTGGGTTCTGTTTACGTATCCAGTCTATTAGTCTACATCTTTTTATTGGGGAATTGAGTTCATTGATATTAAGAGATATTAAAGAAAAATGATTGTTGATTCCTGTTATTTTTGTTATTATGGTGGAATTATGTTTGTGTAGCTATCTTCTTTTGGGTTTGTTGGAAGATTACCTTCTTGCTTTTTCTAGTTGTAGTTTTCCTCTTTGTGTTGGAGTTTTCCATCTATTATCCTTTCTAGTGCTGGATTTGTGGGAAGATATTGTGTAAATTTGGTTTTGTCACGGAATGTCTTGGTTTTTCCATCTATAGTGATTGTGAGTTTTGCTGGCATAGTAGTCTGGGCTGGTATTTGTGCTCTCTTAGGGTCTGTATGGTATCAGTCCAGAATCTTCTGGCTTTTATAGTCTCTGGTGAGAAGTCAAGTGTAATTCTTATAGGTCTGCCTTTATATGTTACTTGACCTTTTTCCCTTACTGCTTTAAGTATTTTTCCTTGTTTTGTGCATTTGATGCTTTGATTATTATGTGAAGGGAGGAATTTTCTTTCTGATCTAGTTTATTTGGTGTTCTGTAGGCTTCTTGTATTTTCATGGGCATCCCTTTCTTTAGGTTAGGAAATTTTTCCTCTATAATTGTGTTGAAGATATTTACTGGCCCTTTAAGTTAGGAATCTTCACTTTCATCTATACTTATTATACTTAGGTTTGGTCTTCTCATTGTGTCTTGGATTTCCTGGATGTTTTGGGTTAGGAGCTTTTTGCATTTTGCATTTTTTGACAGTTGTGTCAATGTTTTCCATGGTATCTTCTGCACATTAGATTCTGTCTTCTATCTCTTGTATTCTGTTGGTGATGCTTGCATCTATGACTCCTGATCTCTTTCCTAGGTGTTTTATCTCCAAGGTAGTCTTCCTTTGAGATTTCTTTATTGTTTCTACTTCCATTTTTAGATCCTGGATGTTTTTGCTTAATTTCTTCACCTCTTTGGTTGTGTTTTTTTGCAATTCTTTAAGGGATTTTTGTGTTTCCTCTTCAAGGGCTTCTACCTGTTTATCTGTGTTCTCCTGTACTTCTTTACAGGTGTTATTTATGTCCTTCTTAAAGTCCTCTATCATCATCAAGAGAAATGATTTCAATTCTGAATCCTGCTTTTCTGGTGTGATGGAGTGTCCAGTACTTGCTATGGTAGGAAAACTGGGTTCTGATGATGTCAGGTAACTTTGGTTTCTGTTGCTTATGTTCTTGCACTTGCCTTTCACCATCTGTTTGTCTCTAGTTCTACCTGCACTCACTGTCTCTGACTGGAGCCTATCTTTCCAGTTATCTTGCTTATGTCAGAACTCCTCAGAGTCCAGATGTCTCTGTGATCCGGTGATCATGAGCTCCTGGGTAGAAAAACTCCTGAGACTCAGGCTGCCTCTGGGATCCTGAAATCCTGCTGCTCTGAGTACATTGGTTCCTCTGCTACTCCGAGTGCAGTGGGTCCTCTATGATGGCTTAGGATACAGTGTCTTCGGGAGAGCAGACCAGCTAGTTGTCTTCCCCAGCCAAAAGGACCAAGCGAGGGGCAGAAGGAGAGTGGTATTCCAGTGGGGTGGGGTTTGGGTGGCTGATGCGTCCTGATTGCCCCAGGCTCCCAGTTGCAGCTCTGGTGTGTAGGGTTTTACAGGAGGGTTCTTACCTGCTGCTCTGAGTGCAGTAGTTCCTATAGGATGGCTAGAATATGGTGTCTTTATGGGAGCAGCCCTATTACTGTTTATGTTGCCATTGCTTCTTCTGGCTTCTTAAGCTCAGGCCACTTTAATTATAATGGAGAGCAAAATCAGGTTGGGAAAAGACCTGATTGAGAGAGGACAGTTGGGACTATAATGCAGTAAAACCTGTGGGAGGCTGCACTGTAAAATGTCTCCTGAAATTTCAAAAACCAAAGGAAAATTTCTGTTTATATAGCCAGGAGAGGTGTTGCTAATACCAATCATATCAGACTTTCATGGAAAATCACTATAATAATGACATTGTACCAGTTACAACAGTCCTTCTATATGTCTCCCAGGGAAACCATTGTTTCCCCCCCCAAGGTAGAAATATTTTCTTGGTCAATTAGAGTTCAGAGTCCAGAACAAGCCATGTAAAACATATGGTGCTGGGGCTATGCTTCAGGGAGTTAGAATCATGCTTGGCAGTAAGCAGCTGTGATTATAGGGTAGCCTATTCAAGTTATCCATAGAGTGTACAAAATTGTCAGTGATGACGACCTAGGGTATTTTGGCTAGATGCTTTACTGAGATTCCTTTGCTCAAGGTACCCAAGGCATCAGGGAAGAGTCTAACAGCTAGCTGTTCATTAGGAAAGTCAAACTGCCCTAGCTTCTAATATCTTAGCTTATGCAATAAAAAGATAAACATCAAAAGAAGCACCTAAAAGAAGATTTATCAGCAAAATTAATACCAATTTATACCAATTTAAACATTACTTAGCAGTGTTTCTGCAGTGTGTAGATCCTGCCCAGTGATACAACGAGAGATGGGTCTCCACTCAACTATTTCAATCTTATCTTCATCCATCCCTGAAGACCTGAGTGTGTAACAAGGCTGTTTTTTTCCCCATGGTTTCTTACTGATTTTAGACATGGGAGACCCTGACTTGATATAAAAACATGAAGCTGGATGTTGTCTAGCTAGCTTCATCATGATGGATGTCTAGGCCTGGATGACCCTCCTCTATACTGGGCATCCAGCTCCTTCATGGACCAACTATTGATGTGGTACTGCATCCCACAGGACTTTTCTCAATAGTGTCCTTTCTTTCTAAAGAGGGAGTTTTCCAAGCTTAGAACCTTTGTCTTCTTTCAATCAAGCTTGAGAAATCTAACTCTAGTATCCACAAGGAAGTTGAATGCAATGCATCATTACTCTGTCTGGAGAATTTCAGATAAGCATGGGAGTAAATGCTATTTTTATTCCTCAAAAGGAAGAGGTACCAGTTTGTAGGTCCAATGAACTTGATAGATATCGGATCTGGGGTACTCAATGAGAGCCTAGAAGAGACCAGGAGCTCAGAGGCTTCCTAATAGGCTTGCCAGCAAATCTTTAATCAAGACAAGGTTCATGGAGAAGCTGTGACCACAGCTCAGAAGCTGATAACCTGAGGACGAGAGAAGAATTGTGGTGTATGTTTTGGGAGAAAAGGAAAAATCCCATAAGTAGCCAGTGAAAGTTAAGTACAACAGGTTCTAACTTTCTGGGCTTCAGTGTTTTCCCTTGCAGTTGGCACCTGAATAGAGGGACAGCTAAAGACTGGATTTCTCCACTTGGATATTGCATAGGGTTCTGAGCAACGACCAATAGGACATACTAAAAGTACTGAACTGGCTCAGATGAGTGGAACAGGGAATTCTGGAGAGGTCCACAAGAGGCAGCTGTAATCTGAAGACTCTAGGTTGAGACATCGAGGTTCAGTCCAGTGGGTTAAGAACTGTAGAAGTCAATGAATGCTATACCTCTCAGCCCCAGGCTGGGAGATAAGCCTGTGATCTCAAAATAAGGCAGGCATAATGGGCATGAACACCAATCCCCCTCTATAGTTATACTCTCTCTCCGGGCCCAGGGTGCTGCATGCTGTGGCAGCTTCCTTCCTGCACCCTTCAGCCTCACAGCCAACCTCCTTGGGAAAGTACCTCCAAACAATACTGTCCCAGGTTTCTAGGTATTCCTTAATTCAGCCAGGCTGACATCTAAAATTACCTTTCATGACAGCTATAATAGAGTAAATTATATCCATAGTGATTTGTTCAATATTGGACTGCATGCTTTAAAATTGAAGAATAGAGTAGAATGTGTCCCAAGAGCACAGGCAGCATGGGGTCCTTAAAGGATTGTAAAGAACTCCTCTGCTTCCAATGAAGGTACTCAAAGAGAGGAGACAAGGGGAGAGAAGGGGGGGAGGGAGGAGGAAGGGAGGAGGAGAGGGAGGAGAGGGAGAGGGAGGAGGGAGGAGGGAGAGGGAGAGAGATTGGTCTGGTCTGGCCTTTAAAGTCCAGGCCCCAGTGGTACACTTCCTCCAACAAGGCCATACTTCCTAATCTTTCAAATTTTTTTCAAAGAGTTCTACTCTCTGGTGAATAAGCATTCAAATATATGAGCTGATGGAGTCCATTTTAATTCAAACCACCACACCAAGAATAATTAATTGTCTGAAAAGATCCACTTGTATGATCTTATAGGAAAACTAGCTGGTCTTGCAAACCACTTCCTCATCATTGCAGAAGAGCAGGTCCTAGCCTCACACTATTCAAGATTGAACTTCTTGATTGCCTGACTCCTGTTTCCCCACCCTGCTGAGTGGAAAGACCCTATCCCCTGTACTGTCAACTTGGATGATCTGAATTTATGGAAGACAAATGTATTTTTATTTCTTTACTGATGGAGAGTAGAATCCACCTCCAAAACATTTCCTCAAGATTGAGTATGATTAGCCACATCCTGGAGTATAGAAGCTGTGAATAATTCTGTGAATGAAATTAGCATAAAAGGAAGCTATGATCTTCTACAGACTCCATGGCATTCCAAAGCCTTTGGGACAGAGCATTACCTAGCCACATGATATCTTCCTAAGCAAGAAGCCCAGGAGGACTAGGACCTTGTGTCCACTTAACCAGCTTTTCCAAAGGACAGAGACTTCCAAGGTTACAGGGAATCCACTGGGACTTTGATTCTGTAACCAAATCAAGAGCCCCTTGTTGCTGTGGTCATGTCCTATGGAAGACAAACTCAAATATTCTTCTCATGGACTTTCGAATACTTCTGAGTTTACTGGCTTCATCCCAAAGAAGTCCTAGCTAGGGAATTTGACTCTTATCCAGATTTTGTACAGATCTGGCATCTGGCGCACATGCGCAAGTGCACCACACAATTTCTACACAACAAGAATCAGCAGAGTGTACCTTATTTCAACTGCAACCAAAGCCAAAGGCTAGTTTGCTACTGCTGCCTGAGTCACAATGGGCAACAGATCCAGAACTTGGTCTCCTTTCCTTCATAATGACAATAACCTAATTACACAGTGTGATCATGCACTTGCAAAGTATGCTATAATCTTTTTAGTCAGATGAAATTAATGAGAGATTCTCAGAAAAGAAAATCCTGTGGTATCAACCTGGCCTCAAGTGAGGAAAATGGGCATTTCTAATCCCTTTTGTGACAGAGCCCTGAAACCTCAGGGAGTAGTTGTTACTGGTAGCAGAGCTGTTCACAAGGTGAAGAGAATCCCCAGGGACCAGGAACAATGGCACGTTGTCCTATTTTCTCTGTGTCCCTGGTTAAAATGTAAAGTTAAAGAGATAGCTACCTGTGGTCCTCTGAAATTTCCATCTGACAAACAGTCCATCTCCTGTGTACCTTGACATTACATGTGCTCACTACATGTTCAGTACTCTTATCTAGGCAAATTCTGTATAACATATGTAGAGGGGCATTGTAAATCTAGAGATGGTATCAAAAGTCTCTGTAAGCAGACTCTGTGTGTGGTTAAGTTGAGAAGTATATCACTCAGCTAACACTTAAACATGTGTTACCCTACCCATTCTTAAGTTTAGCCTTGGGACAGTGAGGTTTCTTACCCTAGCCTCCAAGGATAGAGTCAAGAATTATCTAACTGATCCTGTGTTTTAACTAAAGGGCTTTTAAAGTAACAAGGGTTTAGAGCCTGTTTATAATTTATTTTTTAAAAATAAAGCATTTTTTTTCAACATACAAGAGCCAGAAGTAAACATCTCTACTGCTTTTAGATCTGGACAACATGTTTGAGAACACAGTCCACATGCTGCCAAGTCATGGCGTCAGCCTGATGGCCTGTCATCCCAGAGGAGCTGTGGTTCTCACTGCTTGTGACATCAGATATTTTCTTGTTATTTGTCATCTGTTTCTTGGCTAAGGATCATTCCGTTAAAAGAAAAGTCACTTTGTAAGTACTAACCTCTTTATCAAGACTGTTTTTTTTTCAAGGACAGTCATGAAAAGAGGGCTGGATCTATAGGGTTTGTGAGGACTTCAGAACCAAAGGCAGTCACAGTCTTCTAAGGATTAATGACACCTCAGGGTCCTTGATTGAAGGGGTAATACTGAAGAGGTTCCTCAATGGGAGAAACAGCGAGCTAGTAGCCTAGTGGGAATCACAGCTTGAAAAAACCTGGGTCTGCCTTCACCTGGACTTGGGGTCTTCTATGAAGCAAATACCAGAGAAAAGAGAGGAGGGCAAAGGCTGCTTTGTGTTGTTGAAAGGTGCATAGTCAGCATGACTACTGGTTCCAGATGATGTCTCATTTACACTCTCACGGGGCCAGAAAGGCACAGGGTCATTGCAGGGAACCTCTGCAGTGCCCTCTCTGCACTCTGGACAAGTTGCTGGCAGATTTGCACACATATGGGCTCTTTCCCAGGCAGGTCCTCAAGACGAATCTGCTTGCAATTACAGAAGGATCTTATAACCAGGCAGACCCTCCTGTTGAGCCAACAGACTGCTCTTTAGCTCCCACGGTTATTTAAGAGTGAAGTCCCTTGGACTTCTGGCTTAGTAGATGACCCTCCAGAACTTCAGCCCAGGATCCTCTAGGCTCAAGCTTTTAGTGGCTTGCATTTTTGTCTTAATTTATCTGCTTTAACCGATAGCTTGGGAAAGGAAAGCAGCTGACAGGAAAAGGCTGACAATGAACTGTTATCCTACCGTGAGAACAGTAGAGACAAAGTGGGAATATTGCAATTTCAACGTGAGTGTTCAATGAACACAATTAACTTTTCAAGACCAAAATGTCTACCTGTCATATGAAGTCACTTTCTACTTTCTTACCTCTTTCCAGTGGGTAAGTCATATGACTTACAAATGTGGGAATTCCTATAAGTTACTAATCACTGAGCATGAATCAAGCACCAACTAAAATTTGCTAGAAAGTACACAGGTAACATGCCTGACTAGCCAAGTGGTGTGTCTTGGTACAGTCCTCTCTGTAATTTTTTTTTTCAAATTTAAAGTCCAAATTACTTATATTAATGGAAATGAGTTGATCCTGTGCCATTTATTAAGAACAGAAAGACAGTTCTACAGGATACTGCAGGATGACACGTAGGCAAGTGTCCTAGAGAAGTAGGTGTTACTCTATAAAATAATGCAATGGACCCAAGAACTTCCCAGATCATCAGATCAGCATTTCCAAGTGTGAACAAGCGGAGTGTGGTACAGAACCATATAAACATCTATACTAAGCAGGAACTAAACACATGCTCTCTACTGTTAAGTGTTGGCTATACCGGGATAAATAATGTAATACCTGTCCTCTAGGGCCTTGTGATTTAGAAGTCACAAGAGCAATCCACACATGTTGATGCTGTGGCATCTTTAGATAGAGGCCTCCTTTCTCTCCATGGAGAAAGTCCATCTTTCTAGTGCCTGAAAGATTTCCACAAAAGGAAATTTGCCCTGAATCCCAGAGGAACAACTGCAATTGTTCAGGGAAGAACACCCAGGCATGAAGGTGACTGGGTAAGGGCTGCATGCAAGGAGCTCCCATGGGAATACGTGGCAGAAAAGTCAAGGAAGTTAAAGCCCAGAGGATGGGCTGGCTAGGGTTACTTATGTGCGCTCTGCTGTTGATTTATGTTACTGAATTGCTTGGTTGCATGAGTTTTATCACCAGAAGTTACCTGCATATTGGTATTTGAAAGCTTGAAATGGAGCATTCAGTGTCCTTCCAAGTGTCCTTCTGTCCTTTGTAGTGTCATACCAATCTAGCTTCATAAAAGGACTTGAGAAACACTATCTTCCTTGCCACTGTTTGAACAGGATGGACCTTATTTCTCTTCTTCTATCTATCTATCTATCTATCTATCTATCTATCTCTTCTTCTATCTCTATCTCTCTCTCTGTGTCTGTCTGCTCTGTTCTCTGTCTCTCTCTCTGTCTGTCTCTCTCTCTCTCTGTCTCTCTCTCTGTCTCTCTCTCTCTCTCTCTCTCTCTCTCTCTCTCTCCTCTCTTTCTCTCTCCCTCTCTGGGCCCACATTTTCTAGTTAAAATACCAGAGCTATGGAATGTACTACCTTCCATTCGTGAAATTGACCTTTGGCATTTTCTCTCTTTTGAATGAGAGGTATTGCTCTAAGATTATTAACTTTATTAAGTTTTTAAAACTACCTTTTGTGCTGGGTAGTGGTAGCTCACTTCTTTAAACCCAGCACTCAGGAGGCAGAGGTAGGCTCATCTCTGAGTTTGAGGCCAGCCTGGTCTACAGAGGTAGTTTTAGGATGCCCAGGATACACAAAGAAACCTTGTCTTGAAAAACAAAAACAAGAACAAACAAACAAAAAAGAAAAAGAAGTGAAATAAAAAGAATAAAAAATTACCTTTTGCACTGTTGATTTCTCTGTTTTCAGGACTAGCTCATCCTGACATACGGGTAGAATCGTAGATGAAGCAGAGACAGGGTTGTGTGAGGCTGATGATACCGGGAGACAACACAAAGAATAAGCTATATTTGACAGTGTAGTAGCCACAGTTAAATATAGTATGCCTTCCAAAATTTCTAAGTGAGTTTTCAATGTCTTTAACTTATAAAAATACATAAACCATGCCTCACTTTGATTTACTCATGCTATTTATATGCATACAAGATGATTATGATTTGTCAATTAAAATGTAAAAGATAAATATAGTAATTAAGGATATTATTTCTAAGTTGAAACTAAAACAAGCTGCTATAGGAATAGCAAGTAAGCCCACAGGACGGTAAAGAATACGAAGAGAAAGAAGCACCTGCAACCTGCCTAGAATGAACTTTACAACCGCAAGGCAAAAGCAAAGACAACATGGCTTAAAATAAAAATGCAAAAGTTACGAACAGAATTTCAATAAAAGATGACATCAAAATTAAACTTCAGCATGAATAAGAAATTAAAAAGGTAACAGGTTAACCTATGAAAATATGTTTAACCCCATCAGTCACGGGAAATGTAAAACAAAATCAGTGTCCTTCTTTCTAAGGAATATTGAAGTCAGATAAATAAGAGACTGTATGGTGCCGTGAGACTCATACACTGCCACATTCATGCCGGAACACCTCTAGCACTTGCCAGTACTGCAAATACTCAGTTCCCATCACCCCACTATTAAGCAGCTCTGAGGAAGCTAACAGAAGAGCTGTATGTAACCATGCACAGCAGGGTTAATCACCTCAAATTTATAAGAGCATAGGGTTTATTAATGGCAGATTTGTTAAACTGTTAAAACATTTCAAAAGAACACCATAAAGAAACAAATGTGTCAAATATTAACATAACGAAAGATTTGTAGTCTTCCTACTGAAATTTCAAACAGCAGTCAAAATTTACAAAAATTTATTTTATAATATATACAAATATCAAAACCATATTGCACACCATAAATATACAAAATTGTTAGTTGTCAAAAAATAAAATGGAGTTTTAAAAAAAGTCAATGGCTATATAAACAACTTAGATGTCCCTTGCTCTTATTTGATCAAAAGTATATAATGAAGAAAAAAAATGACCTCAGCCTTTAAGGGGACTCTTAGGGAACAAGGACCCAAGGCATCACTGTATCCAGCATGCCACTCTGCCCTGAGCTGGAACCCTGACTGTTGTTTCTTCCTGCTGCTTGAGTACTAAATATTGTGTGGTCTGGAGTAGCAGGAGAAATAAGAATGTAGAAGTAGAACCTGTAGAGCAGGTTTAGTTAAGGTGAGACTGCAAGCAGGATCTCTCTGTCCAGGGTCCCTCTGTCCATCCCTCCCTGCATCTCTGTGTTGAACCATGCCATGGCTCTGAAGCAATTAAAAATTTGAGAAGATTCTGTGTCTATCATGAAAATTGCCAGTAAACCAATACAAAATGAAAACAAGAATAATCAGTTTCTAAAGATGGAACCTCTGTAACCTTGGTGGTAAGTACATAATTATAGTGGGAGCATGACATGTGCCACAGTAATTATTTAATTGGTAATTGGTTTGTTTTTTTTTTCTTGTCAAATTTAAACTAACTTCTCTATGAGTGCTTAGCACAATGCTTCTCAAGGACCAAACACTAAACTGCTCAGTCTTGCAACATCTGCTCATGTCTTGCAGTCTGCTAATTTGAAAAATGGGAGTCTAGGGCCCATGTGCCACTAAAATGTGCTCATTGACTCAGAAATATTACCAATAGCCATTTAGGAGCAAAGCTGTCATCAGACCAGCAAGGAGGAAGACACACAGAAAAACTAAACATATGTCCTGCTCTGCTTCTACCCAAGTCCTATATGTTAAAACAAACAAACAAACAAACAAACAAACACCAAAACAACCTATCAAACAACAACAGATAATCATGGCTCTATCTCAGCAATTCATTTCCAAGTGTTGCTAAATAGAGGCCACAGGAAGCAAACCAAAGAAGCAAAGAAGCTTTCAACAAGGGTAAGAGAGGACACTGACCATCCCTTCCCAAATTGCTGTGTGAAGTTGCTGGGGCAGGCCTCCAGAGATCAGTTTTTGGTTCCAGAGTTCTGCTGTGACTATTAAATCACTCACAATACATCCTTTCCGTTCTTGCCAAGAAGACTTTTAGGAATGGTGTCCATTTATCTCTGAATAGAAAACAATACATCTCTAGTTCTTACTTGGCATTTTATCAATAATTCACTGTCATGTAGTCCACAAGACACTGGCCAGGATACACTGAAGTGTGTACTTCAGTGATGCTTTGGACAAGGAGGTAAGATGATATAGACCTTGCTCTGGATCAAACTTCCAGAGTCTGTTGCTATGAGAACATTTCTAGGACATACTTGGGAAACGAGAAAACAAGGTAATGCAGTCTTGGTTTACACTGAGAAAAGCTATCCAACTGTCCTCCATGGCTCATATGTCTGCTATAGCGATGACAATCTCAATGGCAGAGAGCAAGGACAGGGCAATTTCCCATCACAGAATATTCCCAGATAGATGACAATTCCACAGAGATGAGTCCACATTAGGACAGTGACAGACATCAATAGAGACAAAAGCAGACCATGATATTACTCTCCTATTTCCATCCTGGGGCCTTGTCAACACCATGTGCAAGAATTTACATGAAGTTTCACATACTAGAACCAGGTCATGACACTAAGGCAGCTCAGAACATGAGAAACACTGGGAGGGTACAAGACACTGGATCTACTGGTCACAGAACGCACATCTCCTAGAAGTTACAGATAGAGCAAATGAACTCAAGTGAAAGGTCAGGAGTTGAGGGATCCCATGGAGAACAAGGGCCCAGGAAAACCCATCTCCTTTCTTAGTTCATTGTCTACCATGTAGAGTGGTTCATTATCCCCACATCTACACTCACAGCACATGTGTCCTATTGCCTTCTCTAGTCTCTTTCATCTTTATATAGCCTTTTCTTCCCCTCCCTTTTCATAGTCATCTTTCTATTTTCATGTTTTATATAGAAATTAATCCCTAATCATAGGTTTATAAGGCACAAGAAAGAGACTTAGCAGATTGTATACATGTGTATGTGTGCTGTATATGTATAGGTGTATATATTATATAATATATAATAAAAAAGAGACCATCAATTTGAGGAGTGAAGGGGAACATGAGAGTTATTTGAGAGGTCACAAGGAGTAGGGAAATAATATAAGTATATTTTAATCTAAAATTTTAATAGAAATAAAAGTTAAAAAATCTAGGTCTGAGAGAAGACATATAGATTTATGTTTCTGAGTCTGGCTTGTTTCATTTAACATAACAAATGGTATTCTTAAATCTGAGCATAGGTAGATGGCTAAGTGCAGGGGACATTTTTTTTTCTTAAATGATATACAATATGTGCCAGAAATAAATGTAAACTTCCAGTGATTACCAAGATACCAGAGCACTGAGCATATTCCAAGAAGGAAAAGTGGGAAAATTTTGTATACTCTGTGACCAAGAAAGCCTATTCCTTATAGTATTTGCAGGCCCAATATCCTATCCAGAAGCATTGAAGAGATCTATCCAATGTGTTTGTAATACAGCTAGGCATGCTGGATAGTTCCTAAAGTTCAGATCAAGTGCACTTCAGCTTTCAAGAACAAGGAGTCTGTGGGGAGCCTGCACTTGATGCCTGCCTATGCATGGCAATGGCCAGCTTGGAGCATTGAGACAGCAGCAGGTTTCTGAAGTTCTGAAGAGGAAGAACAGTGGCTAAACTCTGGGGTCATCATGGTGGTGCAGGAAACAAGAAATAATGATAGAATCTATGCAATGAACCTGAAAAGGCTGTTTATTCTGGTAATGTGAGGAGGGAATTTAACTACATGTAGTTTACAGGAGATGTATGTTCTCCATAAATGAATAGAAATAAACAGATGTGGGCATACATACCATGCAAGTTAGTGTGAGATCAGAGCAGAGCATAGAGCATGCTATAGATAAAGGGGAAACTCGCCTACATCAGGGTGAAAATCACAAACAAACCACAACCCTAAGTCACTCATCTCACATCCCATACAGTAGGCACTGTTGGGCAAAGGGAGTGGGAAGATACGCAATCTGCAATTGTATCATGTAGCTTTAAAACATTTCTCGGTAGCGAACGCTTTAAAGACACACTGATTAGGTAAGACTTAAAAGGGTTGAACATTCTAAGAAAAACAAAACAGTCTGAACTACCAGGGCAACATAATAAAGAAAAATCATACGCATCCATACAATATTTGCTAAAATGCACTCTCTAATCATAATTGATGAAACACAAAATAGATCTGGACAGTGAGGAATAAAGAACAATTCTACAAAAACCAACAGCACAGTTATGATTTGTGCTTGGCCAACAGTCTAGCCATAGACAGAGATGAGAGCAGAAAGGTCTATACTACTGCCAGTGGTTTATATCATCCAGAGATCTGACTCAACAAAGCAAGAAGAAGGATGAAAGAACTTTTATATAGAGATCATATTAATGTATGCATGTATGTGTGTATGTGTATGTATGTATGTACCAAGAAATATACAGGCAAGTTAAAATCAGTGACTGAATTTAGCAAGACACTGAATAATCAACAAAACTATTTACTTTATAAATACTAACAACATACAAAAGAAAGCAAATTATGAAAGACAATCATCACAATAGCATAAAAATTGAAGTCATAGAAATCCATCAACCACAATGCGTCAAATGTCCATGGAAAACTCCAGACTATGTTACTAAAGCAAAATTAAAGAGGAACACCTTGAGTTGAACTAGTCAAATTTTCTGTAATGTGTTCTATGGGTTAAATGCAAAATTCTAATATAACTCACAAAGTTAAAGTCCTGTGGGAATAACCTTGGGAATGATTGTAGACTTGACAGCAAACAAGGGGCTCCAGGATGACCACAGAGCAAGAGCTCTGAGCACCTTGCTGGGAAACAAGTCCACATACACAAGCAGTGAAGAACTTCGAAGCTGAGTGACAGTTGTAGTCTTCTCAATAAACAGGTCCAGAGTCATTGTAATACACTAATGGAAGATATAGTATGATCCCTAAACAGATTCAGGTCTAGGGAACAGTAACCTGCAAAGCCTGTAGAAGATCAATCAGCCTCACTGCTGATACACACACACACACACACACACACACACACACACACACACACACATGTACATATACATATATACGTGAGAATCTCGCTAGTATCCTAATAGGGTGGCAGGGGGATATCTTACATGGAGACAGGGCAATTGTACCAGCCTAGTTCTCGGCTCTTCATATAAAGCCACTGATGTTATCCTAGTGGCTCCGAATTCATGACTTCATCTACTATCAACATTGTACAAAGGTCCTGGCTCAAAATCCCATCAACATATATGAGTTTGCGAATTGAGTTCCCCATATACTAATGGCAGAGACATACCTAGACCCTACTAGGACTGTTGAGCCCCTTCAGAGAAACTGCTAAACATCTCCATATGTAGATAAAATGCGACTGGAGATTTGTGGGCTTTCATCTATAGAGTAGTGTGCAAGTATGTGGATAAGGGGGCCTGGTCTGTACATAGTGTATGTTATACATATGTCATGTGTATGGAATACATATGTGTAGTATGCAAATGTATGCAATGAGTGCAGTGTGTATCTGTGATGGTTAATCCTGGTTGTTAACCTGACTGAATTTAGAATCACAGAGGAGCCACCCCAGTCATATTCATGTAGTTGTTTCTAGAAATGTTTAACTAAGAAGGATAACATTATTTACCGCATTAGTTGGAATTTTCTGGAGGAATAGAAGCAATACAATGCATATATTTCAAAGGGAATTTATTAAGTTGGTTACACAATATGCTGAGTTATCCAGCAATGGTTGCTCTCACATAGTAGGAGCTGTTCACAGGATAGTCTCCTAGTCTGTGTGTCTGGATACCTCGGCAGTCTCATCTGTCATTGCAGGTCTGGTGGATTTCTAGAAAGCTATAGGTCTTCATTTCATGGTGAAAGGCTAAGGAAGCAGAATGCAGATGTCAACAAAGGGTGTTTGCAATACCAATAACAGAAGAAATGCATGTAACAGCAAAGAATGAAATCCAGCAGTGAAAAGAGTAGCATCTCTTTTCTCTTAGACCCCAATATCTGGGCCACCTCCAGAAGGCATTGTCCACTCTGAGGCAGTCTTCATCTCTTAGTTAATCCTTAGTAAGTACTCTCACATACTTATCCAGGAGCATCTTTCTTAGTTGATTCCAGATCCAATCAAGCTGACAACTAAGATTAACCATGACACTCAGCACCCTGGTATAGACAACACCATTCTATGAACTGGGCTGATGAACTTATTACAAGGGGTAAAAGGAGAGAGTTATCAGAATTGCAGCTTTCTTCTCTCTCTGCTTTATGATCATGCAGGCAGTGCTCCCAGCTGTCCTTACATGTCTTAGATTACCGACCTTGTGACTTCCTGTCATAGAGGACTGTATCCCCTGAGACTATGAGCCAAGACAATCATTTCCTACTTTTAGTTACTTATGTCAGATGTTTTGTTATGGCAACAGGAAAACGATTCCAGTATCTCCCTGGAATATTTTTGTCTTGTTTGATATGCAATCACAGAACCCTCATGCAGTCCACTTGGGAACCTGCAGTGATGAGCACCAGCCATGCCTCACTCAAATATACCTTTTTTAGGCCCACCTTGATCTTGGCAAAACCTTCCTCATATCTCCCCTTTTGTTCAATAAGATCTCAGCTGCTACTGAATTTAATCGACTACAGAGTGATCCTACGGTCCTTGTGCAGTATGCCCTGGGAAGATATTAAAGGCTGAAGAAATAAATACAAGCTTATTTGAATCATCTTTAAATGGTTGAGTTCAACTTGTCACGTGAATGGCTAAATTTCTGCTATTTCCTGTTTTATTTTTGTTGTTGGATATATTGTTGTATAAAAACTTGTTTTTTTTAATCAGTGATGTGAATTTTTGCATGAGTAACATGGACTAGGATACAAGATATTGATGTTGCTTAAAATGATCATTTTCCACTGAAGATGTCTCTGTGGGTCTTGAAGAAGAGGATAGTTCTGGCTATGGGGTATTGACTCAAAGATGAACTGGGGGCTGTGCAAATGGAGTCTTCTAGATGGGAAATTCTGAAGGTACCTATCTAGGAACAGAAGTGATACTTCTGTGATACCCTGAGGAAAGCACCATAGCCTTCTTGGTACTAAAGGTAAAGACAGTATTCTACTCCAATATCTGCCATAGAAGAACAGGATTTCATAGCAGGAAGATATATCCTCTCTTTGTCTTGCTCTGTCTCTGTCTCTGTCTCTGTCTCTCTTCTTTCTTTCTACACATACATACACTCTCTTTTTTCTACACACACACACACACACACACACACACACACACACACACACACACACACTCCTAAAACAAAGAAACTTAGACTTATAAATTGGCAGAGACTTCAAAAACAACCCTGAATGTCAGGAGTATCACTAGGGTGACTCAATGCATAGCTAGATAGGAGTGACTCCGTAGAACCTTGTCTCCTGAGCCGTTTTTAGGAGGCAGCCTGCTTGAGAAATAGCCCAGTGCTCTGCCCTCCAACCCAGATTACTGTTTGGCTCAGCTGTGAAGCTCTGAGTCAACAGGGGGTGAGTATTGCTCATGTCTGAACTGGATGGTAATAATGCAGTCATTGAACACAGGGTACATTTGGGTGGCTCTTTTCATTTTTTATTTGAAGTTTATGATTGAATTTGAGTTGATTTGGTCATTGAGTACAGAGCCTTATCCATATTGCATTAAGGCACGCATTTCTAGCTTTTCTTAAAGCCAGTAGATGAATCAGCCCAATGATTCACAGTCTCTTTTTCTGTGAAAGTTTGTCATATCCTGAAAGAATCATACTTGTATATTGATATAAAAATCTCTTTGAAATTTTAATACATTTTGTTTTGTAAAATTAGGTCATTGTTTTTCTCTGCTACTTGACCTCAGAAAAACCTGTAATTCAAAATCTTTCATAGCCCTCAGACAAATAGGATAGAAGCCTTTCCTGACATTTTATTGTAGTGTGGCTTGGAGCTGGGCCAGCCGTGGTTGCACATGAAGATCTCTTAGAAAGTCTCAGCTACGTAGTTTTATGGGCAACCATTTCCCAGTCCTACCTCCTTTGTGATGAAGCAGGGAGGGATATGATACCAACGTCTGTACAAGTGCCATATATGCTCTAGACAGAAACCTGGGCCCTTTCTTATTCCCTGCATGGAGTTCTGAAACCTCATGTTGGCTGTGATGAGAACAGCCTGGGATTGGCTCAGTAGCAGAGAAGTTAAGTGGACATGGTATTACCCTGTGAACTTCTGATATGCATTGTCGTATCTAACAATTTGATACCAGGACTACATTCCTCTGTTCAGAAGACTAGAAATAGTCCAAACTGGTGTTTCAGGAAGGCTGAGGCAGATGTTTTTCAAGCTCAAACCCTGCTTGGGTTTTAGAGTAAGCTGAAGATCTACATGTGTAAATTAGTGAGCCTGAGAGACTTATCTCTGGTAGGCAGACAGATTGTAAGTAGACTAATATACTTTTCACTTAAACATGTAAGATAGAAAACTTTCTGATTCTTCTCCTCTGTGACATTGACTTGGTGGGTTCCCTCCACCTTGGGTTTCACCTAGCCTTCCCCATCCAGAGGAAAGTATCCAAATCTCACTGAAAGGCCTCTGTGGCAACAGCCAATCACTTTCTCTGTCTTTGTCTATATTGTCTAATCACCTCTCATACTCAAACCAACCAATCCAAAGGAGAAAGGGAGCCCATTCCATTTTCAAACAACGTCCCCAACATCCTCCAGCTCTGGTTCTCCTTCTCACTTGGCAGAGTCTATATCTTAGTGTGCTTTGTCTGTCTGTCTGTTTGTCTCTTTGTTTCTGTCTCTGTCTCCACCCACCCCCCGTGTTGTGTGTGTGTGTGTGGTGTGTGTGTGTGTGTGTACTTTAATTTTTAATAAAATCTGGCTGAGTATGAAGACCTTATGTTTTCTATCTTTTTTATTCCTTAAATCAATGGGAAAAAATAAATGTGTTCTTTCAATTTCTTGTGACATCATCCTAAGGGCATCAAGACCCAGTTGCAAAACTCAATGTGAAAAGAGGTCTGAGAATATGGTTCAGTGATGGAGTGCTTGCCTAGCATTTGTGAGGAGCTGGATGCAATCTACTTCTCTACAGCAATAATAATCGAAAAAAAAGTACACAAACCAAAACAAAACAACATACAAACAGAGCACCCAGAGCCAGTTTGATTTTATAATGGACAATTCTAGCGAGGCAGGCACAACATTCTTTCTTTAGTTAACAGTGTTTTGGTTTCCATAATAAGATACTCTTAGATTCAATAGAAACAGAAATTCACTGGAAAGAGGGGAGAGGCCAGGACAGAAGAGTGAAGTCCCTGGGGGTAAGGACAGGACCCCAAGCAAACTAACCTTTTAAGAAAGTGTTTCTACAACACCAGGGGTTTACCCATAGCACCAGGCTTTCTGAGTAAGATGTAATGTAGATGATTTGGTAGAGTCCTGGCCTCCCATAGATGAAGTCCTGGGTTTTAATCCCAGGAGCGTATGACCACAGGAATGGCAATGCCTGCCTGTAATGTAGCTCTTACAAGGGAGAGGTGGAAATAGAACAATCGTAAATTTGATGTCAACTTTTGATACATAGCAAGTTTGAGGTTATCCAGGGCTACAGGAGACCCTGTCTCAAAAACAAAAAACAAAACCATAGTTGACTGAATACTTAAGTCAGCTAACTGGCAGTTTCCATTTTAAACTCTGAAAATAGGGATTTCTGAATTTCAGTGATTCCAAACGTAGCAAGATCAATCAGTAAAATTTTGGTTCACTACTTTTAAAAGAACCACTGTTTATTTATGGGTTGCTGTGTGAGTGTGGAATGTTTTATATATGTGTAAATACACATACAAACATATGGACATATGGAAGGATGGACAGACACAGAGACAAAAGTAGTATAAGCTGAAAGGAGAGGTAAAGCAGTTCTCTGAGTGGCTAAGGGATTATTCCTCACTCCGGCTCTGGGCTAGGCTTCTAACAACTGCTTTGAACAGAAAGGAAAGACCACAGTAACTTTTCCTCCACCACCCAGGCACAGTGCTCTTCAGTTACATCCCAAGGCTTAGGCAAATGTCCCTAGTGCATTTTACCCCATCTGGCTATCATCCTCACACTGGGAACCATCAGACACGTGCTCCTAACAACACTGTATTTCTGTCCTTCCCTTCATCACCACATCTGCTGATGCAGAGCCACTAAATGAAGCCTCCCACTCTGTCCCCCACACTGCCTTGTTCATTTGTACATTGTTTGCATACATTGTTCACATGCAGCTGGCCACATTATTCACATATATCCAGCTGGTAAAGTAAAAATATGCTGGAGACCATGTTGATAAATGTTTTTGTTGTTGTTCCCTGTGTCCTTAGCTCGTAAGGTGTTGAGGGGTGGAAAAGTGACCTGAAGAGATGGTTCTCTTGGTCCTGTAGACCACCTGGCCTTTCTACAGTATCAAAAAAGAACAGTCTATCCTACACTGTGCGAGCAGCAACTCTGTCGTGATCCAACCCATCTTTGTAATTTCATGATGCTGAATTAATTTCATGAATTAAATTGAAGTTGCCAGGTCTGGCAAAAGAAAATATCTGAAGGATATTAACTGTTCACTAATGGCAGCCTTGGGTGAAGGGCCTCTAGTCAGTTGGCAGCACCACTACAAGTCTCTGTTCCTGCCATCTGATAAGACCTTTTCTTTGACATATCTGATACATAACTCACCTCCATGGTACGTGTTTCTTACTCTCCTGTTTCAATTCTGACCAGGGCACACTGACACTACAGTAACAGCCATAGCTTTTTCTTACTTGTCTACTTCTTGATGCCAACCCCATGTCCCAACTGCTGAAGCTTCCTGAGCTTCAGCAAGATCAATCAGTAAAATTTTGTGCTGCCAAGGATGGTAATTTAAAAAAAAAAAAATCATGGGAATTGTTTTTGCATGGGTTCTGTGGATTCCCTTATGAGTTCTCTGGCAGATCAAACACAGCAGTTGGCCAGAGGGTTACTCCCCTTACGTGGTTCAGCCTCGTTGACTTATACTGCCTGAATTCCTAGCAAGCATTCTGACTACTAGTTTTCTAATCACAGACTAGATGGAAGAATGGTGGCCTAATTATATGAGTTCTTTCCTGGTCTCTAAGTGGGTCACTAGAGAAACCCATGACTAAACACTGCTTTTTGTTTTGTTTTGTTTCGTTTTAATCTTTTGTTGTCTTAGCTAAGGCAACACTTTGAGTAGAGATAGTTTTCCTTGGAGGGCATCCCCTGATCTGTTATAAGGCTTCCTTGGGCTCTGTGGCAATCTTGTTTTGCCTCTTGGAAATGTCTAGCACAGATAAATTATAGATCATATTATGCAAGGAAGGGGAAACTTTCTGGTCCAAGACTGAGGCCACCATAGGACCTTCAGCTACATAATGCTCCTGGCTCCATTAATCCTCTACCATTTGCAGTGGATTTGGAAATGCCTGCTTGACACGTTACTTTCCTCTTAGTTCTTTAACACATTTTTTTCTTACACATCATGTTTTTCAGGGGCTAGCTAGATCCTGTGGCAGTGGCATTCTTAATGTGTGGAATGTTGACCACTAGGTGCTGCAGACTCTCACGTGGCCTCTGCATGGCTTATCTCTCGTTTTGAGTCACTCATTTAAGAAACACTCATATATTCTGGGAAGAAAAGTCCAAGGAGACTGCTTGAGCTACCTTAATGCATATAATTGGCTGATGGTTGAGACTCCTGTTTAATTCTCATTTTTCGGTGTTGGTTGATGGTTCTCTGGCATCTATGATGGGCTGAGCACTGACCTTAGTCTAGTAGAGAAAGATGAGGATTGGTACTCTGGACAGCAACACATTATACCAGTGTTTTATTTATTTATATGGTGTTGTTATTGTTGATATCTTTACATTCACACAAATACCAACAAAATATGAGTCTTTGCTGACACCAGAATTTTCTCCTATATCATCTAAAAGTGAAATAGAAGCCACTTCTGTTTCGGAGGGTCCAGAGCAACATCATCTTCCAACATATTCATATTTTATTTTTTTCCACGAGGGGAAGATTTATTTAAGGCAGAGAGAGAGAGAGAGAGAGAGAGAGAGAGAGAGAGAGAGAGAGAGAGAGAGAGAGGTAGAGGCTGGCCATGACCACATGGAGAGAGGGGGAAGGGAAGTGGGAAGGGGGCAGATGGAACCTGCAGGTGAGAGCTCAAGGGAGCAAGAGAAAGCCATATTTTAATTTTAACTTAAGAATAGTATGTTATATTTTTGAAGTATTCCACAGTTTTAAGTTCAAAGGAACTAAGAATGTGGGCAATTAAGTTTGTTTGTTGTCTTCTAGAATAGTTAGTGGCATAAACTGAGATTATCAGCTAGAAAACACAAAACTGAACCTTGGGAGGAAGAGTTGCATAGCCTGAGCACCACCCAGTCTTTGTGAGCTCAGGGTTACTTGATTGCTTCCACTCTGTTTTCTGTAGGTCTAACTCACTAGTTGAGCAAGACTCCATATTCCAAGTACTGAGATTTTAGTGTGTACCATCATGACCCAACAATGCTGAAGACTTATAAAATCCACAAGGGTCCCTGCATTTTAGGCACTCAACCAAATGAGTTATAACCCAAGCTTTTTTCCTTGAATATATTATTCAAAGGCCATTTCTCCTGTTCCATTTCTTTTTGAAAAAAAAAAAAAAAAAGACACTGTAGAGGACAGAGATAGGTGAGTAGAAGCATTACTTCACAGAAGAACCTGGAACATGAAGAAAGAAATGGAGAATCGTACCTGCAGCAACTCCAATTGCCAGATAACCTAGAGAAGATTATGCCAGATCTGCCAAAAGCTAAGACACAAAAGCATGAATGTCCAGGAAACAGGAGAGCCTGGGATACAGAGACACGGACCAAATACAAAAGTCCTAGGGGAATGCTAGCCCTAGGCCAGAAACTTTCATGTCACGGTGTCTTTGTTTGGATGCCACAGGACAGGAATGTAAAGTGTCTCTCACACACACAACCCCAAGAAGTGTGTGTAGAACTAAGTCACCCCACAGCGCACAGGCCAGTTGGTGAGACATCATAGTGAGTGTATAATCCCTACCAAAGAAAGTACATGGGACTCACGCTCATGTGTTCCTCCTTTTTTTAAAGCAATAGTCTTCCCTCTATGCCAAATATCTATAGTTCATGGTTCTGGAAATAATCACGATCTGCTCTGTCTGTGTTTTGTCAAAAATGCTGTTCTGCCTTCACGAAAATGATTAGAAACTTTGCATTTGTTGAAAGGTTTAAAAGAGTCACTTCTAAATGGAAGGCATTAAATTTGAATACTATGTAAAAGTGGATACTTGCTCTCAAGTGGTGGATAGGATTTGTAATTATGGCTTTTTAGGTTTCATGGAACATTGTTCTTTACATTGTTCACTCTGTTCAAAGGAGGAAATTTCAATAGCCTTTGAGGCTCCCGTAGTTCCTAGGAGAGGGGCAGAGCAGGTGGGATGATCTGCAGTGGAACTGACCGCTACTCCTCTGGTCACAGTGCATGAATGTTGAGGGAGAGTGGTCCATGAGGTGAGGAAGATAGAAAATTCTTTAGTTGAAGGAACTACATCCGGACATTTCCTAAGCTAACTCTTCCCAATGCTGCCCTTATATACTGTTACTCTTCTTGGCTTCTGATAGTTGGTGTACAATTAAGGAACATAAGTGCTATGTGCACACAAAATGGGGAATCTTCACAAAGAGACACCAGGAGCTCAGGGATGCTTGTTCTCTTCTCTGCCTTGCATGTATGTCTACTTTGGGAATATGTAGAGGTTTTTAAAGAACTAATTCTTTTGTTTTCATTTAATTTGGAAAAAGGTGGATTTCTTGCAAAAGTCCTCGAAAGGGTACCAAGACAAGGGAAAACCCACCAATCCCTTTAGATGGTTTTGTTGTTGATTTCCTTCTTGAATATTTTGAAACAATTCCATTTTGCTGCTTAGAATGCTCTGAGGCAGTCCCTTTCTGTGTTTATTGAATTCTATCAGGAAAAATGTGGTTCTGTTGTCATGTTTGGCAAAACTCTCTGAAGCCATAGTACTTATAGGCTGACATTGGTGTTGCATGGCTTGGAGAGACTTGGTAACTAACCTCTGCTTCAAGGTCAAATAGCACTACATTTATGGGAGTTGCTCAGCTATATATCATCCTCATACTTATATCTTGCACAGACATCTCCAACCTCCTGTTGCCACTAGCTTATACATGCTAACATTTAACAACATTGTTCACCTTTTAGAATCTTTGAATATTGTTGTCTTCCTGACCCATTTGTCAGTGTAAATGGTAAGAAATTAGCAGTTAAAGTAAGCTATAGACAGGCTAGTGACCCTCGCTGGATACAGACTGGTATCTACAGAATAGCAAACAGGCCACCCCAGGATCAGGCCTATCTTTTAATCTGAGGTCAGAAATACAAAGATGCAAGGATTGACCTACTCCAGAAGAACTGCCTGGGGAGTTGACCTGTCCGACCCGGTCTGTTGGACTCTATGTCCATGCAACAAGTTTGCAGACTCCCTTCCCTCCTAAAAATCTTTCTTATCTCAAAACATCTGCTCTAGTTAAAAATAACTGCTCTGGTTCACTGGCAGGAATGTTAATTTGAGCCAATGCGTTAATATAGATATCCACATTGATGGCTGCCAGATGTGAAGGAGCAGCCCCAAGCTGTTCTTGTGCTGGGGGGTGCTCTCATTCTTCCCGGTTCCACTAGCTACTGGGATCATTGGGCAAGCATCTTGTAGAAACAGAAAGTGGTCTCTGAGTTCCAGCCATTTGGAAGAAACTGGGCAATGGCCTGTGTCTTTTGTTCCTTATTTCTTCACTGTGGATTTTCTATAATAGACCCTGAAAAGGGTATAGTTATATTCTCTCTGGGTATTTACATCCTTGGAAAGCAGACACGTTGAGAACTTCATTTCAGATTAGGCAGCAGACACAGTGCTATAGAAAGATCTCTTTAGACTTGGGCACAGAGTCCTGCCCCAGAGGTACACATTGGTTAAGAGGGTACAATCACTGGGCAGCTTGGGCCTCTTTTCTGTTCACTATGATATCTGTGGTGGTGCTAGCCATAGCTTGAATTCAGTTTATTCCAGGAATAGAGATGATGGACACTTTCACTCGGACTCACAGAGTGGATCTGTAGGACTTTTCATGATCTGAGTATTGTCACATCACATGTGGTCAGCACAGAAAGAAAAACATGGACTTTTCAGACCATGCTAGACATAGAATAGCAATTGTTCTGTTTAGTACTTGAGGGTTATACCCATAATTTCTTCTGAGAAAGTTCTAGATGCTCTCATTTCTCCCCAAGGCCAGAGAGACTGGTGGCTAAGCAGATGTGGTAACTCTCACAATGTGGATAACATAGCACAGCCCCAGCCTCTTGATAACTCTGCACCCATGAACAAGCGAGTCCCTTTCCAGCCTTCAGAATTCACTGAAGACTTTTCTCATTTTTATTCTCTGTCACCTCCTCCTGACAACTGTGTAAGAAGTAGACCCCAACACCTCACCCTAGTACCCACTGTGATAGGAAGCCACCAGCAGAGGGGTCCAGAAAGACAGATCAAGTTGATCTGCTGGTCTTGTCATTAACCAGAGAGCAAATATGTCTTCCATAGTAGAAAAATCCACACAGTCATGTGTACCCTGACATGATCTCATCTTCACCTCAGAGATATCATTGGCCCTCACCCTGGGAAGGTGACTCCTAAGACAGGAGCTTCCCCCTCAGAGTTTGACTAGCCAGTATACTAGAGCTGTGGGGACACCATAAATAATTATATTTCTAAATGTATGATACTTATTTTAGTGTTTACTGAGTTTCTTTATGCTTTAGATTTTTAAATAATGAAATATATGTTTTAAATCTCAGTGTTTATTTCTTACACAACAACTAATAATGGCATGATCCACACAGATGAAATCTCTTTGGAATCTTTTTTTTTTTTTTCCTGATCAAGCACAGGCTAGATTCAAACTCGGGAGAGATGGCTGCCTTGGACTCCAGAGCGCAGCGACTACAGCAGTGCGTCACCGCTGGCTGGCTCTCTTTGGAGTCTTAACAAATTCTAGAATACAAAAAGAAGAGCCATCAAAAGGCATGCAGAGCCTCACCTCTCCTGAACACTGGAGAAAAAAAAATCCTGATAGCACTGGTTAACTCTTACTTATAATTATGTTGGAAAACAAAGCAAATCCAAGAACAAAACTTAAGAAGATAGGGGTAAGGCCATCTTTACTGTGAGTAATGAGATTCTGTGGCTAGCAAGCAAACCACTACAATGAAACAGAAGTTGCAATTAAGTCAAACTCTACAAAATGGTTGCATGCTGCACAATAGCATACACACACGCCGCCGCGCACACACACACACACACACACACACACACACACAAAATAGTTAAGAGAACTGAAAGGCTATTTCAGATGGCAAAAGAGAAAAAAGTAGGTTCAACTTCAAATTATCAGTCTTAGCGGTAGGCTGAGTGGATGTGAGGAGGAAGGGCAAGAGCAGTGAAGGCAGACAGAACATGGGGCAGTGATGGTAGAAATGAAGATGTCCTGGTAAAATGAATTATCTTGCACACCAAGAAAAAAAAATATGTAAAATTTAGAAAAATAGAAAATCACACTGGCACAGCTTTTTTTCCTTTAGAGAAGAGTTCTTTATTAATATATGAGGAAATTTTCATCTATAGCTATTGAGCCCTTGAATCATCAGGTCTACAGTAGACTATCAGATTTGGGAATCATTCACATGCAGAAACTTCAGGACTAGAATGCACTAGGAGAGTAACATGTTTTGATTAGGGCACACCGTTGGAAGCAATGCAAAATAGTCAGTTTTAAGAAAAAAGCTCAGCAGTCTTGAATTTGCACAAGATTTTTGAAATCATTTAGGTTGCCACCATGGTTAAGATAGAAACAAATAAGACAGAAAGAGAAAATATGTACACTATTCAAAAATATTATTTATGAATGTCTGATAAACTGATAAGAAAGAAGAACTAAATGTACAGGAAAAGAAACTAAAGAAAACCTACAACTCATTAAGCTAAAACAAATAGGAAAACAAACATCCATTAAAATAAGGAGTTACACCTAATATTTCTATCATTTATGGTTATGTAAATTAAAATAAAATAGAATTGTCCTATACTGTGAAAATGTTAAAAAAAATAGCATATTTGTTGCTGTAAAATAGATGACAAAGGCTCTGAAGCATGCTACTGACAGATCTAGAATCTGAGCATTTAACTTGGCAGTGACAATACAGGTTTCCCTTAACATATGTATCAAGCCATCAGTCCCATCTTTGGGAATCTATTTTATTCTAACTTGTGTTTAAATGATATCTGGTGATAAACTGGTCCCAGCAGTGTAACTGAGAGTCAGAAATAGAGGAAGAAATCTTACAGGAAATATTAAGTAATCACCATCACTGTACTGTGAGATGTTATCTTTTTTGTTTGATTGTTTTTGTGTTTCCTGTGTGTGTGTGTGTGTGTGGTGTTGTGTGTGTGTGTTTGTGTGTGTGTGTTTTGCTGGGAGGTTTAACAAAGCAGCCTGTTGGGTCTTAAAGAGGGAAGCAATCCAAATGAAGAGTGGTCAGAAACTGGGCAATGCCACAGTGTGTGATACAACAAGAGATGTAAGCACGAAGCAAACGCTCAGAGCTCAAACAACACAGAGTGCTGAACAAGGCGAGAAGCCACAGCTGGGAGAACCCCTCCCCATCAGGCTGTGCTTCTGAGGGATGGCAGTGAAGCTTTCCTACTGAGGCTGCAGTTCCTGTAAACAGTTCAGTAACAGGCTACACATGCCATGAACACTCAGCTGTGGGCTTTTGCAAAAAAAAAAAAAAAAAAAAAAAAATTATCTACCCATTATTTAAATGAAAAACAATTCATCATTGTTACAGTGATATAAACTGGCAGGGGAAAAATGTGCCAGGAGGAGAGACTTGAGGCATGCGTATGTGCAGGTGCGCGTGCGCATGCGAGTGTGGGTGTATGTATACCATTTCCCAGACCATAAAGTGGGAAGGAGTTTTTGAAATATGGAGGAATAAAAAGCTCCATGTAAAGAGGTTCATCAGAATTCCCTGAGAGAATTGATCTCAACACCACTATCAATAATCTGAAGAACAACATCACCAGACCCCAGTGATGTGTCAGCTGGTTATTCAAGGGCTATGGACCAGTGAACTCACAGAATACAAGTGCTTCAGGAAAGACAGAATTATTCAACTGAAATTACAAGGAATCTGAAGAAAAAAGAAAACAGGAACTCTTAAAAGTAAGTATCTCTATTCAGCAGCAATAAGAAATTGTTAATTCATCTTTAAAACCTTGATCATGGTGTAAAGATTCATCTTTATAGAGGACAGCAAACAGAAGTTAATTGGTCAATGCATCTTCCATACTGTCCCAGAATTAAATTGTAATAGGCTTATTTTGTGAAAGTTGGGCCAATCCAGAGAGGTTCATAAACATTAGGTAGGGTGGTCATAGTGCTAAATTTTTATGCTATCATATCATCTGTGAATAAACAGATGATCTGGGTGGGGCTCGTCCTTCTCTGAGTTGATCAGGTGAGGAGAACAAGCTGTCCTTGACCAACGTTTTCACTGGGACAATGAGGCAATATAAGGTTGAATTTGAATCTGGGGACTGTTGCAGGCTCTGTGTCTGTAATGAAGACCCTATTTTTTCCCAATGTTTTCTGATGAAGCCATCACATTATCACCTTAAACTGAGCAACTAAGTACCTGGAGCCAAATTGCTAATGTTCCATTCCTGTCTCTTCTCCATAATGATTAATAATTATCCTTTGTCATTACACCCATACAACATATGGTCACACCTACATTGTAGACCACCATGTCATTTCACTTTGGACCACAAATGTCCATACCTGGGAGGAGGTAAATGCCATGTAAATACTCAGGAGTATGTGGCATCATGTCTCCTATATCCATTTGTCATGTTCTCTTCTCTCCCTGGATAAGTGTGCACACAGTGAAGTACACTAGATCCCAGGCATAAGTTTGAAACATATATACCACACACTTATGACTGTTGATGTGATGAGGAGGCCATGTTCCCCACGGACTGGCATAGCCTTCCAGGTACTGCTCCATATACTATATACAGGGAAAGGGAGGATCTCATATACCACAAAGTTCTCAGTGACATATAGAGAGAGGTGTCACCAGAAAGAAAGGTTCCTATGAGAAAGAAACATGTCCAGAGTAAAGTAAGAAGGAGAGGACACAGCCTTGGTAGATTATTTGTGTCATTGAAACTACTATTTCATGGCAATTTTTCTTACCTTCTAGATGGAGTCCCGCCAAATGAGGTGAGGCAGCTGCCAGTAATAAACAGAAGAACCCAGGAACATGAACCTATCACCACATGGCCCCTGATATGTCCCTAGGAAGTCTTTAGTCACTGGGGAACTATGGATTTCCGAGACTCTGAGGATCAATTATTGAAAGAATGTCTATAGCCAGGAAGTGAAGAGGAAACCCTTGCTCTGAGGGAGTAGCTTGTGCTGAGTTTCCATAGGACATACCCACCATGTGGACACTGGAGTACGCCACCGGAACATGAAAGTCAAGAGCAGACAAGTGGGGCCTTTTTTGATGGGGCTCAGAAGTAACCCATTACAGTGATCTAATCTCTCCTGTATATCTCAATCCTGAGTTCAGTTAGGAGATCTGTAGCTTTTTTGAATATGCAATCATAAAACACAGGTCTCTAGTGAAACACTCACTTCTCACAAGTTGCTACAGTCCCGTGTTTCTGTTCATGTGTATCATGACAGAGATTAAATTAGTGAAAATGCACAGTATAACTACACACAAGATAAGCATCATATATTTAAGGTGATTATCCCTCAAATTTGGGCACCCATAACCCATGTAAAACCAAGCACAGGGAGCAGCAACCCTAGCCAGCATGACAATACAAACGTTTAGCAGTATTTGTGTTCAAAATTAAGGAAGATATTAAAAAGAATTTCGTCATTTTAGAATAAAGAATGATGTTGCCTGTGAACAAAAACTCAATTTTCTTTGGCTCTGCATGAATCTCACAGAGCCAATTTGCCTCTTTTCAAGTGAGTGACTCTCACGGTATCGGCAACAATACTTAACTGTTAATATAACGCTAAATAGCTGCAAGCAAAACATCTACACTGTGTGCTTCAGGGTAATCAGAAATGTCATTTCCAATTTTAATTTATTTGCATTAGCATTACATAAGGCACTGACAGCAGCCTGGTCTTTAATGAGTTGTTCCGTCTTTCTGGAAGTCACTGCCCCCATGACTGAGGATGATACATGGATTTTCATGTGGCTCAGCAGGGGCAAAGGCTGACTCTCCTCAGCCTGCTGACCATCCAGCAACAAGATCAAGGCATGATTATTTTCTCTTTGAATCACTAGCTATGACCGTAGTCATCAGGCCTTAGGGATGCTGAAGCCCATGTTTCATCAGAAACCGAAATGAAACCTGTATCTCTGTTTTATTCTGCTGTGAATTTTGCCTTTATTAGATCTGTGGTTGTCAGGATGGCATTGAGAAAGGTCACTTTCTGTTCCTACCTTTCACTGTCCAAACAAAAAAAAACAATCTAGAAATAAGTTGAGGGGTAATGCATTGTGATACATTTACAAGGTTAGAACATAAGAAAACCTTGAGTTGTATTTCAACCATTAAGTAAAAACTGAACGAACGCTGCTGGATACATCAGAGATCATCAAGTAGCACTAATTCAGATTTTGTCCTAAGATACCTGCATAAGAGTATCTGGTGAATTTAATCATTTCATATTTATGCTTAGTCATCATCTGAAGTTAAAAGGCCTTGTGTCCAATTTTGACATGATCAGTAAGTCCTTGGTAGCACAAAGATTCCTTTATATAGGAAAGCATATTATAAAGAGAAAATGAGTAGACTGCTAAAGACATCTGAAGCTCTGAGCTGTGTGAGGGCTTCCATGACAATGGCCCATCCGAGGAGAAGGTATTACTGCTGACCTTCATGCAAGGAAATGGGCTGGAAGATCTCAAGGAGAGCTGGGACAATCTCACTCCATCCCCATTTCTATGTCCTAAATTCTGAACCTCTGCACATCCTGACCTTCCAGAAGCATCTCCACCAAACAAAAACATATTGAGTATGTAGCATAGCGTACTCATAGTATGTAACATCTGACTCTCCAGCTCCCAATGTCAAGACAGAAACAAACTTTTCTCAGATCCCAGTTTCATCTCCCAGCAGATGAAAATCCCAGGATCTCTGGGATTCTGAGATTGGCTCACCTTCTCCTGGGCATGAAAATCTGTGGAGGTATGTCATAGTCACCAGAGCCACTGTGAAAGTTGCTGGGCTACTGAGAAGTTCTGGATGTAACTCTGGCCACCCAGTGGGTAACTATTAGTACCAGAGAGGGTGGGTTGTGAATGAAGAACAAACAGACTGTTTATACAGTGGTTTGTCAGCTTCTTAAGTTTTGGGGGCTACCTGAGTGTTCTTATGAGAATCTGGAGCTGGGAACAACTGTGGAACCTGGATGACCAGTTTAGGTAAAAATTTTATTACCTCAAAAACCTTTTAAAATATAAAACCACAGTTCACTCACTCTCCCTACAATGCCATGAGGTAGATAAGTACCTACATTTCCAAAATAAACCTGGGGTAAATTCCTGCAGCTTGGGAGGGACCTGCTTGCTAGATCAACTACATGTTCTCTGAAGACTTCCATGCCTCAAAGTTTGGAACCTGCATGTGAGCTATGGCTGGCCCTTCACATCTCCCACCAATGCCTTGAACTACTGTGGACTGGCCCTCCTGACTGTCTTCCTCCAATCCACCAGGACCTGGGGCCAGTTCTAAGACTGGGACAGATTCCTACAAAAACCTTTAATAATTAGTTTTATTTGTTTATTTTTTCATTTCATTTAGTGTCTTTATATATTATCCTCAGAAATTCTAAAGAGCACGGCTAATAAAATTATGCAGAGTGCAAAGGTGTTGCTACCCTCTCCTGCCCTTCTTGGTCTCTGCCTACATGTTGGGATCCCAGAGTGTCAAAGGGACCAAGGGTAACTTACATGTCCTCTGCATTCATCTCTAGATTTTTCTTCTAGAACATTCCCTGCTTCCTTATTGACAGGTGGTACAGCAAATCCCCAATTAAGCTGCATCCTTCCCCTCTTGCTGGATTCTCGTTTCCTCATACAGCATCTGGCCCTGGACCAGAATGTAGAGGTGCTTTGCAGTCCTAGCTCTCATTCCTGTCTACTTCCCCACATCAGAGTACAAACACTCATGCAATGTGGAGACCTGGGAGGTGTGTTCCTAAAACCCCACTCTTGAGTCATCCAACAGAGGATTCAGACCATGTCACTGGGTTCCTTAAACATTGCCATGTGACATTAAAGGAGGAAGAGGACTCCCTTATGCACTTCCCCTATAGGCTGGATTCCATACCTGCCACTTCTCTATGTTTTGTAGGCTGATTCAGACCAGCCCACAGGGCACACAGCCTTGGCCCTTAGAGGCATCTGGCCTTTCCTTTGACAGATGCTTCTTCCATTCTGGGGTCCTCATTCCAGGCATTATCTCATTCAGAGAGACTTGTGTGGCTATCCTGCTGAATGAAAGATTCTGGAATGAGTTTATAGCTTATTGCCTGTTTTATCTCTGGCATAGCTCTGTTCACAGTCAATTACTACATTCCCTTACTCACTCTTGTTGCCAGTTTACATGACCCATGAAAACTCTATTCAGAGAAAAAGATGCTGAGAGTCACAACCACCTCTAAATTTTCAGGGCATGCAATGGATGCTTAACCAGAAGTGTTAGAGAGAACGTCACATAATAGGCAGGCTGGACCCAGGCCCCTAGTACATATGTAGCAGATGTCCAGCTTGTTCTTCATGTGGGTCCCTCAAGAACTGAAGTGGGGGATGTCCCTGAATCTGTTGCCTGTCTGTGGATCCCATTCCCCTAACTGGGCTGCCTTGTCTGGACTTGGTGGAAAAGGATGTGCCTAGTCCTACACTGACTTGATGCACCAGGGGTAGGGAGTAGGAGTGGGGGTGGGAGTTAGGGAAGGTGGGAGCTGGGAGGGGTGATGCTCAGAGGGGGAGCTTCCCCTTTCAGGGGAGAATGGGAGGGGAAATGGGGGAAAGATCTGCATAAGGGGATTCTGGGAGGAGACGAGGGAGGCTTATATTGGGCTATATTTATTTACTTAAAAATGAATAAATAAGTAAATTAAATACAAATTTAAAAACGAGTCAGATAACAGGAATGAAAATACAAGAATAAGAATACAAAACAAGGGTTTCTTCCCTGGGTGAGGACTCTCATGGAGACTCAGACAAAAGGAATGGCTTAGTCTCTGTAATTAGTTCATGCACGGCTGCTTATTATGTGCTAATCATATGTCAGTCAGAAATGAGGCCTATCCAGGGATCTCCAAAGCTCTTCAGATGACACTGTTGAGTGAACAACAGACTCTGTTACCTCATTCTATCGATTGAATCTATAGAATAGATAAAATGAGAGCTGCCAAGCAGCTAGCACCTTATTATGTCTTCATCTCATTCTGGGTGGCTCTGAGATTTGGAAATATCTGACAGAACTGAGGGAACAAGCACCACAAGCAGGAGCAGAATTCTGGGACCCATGAGTGATTTGCATTCCTCATAAATACTTCCCAGAGCTGCATACCTACAATGTACTGTGGTGGTTTAATGCCAGCACTCCACAGGCAGAGGCAGAGACAGGAAGATCTCTGATTTTGAGGCCATCCTGGTCTACAGATCTAGTTCCAGGACAGTAACGCTAAAGCAATGAAGGAAGCCATTGAAAACAGAAAGCTGGTGAAAATGTATGTTCCAGGCCTAGCAAGCAGCAGAATTTGACAGCTTTGGCTATGTGGCTCTGGCTTTAGAATCAAGGATATAAGGAAGGGATCATGGAATCAGCCTCCATGACTAAGGAAAGCTTCTGAGGCTGGGCAAAGAGGTCATTGTGTAAAAAAAAAATACAAGATTAAAGCCCAGATTTCACTGGAAACTCCAAGTTGTTAGAGATGCCAGAGTAGTGGGATATGCCAGAAGACCTGCTAACAGGGCGTGGACGCAGCCCAAGAGAGAGAAGTGTGCTGCTGTCAACAAAGCTGAAAGGAGTTGGAGATTTGGAGCGCTTTGACATCAGACATGGAGCTGCAGAGTTTGGAGCTTGGCCCAGTTGGTTTTTGGTTTTGCTTTGGTCCAGTATTTCCTCCCTGTGCTTCCTTTCCTCGGGACTGATAATGTATATCCTGTGACATTGTATGTCGGAACTATGTAATCTGCTTTTCAGTTTTGATTTTACGAAGGGTTACAGGTAAGAGATTACATGAGTCTCAGAAGAGACTCTGAACTTTGGACTTTTAAACACTGCTGAGACTGGAATAGACTAGGGGGATTTTTGAAGTTGGACTGAATGCATTATGATATGGCTAAAAGCCTATGGGGTCCCAGGAGTGGAATGTGGCAGTTTGAATAAAAATGGCCTCATAGGCTCATAGAGGGTAGTGATATTGGACGGTGTGGCCTTGTTGGAGGAAGTACGCACTGGGGCGGTCTTTGGGGTTACAGAAGCTCAAGTCAGGCCCACTGTCGTGCTTTCTTCATCTTGCCTGCAGATCCAATAGAGAACTCTCAGCTACCTTGCTGCCTTCATGCTGCTATGCTTCCTCACATGAGGATGATAGACTAAACCTCTGAACTATATAAGCCAGGCCCAAGTCACATGCATCCATGTGCATGTGTGTTTGTATACTGTGTGTATAGAATTGTCTTAGTTAGGGTTTTACTGCTGTGAACAGACACCATGACCAAGGCAAGTCTCATAAAAACAACATTGGGACTGGCTTACAGGTTCAGAGGTTCTGTCCATTGTCATCAAGGGACATGGCAGCATCCAGGCAGGAATGGTGCAGGCAGAGCTGAGAGTTCTACATCTTCATCTGAGGGCTGCTAGTGGAAAACTGACTTCCAGGCAGCTAGGGTGAGGGTCCTAAGCCCACACCCACGGTGACACACCTACTCCAACAAGGCCATATCTCCTAATAGTGCCACTCCCCAGGCCAAGAATATACATATCATCACGAAATGTATATATTACTTTTCAGATTGCCCATATGGGTACATAAAAAAGACTAACCATATGAGAGTTGAGCAAGAAATGCAAGTTTCTGAAAGATGTGTCATTAGTCACAGGTTCATGTCAGTGTGAATTGTTCCAAAACCAGCCATATTCATAGTTGCAAATAGTAAAAATACTTCATGTAGATTTAGTTCAAAGTGACTAGAAGCTGGATGAAAACACTGAATTCTAGTTTATGGTATTCTCCCTGTAGCTCTCAAGGTCTGCATGACCTCTTCAATGATGACCTTGTTTAGGTTTCTACCACCTTGCTGTGACCTCTTTCCTGGTGCAGCAATCATCTAAGCCCTGAGGGAAGCAGTCAGATGAAGGGCAGGAAGGCTTCTTCACAAAAAAAACCACATTTAGCTTCAGTCTGGGGCTCCTTTCCTCCAACGGAGGATTTAACAAAGGATGCCAATAAAGCGTGAAGTGGAATCACACTCCTGTATTCACTGCCCACACTTAATTCTGTAGTCAGGAAAACTGAAGGGGCGGGGAAGCAGCTCACTAAGTGCAGAGAGAAGACTGAGGTCATGGGTAAAGCTCTGAATTCTTCTAATCAAGTACCACTGAAACTGTCTCAATGTCATAATTGTGCTGTAAAAACCTTACAGCACTGATGGAAATTCATCATCATCGTCACCACCACCAGCACCACCACCATCATCATCACCATCATCACCATCACCACCACCATCATCATCCCTGTTGTCATGGTGAGCACCAAAGTCTACTTTCTCTAAACTAGTAACAATGAAAGGAGTAAAGTTTTGTCTTTCACACCCAGATAAGGAGAATAGGCAAGCATCAGGTGACTCCCAGGTCCTTGTTGAGCCTGACTCAGAGTTCTGCTTCTGTCAGAGAGCCATGTTATTCCAGGACCTTAGAAAAGCTTGCAAGACACAAACGATAAACACATCTGCTTTCCTGATGAGTTTTCCTGTGTGATATCTTATGTTATGAATTTTGATTACTTTTATTAATTTTATTTTATTGACTCTCATACAAAAAATTTGAGCACACTTAGAAATGGTTGGTTACTAAATAAAGCGAAATCCTGTAGCGTGACTGGGTAAGCATGAGTCAGGTAGACACTGTTGCTGTCGCTGTCTGGATCATAAAAAAGCAGTGACTTTGACTTTAAATTTCTAATTACAAGTCTTATTATGCCTCAGTCTTCCCTGAGGGCTATAAAAGAGTAGAGAGGGTTGAAAGGAAAGTTGGCCCAAAGTTCCACTGAAGCCCCTGCTCCAGGGACTGGGCAGTGTTGCATGTAGCTTAGCCATTGTTTACAAGCATCTCGGCTGCTCTGACCCAGTGAGACCTGCCATTACCCATAATCATAGCTCAAGAGAAGAGAATTTGTGGCACAAGAAAGAAGAGTGAAGATCAGAAGTCCAGAACTAACATGGCATACAGCGAATAATCAACAGGCAAAAATTAGGGATGGATAATGGTACCTCCTCATCTGCTTTCTCCTCAGCAGGACATCTGTTACTGAACAGAAAGGAGGAACAGGTAGAGCCCTTCTCCAGAAAACTGCGTGTGTAAACAAGTGTTTCCTACAGCCTTAATTACCTCTACAACGCAGTTCTGCAAGTTCTGATCCATCCAATTAAACACGACGCAGAACTCTTTCGTGTTAGAGTCTTTCAAAATCCCTTCCCCGCGCTGCACATTCAGTAAACATTTGCTGAGTGAATGAACGACTAAAAATATGAGTAAGGACTGTTATTTTAAATCCAATCACTGTGATGTAGTCCCACTGCCGCCTCCTCTAAGCCCCTGGGTTCTGGAATCTTCTCAAGAAGAATCTGCTCCTGATTATATTTGGCAGCATGCGTTTGTTCCTTTGTGAAATTAGAACATAACTCTTCTCACAGGCTTGCTGGGACTCCAGCACTGGGACTCTCATACAGATGGGCCTTGTAACGTGAGAAGGATGGACTCAGAGGAGTCCTGGCCGCGGGATCACTTCTGCTCAAGAGTCATCAAGGCAAGCACACACGCCAGGAGCTGTGTAAAGACCACACACCACAGCTCCCGAGGAATGTCAGTTCTTTAAGGTTCCCAGTGTTGGCTTGGAATTGACCAACACTTTCCCCTATGGCCTTGTAGCCATTCCAGCAGGACTGCACATTTTGACTGTGCACGAATGTGGTAGCATGCATCAGCTTGTGTACACACTCAAGAAACAGAATGGTAATGAGGATATCCAGCAAGCCCCTGAGGCTGACTCTAGGGGTATCAGATAGTTCCTTCATATAACTTGGTAAGGAGTTCATTGGTTATTAAAGGGAATATTTTACAAAATGTGTTAATTTTGAAGCTCATATTTGTATCATTAAATTGAAGCAATTGATCAGAACAACTTGGATCAACAGAATGTTCTTACTGAGTACAGTGTATTAGCACTTAAAAATAGAAAAATAGACAACTTGTAGTTATTTTCAGCGTTGTGTTTAAATTCTGGGCAGACCGCCTCTGTAGGATTAATGCTCTGAAAACTTTCAGGTCTTACTGACCTCAGTAAGCATCTACCGTCCCCATGTGTGTGTTTGGAGATGTATTTATGCAGATACTTCTAGGTAAGAAACAGAGGTTGATTGTGTGCTACCGGAACCTCAACATTTTCCCAGACAACAAGTGCAGTTGTATCACCCTGCTGCTGTAAGCAATTAGTGCCACCAATGTTTACCTCTCTCTTATCTGCAAAAGGAATTTAGTGGTGAACAAAATAAGCTTCTCCCATTCCTGGGATTCACAGTCTGATAAGACAAACGTACCCATAGTTGACTACAGCACACTGACTGTGATTTTAGAAATTAATAATTTTTCACTACTTGAAGAGATCTAAGACTAAATAGAAAATACAATGGTATTTTTTTTTTTTTTTTTACAGAATGGAGAAAAATGACTCCAAATTTCACATGGGACTACAAAAGGCTAAATTGCCGAATCAGTATTGAGAAGAAAATAGAAAAGTGGAGAAATTGCACTTCTTGATTTCAAAAATGTTACAAAGCAAAAATAATTAAAACAATAAAGTGTTACTAGCACTGGACCATCAGGGAAAGCCCAGAAACAATCCTGTGCATATCTAGTGAACTAATCCTTCCTGCAGACATTGAACACAGGGTGAGTCTATTCAACAAATGATGTTGGAGAAGATGTTTAGCCACCTGGCAAAGAAAACAAAAAATAAGGTCATATTTTGTGCCACAGACACAAATCAACCCAAAATAAATTAGAATTAACTGCCAGCTCTGAAGCCAAAAAAAAACAAGAAGAAAATAAAAAGGAATATTAATCTTGAAAAATAAATGCCCATGATAAACAGAGTACAGAGAAAAAAAGCAAAAACAAGGAAGTGGGATTATAACAAATAGGACACTTCTGTGCAGAAAAGAAAGAGTCAACAAAAGGAACAGGCAGTTTGAAGAATGCTATAAAATACTTGTGCCCCAACAATCTGGTGAAGAGCTAATATCTAAAATAAATAAAGAACTCACACACAACAGAAAAAGAACCTGCTTAAAACTAGGCAGAAAATCCAACTAGATATGAGAGATACCAATGGCAAACAGACACACAAAGATGTTCAATATCACTAATCATCAGAAATCTGCAAATGAAAACCATGACATATTGCCTTGCTCCAGTAAGATGGCTGTCATCTAAGGCTGGCAGGGATATGAAGAGAAGAGAACTCATGACACCATTGGTGAGCACTTAATTAGTGTAACCATTTTGAGAAGCAGTACAGAAGATACTCAAACATGTTTTAAACATGGAAGAAGTGTTACTGGATCCTATAATCCCACTGTTGAATGTATGTCCAAAGGAGATGAAATCAGCATCTCAAAGACACACTCATGTTCTGTGTTTATTGCACCACTATTCAGAGTTACCAAGAAATGGGATCATTGAAATGTCCACCACTGATACACAGATAAAATATGATTGCCAATGAGTGTATATATGTGTGTGTGCATTTGTGTGTATGTCTGTGTGTGTACACAGCATTACTGTCTAGCTTTTGAAAATGAAGGATTCTGCTACCCATAATGACATGGATGAATCTAGAGGACATTGTGCTAAGTGAAAAGAGCCAGGTATAGGAAGATGTTGATTAATTTAACTTCTACATCCCACTGAAAGAAGTAGAATTAATGGAGACAGAGGAAAGAGCTGTTCTTGGGTGAGGTGCTAAGCAAAGGGGAAAATGCTGGTTAAAGGGCACAGACTCTTGGGTAAAGATGACCAATTCTAGAGGCCAAGTTCATCTGGATAACTATGTGCTTAACGTGTGCCAGGGATGTGACTCTTCTCTGTTCTCCACACCAAAATAGGAAAAATTATACCTAAAACTGAGTACTTATTGTCAACACATATTAGCAGTGTGTATAGAGCAAGTAGCTCTTATTCTTAAGAACTAAATCTATGGCATTGTAGTTATCAAACAATATCTAATAAAATTCCTTCATACAGAAAGTAACACATTCCAGACTCAGAAGAATAAAATAATTAATCTAGAAAAAAACATTCTATTAGAGTGCCCTTGATGCCTTGACCTAAAATGAAAGACAAAAACACCAGACTGGATAACAAACAGTTAAATCTAACCAAAAAGCTGCAAGGGAGGAAGGAATAAATCTGAAATGAAGAGAAAAATAAACTTTTTTTTTTATTATTTTTTTTTATTGGAAAATTTTTTTAATATATTTCAGATATTCTCCCCTTACCCCATTTCCCCCCTCCCTCCCAGGAACTCACTATCCCTTCCCCCATCCTCCTGCCTCCACATTGGTGTACCCCCACCCACCCTCCCCCGTACCTCACCTCCCCACCCTCGGATATCCCCCCCCCCATGTCCAGCCTTCATGGGACCAAGGATCTCTTCTCCCACTTATATATATAGCTCCCTTGCATATATAGCTGGAGCCATGGGTCCCTCCCTAAGCGCTCCCAGGCTGGTGGTTTAGACCCTGGGGGCTCTGGTTGGTTGGAATTGTTGCTTTCCTCATGGTGTTGCGAATGCTCTCAACTCCTTCAGCCTTCACTCTATCTTCTCCATTGGGAACCCCATGATCAGTTTAATGGTTAGCTGTGAGCTTCTGCCTCTGAGTATGTCAGACTCTTGCAGACTTCTAAGGAGACAGCTATATCAGGCTCCTGTCAGCATGTACATCCTGACATCCACATCAACCTCTACCTTTGGTGACTGCACATAGGATGGATATCCAGGTGGAATGGTCTGTCTCTCCTTCAGTTTCTGTCCTGTACTGTGTCTCCATATTTGCACCCTTGAGTATTTTGTTACTCCTTCTAAGAAGGACTGAAGCCCCCACTACTTGGTAATCATTCTTCATGAGCTTTATGTGGTCTGTGAGTTGAATCTTGGGTATTTCAGGCTTCTGGGCTAAAATCCAATAATCAGTGAGTGAATAAACAGCAACCAACAGATCGGGAAAAGATCTTTACCAATCCCACATCTGATAGAGGACTAATATCCAATATATACAAAGAACTCAAGAAATTAGACTCTAGACAACCAAATAACCCAATTAAAAAATGGAGTAAGGAGCTAAACAAAGAATTCTCAACTGAGGAAATGCGAATGGCCGAGAAGCACGTAAAGAAATGTTCAGCATCCTTGGTCATCAGGGAAATGCAAATCAAAACAACCCTGAGATTCCACTTCACACCAGTCAGAATGGCTAAAATCAAAAACTCAGGTGATAGCAGATGCTGGCGAGGATGTGGAGAAAGAGGAACACTCCTCCATTGTTGGTGGGATTGCAAGATGGTGCAACCACTATGGAAAACAGTCTGGCGGTTCCTCAGAAAATTGGACATATCACTACCTGAGGACCCAGCTATACGACTCCTGGGTATATATCCAGAAGATGCTCTAACACATAACAAGGACATATGCTCCACTATGTTCATAGCAGCTTTATTTATAATAGCCAGAAACTGGAAAGAACCCAGATGCCCTTCAACAGAGGAATGGAAACAAAAAATGTGGTACATTTATACAATGGAATATTACTCAGCTATTAAAAACAATGAATTTGATAAATTCTTATATAAATGGATGGAACTAGAAAATATCATCCTGAGTGAAGTAACCCAATCACAAAAGAACATACATGGTATTCACTCACTGATTATTGGATTTTAGCCCAGAAGCCTGAAATACCCAAGATTCAACTCACAGACCACATAAACTTTTTTTAAAGAATTAATACTGTTGCTGGGGATGATGTCTGAAATGCAACTGCCAAGCTTTGGTTTGCTTCTTGTCCATAAGGTCATGAGTTGGATTCCCAGAAACCACTTGGTGGCTCACAACCATCTGTCATGGGATCTTCTGGCCTGCAGGCATTTGTGCAGACAGAGCACTCGAGTATTAAATCAATCAATCAATAGAATAAATGAATGAATGAATGAATGAATGAATGAATGAATAATACTGACATTCCTTAAGCTGCTGTGACCCACTGTATCCAAAGTTTTAACCACACTGCCCAGAGGTGCTTGTACTCAGACCCACAATGGGTCAAGGAGTTCCCCACACCCATAAGTCAGGGCTAAGCTCAGTGGTAAACCCACAGGGTACCATCCACCTTCACATGGTCAGCCTGAGGCTACTGCTTCCAAGCATACACAGGCTAACTAGAGGCAGAAGAACCTTGAAATATTTTCCCCAGGTGTGTGTGTGGGGGGGGAAACTGTGTTTTAAGGTACTAAAGATTCTCTCATGTTAAATTATATATGAGCAAGAAATTTGATTTGTTTTCTTGGATTTCAGAAAAATAGAAAAATCTTTTGATTTCCTTCATTTTATAATTAAAGGAGTTAGAAGGATGCGTGGTAGAGCACTTGCCTAGCGTGTGTGTGGTCCTGAGTTTGATCCCCAGTACCACATACACCTGGTATTGTAGAACATACAGAGAAGCCCAGCATCTGGGAGGTAGAGGTAGGAGGATCTGAAGTTGAAAGATATCCTCAGCTACACAAAGTAACTTGGGATATGGCAGACCCTGTCTCACAGACAGATGGGCATGATATCCAGGTAGAGAACTTCAGTGGGATGTCTTAGAAGCACTGTGCGGATTCAGGTATCTGCTATCTTCAAAGGAGTTGCTGAATTTGGGGAGGTCTGGGGAAATGGGAGACATGGCTGGTCCCCATTCTGCATGTGTCCCAGCTCCCGGGTTCTGACTTTAGTGTATTCTGTGGGCAGCTATGGGCCTGCAAAGTCATGTCGCATCTCTAGGACTGAAGTCATTAACCTGCAAACGTCAGTGATGAAGATGCTTGGCTGTGTACACAGGTGCAGGTACAAGTGTGTGCATTTCTAGGACTTTCCATACTTGTACATTTTCTACTTCAAATGGTAAAAAGTTCAAAAGGAATCTTTCATGACTAAGGTCCCTCTGTATATTGCATGACTCAGGGCACTTTGTGCTGGGCTTGGTAATTGTTACTTTTGATTGTGAGACAATAAAAATATGCTTTAAATGATAATATGAGGTAGGGTTGGGGAGAACAGGATGAAGGGAAAGAAGGAGAGGGAAAAGGAAGAGAGGGGCGAACAGAATAAGAAGCAAATGAGTGCCCTGGGTTCTGGTTCATTCTGGAATTCTATTTATCTTTTTATCTACTGTTTACTCTCAGACCTTGAATTTCCACTCTGAAGACTGCATCAAGATCACATCCCTGTATGTGGTTCAGTTTTTAGGCTTCTCCTTCATACTGTGTCCACAAGCAGAACTTTCTGCTTATGTGCACTGTGTGCTTTTTGTCTGAGGTCCCTCTATAATAGGACTGGATGTGTTTGCAACAAATACGAACACAGGTGAATTTGCATCAGCCTTGATGGTGGAGTCACAAGACCTCACACCCTGGTGTACTCCCACAGGCAGCCTATCGGAAACTGCCCCACTTACGTATTTGAATGGCTCTACTTTTGCGTAAAATATGAAGTGGTAAGATACATAAGTTTATCCTTTAGTTAACTTTTATTGCAATCCAAATAAAATACAAACCAGGCACCCCATTACTTATAATAATTGCAAAGTACTAGAGTTCTGTTATTTTAATGACAGACACCTTAGAACATTAATTTTATGTATGCTTACTTTCAAATTACTAATGTTTTAAATCTGGCGTCTTCAATATTGTTGTTGACACATGAAACATACTATTGCAGATGAGCTTTGAAGTGTTTTTGCTTTGTTTTGTGCTTTGTGTTTTTAAGCAGAATTTTGCTATAAGCCCAGGATCACCTCAAACTTGCAATCATCCTGCTCCAGCCTATCCAGTGTTACAATTACAGACCTTTGCCACTGTCCTACCTGTACTAAATTGCCTTTAAATAATAATTTCACATTTTAACTATTTTATAATGACTATATTTCCTTTTACATAAGAAATTGTTTTTCTTGAATAATAAATCAAAGGGCTTTTAAATCCTACTCTTGAATGATGCTGTAACTTATTTAAATGATTTTAGCTGAAAACAAATATATGTTGTCTTGATGCATGAAGAGAGAATAATATTTCCTGTCATATCAGTCAATACTGCATAAGTATGCTTATTATAATATTGCAATGTATTGTGAAATATACAGAAGATATTTAGTAAAAAAAAAAAAAAAAGCATAATAAAATTACATTTGCTTTAATAGCTGGGGATGGTAGTCAAATCTTTCAACTCATTTGTTATTCTCCTATAGTTAGAGTGAGAATCTGTCTACCTCCCTGATAGTCTTTCTTTTCAAAATGAGTCTGAAAAACTAGTGGGATAGAAGAAGAAGGTGGGGAGAAAAGGAAGAGGAGGAAGACGAGAGGGAGAAGGAGGACAGGAAGAAGAAGAGGAGGAAGAGGATGAAGAAAGGAAGAGGAGGAGGAAGAGGAGGAAGAAGAAGAGGAGGAGGAGAGAGGAGGAGGAGGAGGAGAGGAGGAGGATGTTCTGACTCTCTTTCTTAAGAATACAGGTGGCCACTAAGTGGCATATAGGCTGAGCTGGCTTACTCACTTGCAGGCTCTGGAAGGTAATGCCTAATCCCTAATGATCCATACAAGTTTCCCTCCCTCACATCAGGTGTCCCATGGTTCACAGGCCCTATCCTGCCTCTACCAATCCTCAAGTCTCACTCTACCTCCCACTGATGAGGATTTAATGAGGTGCTGAACTGGTGAGAGACAAACGAAGAGAGACTGAGCAAGCAGGATGAGCATCATATCAGGGCAGAAGAACACCCAGAAAACCTCAGCATGCAGGGAACGCCAGTGCAGGCAACCTTGATGTAGGAAGAAATGCAAGGAAAGATGTGTTCCATGAGGCGCTGGGGAACACTCAAGGCATTATGTAGACAAGCATTGGAAACACTGGCTTATGGACTCCCATGGGACTCTGAAGAAGCATTCCACATCTTCCTAGACATGAGGGATCGAGAATTTTATGAGGATTTCATGAGACGTCACAACTGCCCCTTCGTCCCCTCAGAGGTAACCTGAGGGAACGACCTCAACAATGCTGAGAAAACAAATAAATAACAAGACATCACAGAGCTCTGCAAGAAGCCAGACTGCTGTAAGACTTGCTTTGGAAGAAGCAGTGGATTTGCCCCCCAAATCCTTAAAGTCTAAAGACTTGAGGAGATGTGAAGCGAAATCCTCTGGCACCCTCTGTGGTTGTAAGTCTGTAAAGCACCACAGCTTGGTCCAGAAGAAGAAGATAGGTTTGTATCTAAAGTCCTTCACAGAAGAATGGGGAAGGCTGGGATTTATTGCACAACAAATCTCAGGCACCTTGTTATTTTGTTTGTCTTCCATTCGTACTGGAAAGTTGATGGGCAGTAGTATCAAAGCATCAGGTAAGTGTGTTACCTAAAGCCCTTCTCTCCAGCTTCCCAGGGTAGTGAGGTCATGGACATTAGAAAGGAATCTACTACCTCTACTATGATAGGCCAACTTAATTCTTACTACAGTCTAAATCTTGTCGTTATAGCTAAATCTTGTCAGAGAAGCGTAGCTTACACCCACTTCAAGGAAGTCTTTCATTTTTGCCAAGTGGAACCCACCATAGAAAACTTGATACACAACTTGATACAATGGATCATGGGGTGCCCAGTCCCAGTGGATATCGACACCACAGTTCCTGTATCTGTGGCTCAGGGAACATCTTAGAAGGAGGGGTGGAAAGATTATAAGAATCAGAATATCAGGGTGTTGGCTGTGAAAAGTCTCTCCTAGAAATGGCTGCATACACAAGTTGGATCAGTGGCAATATCTATGTACATGTTAACATGGAAGGGAAAAGTTTGTGGAGTCCCATCTCTAAATAAAGGACTATGAGCAACTTGTCAGAGAGAAGAATTAGCCTCTTCCAGGGATGAGTCCTTATTGGTTGTCCAGTGTAGAGGTCAGACCTGAAACTGTATACACACAAAGAACAATAACAATAAAAAACAATGTTATCAACTTGAGAGTGGGGAACATGAGAACACTTGAAGGGAGGAAGAAAGGGTGAAATTAATATAATTTTATTTCAAATAAAACATTTTAAAAATTAAAACTAATAAAAGACCCTAGCCATTTCCCTCTGATTAATAGTTCTAGGCATCAAAGGAAGTAGTAATGAGAAATGTCTGATTCAGTTTCATCAGAGCACATGTCTCAGGCAAGATGGATTCTGAACAACAGTTGCTAGCAACTCCTCACCGCCAGACTGCTCTTGGCCCTAGAAGCCACAGACACCATCTATCTTATATCTTAATCTTCATGTCTAAATCCAGAACTCCATAGATCAACAATTGTATAGTTCTGGCAGATGCTCATATTGATTTTTCAAGATAATCAATTATCTTCTTTAATGACTACCATCAGAATACCTAGCACTATTCGAGCTGATACGGAGCACCAAGGAAGCAAAATACAGTTTAACTTTTCTGGATTTGGCTCACAGAATGTGAGTAGAAAATGCAGTAGCTTATAAGGTGCACTTACTGCCCAGTGCCCCATTTCAAAGGAGGAGAAGCATGTACAAAAGGCTGACCAAACCCAGATCTCTTCCAGGATCTCAGTGTCTCAAGGGTGCTCAGGTTCTTAAATTCTAATAACTGAAGAGGCTCTGCTCTTTGTGCCTTATCAAGAAATACAAAATGTGGATGGAAGGCCTCACTGGACTAGAGATTCAGGTAGACTGATTGTTACTGCAGCCAATGTCTCCAGACAGCTCAGCATCATAATATACCCAACTTGTGATCCAGACTTTCCAGCTGAGTCTTGGGAAAAGAATCCCAGAGCATTTGTTAGTTCAAAGCTCCCGAGTTCCCATACATGTTTTATATTCCCACATGCATACAGGTACACACATGTCTATATGTACTCACGCTAGCCCAGCCTAGAGTATAAATTGACTTGTTCAACGATAGCTAAATCTGTATACATATGTGCACAGACATGCACATCATACATATGTCTACACATGTGTAATGCATGAACACACACCAGATTTGAGCAAGGGTCTACTGATCCAAAGCAACTTACTGTCACTGTGCCAGGAGCTGTGCCATGCATTAGCTACAGAATCAGGATCACTGTGACACAAGCTTAACAGGGTTAATAAAATAAAGGAAGAACTGTTTGATCGTTGGTGTCAGATATAGGCAGGGAACCTACCAATACATGGAGAGACAAAATTATAGAAAGAGATGAATTTTTAGAAATTCTGAGAAGAGTGTGCAAAGTATTGCTGACAATTGCACACTCAATTCTATGTGGGCATCTTGATGAACTTGTCTTGCACTGGGCTGTATTGACATATGATTCTGGCACAGAATACTTGGAGAGGCATACAGAAAGAAAACCATTACCACAACCTTACCGAGGCCAGCTGATAAGACCCATAATAGAAGTATGGTGGCACCCTGTTAGATAGGCAATGCCGAGAACAAATCAGACATGAGGACCTCGGGAGTTTTTAGGGGAAGCTAAGGACTATGCTGGGTCCAACTGGAGTGTAAAGACCTTGGCAGGCAGGTATATATGAACTTCATTTTCCCTGATTGAAACACATGGTGGGTGTTTAGCAATTTCCTGGACCATAAGAATGGCTACTATTTGTTTTTTTTTAAACAATAAAACAGTCATTTCTTTAAAAGACTCCATAATTCACCCAGGACTTGCTCTTAATTCATTATAAGTCTCCTGTTTCATGAATTGGAGTTTGCATTCCTAGCAGGGATGCTGGGATCCTTGTCCCTGGTGCAGTCACTGAAGTCACTGAAGTAAGGAGGCTCCCCAGCAGTCCAGTCTGTTATGCCAGTTTGGCCCTGGGTACATGAATGAGTATACAGTTTTTTCTGTATACTGTGGTCCATATTCTTTGCTTCCCCATTCCAGTGCCATCCATATCAGAGATCTGTGTTTGCAACCTTTTTATCCGCCTTAACAAGGGAAGAGTCACCCTTAAAGGGGAGAAACCATTAAGAAGGATTTTAAGGAAAGTTGTAGGAAGAGTTCGCCTGTGATGTCTCATGAGGTCATCCTTTCGAGGAGCGAGCCATATGGTGTTAACACCTCTAGATGACCCAGTAAGGTAAGAAAAGTGTGGAGCTTGATGGACTGCACTTACAAGTCCCAGACATGGCTGAGTGAGACAGTAAGGCTGGAACCAGCCTCACTCTCTAGACAGCAGGCCTGAAACACAGAAAAGTCTAGTATAATAGATGGATCCTACACTTAGGCCTATCTCAGGGATATCTGCGAGGAGCAGTTGAAGCTGAGATCTAGAGTGCTGGGCTGAATCTGTCATTCCTGAATTTTATCAGCTAAAAGAAGTGTTCGTGGTTGTCACGACTGAAATCAGAGCGTGGAAACAACTCAACTTCTGCCCTGGCTCTCCCTACAAAAAGCTAGTCCTAAGTGCTCAGGAGGAGAACTGACACAGTGTACAGAATCCTCTCTTAGGAAAGGAGCATGAAGTTGTGAAACAGAATTATCTAAATGGCTGTGAAAGACTCATGGAGCCTCAATCTCATTAGTTCCAAGATGAGCTTGGTGTCTGTGTGAGCTGCATAACCAGCAGACAATTAATATATCTTGCTCGGAGCATTGGATAGCTTGATTTAACTGAGGAAATTCAAATGTAATCTTGAGGGACCTAAGAAAAGTCTGAGTGAGTAGACATTTCCTGAATGAACATTTCTGAAAACAAAGGACATGTTGGCCACCAAGACCCAGACAAGTGTGAGTCATGCTGCTTAGTGCAAGCATGACTTTCAAGTCCTCCAAGTAGAACATTTCCAAACACTCTTATTGCTTGTTCCTGAGCTGGAAGGCATGGACAGGAAGTTCTTCCTTGTGTTTTAGGCTAATATACGGTCCCCTCCTACAGGGATCTTATTTACAGAAGCACAGGGCAGTTTCCCAGTTTAAATCCTCTGATAATCGAGGAGGAGGAGTCAATCTGATTCTTAGAGTGGTATACACCAGAGAACTTACCATCTGTGTCCTTCAGGTCATAAGAACAATCTACCCAAATGCAAAGGCCACGGGAGTCAGAATGTGGCTCACATGTGCAGAGAAACAATAGAAAAACCAACACCTACATTTTCGTCACCAGAACAGACTACAGAATCTACTTTCTCACCTAACCTGGATTAAATCTGTTATTCTCTCTCACAGGTCTCCACTGATGCTAGTTCAAGGGTAAATAATCAGAGGGTAGATTATGTTTAAAATACAGTGCTAATCTGGGTATATCAACTATGCTACAAGACAGGCCCTACTTAAGGGCCTGTTCAGGAGTACTTGACTAACACAAATGGGGGACTAGGTACTCTTTCTCTCTCTCTCTCTCTCTGTCTGTCTCTGTCTCTCTCTCTCTCTCTCATTTTCTCTCTCTTTGTGTGTGTGTATGCACACGCACACACACATGTGCGTGCACATCATGCTTCCTTTGCTGAAGATAGAGAAATAACATGAAGTTGAGTGTATTGGGAGATGGAGGAGAACATGGGAAGTGTTGGGGGAGGGGAAAGAATTTCATCAAAATATATGGTGTGAAGATGCCAAAAATTAAATATTAAAGAATAGATAAAATATAGTTCTACTAAGGGTAATTTAAGGGTAGGAATCTTTGGAGCAGGGCCACATCTGTCCTATTTATACTGAGGTCCCATCCAGTCTTGTCATAAAAGGGGACACATAGGAAGCAGTAAGGAACACAGGAGCATCCCTCCACGACCTCTGTATTCTTGCCTATAGGTTCCTGCCCTGATTCCCTTCAGTGAAGAACTGTGAAAGAGCTGAAATAAACCCTTTCCTTCCCACGATTTTTATAGTCACGATGTTTTATCACAGTGATAGAAACCCTAACTCAGAGAGCATCTTTTCTGTCCCCTCCACCATGGAGATATATTTCAGTTTAACTCTGTGTATGGTTTATAGATCTGTGACATGAGTACACACACGGGTGTGTTATAAAGACAGGACTTTATTATCCATCAGCTTTAGTAGCTAGAACCTTACTAGGGCTCAGCCAAAGGCCTGGGTGTCAGTGTGAAGCTTGAGGGTCAGCAGATCTGTGCTTCCTGTTCAGAATCAGAGCCTAACTAGTGCTTCTGTTATTTTAGGTAAGTTATTGAAACATGCAGATAGAATTTCTGTCTCTGAATTTCTGTGTTATTTTTTTCCCCTCCACCACCTTCCTTGTAAGTTTCTAACATACTCACTCCTCTGTCCTAGAAAGTACAGCCTGGTTCCTGACTTTCTCTTTCTCTTGGCATGCAACAGCACCAGGATCCTCCCTGAAGACCAGGGCACCTGATACAATCCCAGAGTCTGGAGGGAGCATCCGATTACATGTCAGATTTCCGGATGAGTGCAGAGTATGTGTTAAATCTGTGCACCTGCCAGACTTCAAGACCAACAGAAACTAGAATGCCAAGTCCCCAGTGTCTAAAGATAATTACCACTGTATCTTTTACAACATAATACTCTGTACAAATATGACTCGACCAAAAGGGGGAAAAAGGAATTTCCCCAGGCCCCAACTGTTTGCATATATAACATATGCATGATATCTATATAGATATTTAGATATCTATTATATACAGATGGATAATGTTTGGACTAAGGTTTGTAGTGCTGAATTTTGATAGAACTTCCTGCCATTTTCTCCTGATCTATTTATTCTCTTTGGGTACTGTGCCACTGACAGACTTAGGCAGGGAAGAAAACACTAATCGCTGTATAGCTTTCAGACCTATGGCTTGGAACTTCCAGCATCTCCCCTTCTTCTTGCTTGTCACCTGAGCTAGGGTAGAGGATCCAGACAGGAGGACCCTGGAACCTGAGGACTCCTGGGGTAGAAGTGCCTGCCATTGCCCCTAGGATGAGCTGTTTGCACTGAGCTGCTCAAACTTTAGGGAGATGGTGGTCACTCGCTGCTTGTGAGTCACCCTGTCACATGGTTCTACAAAGAAGGGAAGTGCATTGCACAGTGTTGGCAACTTTGCAAATAGGAAAACGAAATGCATTTCTCAGGAAGTGAAGTGGCTTTCTAAGACTAAATTTTGTAAGCCTCAATGTGTTGCATATTCATAAGATAATGTGAGCTTTGGTGATGATTTGAAGGACTTCCTATCACAATAGTGTCTGCATTTTATGCTGAATTTCTCAAAACATTAAGACATTTTTATTCACAGAACAGATTTACACTGCAGTCTGTTGGGTGGGGGTGGGGGCTGGGTAATCTAAGCCAGAGTCCCTTAGTGCTTTCTTTCTTCCTGAAAAAAGGCCTCCATAGTCTCGGCTCTCACATATGCAGAAAGTTAGACTTGAAACTCTAAGTGCTCCATACTGCCATTCAATTGATCCTCACAAATACAAAACTCAATTCAAATTACGTGTATAGAATATTTCTCTCTGCATGACCTATAGTGAGCGTATGGAATAAAACACTCGTGTAATTATTCATAGAACTGCCTAACTATGATTTTGGCATTCCTCTCTGACCTTAATTTGGAAAAAATCAAAGAGTGGCAGAATCCGTGCCAAACAGAGGGTCTTCTCTCAACAGTTGCAACTCCAGCAACAAGGTCACGGCTGCACATTCAAGCCTGCTGACGGTGGCCATTCCCATTTCCTGCAACCTCTTGCTGTATCCCAGTACCCTTAATGAATTAAGTGCAACATACCTGAAGACCTTGGGGGAAGCACACACCTTTCGTTTCAATCCCAGGCTCTCAAAAACCACAGGATTGTTGAGCAATCAATACCACTGTCATTCCAGATTCCAGAAAATTGGGCGCTGGGCCAGGCTCATTTGTCCTGGGAGAGAAAAGCCACTTTCTCGGCTTTCATACAGACTTGCGGGAAAGGCTTGCGGACTAGTAGTGCTCTGGGAAGCTCTGGCTCCTCTGTCTTACCTGTGAACTTCTCTTTCCTGTCACTGGACATATATAGAGGAAATCAAAGATCATCTAGTTCTTTATGGATGCTGCTTGGATGCAGTGCCCACCACGGGGGCAGTCACACACGTAGCAACGTGAGGTACAAATATTAAGATCAACATTTTAGGTTTTAATTCTTGTTTGATCTCATGCTTTTATAAAAAATATTCTAATAGTGTAAAGAAGTAGTTAAAGCTATGATAACATGGACTATTATTTATCAAGTAATGTTAGAATGGTAGACTCAAATAAGGTGATTCTTCCAAAAGAAGTTAAGAGACCAAAACAGGCAAAATATTTTGGCCAATATTCAAAAGGAAAGTATATAGTCAACATTCTTCTTATATTATTCCACAGAGCCATGGGGACATACACCAGACTGAACCCCAGGGCTACCCATGTGTCCGCATCAGGACATAATTGAACAACTTGCCCTCTGGGCCAAGGCTGGCTATGTCTTCAGAGGAATGGTTTATACAGAGCTCTGTCAGGCTGGGGCAGGGAGAAGGCTGGGGAAAGCTGAGATGAGCTGCAAGGTACATGTCAGGACAAAACTAAATCTTCTGTTCGTTCCGTGCTTCTGGTAATTGGGACTATTCATCTTCGTGTGATATCTAAGACTGTTGCCAAAGGGACTCTAAGGGGACAGAGCGCCGTGGAGGCTGGTTGAGACCAGAGTGACCCTGGATAGTGTTGAGGCTATCTAGGTCATCTGGAAGTAAGGATCACTCTAAGGTTGATGTTTTGAGAAAAATGCAAGGCAGGAACGGACAGCAGCACAGCAGGATAAATGTGTTAAAATATGCGACCTCAGCAAAAGTCCTACTGTGTCATCAAACACAGAGGGTTGCCTGTTCCTTTGAACGGACTTATTCCGAGCCAGCACAGACCTGCCAACTGAAAACTTGCTCCACCTTGGGACACACATGCTCACAATGATGACGACAGCAAGGTCTCTGCTGGTTCCTACACTGTACTCTGAATTTTCATGTCATTGGGCCCCTGCTGCAGCTCAGGGAGGGCTTTCATCCGATGGCAGACAGGAGAAAGTGCAGAACTCTGTTTATGAAGCAGGGCTGGCTCAAAGGGGCCAATTCAGCTGATTCTTCACCCCAGGGTTTCATTTGTGACACTTGGCAGGTCAGGCTCTGTAGGGCAACTGTGTAGACTACACTATAGACATGTCCCTGAGCTGTGAAGGAAAGAGTTCCCAGACCTGAGCCCTGCACATCTGTGTCTCCAGGAACTGGCTTCGGGATGGGCCCAGAATGATTTGCCAGTGCGGCTTATTAAGGAATCTCGCTCACTACAAGCCTCCATTATCTGGTTTGTGTGATGCTAAATAATGGGAAACGTATTAAGTATTCAAAATATTCTGTTTACTTGGGTGAATGCAATGAAATCAATAACAGTTGCTACTCAGAAATCTGGGAAAGTGATTTTCTGGAATGGATTCTAAAATATTTTAGCAACTCGGAGGGGGGCTGGTGGGTATTGTCAGCCTGATTGTCGATAAAGGAAGGGTCAATTACAGAGTGAATGCAGTCTAAATTAATGCCACATGCTGGCATGTTCGGGCCACTCAACACACATCTGTTTCTAAGAGGACTCGACATTGAACCTAGGCTCTGTTTTGCTTTCCAGTGAGGACACGTGGGGGAGACTACAGCGAGGGGAAGTTGGTGGGGAGAAAGGTAAGTCTGAAGTAACCAAGTTCAGTACCAGCTCGATTTCATCACGTGACTGTAGGGGGCCCAGTGGACCCCATTCCTAAGGCCAAATTCTGCCTCTGAGAACAGAATGGGTTCCTGATTGTGCCTTCTGGTTCCCTTAAGGTTTTGCAAACCAGCCTGGTCACTTGTCTCTGTTTATCACTGCGAGACACCCAGCTCTGTGTACCTCCTGCTTTGGTCTCAGCATCCACAAGAGGTCCACTGTTTGGAAAAGTCTGATCCATCTCCAATAACACGTCCTCAACTACCAGGGTACTCAGAACTATATGTAGCCAGTGCAATGATTCCTGCACCTCAGGCTGAGGGCAGGCAAAGGCCAAGGAAGAAGGCTCCCTGGATCTCAGCTCTGTTCAGGGGGCCCAAAATAATACTCCTCCTTTAAACATAGCTTTGTGACTTTGTATCTTCTGTTTAACTAAACAAACAAGTACACATTACAAAAAATTAATTTTGCTTATAAAAGCTAAATATATCACCTCATATATCATATTATATGAAAGAATACAACACCCACAGTCACATGCCTTTACTGTCCAGGTGTGTAGAGATAGATGTCCTGGCTGGGACTTGCAGAATATTTGGTCAATAGAAGGAAGGAGATTAAAGAGATGGAAGAAAAGAGGAGGCACCAGGGGGCAGACTGGAATTTTATGCTGGAGTCACAGGGTCAGCTATGTGTCTGTGTTCTGAGCTGTGTAGGGACATCAGAGGATAGTTATATCTGGCTTTGGGATCCTACAGAGAACAAGGGACCACAGCATCACCACTTGAGGCTCATGTAGCCAAGAAGAAGCACGTGATGAGAACCCCAAAAGAACAGGACAGAAGTAGATATAGAGGGTCCAAGAGGCTCCAACTAGAGTAAGGGAAGGAAAGGCGAAACTGTGCAAGATATCTCCCTCCCCCTGGGAGATAAATGTTTTCAAGGAGCAAAATGAAGGAGGGGCATTTCCTTTGTGCAAGACGTGGAGGTAGAGCAGATGTTGGGATAAAGGAGCAGCTGAAGCTTGACATGAGACAAACCCGTGTGGGGAAGATGTTCAGTCGCGTACTGTGGATATGAAAGGGGTGGTTCTTTGGAATCCGATCAGTAGAAAACCCTGTCTTTCTACTGTACAGGATGAAGCCTCCTTAGTGACGGTACCCTGAGTTCCCCTAGATGACCAGGGAGCCCCCAGAGTCCCAGGCCCTGATCCCTGAAACTCAAATTCTAGGAAATTGTGACCTCTCTGCTGGCTTGCTGGCTGCAGAGGATGCTGCCGCCTGGATTGGCCAGCTGTGCTAATTTCCTGCTTGCTAGCTTTGGTTTTCATTTTTTTTTCTTTTCCAAATCTAATAAGATTGCTCCTTGAATGTGACAGAAATGTTCACCCACCAATGTTAGTCACACCATTGCTATATTTAAGCTTAGTAATTTATAATAATGTTGTCGACATCGTACTTCTCGACAACAGTCACATAAAAAGGAGGAAGGCAGGTTAGGTGCACTTCAAACCCAAAACACATCTCCCCTTGCCAGGAAAAGCAGCATGCTGAATTGTGGACTTCTCATTTTTACTGTTTTGCTCCATGAGCACACTCAACAGTGCATACAGGGAGCTTGTTCTGATCGTGTTTTGGTTCCTGATGAACCGTACGTAGTTCCAAGCAGGGGCTGCTTGGGCTGTTGTAACTTGGTTACACCCAGTGTGGCTTTGAAACTCTATAGTGCTGAAGCCTAGAGCTGGGTAGATTGTTCTACAAAACTGAGTCACCCCCAGCTTAACACCTTTGGTTTGAGGTGAGACCAATAAGGTTACTGTAAATAAGGTCTGTCCCCTAGGCAATCAGCTCTTCCTTCCAGAAGGTCTGACATGTTCCTCACCACAGCCTTGGTCAGGGTGTCTGCTGAGTGCACGGGACCCTACTCCCTTTAGTTCACATCTTTGCAAATATTTCACATTTTTAGACTTGACAATGTTTAGCAGATCAGAAGATGGCCCGAGGGAAACTCAAAGACTATCTGGTACTCTAATCACCACCTGGCTAGCCTTTCCAGGAAATGTGATTTTCCCCTATGTCCACTTTCACTTTTTTTTGTGTGATTCTTGGGGGAAATTCTTCATATGCTTTGGCTAGGACTCCTTTTGCCAGCCTTTTATCTTTCTGAATGCTCTTGAGTAATACTTTGAAAAAAAATTGTAATTTAAGTGTAGGCAGTCAGCTTTCTCCATCTTCCTCTTAATGCTCTGTGAAATTGTGAGGCCTCAGAGTTTGGCAGCTGTGGGGAAGCTGTCTGTGGACGCTGCTAGAAGCTCAGCTCAGTATCATTGGGCCTCGGTTTGTAGTTTGGTATCAATCCAATCATGCATCTTCCTCAAAGGGCCTCTTTTCCCTTGGCTACCCCGACTATAGATCCATGTGGAGGTATTTTATTTTTTGACATGAAGTCTTCCTGTGGATTCTTTCCTATCAGGTTCATCTTTGCATCTTTTTAAAACAATTTTGTGCATTTATTCCTAAAAACTTCACACATTTTTACATTACTTTCCATGAAACTATTTTTTTTTTTTTTGGCTAATATATCATAAGACACATTTTTATAAGATTACCTGAAGGACTTTTTTTTAAAAAAAAAATGGTGGGTATTGATACTGGGCCTCATCTCCATCAACTATTTTATTATGTCATCTACAAATATTTTATTTAGGGGTCTCTGAGTAAAAAGTAATAACACTATCTGTGATTAAGGACATGTTTTTCTTTCTTCCTCTTGAATTTTATCTCTTTCATTTTTGGACTTATTTTCATACACATGAGCATTGCTCATTTGTATGAACTTTGTACAGTCTATTTATTCTTTTATTTCCTGAGAAGATCCTTTTCCAGTCTTTCTTACAAAGCAGCTTTACTTCTTCTGTGCAGCAAAGGCTGTGGCAGTGACTCAGGTCACTTGGAAGTCAGGTCACTGTTCAGCTTTCCTGCAGCTAAACCTACTTAGACAGCCTTGACTGTCTTCTCTGTGAGCAAGCACAGATTGGAGGCCAGCCCCTGTCTGTATCCTCTCCACTTGCCTGTCTCTACCTTCCTGTGTTTTATTTATTTATTTATTTATTTTTAGTTTTATGGCAGGGAGTTGAAATAGTGAGAGAGCAGCTGCAACCATTAGTCTTAATCAGGAAGCAGGATGGAATGGAAGAAGCCCATGGCTCAGACATCAGTGGCTGGACATGCAAGGAGTTCCCTTCCCATTCCATGCCTTTTCACTGGCCCCTAAAGAGCTATGTGTCCAGCTTTTTCCATGGGCCCACCAATGAATGTTATTTTCTGTTTTAAAAATTAAAGTATAATAACACTTAAATAAAATATGGTACCTGTTTTCTCACAAGCTGAATACACAGCGGAATAAACTTTCTTACAAATCTGTGGGTTCCCTGACCTCTGTAAATTTCTGCTCAAGCAGAGGCCAAACCTGTTTCCAAGTCTTAGAGAGGAGATAGGTGTGCTGTGTTGGTCAGGAAGGTAAGACTCCATACGTAGATCTGACTGGCCCAGCCAAAATTATAAGGGGGCATTTCTTCATAGCACTCTAAGGATGATGGAGGCAGACCTAGGGCTTCCTTTTTAGAAAGGTGATCTGGCAGCTCTGAGTGGGCAAAAGGTATTGCATGGCACAGATACTGCATTTGATCGTCAGGGGCAGCATGTCTTTTGAGAGGTTCTTTCTTGGAATTTGGGTACCCATGTTGTAACAGGAAAACCTGCTCCTGGCCCAGCTCTCCCTTATGAGGGTCAGTGCTAACCCACAATTGGGAATGAACAGCCTGGAGCCTGGATTCCCTACTGCCATCGGCGTTGGAGGATTGAATAAAGCCAAGCTGTTGACAAAACTACATGTCTGCAGGAAGCTTAGAGCATAGTGTTTGTACCCAGCACGGCTGGCTCTGTGTGTTGCACCGTACCAGTGAGGAACTTGGTCTCAAGTGGCCGGTTTGTGCTGCCCTGAGCAGCCTCATAGGAGTCAGCACAGGGCTTTCCAGACATTGGAAAAGGCCAGCTGCTCAAGCCTCCTGGAGGTGTGCTCAACAAGAAATACAATACAGAGAGAAAAAGATCCGCTAACTTAGAGACCTCCATAAACTTTGAAGAAATTGCCATTAATACTCAAGACGGCTGCTGCTGCTGAACTTCTGTAAAACTCCAGGGAAAACATTCTCTCTGGAACTTGCAGTCTGATTTACATGTATACTCTGATTTCAACTGTCAGCATTTTTCAGTTTGTTTGTTTGTTTACATGACATTGAATCCTGAGGGAAAAATCCAAATCATACATATTTCCCCTTTCGTTTTGGTCATTAACCTGTTGCTGCCATGAAGCCGGAGTGTGTTTGGCATGTGAGACCCCAGGGGAGATTCAGATATGAAACCTGTTTCTCTCATTTGCTGTTTTTCACTTTCCTATGCTCTGGTGTCCTCCAGAGCTCCTCACAGTTTCCCCTAAATCATGACTGAGCTCAAACTTGCACCACACTTTAAAGGAATACCACAGCTGACACTTAGCCACTCCCAGCTGCACCCTGCCCTCTGAAGCAGGAGGCTAGGCTCCAAGTCTACAGAGATGAGGCTCCATTTGTCACTTGCCTTCCAGTTTTAGTTCACATCAGATAATCAAGGGACTAAAGAAAATGACATCTCCAGAAAAATGAGTCATACTTTAACATATAAACTTAAATGTTAACTCTAGAGATTAATAAAGAATCTATTGTGCTATACCAAGTTCAGAAGAAATGTTGTATGAACCAGTCTTCTGTCCAAACTCCTGGAGGGCACCTACAGTGGGAAGCCTTCTGTTTGACTCTACTCTATCCTTCTCTCGCTCTCAGGCAAACATTAGACTTCTCTTGGCTAAGCTTGTAGTTTGGACATCTATTTCTGCTATTTCATCTCATTTCCATGTAGACCCCCAAGCTTTCCTGGGAGGAAGACGGATCCCCAAACGTCCATCCTGTAGCTCTAGAGCTTCCTGGCATCCCCTTTGTTAGTATAACAAGGTTCTGCTCAGCCCAAAGTTGGGGGCCAGGTGACTCTGGAGAAATCACTTTGGCTTCTTAAATGGCAGCAGGTTGTGGACTGGGTCTCATGCACACTGACAGGAGTAGCTGGGCCTAGAAGAATATACTGAGAGCTTGGCTTCCAGCCAGACTCTGGGCATGTGGGACCGCAGGGGAGATTGGAATTGAAGAAGAGAGAGGCCTGGCTGTGGATCAGTGGGTAGAACAGAGTCACTGAGCAAGGTAACTCAGACTCAGACAAGACCAGCAGGATCTGAGCAAAGAGCTCTAGAGATGCAGACATACAGGGTTCTCTCCATCGCATGGTAGGATTGAACATGGTAAACGCTGCTCTTAGTCTCCTCCCTCTTTTTTTATATTTCATATAATCATGGTGCCCGCTTTGTAAAATTATTGCAAAAAGCTAAAGGGTCACAGTTGTGCTGATAATTGACCTGTTGGCCTCTGTTGGCTGCAAACTGTTTCTACCTTCTAGTGCATCCCAAATCCTCTGCTAGCTAGAGCTGGGACCTTCTTCCATCTCTCTTTGCCTCTTTTCCCTTGCTCTCTTCCTTTTCTTCTTGCTGGTGTCACCTACGACTGCATCTTCATGGCCTCAGTACTTGGCTTCCAAGAATGCACCCCTCTGCAAGATTTTCTCTTTATTCCAGCCCAAGTGCCCTGTTTCCCTGGCCACATCACTTCCAGGCATTGACCAAACAGTCATACACACAGTCTAGCACTGTAAGCACTTGAGGATAGGATGCAATGTTCCTGGCTTTCTGAAGCTGTGAAGTAAAGAACTACCTCTGAGCAGCACTGGCGCTCACCATGCAGTGAAGGCACAATGTGCAGGAAACAGGGGATGCAAGGATGGAATGAATCCTGAGGCTGCTTCAGAGTCCCTCCCATTGCCTTGTTTATTGAAGGAGCAGGAATGTATCTATCAGAAGGTCTGGCTATGGTTCTGATCTTTGGTCCCCTAGTTGGTTCATAACACAAGCTTACACGATGCTGGACAGACTCAATCACGTGATCCACCCTAGTTATTACCACCATCAGCACATGTGCAAACAGGTCAAGGAGCTGCTTGCTTGAACCTGGAGCTGAAGTTGCCAGGAGCCTTATGTTCCTTCAGCATCCAATTTATATTCTATACTCAGGATTTCTGAGGCAGCTCATCCATGCCAGGCACCAGCCTCCTCCTGTATAAAGCCAGCACCTCAATGCCAAGCACACAGCAGAAGCCAAGTATCCATTGCCACACATTGCAGTATCATAGGAGCTCATAGATTATTTAAGAAATGGCCCCATTATCTTTCACGTTTACCCTCCTTTCTTCATTTGATAAAACTATCTTAAGATCATTGCTAGTGTGATGGAAAAATCAATTCAATGTTATTTTCTCTAGTCACATGTGCTTTGTATGTGTGATGTGTACCAGAGATTTTAGTGTTTTGACTGATGAATGTACAACATATTATGTTATATTCCTTCTTTTTCTTTCCTTCTTTCTTTCTAAAATAATTTATTATTTTACTTATTCATTTACATTTCCAATGTTGTCCCCCTTCCCAGTCTCACCTCCGCAACTCCCCTATTCCACCTCCCCTCCTCCCCTTTGCCTCTAAGGGTGTTCCCCCACCCACTTCTTTCTTAATGACATTTGATTTCTCAGTAACCATAGCCTGGGCAGCTGAGTGTCTGACAGTGGGTGACATGAAGCTTTGGCGCCCTCTGGTGGGTTAAGTGAGAGGTAACAGCCGTGAAGAATCAGATGCCTTTTAGCACTTGACACTTTCTGTATCAGCCCAAGGGACCTCTACAGGTCAGATGACTGACTGGTGCCCAAGATTATACTTCTGTCTTACTGCAGTGTCTTCTGTAATCTTTGGTTCTCTGGTTGGTTCATAACACATTAACACGCATGCTGGACAGCTTCAGTCATGTGCTCAACCCCAGTTATTACCACCATCAGCACATGTGCAGGCAGGTGAGAAGCATTCAGATATATCCCTCTTTCAAAGATAACAGTGATCTTACCAAGTAAAATGGCAAGTATTACTATACATCTTTTTACAAGGGAAAGTAGAAATCAGGAAAATTCTGTGATTTGGCTAACATTACATTTCTACTAAGTTTAAGATGCAAAATTCCAACTACACACTTTAGGTCAGGATCCTGTTTCCTGGAGAATATATTGTTTTCTTGTTACTCTTCTAAGAAGGTCTACAGGAACACGAAGAAGTAAATGCAAAAATATTTTCCCTCAGGCAGAAGCCAGGTATTCAGACAAGAGATACAACTTTGCCACACTGGGTGGGACTAGAGGCCGACATACAACTGACTGTATTGTGATCCTTGGTGTCTTCCTCTGAATCCATTCTTATGCATAGCAGTGTGTCTCATGAATTGTTCCTGTTTATTGACCTTTTCACTAACTTTATCATTGCTATGTATCAATGTGTAGAATTCTGCAACCACAGTTTGCATCTTTTGGGGGAGGGCGTGTTTCTAGCTACCTGCACGCTCATGTTTGTTTGCTGTTGATGTAAAGTGGCCTCTCCTGTAGGACAGAACTTTCAAGCCTCCCAGACGACTGGGAGACTGGGAGTAAGTAGTTGAAAAGTTTCATGGTTTATCAGGTAAACCTGGAGTCTCTCCTCAGTATTCTTATTTATCTCTATTCTGTTCCAGTTGCTTAGTTTCCTCAGGACCATGAATCCAGAGGGTAAACTTCTAAGTCACTGCCTCCTACACACAACTGCAGGTCTATGGAAAGCATGCATCCAACCAGAGAACTAGCAAATTTTTTTTTTTCTGGATGGGCGGTGGCTCTCTTACCCACAACCAAAAAACAGTTCATTGTCTACATATTCACTGGAGCATGTTCAAATTGTTAGTGACCAGTCTCCCAAGGGAAGATGAGACTTTCCCCACTTGTATCCCACAGAAGCCATACTTGGTCAAAGACGGGTAAGGCTAGCTCTCCCAAGTGCCCATGGTCAGCTTTCCCATGGGGCTATGGAGAAGCTGGCCCAGGGACATTAACATGGCTCTAGTTGATAACCCAGATCACAAATCTCTTCATGGCTTTTGGTGGCAACACAGTCCACAGACATCAACATGGCCTCAGGCTGCATCAGGACCACTGATTCATCCATGGCCTTTAATGGCTGCATGGACCACAAGTCTCAATATAGCCTCAGGTTTCTCTACATGCCACTCACATCCAGATGTCCTCTGGAGGCAGCAAAGACAGAGGATACTACCAAGGCATAATCAGAGGCATATACTGCATATGTTCACATGGATCTAAGGCTTCGTCATGGTTTAGGGCAGCAGCATGGACCACAGACACCAACATGGCCTCCCGTGGCATCACAGACCACAGTGGTCCTCCAAGGAGGTCCAATCCATAAAGTGAATCCTTCCCCATCTTAGGCTTCTGTCGTAGTTCAGAGCCAAGGTGATTCCACGGCCAGGCTGGTAGCATGATCAGGGGCTGAGTCTGCATCTGCATATGCTACAGGTTGCACACCAGCCCGTGGACACTATGCTCTGTTTTACTAATTTTACTAATTCTCCTTCACATATGCATTCACTGTAGCCAGGCTACCAGTGCCAGAGAAGGACTATCAATTTTAAAAAAGGAAGAAATTGGTTAAGTCTGAGAATCACACTTGAAGGGAGACAATATCCTGTCAAGGTACTGCACCTACTTCAAAAGTGAAACTTAGTATTCTGTACACCAAATGTCTTGCTATATCCTTGGATAAAATTTCATGTTGTCAAAATATATTGCCTAAAGTTTCTACTGACTTTGTAATTATCATTACCAGTAACTTTCAGAGAAGAATTTAAAAGACTGATCTGAGTGACCACATGGACAGACACATCGTAATTCTTTGCAAATGCCCACAAGAAGAAAATCAGGGTTTCAGGATTCAAATTTGTGGGCTCTCAACACTCCTGCCACTGCAATGGTGTGTCTGAGAACTGGGCCTGAAAATTATAGTGGTGTCCATCCATGGACTCCATGAAATAGGCCAAGTAGATGCTTGGGCACGGCCATGACCCCACACCCAACACAATGGAGGATGCTATGCAGACTTCCTCAGCCCCAGCTACCTACTCCTTTCTGGATCTGTGAGGAAGAGGACATCTTCAGCCTTTGGGGATCAGAGATTCATCCTTTAGGCATACTTAGTGGCTTAAGTATACAACTATGAATGTTATAGAATTTTAACACAAGTCAAATTCAAAGGCAGAGCAGGTAAACACATTTGCATCTGTGGTTGATTCTGACATAAAATTAGAAATGTACTTGTAAAGATTATATAGTAGCACAAAGAATAAAGTGTCTGTGTGATCAGACTATACAAAAAAAAAAAAAGGCAATGTTAAACAAACCTCACTGATAACCAAGGGCAGTGGGATTTTGCCTGTTAATCACAAAAGGGTTTTTATTGTGATTAAGTGAAGACTGATCCTAGGACACATGTATAATTGATACCAGGATTCCTTTTGAGTAGTAACTGAGTAATACTTCAATAACAATAGCTGCCATAAAATAGTTGTTTTGTAAGCGACGACAGACAGGAATTTATCCCAAGCCAATAACAGAAAGATAAGGCAGTTCCTGAAAACAATGAGTATGTCTTATTTATATTGGTGGTCATTACAAAACTGCACTTCCATACCAGAAACTGGCCAAGTAGGTTGACCTTATCTGGTTTGGTTACTATGAGGTAATGGATGATCAGGTTATATAATAGAAGGATTGTAATGGTGAAGTGACTGAAAAATGATACAACAGAAGATAGGCTTCTGGAGACAGATGATTATAACATGGCCACCTGTCCCAAATACACTGGATGTTTCAAATAACAACACAGGTGAGCTTGGGTGAAGACTGGAAACAGCAAGAAAAAATGCCAAGCAGATGGGGCAGTAGGAAGTCAAGGGCACTAGCTATCTTGTGGCAGGGACTCTGGAATAGTGCCACATAACATGGACATATACAGATGAGCTGCCTCCAGTAACTCATTTCTGTTGCTAGAGACATATAAGCAATGTGTTGTGTAGTTTCTTAAAACAGGGGGCCCAAGCCTGCCATAGGAACTGCAGTTGAGTAGATGTCATTGCAATGGGTCAGCTGAAGGCTACAGGAGACACATCCCACAAGCAATATGCAGGAACTTGTGACCCACTTGTGTCCAAGGGGACAAAGCCTATAAGCACAGATTCCCTTCGGTCCTGTGTTCTAGTTGGTATTTATCAACTTGCTACAAGTTACAGTAATTGGGAAGAGGGAACCTTGATTGAGAAAATGCCCCCACCAGAGTGGTCTGTGTGCAAGCCTCTGGGACATTTTCTTGATGATTGATATGGGAGGTCCCAGGCAACTGCAGGCAGTACCACCCCTAGGAAAGTGCTCTTGATTTGTACAAGAAACCAGGCTGAGCAAGGCAGAAGGAGCAAGCCAGTAAGCAGCACTCCTCTGTGGCTTCTACTTCAGTTCCTGACTCCAGGTTCCTGCTTTCCTGACCTGACTTTCTTGGACTGTGTTGTGGAAAGAGTAAGATGAAATAAATCGTTTCCTCTCATGTTGCTTTTGGTTTTAGTGTTTTATCACAAAACAGAAACTCTAACTAAGACACCCTAAACTAAGACTTTCTGCTTATCTAGAGCCCCGTTTACATGGGGTCAACAAAAAATGAATAGATCAACAGCAATTCGACTCAATATAAACAGAGCTGTGCTTCGCTGCAGCTTACAGGAACCTCTGACACACAAGACAGGTGGGTCGCATACTGCAGGTGGACAAGGCATGAGCTCCGGAGCCAGCAGCCATGCTAGACACCAGCTATACAGAGGCCTCTTGGCCTGCAAGAGAGAATGCACCTGTTTGGGCCTCTAATTTGGAGTTCATCTCCTCTACATTTTATATATTTCTATATGAATTCTGTGTAAAAAAAAAAAAAGTGACCTAGAAATTTCAATAGTGATAACGAGTACTTTAGAAGGCAAGACAAATGAAATCATAGGTTGTGAAACTGGAGAAAAAGAAATCTGCAGAGGGGAAGATAACAACAACCTGCTGGACAAGATGTCCCATGAGCTACAGTCCTAGCCCTACATCAATGGAACAGACTCCAGCAAGGCTAGGTGGCAGAGTCATTGCTAACTCAAGGGCCACCAACTCCTTTCACCAGAGCAGCAGCAGCATCCCTTACCTTCAGGTCTAACCCTGGACATGCTTTCTCCTGCTACCGACATGACTCCAGCAGCCTCACTGCTCCTCCTACTAAGCGACACTAGTCCACATCTGCTTCCTGCTTTTGCTGTCCAGTGAGAGACACCTCATCTCTTTACCAGAGCGCACGGCTCCCACGCCCCCATCCATGGCTGCATCAGAAGCAACCCTGAATCTGTAGTTTTAAGACCTGCAAACTACCTCATGCCTCTCCTCCTTTTCCTCTCAGATGACTCAGCGCAGAAAATCCTACATCCTAGGCCCCGCCTTTGTCCTAAACAGCACTGTCATGGGCATCCATGTCACTCAGGAATGCCAGTCTTTCCAGGTTTCAGGGACTTGGGGTCCCTCATGTTGGGAATTGCTGGGTGTGGTTTCTTGCTGACTTGGCTAGGCCCCACCCTACTCAGGGTCTCCCATGGCCTTCTCCTAAGCCTGCAGCTTGTCCCAACCTCATATGGTCCCACCATTCTCTCCCTTATGGAACTGCTTAAAACACGACACACGGCTAAGAGCCTCCTTGCCTTCTCTCCAGAACACTTGGAATGTCCAACCAAGCTTCTGCATACTCAGATTCTAGCCACACTGGATAGAAAATGTTCAAGGGGAAAACTGTATCTATGCTGAACATGAGGCTGTTCTAGAAATTATTTCTGAAAAAGTATGGCAATAACTTGCATAGTGTTTCATTGGATTGTATATTTTAAGTCACCTAAAGATTAAACTTAAATGGGTAATGTGTGTGGGTTCTGTGCAGATGTTATACCAGTTTATGCTAGACGGGGGCACTTAAGGATTTTGGTATCTGAATAGGATCCCAGACTCTATTCCTTGTGCGTACCAAAGGATGACTACATAAACTTAACTATTTAAAACAGCACTGTCTCTAACCACTGGTTCATAATACCCATGCTGACAGTCTCTGGCATTAGCTGTCCATTCCTTCTCTGTCATATGAATGAGTGGATGTAGGGCAGGCACTCCTGACCTCAGCTGACCCCAGTAAACATTCATAAATGACAGGCTGGTTGGCAGAACATCATATCACCCTAAATTCTACTTAGGGCACCCAGAGGCTCCTCTGTGGGAGTCCTTACCAAAGGAAAGCCATCGAGTCTGGCCATCAGAAATGCAACCAGTGTGTGCTAGACTTCAATACCTGTTGAAGAAGGTTGAAGTTTTGTTATGAATCTCAGCAGGCCTATGGACACTTCACATGCACAGGTTGTGTGGGGAAGAGAGATGATGGTCACGGTCCCATGACACTGTATTTCTTATGGTTTGTTAATAACAGACCCATATGTGGCTTTCTTCTTCACAGATCTCCATACTGACTTTTCTCTTTGATGCTTATGGCATTGCATTTCCAGCAGTATGAGGGTTACAGGAAGAAACCAAGAAGCCAGCACTGAGAAATCTTGCTCAATGTTAGATTCCAAACACACACACACACACACACACAAAATGAGAAAGCACATTGTATATTAACAAACATATTTTATTGCATAACAAATATGAAGTTTCATGGGCTGGAATGCATAAAATGGTTATTTTAGGCCTTTCCAGTGTTTTCCACAACTGCTCAGTAAGTGAAAGTTCAGTCTGTCTATCAGCTGCCTGTAAACTTTTCTTTACAGAAGTGTGAACACAGCACAAGGCTAATCTGTAAAATCCTCAGAGCAGCACTGAACCCAATTACTTGTTCACAATTCCAGTTTGCAGGGTTTTCCTTAATATAAGGACAAAATATGAAGAAGTTCCTCCAAGTATAATTTTAGCCACTGAGTGAATTTCAGAAAACACAATACATTTGCACATGTGTATGTGTGTACCAGTGTGCACACGTGTATGTGTGAAAGCCAGAGAACAACTTCAGGTGTTGTTCGTCAGGAATGACTAATACCTCACTTTACTTTGTGTGTCTATGTAGTTAGAGGACAACTTGGAGTGTTGGCTCCTTCCCTCCATCAAGTAGGTTTTCCAGCAACTGGACTTGGCTTGTAATGCTTGGGAACAAATGTTAAGTGAGTCTGGGGATCAAACTCAGGTCTTCATACTTAAATGCAAAGTACCAACTGAGCCATCTCTTTAATCCAAAACTTTCGTAAAACGAAACAAAACAAAACAAAACCATTTCATTATCTCAAAAACTAAGCACAGTGCACCCACAACCATACATGCAGAGACACGGCATGAAGGCCCCAAAGTCAAGGTCATGGTTACATAGTCTGAGGTATTAGTATCAACATATGCAGAACTCAGACATCTCAACCACTCTCTGACCCGTTCTGCACCCCTGGCCTCAGACATAGAGGCCTTAGGGGACAGATCTGCTTGGTGAGCCACAGACCTATCTGACACTCGATTGCTTCAGATTTATCTAACTGACCACTTTGTTCTTATTGTCTATGAAACTAACCAATGCTATAGGGAGCACCTTTGTAACCATAAAGTGATCAAATACCCTGAACCAGAAAATTTCAGAAACATACAGTTAGGTACAGCCTTAGATACAATGTCCATGAGTTAACAGTGTGATTTTTAAATTCAAATTTTGACTTACTACACTATGTTATTTTCTTTGGCACTCTTTTGTTCAATGTAAAGTGGAACAAATCAAGAGACTGTGAACACAGTTCAGGTTGAGTGCTGCAGTAGGAGCCACAGACTCACACCATTGGATTATCAGATTGTTACAAGTCAGTCAACAGGCTTTCTGGTTAATCCTGAAGCTGGAAAAACATTAAAAACTATATTAACTGGGTTTCAGAACATAACCATAGTCCATCAAACTATCTACTTTTAACCTTTTAAATACTTTTAACTAGATTTTATTTTATTTTAGAACTTTGAAGAGTGTTTCACTTAGAAAGGAAAAAAATCCTATTAAATAAAGAAAATAATTCACAAATATTTCTTTAAACTAACGCCAAGAGTATCTAGTATTTCTGGTAATAAATATTGTTTCTGAGTCTGGGTCTCAGTCACTTGTAATCTCTACGGATTTATTGCTCCGGACTCCATAGAAAACCAAGGATGTCTGGCAAAACAGAAGCACAGGTGACAATACGCCCTGCTGTGCTCGCCAGCCCCCAACTGCACAAGATGTGACACATGGAAGAACTGTCTGCACTTGTCATAGTCTGGGTAGAAACAGCTAAGCCATTCACTGAGTATGCAGGTATTTATAATTCTTTATCCAGAAAAAACAAAACCAAACGGTTCATTTGACATACTATTTTCCACAGAACTGGACTTTACAGCCTTCATTCTAGCTTAGTATTTTTAAACAAAACATTTCCAGTGGCATAGTCCCAACTCAACTATTCAGAGGCCTGGCTTCATGGGAACTGAAAGGCACTGCATTCTTCTCCAGACCTGCCCCACCACTCCCTCAGCCTGGGTACTGCTGACATTACATACACAGCTATACTCCATGGTGGGGCTGTCCTGTGCCCTGCAGGATTTCAGCACCCTAGGATCTATCCTACAGACACAAGTACATGTCCACCTGCAGTGACAAGCATCAGCAAAATTACTGGGGAACCAAGCCACCCTTAGCTGATAGCCACCACTACAGGCTAGAAACAGAAGAGGGAGCAGGCAGTGGTCACAGCAAGATAGGGCTGGTTATTCTCAGTTTCCACACTCAAAACTGTGTGAACTCTAGTTCCATACTGAGATCTGCCACAACTTGTGAGAAGCTGTGTATGATGGGTGGCTGAACCAGGAAGCTCCCACCATGTAAAGGAGGGGTCCCTATTCAACATGCTTCCAGGTCACATTGTTAGTTCTAACAAACAGCTTTAGGAGGGCTCCAAACAGAGTAAACTATAAGAACCATTTGTGGTGTGTTAAGATATAAGAACTTTTTTCCAAACCATGAGTCAGCTGACAGAAGCCATCTGGGCCATGTGCAGCTCCCAGCTGGAAACAACTAAGACAGAGGACAAATATGGTGTACAGCGGCAGCTTGGCATTATTCTTCCTTTCTTCTCCTTCTCTTCTCCTTTCTTTTCTCTTGTAAGTTCTTCAGGTCACTCATCACAGTCAAAGTCTTCCGTACCCACATAATCTAAAAATCATTTGGAGTCATGATTACAACTGGAAAGCATCTGGGTGAAGAAAGCCAGGACATAAACGCCTGTGTCATACATACCACAATGACCATGGTGTTGAAGAGCAGCGGCGCTGAGAACACCAGAGAAATGAACATTCCCCGGGAGTCGAAGTACTGATACTTGGCAAACAATCTGTTGTAGGAAAAACAAAACAAAATGGCTGACTTTCAGTCCTGGGTATCGGGAGAACAGTGGTTCCTAGTCGGGGTTCACTGAAGGGTTCTCAAAACAGCCAGACACAGCTTTAATGGTTCTCATAAATCACAGAGTCAAAGATGCATTCTTGCTACAGCTACTGTAGAAAATACTGTTGTCTGGTGCTTCCTGCTCCCATCCGCCTTAGTGAAGTACTGCCATTCTGTGTAGGAGACCTGAAGGCCACATGATCCCAACTCTCCCAAGGATAAAGAGCCAGGCAGTAGAAGGCAGGACTTGTCTAGGGGCAGACATTTCTGTCTTGGTAATGTGGAAATATGGTAGACAGCTATTTTCACTGACTCAGTGATTGGGAATCTGCTACATGAGCTATAGGTTACTGCAGGGAAATGTAGAGAAGGGTTCAGTCCTGAAGGAAGTCTATCTTCTGGAGAGAAGAAAGATCCCAGACAGTCTGACTTATTGAAACAAAGCAGAGAGCATGTGAATGTGTGTGATGAGAGGTCAGGATGAGACTCTGACCAGGAGAAGGGACAACACAAATTTGAGGTGGCAGTGCGCCCGCAGGAGGGTCTACAGCAGAGGCTATGGGCATCAATATGGTTCTGTTAGCCTCTGAGTGACTAAGGACACACTGGAATGTTGGGAGCAATCTGCACTGAGACAGGAGAACCAGTTAAGACAACTTAGGTGGGAGGGTTGGGCTGGAGATGCAGGGAGGGAACTCTGGAGGCGCTGGCACTGCCCAGGCATAGGAAAGGGAGAGGGCAGGAGAAAGGCCCACTTGCTCTCAAGTAATCACACATACTCAACATTACTTTATAATATCCCAGTGTTTCTCATAGATTCTAAGTTATTGGTCAGCACCTTAAGAGCTCATGTGGTATAGTCAACAAGGTTTTGCCATTCTTAAAATACTTCACTGTTCACTGACCAGAAGCAGTTATCCCAAAAGCAGCACTGGGATTTTTGTTTAATAACACATACCATCAATGAGGAGGTTTTAACTATTCTAATAAATACAATTATTAGTCTTTGGTTAACAACAACAAAATATTTAACTATTTGTTTCTTAAGGCCTAAACCCATATATACAGGGTGCTTAATATTTATGTGGCCACGATTCCTGGACTCCTCAATTTCCCTGTGGGTTTCATGTTCTTTAGAAAGTTCCATGTGTTAGTGTCACTGCAGCGGCAAACTAAGACAGAGTTAAAAGCATGAAAAGCTGACTTCACCTCCAGTTCACTGCAGCCACTTCATTGATATACTCGGCACAGTAGACTAACACTACTAAGAGAACATAGAAAACGTACGTTAGAATTTCATGACCAATGCCAGTCACTACAGAACACAATAATACATCTCTACATAGAGTAATTCAACAGAATACCAAAAAAATGCAATTTCTATTTTATTTTATGTGGTAAGGACTCTAAGACTGTGAAGTTAGAAAATATGCCCATTAAATGGGCATCAAAAAAGGATCAACACATATGTAACGTGCCAAGAGTCTTAATCTCAGCATTTGTGAAGACAAGGACGTAACTGCAGTGTTTTTATATTCTTTCAGATTTTAATGAGCCGTAAAGCAGCAAAGCACACAGCAGTGTCTGTAGTTTCCCAAGAATGTCTGTGGTTATCCCTGCACTGTTCTTAAACTTAGGAAGCTGATCCATCTTTCAAGGCACTTCCCTGGAGACTTCTGCACATATTAACTCTGGACAAAGTTCTCGGCCCAGCCCTCTGGCCTGCTCAGGCCTGTGTGCCTCCACTCTGCCTGCAGAACTCAGGCCCCTCCATATACTCCAGTGTATAGACCTCAGTTCTTATCAAAATAATCACTACAGCTGCTAACAGTACAATTATAAAGCTTCTATGTTAACTACTGAATCTGAGTGTCCCCAAGGAAGCTATATAAAGTTTAGGAGTCTATTTTGCTTACCAGCGTAACCCCAAAATTTCTCAGGTAAAAAATTTCAAAGGAAGAATGGACACCATTCTGTTACGTGCTCACATTGCCTGCCTCTCAGTCAACTGATGAAATTTGTCTAAAGTCAGCTTTTCTACTGATCAAGTAAACTCTTCTCATCCTTCCAGTGTCCACAAAAATCAAGTATTTACATCGTAATCACTCAGTTTGGGACACTCAGCTCCTGTAGATTGTGGTATCTGACCTGTGACCCAGCTCTCCCAGCCCCTCATGTCCCACCCTACATTTTAGGGGCTTTGACCACTTGTCTTCACTTGGGCTAGACCTCATGCCCAGGCCAGCCAGCTGTTACTGATCTCTTCTTCCTGACATTTTGATCCTTTTGACCCAACTGAGGGGCCCAAAATAGTGAATGTCCCTATTTGGCCAAGTATCACGACTTCTATTGTGTGTCTGTTTCTGTGTAATAAAGACTCTATCTTTCTCCATTCCATATACCTAATCCCTTCCCAGAATTCCTAAAGTCATTATCTTTAAAACTAACTGAAACTAATATTTTATACATAGAATGTCTCTTAATACACAGTCTGTTTTCCAGAGCAGGCAGTATGGGACTAATCCTAGCAAGACAACATCTGCATGAGAGACAAGCCGCACTGAACTCAAGCAGGAATTATCTGTGTAAGTCAGCATAAGAGAAACTGACATTTGGCATCCTCCCTGGCCAACCTGGAACAAGTTCCAGGTCCAAAGATTCCTTCATGATTTCCATATAGAATGGGAGGCTTGGGAAACCCCGTGAAAACACAATGGGGAAAAAACCCAGGGCAGTATCGCAGCAAAGAGAGTAAGCACAGGAATTCACTTTTCTCCTACTTACCCAGACACAGGAAATGCCCGATCTGTAGTTTATACCTCTGTGATGAGAAGCAGGTGAGAAGTAGGCACAGCAGGTGGAAGGCTAGCAGCCCTAGGAGCCAGGGCTCTGTCCAGTCTGTCTCCTGTGAGGATACACTGTTAGAAACCTGGAGCATGGTAGGGAGAGCTACTGGTCCCTTCCGTTGAGTTTGGGGATTATACTAGAACTCTCAGACAGGCTGGAGCAAGAGAGAGGAAACAGCGACGCTTCAATTGCAAACACATTCACAGATCTTTAGATAAAGGTTTTTAAGTCTGAGCACACAGAATGGAAACTATTGCCCACTGGCCTCTTTTGATTCAGTGAAGGGTTATTATCAACTAAACTAACAAGCTAAGGAAAATCATGTGGACCTGGAATGTGTGAAGCTGCTTACACCAAGCTCCGTGCAGAAGGCCAGGAAAGGAGAGCCATCCTAATGACACCCACAGGACTGTCCCAGACATTTCTGAAGCACCCAGCTGACTAGCCACTGTGCCTCGTCAGTTCTTTGGGGTCTTAAGTCGTTACCTCAAGGCTCACATCTTTCTGATTCGGTCTCCAACTAATACTAAGTTCCTAGTCCCCACTTCCTAGCACTCCTCATCCCCTTTCCCAAGGGCACTGCTCCACAGGGCAAGACCAGCCCCGGGATCTGGAGCCCTAAGGCTCATGGGGACTGCTTGGAGTCCAGTGTCCTTAACTAGGTCCCGCTGACATCTTCTGTGCCACATCGGAAAGACAGCACACTTGAGAGGCTGTCCAGAGATTGGTAGGAAAATCAGTAGATGCTGGTAAGAGCCCTTTGGGGGACCCAGAGGACTGGCTGTGCGCACCCGGGATCTGCCCCATCCATCCGCGCAGAGCGCGGCTTCAGGAGGCAGCCTGCCGGCGCCTGCGCAGTTCACGCAAGAACTAGCCCATCCCCACCAACGCCGGCGCCGCACAGTCCTCAGAGCCTGTGAGTTACCATGATCACCGCAGGGATGCTGACTGGGAAGGTTCTGACTGAATACGGGGACGCCATCGCGCCGCCGGGATCCCAACAGCCCCGACGAGTCCGCGGCTTCCGACAGCCAGGGAAGTCGCTTGGTCTTCTCGCGAGATCTACAGGCACGAACCTGGCGCTTAGCTCTTCTCGCGAGAATTCTGTGACTTTTTTTTTTTTTTTTTTTTTTTTTTTGCAACTTTTTTTGTTACGTTAACGTCTTTCTATAAGAAGTGTCAAAGTGCTTCCCTAGTTGTATTTCTCCCAAACTCCTCCAAAGCTGAGGGGTTCCACAGATGCAGCCGGCGGCTGGGGACAGTTTGCCAGGTTCCGACGGCACCCTTGTCCCACTGCCCGGACTTGGTCAGCTCTTTACAGACCTGGGATGAACGCAGCGTCCTCCCCACAGACCTGAGGTGATCCCAGCGTTGGTGTCACAGAAGCCGACTACACACACACACACACACACACACACCCTAGACAAATACGCCTCCTCCTCCTCATAGACCTAGGGTGGACCTGTTGTTAGCCCCACAGAACCGGGGTGAGCTCAGCATCCTCATCACAGACCAGGTGCCTAATGGTGGGGACATGGGACCTGAAGAGGCCACCTCCGGTAGCCCACCAGCCAGCCGGTGAACCCCCACCTCAGTGGAGGGATAAGAACATCAACTCACCCACAAAACTTTAGACCCAAAATTTGTCCTTTCTAAAAGAAACGCAGGGACAGTGATGGAGCAGAGACTGAAGGAGTGCCCGATCAATAATCAGCCCAACTTGAAACCCATTCCATAGACAAGCACTGATCCCTGACATTAATAATGATACTCTGTTATGCTTGCAGACAGGACCCTAGCATAACTGCCCTCTGAGAGGCTCCAGCCAGCAACTGACTGAGACAGATGCAGATACCCACAGCCAAACATTGGACAGAGGGCAGGGATTTTTATGGAAGAGTTGAAGGCTCCTAAGGGGATAGGAACCCCACATGAGGGTCAATAGAATCAACCAACCTTGTCCTCTGGGAACTCTCAGAAACTGAGCTGCCAGCCAAAGAACACGTGAATGGACCAAGGCTCCTGGCACATTTATAGCAAACGTGCAGCTCAGTCTTCATGTGCACCCCCCCCCAAACACACACACACACACACACACACACACACACACACACACACACACACACAACTGGAGCATAGGCTCTCCCTAAAGCTGTAGCCTGATTCTGACTGTAGTATCTGTTCTCCAACAGGCCTCAATGGAAGAGGATGCGACTACTCTGGCACCAGGGTTGGGGTGGATACCCAGAGGGGGCCCACCGTCTCAGAGGAGACAGGGAAGGTGGGGATGGGGGAGAGTCTCTGTGAGAAGGGACCTGGAGAGGGCAGCATTTGGGATGTAAGTAAAATAAAATAAAAAAGACCCAGGATGAATAGAGTGTCAGGTCTCACAATCCTGGATAGATGGCATCTGAGTCCTACAATCCACATAGCCCTTACTCAGAGAAATGGGATGCCAATGGTGTCTGTGCCGCAGACCTGGGATAGACGGGTCTTCTGCCCTAAGGCCAGGAATGGATGTGGTGTCCAGTCCTCACAGACCTATGGTGAATATGGCACCTTCTACAGAGACCCAGGATGTACTGGCATTTGGACCCTACAATCGTGGGGTGAAGAGGTTATTTTTTGTGTCCCACAAATTTAGGATATTTCTAGCTCTACAGAACTGAATGGACACAACATCCTTGTCATATATATCTAGCATGGACACTGTCCTCCCTGAACACCTAGATGACCCATCTGACAGATCCTGGATGAACACAGAAACCTGGTCCCACATACCCAGGCTGAAAGCAGGATCTGACCCACAGAGCTAACATGGACTCAGACTCCATCCATCATGCTGGCTAAAGAAGGATATAGCATCTCTACACACAGGACCCCTATCACACAAAACAGAGGTAGACATTCAATCCATGTGACATGTGACAAAGTCTATGCAGTAGACTTTGGTGCATATGGCATCTGCCCCAAGACCAACAATGAATATACAGTCAGGACTTACAGATGTAGGATGGACATGGTATTCTTTCCATTGACCATTCACATCCTAACTCATTGATCTAGAATAGACAAAGGTATTGGTGTTTCTATGGATCTATGGAATAAACATGACCCTAGTAAACCTTGTGTGGCTGGGGATGCTGTCCCAATTCTGGGGTGGTAGACTACTCAAGGGTGACACACCATTGGCCAGTTTGGAGTGTCCATGGTCATGCAGACTGAGCTATTTTACTCTTACACATTTTATTGGAGAAGGGGCAGACCATGGAATATGGACGGGCAATGCACTGTTTAATGGTTTTAAGACAATCCACACAGTAGGTTGTTTAGCACATTTAGTTCATGTGTGAAATCCTCTTAACTGTTTGTGTAAACAATGAGGACCCAGGGTGCTAAGTCCTTATGTCAGCACACATGCACATGCACACATGCATGCCCTCTGTTATACAATCTGTGCCTGCTCTTTCACTTAATGATGTGAACACCAATGCCACAGCCACCTCCTCCACTAGTCTGAACACTGTGACAGTCATAGTCTGACTCCTTCACGTGCCTGTAGAATGGGCTCTGATGTAGTGGTCCAATATCCTTCACCCATGCAGCATTACCCATCCTAAGTCTTCCTCCTCTCTCCCAGAGGCATGCCCAAGCTGTCACTGTTGCCTCACCTGTACTTTTCAGATTTGGGCTACTCTGCTTCTTGGGTATGTGCCCCCTACCCTCTTCACCAAAGGTATGGAAAGGAGGAGGAGGAGGAGGAGGAGGAGGAGGAGGAGGAGGAGGAGGAGGAGGAGGAGGAAGAGGAGGAGGAGGAGGAAGAGGAGGAAGAGGAGGAAGGAGGAGAAGGAGGAAGAGGAGTGAGAGGTGGTGGTGGTGTCAAGGTCATTTGGTTGAGGTCTAAAGTTGTGCTTTAAGGAGCACAGGGTGTTTCCACCCTATCAGGCTCAGGACCCTCCCAATTTGGTTTTAGTGTCATTTGCTTAGAGTAGATGTGTGGACTAGAGTTTTCTTGTGGGCCTGAGGGATACCTGTTCCTGATGTCTTTTTTGGACCGACATCAGTGAGGATATGAAATGAAGAGTAACTGTAGTTGCTCTGTCGTCATGATGGGGTCCAGCCTTCAGATTAATTTGCGACCCAGAAAATAAAAGTATCTGTGATGATAACATGGGGCTGAATTCCTAGGCTGTGGGATTCAGCCATGGGTACCTATTGTTTAGCAGTCTGCATTGCTTTCCCTGTCTTGCCTTCTAGAGGACCCAGCCCAAACTCCTCCATAGGCAGCACATGGGGACTCTTTCCTTCATTTCGAGGTACCTGAAGTCTACAGATTTTCTTGCTGATATACATCTCTTTTCTACCCCTGTACCGTGTTCCTGCCACAGGCTTCTGCCCTGCAGACAGTTTTGTATGCCACAGCTAGAGGGCTTTTAACAGAGACAAGATTTTTTTAAGTGCTTTGTGTGAACACTTCACAGTGTTCTTTGCCCTTGAGGCCTCTTAGCCCTTCTGTAGTCAGGCTCTACAGAACCTCCAGCCATGGGAAGTCCTCCTCTTCTGCCCATAACCTTTCTTCTTTCCTTGGCACTCCACTTTGTTCCCTAGCCCTTGTCTCTGATGTCATGGTGTCCTTGCAGTCACTCAGACATTTGCTGACTCTCCTGACTGCTCACTCTTACCTTTTCAGCCTTGTCTGTCCATTTCTTACTTCTCTGGGCTGTTCTAGCAAGGTACTGGCGACTCTGGTGGAAGATTAGAGGGAAAGAAGGCTCTCTTATTCCTGGAGATGAGTATTCTGGGCTGATGAGTGAGTCCAGCTCCTGAAGGCCCTGGTACATGCTACTGACAACTCAATTCTGGTGCTGCAGAGCCCCAAACATGTTTGACCTTCTTCCCTCTGAGTTTCCTCTTTGGGGTTGAGCCTGACCTCCCATGATCTTACCTAAACATGATCCCATCTGCAAGAACTTCAGTATGACTACATTTGTCCCTATAGGTTCTGGCCACCACTTTGTCATATCTTCCTGGTGATACCATTCAACCCACGATATGGCTTAATGTTGCTAGTATTTTTTTACCCATATTATTTATTTCTTTCCTGTTTGATATATGTTTATCTTACTGTTTATTAAATGATACACTTCTTTGCTATGCAAGCCCATGAGCAAAACCTACCCCCATCTCCAGTGCACCTTTGGTTTGCAACACACAGTAAACCTGTATGCATTTTCCAAATAATCAAATGGAATGAATGAATTTTATATGGATTAACATGATTTCAAAGCTTTACTCCTCTGTTCTTTACATTTTACATAAGAACTATTGAGTACTTTAAAGATTTTTCCCCATTTAATTAATATATTCAAGCTCTTTCTTCTTTACTAACTTTGGTAACCAATATATCCCCGGAAAATGTGTATTTGTCTCACAGTTTCAATTTTTTTCCATTGTCTTCTATTTAAATTACTGGAGGAGTTTTAGGGCAAACCTAGCTTATCTGGGAGTACTGATAGGCCACTGTCTCAGCCACTGTCTTGATGTGCCAAGAAAAGTGATAAGTAATGATGCAAGCTAGAGATAAAGGTTTAATCATTTTAGCCATATAGGGAATAGAAACAAGATGCAGGAGTTCAGTTGCCCTAAGTCTGTCTTCAGGAAAATGACATGAGGTTTAAATAAAGGGATAATTAGGGTAGAATGGCAAGAGCTATTCATAAGTAAGCAGCTTTGTCAAGAACTGGCAGGGTTGATAATTATCTCAGTTTCACCAGGTAGTTAGAAATGTTAATGAAGCAGGATAGAAAGAAAAAATTAAGGAGACACTGGAAGGGAAAGGAGTCCTCTCACCCCTTACCTGAAATCTCTCATCCATTGAGATCATGAAAGATAGCTGTCTCCAGGCTTGTATCTGCACTGGCCAGGAGACATGCAGGTCATCATGGTCTTGTTATAGCTACCCATGGCATTATCAGAACCTGCTTGTCACAGGAGAGCTATCCCTACACTCCTACTCAGAGACACACTCTGAGCCTACATAAAAGTCCCCCAAGCCCTGATTGCTACAGTACTCACTACTTGAGTCATGGACCAGCCTTGCTTCAGCAACTAGAAGCTACTACAGCTTGCTCCTTGCCTGTGCCACACTGGCTAAATCTGCCCCGGTCTATACAGATCCCATGTCAATTCCATGTTATAGCTCTGTTACCATTTGCTCATTGACAACAACGGTGCTCTTGAGAATCCTCCTCCAGCACTAGAGTTATACTGAGGTGATTTCAGGTCGATACTATTGATGGCCTTACCCTACAAGCTCCTTCCTACCTCTGAGCCTTAAAAACTTGTGTGCCAAGTGATTTCTCCAATACTTGTGAAAAGTCAGATGAACTTCCTGGAAGGTAGCTGAGAGCATCTTAGGAAAGGTTCATAAGACTAAGAACATGTCTGCGTCTCTTCTAATGATCTGCTACCCCATGTGCATGGTTCTGAGGATCAAGGAAGATACCACAAGTCACTACTACAACCTCTAGAGATTGTCTTCTGCACACTGGTTTAGAACTCTAGTCTTGTCATTCATTTGAGGTCTTAGGATTCTGGGCTGTGGCTTCATCTCAAAGGTGTCTTAGGAAGTTGTGCTCAGCACATCCCTCAAGGCCAGGCACCCATTGCCTCTCTGTGGCTCACTTGGATGATAATAAGACCAGTAGAAGTGCCTCTGACCTATGCTAAAGTATGATACCTCATCACCAAACAAGGCCCAGTGACAGGCAGACACCAGTCATCTGCTGGAAATCTGATTTGGGCAGATTCTATGTGGATACCTAGTTCACTTTGACCTGACCTACAATTCAATTTTTCCTTTAGTATCAGCTACAAAATTTTAACAATGAATTCTTTGATAGCATTTTTCTTTTTATTAAACTTTTCAAAGGGGAAATAAAAGCATTGTTTGACTGTTCAGTCAGAAACTCCTGCAAAGACCAGAACCATATATCTAACCATGGTGTTCTTAGGAAGCCTGACTTTGTTGGTCTGCTAATTGTCTATGTTGCCAGCAAGTCTGACTTCTTTGGTCATTTGATCACCAACTCCGCATGAGCTTGGCATCTACCCTGGTTTTAGGCCTCATTTTTTGCTGCCTCCTAGCCTTTTTTAGTTGAAAAATCCAAAACAACATTTTCCTTCTGTCTGAAGGTCAGTTTTGCACATTGCTACCACATAATGGAAGGGAGACTGGCCTACATCTCAGTATCAGTATACAAGAGAAATGAATACAAGGAATGAAACATCTTTTTTCTTAGAAGATACCATGAGCCCTGAGTGAGAAGCACAGACCACTCAGCCTTCACTTGTGCTCCTCCTGTCTCATTTCCTGAGATTGTTCAATGCTCATCTTAGTGATAATGACTTCACTGTTCACCTTAGTGGTGATGACCCAGTGTTCATCTTATTGGTCATGACCCAGTGTTCATCTTATTGGTCATGACCCAGTGTTCATCTTAATGGTCACATCCCAGTGTCCATCTTAGTGGTGATGACCTAGTGTTCATCTTAGTGGTCATGACCCAGTGTTCATCTTATTGGTCATGACCCAGTGTTCATCTTAATGGTCACATCCCAGTGTCCATCTTAGTGGTGATGACCTAGTGTTCATCTTAGTGGTCATGACCCAGTGTTCATCTTATTGACCATGACCCAGAGCTCATCTTAGTGGTGATGACCTCAGTGTTTATCTTAATGATGATAACCCAGTGCTAATCTTAGTGCTGATAAACTGGTGCTCATGTTAGTGGTCAGTACCCAGTGCTCATTTGAGTGATGATGACCTACTGTTCGTCTTAGTGTTCATGATCCAGTATTTATCTTAGTGGTCATGTCCCAGTGTTCATCTTAGTTGTCATATCCCAGTAGCAGCATTGCTCCTCCTATGCTCCCAAGATCTTTATTCTTTTGTTCTACTCCTAATCCACTCTTATTTGTAGCTTTTAAATTTTGCTTAGATTCAAACACACACACACACACACACACACACACACACACACACACACACACACATCATGGTCAAAACATCCAGAAGTTCAAACCATGGTTCTCTCTTTGTATTTACAACAACATGCTTATGATAACGATTGATGTCATTCCTGCAAGGGGAGGAGACTATTTAGTTGCCATTTCTCCAGTAGTTAGAGGCTTGAGAAGACAATCTTCTGGCCTTGCAGGCAGGGCTGCCACATACTTTACATGGGCACTAGGTGGCAGTACCTGCCTTCCAACTGGCCAACACACAGCACATTTCCAAGTTTAAGAAAAGTAAACTTTAATATGTTCAGTTTGTGAAGTGAGAGTTTTTAATTTGCACCCTAAATATGGTTATTGAGAATGAAGGAATAGATAAACACAGCATTATTTTAGACCTCTGTCATAGATTGATTTTTTAGGAAACTAGTCATTTAAAAAATTCCTGTGAGAAAAACTGGTAATCACAGATACAAAGTTTTAGAGAAAAAAAAAAAAATCTTTCAAATCTGATAGCACGCTGTCATTTATACTTATGATATTTTATTATGCTCCTAATTTAATGTTCATGGAGACATTCACAGAAACACTAAGCAGGACACATCCCACTGTCTTAGTTTAATTTATTTATCCCTGTCTCATTAACTATGAACCTTTCATGTGGGCTCACCAATCTGTATCATTTATTTTCACACCCTCAACATCTCTGGCAGTGCAGGCATGACTGAAAAAACAAACCACACATCATAGTTCATTTAGTAACTACCCTAAGGAGAGGCTTTGACTTCCATTTCTAATGAGGCACACCTCTGCAAAACTGCCTTATAGTAACAGACAGGCTCTTCTTTAAGAGGAAGGAAGGGGTTATAGCAGGAAACTCACGGTCACTGCATTTTCTTGGGAAAATGTAGTCAATGCCAACACAAGGAGTTCCTATTTCTGCCTCATTTTTTTTTTTTAACCACCAAACAGTATGCCAGAAAAATATGCAGAATCTAATATTTGCAGAGCCAATACCAGAAGTTACATCAGGTGCATTGATCATAACCATTAGCATCTGGATATTTTCTTTCTCTCTCTCTTTCTTTCTCTCTTTCTCTCTTTCTTTCTCTCTCTCTTTCTTTCTTTCTTTCTTTCTTTCTTTTCTTTCTTTCTTTCTTTCTTTCTTTCTTTTGTTCTTTCTTTTATTTTCTTTCTGCTTTGATCCAAAATAGAAAAGAAAGAAAGAAAGAAAGAAAAAAGAATCTATGGCTGGAGGTTCACACACGAACACTATATTGGGTATTTAGTATATTTCAAGTCAGCAAAATGAGAGGAAAGCCAGCACATGGTAAGCAGCTCTGTCAATGTTTGTATCTAAACCCCAAGCCTCTGGTGGCCTCAAGTATTACTGCTGACTTCCCCAGCCTCCTGCTTGGAATTGGTGAGTGCCTTGCTCTTCTCTGTGGGCAATGAGGTGTAGGCAAGGGTATAGTAGAAGGAATTATTTAAACCCCAAATTTGTCGCTGTAAGATCTCCTACCCGAAGGAGACCAGTCAAAGGAAAACACAACTCAATAATTATGGTATAAATAGCACTCCTAGATTGGGCAGATTTACCACTACACTACTTTAATCCCCATCTATGAGATCCCTTATAACTTGCGGTTTATCCAGGCCACGTTGTCCTTTCACTCCAGTTCCTCCGTAGTCAGTCGTTGGCTTCCTTCTACCGCTGGCTTCCTTCTACCTTCGACTTTTTCTGCTCTGCTTCCTCCTACTCCTACTCTGCTTCTCCTTCTTCTGCTTCTGCCTCCTTTTATATCGAATTCCTCTCACTCTCTCCTCTCTTAAGCCTTTTTCTCTGCCTCCCCTTCTACTGCCCAATCTCTGACTCTAGCCTTTATTTTACAGGTTTTAATTGGACAGAAGGTTTACAAGACGTCACCTGTGTACAGATTCAATCATCCTCTGCAGCCCCTCCCAGAAGGTTGGAACTAGGATCAAAATACAAGCCTGGGGCTATCCACAACATTGATTCAATCCTCCTCTGCAGCCCCTCCTAGGAGGGTGGAACGAGATCAAAATACAAGGCTGAGGCTATCCACTGGGAACTAGGATCAAAATACAAGGCTGATTCTATCCACAACATTGATTCAATCATCCTCTGCAGCCCTCTTTGGGAGCAAAGGGAATGATGCGTACGTACAGGTAAACCATGGTAGTTTTCCTTAGATTATTTTCTGTGTGTATAGTTTTTAGTTACTAAACTATCTACTGCTTGAACCAAAACAGTATTTCTTGAGTTGATGCCTCTATCTATCCCCATAAAACTGAAAGTCAAGGTCATTTAAGTACCCACTGAAGTCATAAAGAAGCCAGGGTGGATTGGATGCAGAAGTAGAGTCCCTGGCATGGAGGCCAATTAGAGCAAGACTTTGGGCTAGATTTTGCCAAATTCAGACTTTACTGAGGGACAAGGATATTTTCAGATCAGAGCAGGTCGGGTTCAGCACAGCATGTGGTTGCCTGGTTCCACATGTAGAACATGTAGATTGTGTAGAAGAGAAAGTGGAAGACGGTACTGTAATCAAAACAAATCTTGAATCATCCTTGACCTTTGGAACAGAACTTGATAGAACCAGCCCCGTCCTTAGGAACAGAAAGTCCACACCATCAGCCTTGTCCTTTGGAACTCAACATGAGTGCCCAGGTAGGCTAGCAGTTGTTTGTCAATCTATCTCACAGAAAGAGGTCATCCAAGCCTCCTGGTGGCTAAAGTTTTCAAGAGGATCCTCCAGTGGGAGGTTGAGGTCATTGCTGGGAAGAGAAATGAGAAGTCCTGTCTTTATTGCCAGTTTTAGGGGCTGCAGGGGCCACAGCTAACTGTGTGGAGCTTTGGCAGCTGCAGAGGAAGAAATTCTCCTACTTGCCTTCAGGAGCCAGAGTTACCTGCTTAGGTTTCAGGAGCCATGAGGCCTACAGGCTTTATTTTGTCAGAAACAGGAAATTGCCCGAGATAGGAGCTCTTTGGTCACCTGGGTTGTGTGTTTGCTCTCGCTGACAGAAATAACTAGAAAATCAACTTATTAGGAAGGAAGTTTAATAATGTCTCACATTTGCAAAGATTTTAAATGATTGGCTAGCTCGGACGCCTTAGGTCTTTGTTGAGGCAGGATGTTCTGTGGGAACACATGGTAGAACGATGCTGCTCACATTATGGTCACAGAAAACAAAGAGATAACAAGAAAGCTGAGTCAGCACTATTTCCTTCAACAGCATGCTTCCAATAAGATAACTTCCTTCTACCAGACCCTACTCCTAAAAGTCACACCAGAGGCTGAATATCAAACCTTCAGTATGTACTTCAGCGGTCATTTCAGATCCCAAACATCACAGAAAAAACCAGCCTGTATACATGTATGGTTGCCTCTTCCTAGTCATGTTGATATAGGTCTCCATCTATCTGTGTAGTGTTTGCTTTTGATACTTCCAACTCACCCAAAATTTTTACTACAAATGACACAGTCACTCTAGTGGCTCCTCTCTTTTAAAAAAGTAAAAGAGGGAACTGTAGGACCATGAAAGGCAGCCTGATTTATGGTTGAGTTAGGTTTGAAACCACAGTGACCCAGCAGGTGACCCAGCAGGGTCCCCTGAAAGGGATGGTAGGCGTTTGCCACACTCCCAGACTCCAGGCTCCTGACAGGAGGCCATAGCCCTCCATAGATTTCTGCCTTTAGTCATGTAGGATAAATGTCCCTTATCCCCTCCACAGGTAAAAAGCATGACCACAGGTCACATAGCCTCAAGACCACACAGACCTCCATATTAATAAGGTACCTAAAGGTCAGAGTGGCATAGCCTATTAAGCATTCTTTTCCAGACCCTCCTCCCTGCAAAAGGTATTTAACCTCAGGCCCACCCTGAAAAAACTGGGGTACAGTTTCTCATCCACTTTCCACCATGACAATAAGTATCTTAAGACCATTGACTGTTTTTCTTTCATTGGAATTCACCATGGATAACAATGAAGAAGGTTTTCACCTATAGAGCTGCTGTCTAAACTCCCACAGAAGACCTCTCTGCGTTCCAGTCACAGAGACCACCAACCCAAGCAAGTCAAGCAAGCAGCTGTGACCAAGCCAAGAACTCTCAGCCCCATGGGACATAACCAGAGCTTTTCTCCCTTTCTCCCCCTTTGGCCAAGGGCCAATCCAGCCCCTATGCCCCCACTTCATTCTCGGCTCCCCACGAGTGGCGCCTGGGGGCCCAAAGGCCTGAGAACCAGACTAGCTAGCTCTGGCTCCCCACAGGACCTCAGACTGTGCTCCCACACCCTGGGGTCCCACAACTTCACATAGCTCAATGCCCACCTGGCATGGGGAGAGCACAATCAAACTTTCTGAGTGTCTTCCCCGAGTGGCACTAGCCCTATGTCAGGACAGACACATCAACCCAACAGTATAGTTCTAATGGCCAGGGTGCTTGGCTTTTCCTTAGTTAAACATAGCTCTCCCACTGGCTACAAATCACTAATAGAGGGATCTTAAGCATATTTGCAGATACTACCACAGCAGCCTGCAGTATATCCCTTCAAGAAGGTATGTAGGGAGAGTACATTAAACCCAGTGTAGGGTGGAGTCTTTCTCTCCTGACCATTTGTTCCTCTGTTACTGCAAAGCCCCCTGTTCCCTCTGACCTTCAGGGCTTTCAATGCCTTATCCCAAGTGCTTGCTGTTTTCTCCAGTAGTTAAGGGATAGATGACGATGACTTGACAGTTTCTCGGACTTTGTTAGTGATCAGTTTGTCATCTCACTGATTTTTAAGAAATGCTATATAACTGAAATACAATTTTAGAGATGTTTGTTAAGTTGCACCAAATTTCCTCCTCACTTCAAGCAATCAGGACTCATTCTTACTAGATTAATGGTCCTAGAATGTCTTTTCTGCATCGTATTCCCTAGGATGTAACTGCAATTTTCATGGGGTGACAAAAAGAGACAGAGCCCAAGAATGGATGATGCAGGTATCTAAGCTACTAAATTGTGAATAAAATCAGCAATGATTGTCCTTGAGTTTTTAACATGCAGATTCGTGTTTGTAATTCACTGAATGATGGGGCAGTTTTTTTGACCAAAAAAAAAAAAAAAGTGGTATTCAGAAATCTGTGTGCCTATAGAAACCTAATTGGCAGAACTGAGCCTATGGTAGTACATTTTTCATTGCTGCACATATCAGCTTTTGATGTCATTAGGCTTATATACATGGAAAAGTTACAGTCAGTCTTTGGCATGCCTGAGAGTTGTCTCTGACATTTTGGGTATCTTTATGCATGCACTACAGTGGCTGCTTTCAGGACAAGGTGGAAAAACAGCAAAAATGTACTTTCTCACAATTCTTGAAAATCCTCAGCTACTATATTGCAGGGCTGGTTTCCTGTGAGATTTTCCTCCTTCATTTGCGGATGCTGGACAAGTCCTTAAAGAAAATGCCAGTAGTATGGTTTAGGTTTATGTATAAAAGAGGAGGGCTGATGGGTAATTCTGAAGGCAAAGCTTACCAAGCAAGCATGGTTCCTTTGTTGGTTTTAGCATCCTTGTTTGAGGTGTCTTTAGGAAAACACACATCTTTGATGGCAATTTTGTCGTTGTTTGTTATGAAGTATTTTTGACTTCAGTCAGTGGGAGAGTCAGGGATGTCCTTTCTTTTTCTTTCCTTTCATTTTCTCCACCTTTCTGTTTTTCTTCATGATGATATGTTGGTAGGCCATAACCATCACCATGCTATATTCCTTGTTCAGGAATGTAGTCTAATGTGTTCAGTAAGATTTCACACACACCCATCTGATATGGTTTTAATATACCCATGTGATCATGTCTTTCCAATGGAATTTGATACATTCATTAGACTATATATTTGAAAGGATAAGTTATCAGTATGTGCCTCATGACTGGTGCTGGACAAGTGGTAGCATCCATGTGCACAACAAGATGCATCATCCTGCTTCTGAATTTGCACTCAATATGAAGCCACGTGCTGCTTGTAGACTAAAGTTTTCAGGCAAGACACAGGCTGAAAGCCACTGCTTCACATAGTTCGTAGTCGCTTAGAACAAGGAATAGCCTGATCACCCTACAGTTCCTTGCTCTAATTATGTATAAGCTATATTGATAGGCTTTCTGGGAGAGTGCTTGGAAGATTTGACAAAAAGGCCTTTAATGTCTTGCATTACTCTACAGATTCATGATCTTTGCTTAATAGCAGCAACTATTTCTATATTTGTCAACAATAAGGTATTTATCCTAACTATCCCAGGATATCCTATTTATCTCTTTTCAATGTGTAAGACCTGCACTTCATACTCTAGCTCTTTATTTCATTAATTTATTTATTTTGGCATAAGACAGATGCTATGAAGACAAAATAGCAAAACGTTTCTTTTGCTTGATGAGTAGTGTTATTGTATGAACTACATAAGTGGTTCATCTGCTTTTCTGGTTATCATAAAATATTTCATCTTTCACTTGGAAGAGAGTTAAAGGACTAGAGCACTATTTTAGAAGCTTCAGTCAATTCCCACTTGACCCACATGATTGTGTGGTTCACACTGTGCTTTGTAATCTTCATATCCTATGTCGATTAATCAACCAGTTATTTAGAGAAATCTTCTATCCTGGGCTGGATCCATGCAGTATCCTTTTACTGAAGATATGACTGTGTTTACTTTGCTGTCTTCATTTGCTTTCTAACACATCTAGTTCAGGTTTCTCTTTCACATGCTTTAAAGTAACCATAGGAGGAAGATGAAATTCTACCTTAAATGGTTCCAGTATATTAGAGAATATAGGTGACTAATTAACTCTTCAGAAAGAAAATGGACATCTGTCCCATGGCGGGAGACAGACTTGGTCAGGCTCTTATCATTATTTGTACATCCACACACTCCATACAGGTTTCTGGAGCTACAGGAAAGCTCAGATTGAAGAGGCAGCAAGCCAGCTATGAAGTCATTTGGACTTCATGTGGTGAGACAGACTTATGGTATTTGTCATCACATAATTTTGGATTTTATTTTTGTGGCTGCTAAGATTAACTTATGAGCAATTTTTCCCTTGTTCAAGTTTGGATAACTGTTAACAATATTAATAGCATGTCACATTTATTTATTGAGTTCTAGACTAAGCCCTAATAAACATTATCTTTCAAGAAGGTCCCAGACCCCTCTCTGCAGTCCCATGCCATTTTGTTTCAGCTACAAGAGGAACATCCTGAAGGAGTTCCTTTTGCCACCTTCAATCAGATACAAATCTCATCTGAAAAGGCAATGGGCTGCTATCCCTCTGCAAAATGCATAATGGGAACCTGGGAAGGAACTCTGTACATCAGTGCTTCCCCACTAGGCATGTTCTTTTCTTCCCTACCAAAGGCCATGTGTCCCCAGTTTGTGAAATACTTTGAAATGAAGTCTCTCTTTTGTCAAAAATTCCTTCTACTGAATTTTTATTGGAACTTATATTCACCACTTGACACTCAGAAGACTGAATAGAGTTATTCTCTGTCAGTGGTCTGTAAGAAAGGGGTTAGTGAAAACTTTCTGAAGGTAAAGGTGCTTGCCACAGAAACATGGTAACTAGAGTTTGATCCTTGGGATTGACATGAAGGTATAAGGAGAGATCTATTTGAAAATAGTCTCCTTTGATCTCACATTCATTGCCTTAGCTTATGCACATTCCCCCACAACAATAATACAAAGTGCAATATTACTTAAACTAATACTTTGTAGAGGTCTTTTCAAAAAGAACAGAAGGTAGAAAAGAAAGATGGGAGAGGAAAGAAGGAAAGAATATAGACCAGGAAATTTGGAGGACACTGCAGAGATCATCGGGTGTAGATAACTAGCAAGAACTAGTTGAGGATTATTCTAATTTGGTTTCTCTTGCTGTGGTAAACACTATAACCAAAAGCATGATGGGAGTTGCCTTATCTTACACTTTAAAGTTCATCACTGATGAAAGCCAAGGTAGGAACTCTAGGCAAAAACTTGAAGCAAAATCCTGAATTCTTCCCCTTGGCTTGACTTCCTATGGCTTGCTCAGTTTGATTTCTCATTTCTTATAGCACCCAGATGGCACAACTCCAAGTGAGATGGATCCTCCAATACAAATCCTCAATAAAAAAAAAAAAATGCCCATGGACATGCTTACAGACCAAGCTGATGGAGGTAATTCTTCAATCAAGGTTTCCTCTTTCACAGTGATTCCACTTTGTCTTAAGTTGACAAAAACTAACCAGAACAAGGATAAAAATATGGCTTTTGTAATATGTCCTGCCTGAACTGCATACATGAAATCCAGCTGTAAGCACGGAGAAAACTTGAAGAATGTTGAAGCTATATATTTTCTCTATGGCTTGTTAATATGAAGACAGTTAGTAAAACTGATCAGATGAAGAAATCCCAGGTCAAAGGTAGGAAGAGGTGGATCACCTCACTTACCTAACCAAATAAGGGAGGTGACAAAAATCAATCCTTCCTATTGGTGCTCACTTCCCTCCAAAATATGAAAGTTTGAAACTTGAATCCAATGAGTTGATACTAGTTACAGAGCAGACCACAAGAATAATACACCAATACCCTGGACATTTTTAAATCACAAAGATGGAAATGATCATTGGTTAGTGACATCCAGAGGAGAGAGGAACTCTGTGCTTTAATGTGGGTTCTGCTTATGGATAGAAGCAGGCTTTTCTCATATGTTGCTCAGTGACCTCCAAGCAAAATGTGAATTTAAAGAGAGTTAAATAATACCCCAAGTCCAGGACACTATGTTTCTTTTCCTTTCTTTTACATTTTTCTTGTTTGAGTTTTTGAAACAGGGTCTTTTTGTGATCCAGAATAGCCTTTAACTAATAATATATCTCAACTGTCATGCAACCTGGCAACTGCCCTGGATTTGGATGATAAATTATGTGTTCTCTCTGATGCTATGGGTACATGATAAAGTCATGGTGCCAAAGAACTCTACATAGAAAGGGTTCCCCAGCAGCTGAGCAGGCTGTGGCATGCATGCTCAATGTCACCCACTTGTTTTGCCCTTACTTGAGCCTTCTGAATTCTTGTCTTTCTGTGATTGGACTGATTGCATGATAAACATTTGGCTGCCATTTTGAGGTCATCATTTATTATCACCTGGGACTCCTGCATTTCTCTGCTTGGACCCTTCCCTGGGTTTACTTTTACTTTGGTAAATTCATTCTTCTAGGAAGTTTCTAAGAAAGGTACATGGATGGCAAATTTCAGGATGGTGTGCATCTAGAAATGATTTTATGTGTTCTTCCTATTTGATTTATATTTTAATTGTAACCAGGACATTTAAACATGCCATAATAACCCCCTCATTCCCAATCCCTGCATTACTAGAAAGGGTTCCCTCTTCTTTCGTATAATAAAGACAGTAAGATACAACACTTACAACTTTATTGGATCATGGAACTGTCAGTATAATACAGTGAGACTTGAGTAGCGGTAACAAATCAGTAGTTGATGGAATGGTAGTACTTACTGCTCAGGACCACTTTTAATATCTGTGATTTTTGTCCCTGCATCTTTGAACAAGGACCATTTGCTGCTGGAGAAGCAAAAGACACTGACTTGTGACTATCAGAAGGAACTGTCCTGTTGAATCATACACCCATCCATTTATGTCAACATATGGATTATAACACCAAAACAACCAATGTGTAAACTAGGATAGCTCACACTTGAGATTCTGTAGATTCTCTGGTCTTCACCTCTCATTCTCCATAGATGTAGTAAGTTTGTAGATGGTTGCTAATCTTTTAGTAACTCAACATAAGCACCAAGTGCTAATATACACTGAGCAATCTCCTCAGCCCTCAGGATGTCTTAAGGATTCTTAAAAAAAATCCTTAGGAAAACCCAGTTATTATCATGGCCATCCAATTTATGCCCTCTCAACAAATCAAATCAGGCTTTAAAAAAATAGAAGGAACTTTTTGTTTATTTAATTTGGCAACTTCTATATACTACATAACTGTATATTAAAAGCTATAGTATAGTAAATGCTCTGAAAATGTACTCCTAGCATTTCCTTGCCCTATCTTATGATGATATCTAGAATGTCCTGAATTTGTTAGCACATGAAAGTAATATATAACATACATTTATATGCATCTACAATGTATATTTTACTATCTCAGGGACTGCTTCATCAATAAATAGGAAAGAATTTGAATGAGGATCTGTGATGGATATTCTGGTTGACAGCTTGACTACATTTGGAATTAACTAAAATCCAAAAGGGCACACATCTGGGGGATTTTTGCCTAATTTGAAGTGGGAAGGTCCACTTTCAATCCAAATCTCTGAGGTGGGAAGACACACTTTTAATCTGGCCATGCCTTCTACTGGAACCCTATATAAGGGATTCAAGAAAAAAACTGTTGATCTTTGAAAGCATTTTCTCATCTCACTAGTAAGTCAATTCCTTCACTGGCATTAGAGTCTAATTCTTCCAGATTTGCATATACTGAAGATTAGCTGAGACATACAGCCTTGTGCACCTAACAACTACTGGATTCTTGGATATTCAGTTCATAGTCAACTATTGTTGGATTAGTTGGGCGACAGCCTGTAAGTCATTCTAATAAATCATATATATCATTATATAGTGCATTCTTTTTTATTGGATATTTTATTTACATTTCAGATGTTATCTCCTTACCCCATTTTCCCGCCTCCCACGCAGGAACCCCTATCCCATCCCTCATCCTCCTGCTTCTATGAGGATGTACCCCACCTACCCCCTCCACTCCCACCTCCCCACCCTTGAATTCCCCCACACATGGCATCCAGCCTTCATGGGACCAAGGATCTCCTCTCCCACCTATACCTGACAGGACCATCCTCCCTTGTATATACAACTGGAGCCATGGGTCCCTCCCTAAGTGCTCCCAGGCTGATGGTTTAGACCCTGGGGCCTCTGGTTGGTTGGTATTGTTGCTCTCCTCATGAGGTCACAAACCGTTTCAGCTCCTTCAGACTTCACTCTAACTCCTCCATTGGGAACCCCATGATCAGTTCAATGGTTAGCTGTGAGTATTCACCTCTGAATATCTCAAGCTCTGACATATACCCAGAAAATGCTCTAACATATAACAAGCACATATGCTCCACTATGTTCATAGCAGCTTTATTTATAATAGCCAGAAGCTGGAAAGAACCCAGATGTCCTTCAACAGAGGAATGGATACAAAAAATGTGATACATTTACACAATAGAATATTGCTCAGCTATTAAAAACAATGAATTGAGAAATTATTAGGTAAATGGATGGAACTAGAAAATATCATCCTGAGTGAAGTAACCCAATCACAAAAGAACACACATGGTATTCACTCACTGATTATTGGATTTTAGCCCAGAAACATGAAATACCCAAGAGTCAACTCATAGGCCACATAAAGCTCATGAAGAAGGAAGACCAAATAGGGATGCTTTGGTCCTTCTTAGAAGGAGTAACAAAATATCAAGGGAGTAAATATGGAGACAAAGTGTAGGACAGAAACTGAAGGAGGGGCCATCTGGAGACTGTTCCACCTGGGTATCCAACCCATGTGCAGTCACCAAAGGTAGACGCTGATGTGGATGTCAGGAAGTGCATGCTGACAGGAGCCTGATATAGCTGTGTCCTTAGAGGTCTGCCAGAGCTTGAGATATATAGTGCATCCTTATAGAATATATCTTATATCATTCTATAAGTTCTGTTTTTCTAGAGAACCCAAGAGACTCTTTAATTTCTTTACTGATAAATACTACTCCTGTGTTGAGACTTAATGTCCCTATGGCTGGGCTGGGCTCTGGATAGGAAGCACTGTTCAAAGACATACATATTTTAATACATGTTTTAATCAATCAGTACACTCTCCATTCTTGAGTTAACCAATATGTTAGTGTGAAGATAAAGGTAGAAAAGATATTAGTCCTAGGATTGTTTTAGACTTTTATAAGCATCATCTCTCCGGGGTTATGACAACTTTTTGATGTAGCTCAGATGGAATCACATGCTCAGCATGGTAGAAACTTCTGACCTTAATTCTCATCAACATCAAAGAAGTTTTAAAAAGTAGGGGCTACAGAGATAGGTCTGTGCCTAAGAGTGCTTACTGCTCTCAGGGGAACTCAAGTTCAGTTTCCATCACCCATATGGGAACATACAGCCTCCTATGACTGTTTCTAGGGGATCCAGTGCCCTCTTCCGTCTCCTGCACTCATTTGCTGCATATAAACCCAAATGACTCTCTCTCTCTCTCTCTCTCTCTCTCTCTCTCTCTCTCTCTCTCTCTCTCCTCTCCTCTCTCTCACACACACACACACACACACACACACATGCATTTTTTTCCAATTCAAATAAACAAAATAGAACTTTCCCCAAAATGTAACAGACCCCATATATATTTACATGCATATTCATGCATAATTATTCAAAACAATTTTGTCTTTAGTCTTCATAGCAGACTTGGGTTTATTGTGCTTTCTGTGTGTCTATGAAAACCTTCAGCAGAAGAGTAGCAGGAGGGAGTCAGAATTTCTCTTCCCTTTGATTTTGAAATGGCTCGTATTGTATTACTTAGAGGGCATATTTTTCTCTCACTTTTCCTCTCAATTTTCAGGAAGCTCAATTTCATCATTCTCTAACTTTAACCCATCTTCATAGGATCTTCACACAAGCATGGAGAGTGTTTATGAAAAGAGTGCATTGCATGCTTCATGGCAGCTTTACCTGTGACAATAGCTTTAAATCACAGGCTTCTGTTTCCTTCCTGAGGGTGCGATTTCCCCTTTCTATTTCATGAAAGATCGCATTCTCTGAAACAACCTCCATTTATTTTATGGGACCATCCACATTTCTTTTCTTTCTATACACCATTATGTCTTATTTCATAATAGTATTAAAATTATTTATATAAATTTATTACTTATATATTTACTTTTTATTATGGGGTATGAATGGAACTCAGGGTTTATAATATACTCTGGAATGAACAAGGAGGGAAATGCAGAGTATTGATAGGTCTTTGGTCTCATATCTTCCCTCCTGTTAGGCTCAAGTTTTCAAAATAATTCCTAGTTTTTCTTCTTGAAAATCTCCCATGTTTTCACTGACTAGAGTGTAGAGGGCATCATTGGAATTTTATTTTCCCTGTGGCGGCTACAGGGTACAGCTGTCAGGGGTAGCTGGCTTTCTAAATTGAGATGTGAACAGGACTTGTATCTGTAGGCTTAGCTGTTTCAAAACCCACTTTAATAAGGTTCTTAAGCACTTTACCTCCCTTCTAGCCTACCACCTACCAGAATTAGTGGAAAATTTAATAGAACAAAGGAGGATGTGGACCTGTTTAGAAATAGTTCTTTGGGGATGATTCCTGTATTTGTTGTCAGGATATCAGCAGTTTAGTTCACAGGAATCAGCTCTACTCACAAACACCATTCAGGAATCACAATGGCAGTTCAGTTCAGAAGAAAACACAAGGCTCTGCAATTGGTCAGAGTCTGTAGAAGTTGCAAGTAACTGCCTGAATATCATGTCAAGTTATTTGTTGTGTTTCTATGAAATCAGTGAAGAAGGCAAGGCAAACCAATGCCATCAATGCCAGAGTGCTGGCATCAGCAAAGCCCAAGGAAGACCAGCAAAGAGTGGCAAGGCAATTCAATGCCACAGCATTGGTCCATTGTCTGTTCGGTTGTACTTATATCCTTTCCAAATATCATGTGTCCTCTAAAGCATCCTCTTTACCAAAACATCACATGGCTTTTTTTTTTTTTTCTTGGCAACTTTCAGAAAAACACCACATGCTTGTTCTTAGCAAAAATGCCCTCCTATGTGTCTGCTTCAGCAAAAATGTCCTTCCATATGTCTGCTTCAGCAAAACATCCTCTCATAAGACAGCTTCCAGAAAAACATCACATGACATAACTGAGTCTTAAATATATTACTTTGGCATAGACTAATGTATATTGATAGAAATTTAAGGTTATTTTGTTTAATTATATATTGTTTACTATACCTTGACAGAAATTTAAAGTTGTTTTGTTTGGTTATTGTTTAGTGATAGAAATTTAAGTTTGTTTTTACTATTGTTTGATATATTGTACACAAGCAGATTATTTAAAATGTGATGTAAAGTTCTAGTTTTATGGTTCTCATAACTATTTCTATGTGTGTAGATTGTTACTGTTAGAGAAAGACTTTTTTTTTTTTTTTTAAAGACAGATAGGGACTATTAAATGGAAATTTCTGGCTTCTTTAACAATTCAGTTGTGTCATGTGATGTTTCTTCTGGAAGCTGTCTTGTGAGATAGCATGTGATATTTTGCTGAAAACAAGACAGTTTTCAGGGCACGTGATGTTTAGAAAAAATATTAGTAGAACCCTACAGACAGTTAGAGGATGCTCTTGCATTACTATGCCATGCAATGATTCTCTGTTCTTCGTTGTCTTCTCTGGTCTTCACCTCATAGAGAGAAATGTGCTCAAGAACTTCTCATGGTATTCTGGCTGATTCTGGCCACTTCCACTGACTCGTGCTGATTTGGTGGAGCCTTGCTGCTTCTGTAGGATCGTGCTGCTGCTACCATGCATGTTTTGTGTTTGCTACTGGACTAGATTGCTGGTATCCTGACAACAAAGAATGGAATCACCCCCAATAACTACTTCTAAAAGGTCCACAACTCCCTTTTCCTATTAACCTTGTTTTTTTTTTTTCCCTACTTCTGGTCGGTGGGCTAGAAGGGAGGTTGAACTACTTAAGAACTATAAATAAAGTGGGTTTTGAAAAGTCTAAGTCTATAAATATTAGTGGGTTTTCTTTGAGAAGTGATTATATATCACTATGTAACTACTCAGAAAACATTTTTTGTTTGTTTGTTTGTTTTTGTTTGTTTGTTTGGCAGTATTCAGGATTGAGCCCAGGGGTCCTGCATGCATTATCATTGAACTAGAGACCAAGCCTGAATGCAATGCCTCAATTTCTATCACAGTCTCCTTGTGCTGATATCTGTTTTGTCAATATTGAAGCTTTTTTCTCATCACTAGCAGCATAGTGCACTTTCTCCTTTCTTGATAGATATGTCGTTTGGTGTGTGTGTGTTGTGTGTGTGTGTATGTGTGTGGTTTCATGCAGGGAATAAAACCCAGGACTTTGAGAGTGACAGACAGATGTTCTATTATTGAACTTTATTGCCAGCACCCTCAAGTACACTTTAAATGATGGTCTCATAGTTCTTGGATTTTTGTTGTTGTTTTTCTCTTATTTTATTAGTTCTCTGGGAATTTTATGCAGTGTATTTTGATCATAGTCACTCCCATTTCTAAACTTTTTCAAGATCCACCTCTGTCACTATCTGCCCAACTTTGTGCTCACCTTTTTTTTTTTTAAAGGAATCTATTGAGTATTGTTTATGGTACCCAAATACTCTTAGATGTGTGAACTTCCAGTGGAACTTGGTTGACTAACCAGGAGCCTTACCACTAAAGAAAACTGACTCGACTAAGACTGATACTTCGTGCCCACCTCGTGGTGGGATTTTGTCTATCTTGAGTTTGTGCAGTTCTGCATAATGGCATAATGGCTATGAATTCATGTGTTAACTACCCTGCTGGGTGCAGGAAACACTGTTTCTTTGTAGTCAAGTTCCACTTTTGGCTCTCATAATCTTTCTGTGCCTCTCCCCTTCTCAATGATCCCTGAGCCTTAAGCAGAAGGAGGTTATGCTACAGATGTCCACTTAGGAAGGAGCCTTCTACAGTCCCCCTTTTCTCTACTCACAGTAGCTAGTTGTGGGTCTTTTTGTTAATTGTCATCTACTGTAAAAATAAAGTAAAACAAACAAACAAAAACCAAAGGCTTCTCTGATGAGGATGGAGTGGTGCATTAATCTATGAGTATACTAGCAAGTCATTAGAAGTGAGTTTAACACTATGTCTATTTAGCAGAGTAGTAGTAATAAGTTTTCCCCTAGGGCTAATGACTTATCTATTCACACTATTCTTATTAGACAGCAAATGCCAAGTATGGATGTCAACTTGAGGAGAGGACTATAAACCTCATCAGAAATTGGTTGGTTACTTTCATGACCTATGTGTCACTACTGCACCAGTGGTATGTATTGCAAGGTTGGTCATTATTGTAATTAGAGGGTTCATAGCTGGGTAACACTGATTATTAAACAGCATTACTCCCCTTCGGTAGCATGGAGGGACATAGCACTTTCCAATACTATAGTAGGAATGAAGTTTCCATACAAGTACCATCTTGATTTCTCCATGTCAATATACTGAAACTATTATCGAAGTTTCCTGGGGCATCAGAATTCTGGGTCAAATGGCTTCATTGTTAAATTGTCTTAAATTTTTACCAAACTAGCAACCAATTCTAAACCAATTCCTCTAGGAATACTAAAATGATAACTGTGAAGAGGGTTCTCAAAATGGAAATATATAGTATTTTTTCAGATTAAAGGAAACAGTGTCTTATGGATGAAAGTTTCCTTAACCAGTAGGTGACATTGTTATTCAGTGTGATGATAAGAGTCTAGTTAAAGTGTGAGGAATAAAAGACAAAGAATAAGGAAGTTCTCAAGGAAGGGAGAGATAATTGTTCTCTCTCCCAAAATCTACTGGAAAATTGGGTGTGGTCATGGGACAGTGGAGGAAAATTGAACCAAGAGGAGTTCCAGGCAAATTGGTCTAAAACTAAAGTTCCGTTGTGCCAAAATTATGAAGGCATACATTCAGTATGGTGTCCTAGGTGCAGCTGCTGACTTAGGAGACACATAAGCATGGAGATGGCCTTCCTGCTGTAGCAGGGACAGAATGTATTCTCCATTCTTTAGGAAGTTAGACTTTTCTAGGCCTCCGTTCCACGAAGAGCATCCTTCTCAGTGACATTGCAGAGACAAATTTACCTCTTCTGAAGTGAGCTCTTGAGAGCGTTCCCATCACCTCCAGAGCCTACACCTCAGCTGACTGCTCCTCATCTATGGCAAGACCATCTCCACCCTGTCTTCTCATGCTCATCTCCATCAGTTAAAATCAGTTACCTTTGCTTCTTAAAGACAAGAAAGGAGAAGAGGGACATTGGGACTAGTTGGGAAGAGTAAGGAGACAGTGCAAGTGGGAGAGGGAAATGAGAGTGAGTAGCAGGTTGAATAGGACCTAATACATTACATATAATATATAGTATATATAATTATGTATAACATATTTTATATATAAAATATAATGACATATAAAATATGTAATTATATATAGTAGTCAATATACATAATTATATATAATATATAATTTAATATATAATACGTAAGTATATATAATGTAATAGGTCATTATGTATATAATATACAAAAATGTCTTAGTGAAAGTGGTTAATTAATATATATAAATAAAAACTAGAAACATCATGTTTTATGAAGAAGATGTGAATGCTCTTTATTTTATTACTTTAAATTAGGTCTTTCATGCAGGACCTTTCTCTCACCTTCCCAAGTACATTAAGAAGACAATTAAGTTCAAGAGAGAAACACAGCCTGAGCCCCATTATACCCAAGAGTTTTCCTCTTCACCACAGAGTAAAGGATCATTTAACTTTTCTGATTATTTCAGTGGGCTAGCTGAGAGATTTATAAACTGACAGTGGGATTTCTTATAGACATTCCAGATAACGAGGTGAACAACATTGTGTTTAGCGTGGGAGGGGCCCGGCCCCTGAAATGTTGTTTACCAAATCGCCAGCTGGATCTTATCACCGTCAAACAGCTTTACTTTTTCACACACATTATTTTTCAGAGGCATCTGAAATTCAATGTGGGTGCTGAACCTTCAAATATGTTTGACGGAGTTTGTCTGCTGGAAAACTAAATAGCATTGAACTTGAAATGTACTTCCCCCCTACCCTCCACCCCCCACTCCCACCCCCACCCCCAACTCTCTAAATCAGACTTTCAGCAGGACACAGCTAGGTTGAAGTGGCTTCTCTCCTTCCATTTTCAATCTCAGAGTGAGGCAGGAGGAAGCCCCGCTGACCTTGCGGCAGCCTCCAGCTGCTCTGTGGCCAGCCTCTTTGTAAGGGTGATTGTTGGTTTTATAACAGCAGCATATCCAGTATTGCTGAAGTAGTTTGAAGAATGGGAATGTGTAATTTTACAAGGCCCCTAAGATGCCTGATTTCTACCTATTAAAACTAGAAAATTTCGAAAACGCTGGCCAAAATACATAATCAAAAGCCTATTTCCTAACTGGTAGTTGGGACGGTCTCATTCCCTCCCTTTTCTCTTGCCTCCACGCTGTTCCCTCCTTCTTGTACTCTATGCTTCCTTTCTGTTTTCCTCTTCTTTGTTTAGAATGTTTCAGATACAGTTTCTTTAGAATACTTCTTTCCTATGAACATGAGTTTCAGTAAGTCTCGTCTTCCTTCGTCTCTACTTATTTTCTTATTTTACTTCTAGATATTTTTTTTCTTTTGCACATTGGATCCTTAAGAGTACCTTGCCTAATTTCTGTTTATTTATGCATTTGTTTTTTAAAAAATATTTATTTATTCACCTTACACCCCAATATCAGCGTCCCTCTCCTCCCACTATGCCCTCATGAAGCCCCTCTCCCATTCCTCCCTCCCCCCACTACCCACCCCATCTCACCACTCCCTTCCCCTCACCCCCCAACCCTAACCCCTACTCCATCTCTGGCATGTCCTCTCCCACTAAAGTCAAACAAGGCAGCCCAGTTAGGGGAATGGGATCTGTAGGCAAGCAGGCAGGCAACAGATTGAGGGACAGCCCCTGCTCCAGTTGTTGGGGGACCCTCAAGAAGACCAAGCTGCTTATCTTACATATGCGCAGGGAGCCTAGGTCCAGCCTGTGCTCCCTCTTTGGTTGGTGGTTAGTACAGTGTCTGGGATCCCCTAAGGGTCCAGGCTAGTTGATTCTGTTGGTCTTTCTGTGGACTCCCTGTCTTCTTTGGGTACCTCAATCCCACTCTTCCCCCCAAATTCTCCATAAGCCTCCCCAAGCTCCATCTCACATTTGGCTGTTTGGTAATGCATCTCTTTGCATTGACTGCTGGGTGGAGCTTCTCAGAGGACAGTTATGTTAGACTCCTGTAGCAGGCAACAGATTCAGGGACAGCCCCTGTTCCACTTGTTGGGGCCGCGAGTGAAGATCAACCTGTGCATTTGCTACATACGTACAGAGGGCCTGGGTCCAGTCTGTGCTCACTCATTGGTTGGTGCCTCAGTCTCTGGGAGCTCCTAAGGGTTAGCTGTTTCTGTTGCTCTTCCTGTGAAGTCCCCTGTACTCTTTGGGTTCCTCAGTTCTTGCCTTAACTCTTCCATAAGACTCCCCAAGCTCCATCTAATGTTTGGTTGTGGGTGTCTGCATCTCTTTCCATTGGCTGCTGGGTGGAGCCTCTCAGAGGACAAGTTTTCTAGGCTCTGTCTGCAAGCATAGCAGAGTATCATTAATAGTGTCAGGGATTGGTTCTTGTCCATGGGATGGTCTCAAGTTGGGCCAGTCATTGATTGGCCATTCCCTCTCTGCTCTGTCTTTGGCCATGTACATCTGGTAGGCAGGACACATTTTGGATCAAAGGTTTTGTGGGTAGGTTGCTGTCCTAATCCCTCCCCTGGGGGTTCTTCCTGGCAATAGGAAGAGAACAAATTCAGGATCCATATCCCAGGCCACTAGGAGTCTCAGCTAGAATCACCCTCATATACTCCCAGAGACCTCCCTCCATCCCAAGTATCCTAGCCATTGCCCGCCCCTGCCATTTTTCTTTCCCTGTCCCCTCCTCTCCCTATGTGATCTCTACTCACCCCCAACCATGATCTACTCCCCACTCCCTATCCCACTCAGTTTCCTCCCTCCATCGACCTCCGATATCTATTTTATTTCCCCTTCTGAGAAAGATTCAACCATCCTCCCATGGTCTCTCCTTGCTATTTGGCTTTTTGGTTCTGTTGATTATACGTAGGTTAACCTGTAATTTATGGCTAAAATCCACTTATAGGTCCTTTTGTTCTTTGGGTTCTGGGTTACCTCACTCAGGATAATATTCTTTAGTTCCATCTATTTGCCTGAAAATTTCATGATGTTCTTGTTTTTAACAGCCATGTATTATTCCATTGTGTAGATATACATATTTTCTTTATTCATTCATCAGTTGAGGAACATCTAGGTTGTTTTCAGTTTCTGACTATTACGAATAAAGCTGCTATGAACATAATTAAGCAAGTGTCCTTGTGGGATGGTAGAACATCTTTTGGGTATATGCCCAGGAGTGATATAGCTAGTTCATGAGGTAAAACTATTCCCATTTTCTGAGAAATCACCAAATTGATTCCCAGAGTGGTTGTACAAGTTTGCATTCCCACCAGCAATTGAGGAGTGTTCTTGCTCTACATCCTCACCCATATGTTCTGTACCTTGAGTGTTTTATCTTAACCATTCTGGTCTATGTAAGGTGGAATCTCATAGCATTTTGATTTGCATTTCCCTAATGACCAAGGACACGAACATTTCTTTAAGTGCTTCTTGGCCATTCAAGATTCCTCTGCTGAAAATTCTCTTTGTAGCTTTGTACTCCCTTTTAAAATTGGGTTATTTGGTTTGTTGGTTCTTTATATATTTTGGATATTAGCCCTCTGTCAGATGTAGAGTTGGTGAAGACTTTTTCCCAATCTGTAGGTTATTGTTTTGTCCTATTGATAATGTCCTTTGACTTATAGAAGCTATTCAGTTTCATGAGGTCTCATTTATTAATTGTCAATCTTAGAGCCTGAGCCATTGGTGCTCTATTCAGGAAGTTGTTGATGTACTGACAAACTCAAGGCTAGTCCCCACTTTATGTTCTATTAAATTTAATGTAATCTGGTTTGATGTTGAGGTCTTTGATCCATTTAGACTTGAGTTTTTTACAGGGTGATTAATAAGGATCTATTTGCATTCTTCTACATGCAGACATCCTTTTATACCAGCACTATTTGTGGAAGTTGCTTTCTTTTTTCTATTGTATGGTTTTGGGTTCTTTGTTAAAAAAAGAATCAAATGTCCATAGGTGTGTGTGTGTTTGTTTCTGGGTCTTCAATTCTATTTCATTGATTAACCTGACTGTTTCTATACCAATACTGTGCAATTTTTATTACTATTGATCTGTAGTACAGTTTGAAGTCAGAGGTGGTGACACCTCCAGAGATTGTTATTGTTCAGGATTGTCTTAACTATCCTTGGTTTTTTCTTTTTCCATATGAAGTTAAAAATTGTTCTTTCAAGTATTATGTTGGAATTTTGATGGGAATTGCATTGAATATGTAGGTTGGTTTTGGTAAGATGACCATTTTCACTATATTAATACTACTAATCAATGGGAGATCTTTCCATTTTCTGATATCTTCCTTGGTTTCTTCATTCAGAGACTTGAAGCTCTTATCACACAGGTCTTTTACTTGCTTGGGTAGAGTTACACCAAGATATTTTGTATTGTTTCTGGCTATTGTGAAGGGTACTGTCTCCCTAACTTCTTTCTCAATCCATTTATCACTTATATAATGGAGGGCTACTGATTTCTTTGACTTAATTTGTTATCCACCAACTTTGCTGAAGGCGTTTTTAAGCCTTAGAGTTCTTCAGTAAAATTTTTGGGTCACTTATGTATACTATTATATTATCTGTGAATAGTGATACGTTGACTTCTTTCTTTTCAATTTCTATACCCTGGTCTCTTTAAGTTGTCTTATTGCTCTAGCTAGAACTTCAAGTACTATATTGAAGAGATACAGAGAGAGTAGACAGCCTGTATTGTTTTGTCCCTGATTTTAGGGGAACTGCTTTAAGTTTCTCTCCATTAATTTGATGTTGCCATTGGCTTTCTCTATATTGTCTTTATTATATTTAGGTATACATCTTGTATTTCTGATCTCTTCAAGACTGTTAGCCTGAAGTGGTGTTGGAGTTTGTCAAAGGTCTTTTCAGCGTCTAATGAGGTGATCATGTGGGGTTTTTTTTTCAGTTTGTTTATATGGTGGATTAGGTTGATGGATTTTCATATAGTGAATCACCCCTTCATCCCTAGGATGAAATCTATTTGATCATGGTGTATGACATTTGATATGTTCTTAGATTTGGTTTGCAAGTATTTTATTAAGTATTTTTGCATCAATTTTTCATGAGGGAAATTGGTCTGAAATTCTCTTTCTTTGTTGAGTCTTTATGTGGTTTAGGTATCAGGGTGACAGTGGACACATAGAATGAATTCACAGTGTTCCTTTTTGTTTCTATTTTGTGGAATAGTTTGAGGAGTATTAGTGTTAGATATTCTTTGAAAGTCTGGTAGATTCTTCTTTAAAGCCATCTGGCCCTGGGCTTATTTTTGGTTAGGGCACTTTTAGTGACTGCTTCAATTTCCTTAGGGTTTATAGGAGTATTTAGATATTTCATTTGATATTGATTTAACTTTGGGAATTTTTATCTGTCTAGAAAATCATTCATTTCATTTAGATCCAATTTTGTGGAGTACAGGCTTTTGAAATAAGACCTAATGATTCTTTGAGTTGCCTCAGAGTTTGTTGTTATGTCTCCCTTTTCATTTCTGATTTTGTAAATTTAAGTACCATCTCTCTGAATTTTAGTTAGTTTGGCTAAGGGTTTGTCCATTGTGTTGGTTTTCTCAAAGAACCAGCTCTTACTTTTATTGATTTTTTTTTTTTTGTATTTTTCTTTTGTTTCTAATTGATTTTTTTCAGTCCTAAGTTTGGTTATTTCCTGACATCTACTCTTGGTTGTGTTTGCTTCCTCTTCCTCCTCCTCCTTTTCTTCTTCTTTGTCTAGAGCTTTCAAGTGTACTTTTAATTAGTTAGTATTATGAGAATTCTCCAATTTCTTTTTTTTTAAGTCCAACTTTTTATTTTTTATTTTTATTTATTATGAGTACATTGTAGCTGTCCTCAGACATACGAGAAGAGGGCATCTTATCCCATTACAAATGGTTATGAGCCACCACGTGGTTGCTTGGAATCAAACACAGGTCCTCTGGAATAGCAGTCAGTGCAAGAAACCACTGAGCCATCTCTCCAGCCACCACCACCACCACCACTACCCCTTGAGAATTCTCCAATTTCCTTATGAAGGCACTTAGTGATATGAACTTTCCTCTTAGTACTACTTTCGTTATGTCCCATAAGTTTGGGTATATTGTGCCCTCATATTCATTAGATTCTAGAAAATCTTTCATTTCTTTATTTCTTTCCTGAACCAGTGATCATTGAGTAGACTGTTACTAGATTTCCATGAGAAATCTGGGTTTTGTTGTTTTTGTCGAAGTCCTGATTGAATCCATGATGATTTGATAAGATGCAAGGGGTTATTTCAGTCTTTTTGTATCTGTTGAGGCTTGCTTTTGTGACTGAATATATGGTCAATTTTGGAGAAAGTTCTGTGAGATTCTGAGAAGAAGATTTCTTCTTTTGTGATTGGATGAAATGTTCTATAGATATCTGTTAGGTCCATTTGAGTCATAACCTCTGTTAGTTTCATTATTGTGCTATTTAGTTTCTATCTCAATGACATGTCCATTGGTGAGAGTTGGATGTTGAAACATCCTACTATTAATGTGTGGGGTTCAATGTGTGATTAATGCTTTAGAAATGTTTCTTTTATTAATGTGTGTGCCCTTGAATTTGGGGCATGTATGTTCAGAATTGAAACATCATCTCAGTGGATTTTTCCTTGATGAGTGTCCTTCCTCATCTCTTTTGATTAATTTTGATTAAAAGTCTATTTCATTTGATATTGGAATGGCTTCTCCAGCTTGTTTCTTGTGTCTATTTGTTTGGAAATCTTTTCCCAGCCCATTACTCTGACTATCTTTGTTTCTGAGATGTGTTTCCTGTATACAGCAGAATGATAGATTCTATTTATGCATCCATTCTGTTAGCCTGGTTTTCTTAATGACCAATGATTGTTAATTCCTGTATTTTGATGGTGGTAGTGGTAGTGTGTGTGTGTGTGTGTGTGCGTGTGTTTCTATTTTATCGGTTTTAATGGTGTTAAATTATTTATAATTATTTATAAATTATTTAAATTTATTATAAATTTTTTGTCTTTTCTTAAGTGTATTTAGACTCATCAGGTTGGAGTTTCCCTTCTAGCATCCACTGTATGGCTAGGTTAATCAAAAAATATTGTTTAAATTTTTTTGTCATGGAAAATCTTGGTTTCTTCATCTATGGTGATTGAAAGTTTTCTGGTGCCTAATTGCTCTGGCTAGGACTTCCAGAACTATATTGAACAGGTAGGGGGAGATCAAAGGGATACAAATTGGAAAGGAAGAAGTCAAAGTTTCACTATTTGCAGATGACATGTTAGTATGCTTAAGTGACCCCAAAACTTCCACCAGAGAGCTCCTAAACCTGATAAACAACTTTAGCAAAGTGGCTGGGTATAAAATTAACTCAAACAAATCAGTAGCATTCCTCTACACAAAGGATAAACTGGCTGAGAAAGAAATTATGGAAACGACACCATTCACAATAGTCACAAATAGTATAAAATATCTTGGTGTGAATCTAACCAAGCAAGTAAAAGACCTGTATGACAAGAACTTCAACACCCTGAAGAAAGAAATCGAAGGAGATCTCAGAAGATGGAAAGATCTCCCATGCTCATGGATTGGAAGGATTAATATAGTAAAAATGGCTATCCTGCCGAAAGCAATCTACAGATTTAATGCAATCCCTATCAAAATTCCCACTCAATTCTTTACAGAGATAGAAAGAGCAATCTTAAAATTCATTTGGAATAACAAAAAACCCAGGATAGCGAAAACACACTCAACAATAAAAGAAATTTGGGGGAATCTCCATCCCCGATTTCAAGCTGTACTACAAAGCAATAGTGATAAAAACGGCATGGTATTGGAACAGAGACAGTCAGGAGGATCAATGGAATAGAATAGAAGACCCAGAAATGAACCCCATACCTATGGTCACTTGATCTTCGACAAAGGAGCTCAAACTATCCAGTGGAAAAAAGACAGCATTTTCAACAAATGGTGCTGGTCCAACTGGAAGTCAACTTGTAGAAGAATGCAAATTGATCCATACTTATCTCCTTGTACAAAGCTCAATTCCAAGTGGATCAAGGACCTCCACATAAAACCAGCTACACTGAAACTAATAGAAGAGAAAATAGGGAAAAGCCTTGATCATATGGGCACAGGGGAAAAGTTCCTGAACAGAACACCAATGGCGTATGCTCTAAGATCAAGAATTGACAAATGGGATCTCATAAAACTGCAAAGCTTCTGTAAAGCAAAGGATACGGTCAACAGGACAAAGGGGAACCAACAGACTGGGAAAAGATCTTCACCAACCTTACATCTGATAGAGGGCTAATATCCAAGGTATACAAAGAACTGAAGAAACTAGATTCCAGACCATCAAATAACCCTATTAAAAAATGGGGTAGAGAGTTGAACAAAGAACTCTCAACTGAGGAAACTCGAATGATTGAGAAACATCTAAAGAAGTGCTCAGCATCCCTAGTCATCAGGGAAATGCAAATGAAAACAACACTGAGATTCCACCTCACACCAGTCAGATTGGCTAAGATCCAAAACACAGGTGACAGCAGATGTTGGCGAGGATGTGGAGAAAGAGGAACACTCCTCCATTGTTGGTGGGATTGCAAGCTGGTACAACCACTATGGAAAGCAGTCTGGGATACCTCAGAAAATTGAACATGGTGTTACCTGAGGACCCAGCTATACCCCTCCTGGGTATATACCCAGAAGATATTTCAACATGCAACAGGGCCACATGCTCCACTATGTTTATAGCGGCCTTATTATAATAGCCAGAAGCTGGAAAGAACCAGATGTCCTTCAACAGAAGAATGGATACAGAAAATGTGGTACATTTACACAATGGAGTACTACTCAGCTATTAAAAATAATGAGCTCATGAAATTCTTAGACAAATGGATGGAGCTAGAAAATATCATCCTGAGTGAGATGACCCAATCACAAAAGAACACACATGGTATGCACTCACTGATAAGCGGATATTAGCCCCAAAACACACAATACCTAAGATGCAACGCATAAACCTCATGAAACTCAAGAAGAAGGAGGAAGACCAAAGTGAGGGTGCTTTTGTTCTTTTTAGAACGAGTATCAAAAGATTCAACCAGAGCTCCCAGGATCTAAACCTCCAGCCTGAGAACAGACAGGGGCAAGCTGTTCTCTGAGAGGCTCTAACCAGCAGCTGACTCAGACAGATACAGACATCCAGAGCCAAACAGTGGATGGAGCTTGAGGACTCTTATAGAAGAATAGGGGAAGGATTGTGGGTCCTAAGGAGATAGGAACTGCACAGGAAGATCAACAGAGTAAAGCAACCTGAACCCTTGGAGCTCTCAGAGACTGAATCACCAACCGTGGAGCATACCTAGTCTACACAGATCTACCTCCATGGGCTGGAAACCTAGGCCTCCCTGCACATATGTTGTAAATGTGCAGCTTGGTTTTCTTGCAGGTCTCAACATCTGGAGTGGGGGCTATTCCAAAACATGCAGCCTGTATATGGAGTATGGTCTTCTAGCTGGGTGCCTCATCTGGCCTCAATGGGAGAGGAAGCACCTAGCCTCTCAGAGACTTAAAGTGGCAGGGTGGGGGATACAGGAGGAGGGGGTACTCAGAAAACAAGAGATGGGGAAGATTGTGGGAGGGGGTGACTGGACGGGTTATAAAGTGAATAAGCAAAAAAATAAAATTAAAAAAAGGAAAAAAAAAAAGAAAGTTTTCTGGGTATAGTAGTCTGGGATGACATCTTTGAGGATCTGCAAGACATTTTTCCAGGCTCTTATAGCCTTAAGAGTCTCAGCTGAGGAATTCAGTGTAATTCTGATAGGTATGCTTTTATGTGTTTCTAACATTTTTTCCTTCCAGCTTTTAATATGCTCTCTTTGTTCCATATATTTAGTGTTTTGATTATTATGTGGAGAGAGGATTTTCTTTTCTCACTCACTCTGTTTGGTGTTCTGTAAACTTATTGTACATTTATAACCTTCTCTTTCTTTAGGATAGAGAATTTTTTTTTCATGATTTTCTTGAAGATGTTTTCTGGGTCTTTGATCTGGGAATCTGCTCCTTCTATTCTTGTTTTTCTTAGATTTGGTCCTTTCATAGTCTCCTAAATTTCCTGGATGTTTTTGTCTTGAGCATTTTAGATTTTGTATTTTTTTTAACCAGTATATCAGCTTCTTCTATCTTATCTTCTATGACTGAGATTCTTTCCACAATTCTGTTGGTTATGCTTGCATCTATAGTTTCTGTTCTCTTTCCTAGGCTTTTGGTCTTCAGGATTGTCTCAGTTTGTGTTTTCTTTTATTGCTTCTATTTCAGTTTGCATGTCTTGGACAGTTTTATTCATATCCTTCACAAGTGTCATTGTATTTTCCTGTATTACTTTATATTTATTTGCTTTCTCTTCTAATGCCTTTACCTGTTTGAATTTATTTTCCCATATTTCTTTAAAGAATTTATTCATTTCCTCTTTACATGCCTCAATCATCTTTATAAGACTAGATTTAAGATCCTCTTCTTGTGCTGCAGTTTCCTTGGGATATCCTGGGCTTGTTATAGCAAGCTAGGCTCTGGTGGTGCTATATTGCCCATGCTCTTGTTGATTGTGTTCTTAAGCTTTCCTTTAAGTATATCATTTTCTCTGGTGTTGGCTGAATAATTCTGATGACAGCAGGACTTCTTGTGACAGTTGTGGCCCAGACAATGAGGATGGAGGACCTGACTCTCCTGGCTATGCCACAGGCAGACTTCACTGGCTAGGGATTGGTGGGGAGATTTTCCAAGCTGGTAGTTTTCAGGGCCCCTACAGGCCTCACTGCTGGCTATGCTCCAGGCAGACCAGACTGGGAGGGGATTGGTGGGGCAGGTTTCCAATTCCAAGATGGGTATTCTTGGGGCCCAGTAGGTCTCCAGGGGATGTAGGGCGCTCTATTAATGAATTCTTGAGCTTGACTTCTTTTATTGATTTGTCCATTCAGAAAAAATACTTCCTAAGATTTAAGCTTTCTAATATTGACCGGGACTTGTTTTAGAGACTGAGCTATGTGTCACCCAGCTACTATTCTGTGCACCAGGGTACAACTGTCTATTCTGATGTCACTGTTGGTTTTCTGTACAAAGCTCTTGTCTGTAATGTTTCAAAAGTCCTTCACTCCCTATTAACTTGAAATACTGAGAATTTTTATTGTCTGTAATTCTTGTGATATTGCCTTTTTGCATTTGAATGACTTTTTCCACCATACTACCTTGCTATCCATATGGAAATTATTTGTCTAGATTTGGAAATAAATCATTGTCTTCACCAATAAAAAATCAGGGCATCTCTCCCATTTTACTCTATCTCAAGGGTCAGTGTTCCTTGTTCTGTGTAGTAGAAATTAAATGGGCAGGCTTCCTGTAGCTGACTACCTAGGTGTACCTACATCAAAATATAGGTTCCTGCTTTCTCATCTTTGTGCATGTATCACCTGCCCTAGGTGTCTGAACATCACCTCCACTGGTGCACTTTCTGTCTCTGCATCCTTTGTCTTTTCCTGTATCATCTTGCAGTGTGACTGTGACTTGAATAATGCAGCCTGTCTTGCCTTCCTACTTGAGTTCTGGACCACCAAACACAAATATCCCTTCACATTAAGGCTGTCTCCTTAGAGGTCTGCAAGAGTCTGACATACTCAGAGGCAGATGCTGACAGCTAACCATTAAACTGAGCATGGAGTTCCCAATGGAGAAGATAGAGTGAAGGCTGAAGGAGTTGAGAGGATTCGCGACACCATGAGGAAAGCAACAATCCCAACCAACCAGAGCCCCAGGGTCTAAGCCACCAGCCTGGGAGTGCTTAGGGAGGGACTCAAGGCTCCAGCTATATAGGCAAGGGAGCTATATATAAGTGGGAGAAGAGATCCTTTGACCCATGAAGGCTGGTTGTCGTGGGGGGGGGGGATACTCGAGGGTGGGGAGGTGAGGTACAGGGGAGGGTGGGTGGGGGTACACCAACATGGAGGCGGGAAGAGGGGGGGAAGGGATAGTGAGTTACTGGGAGGGAGGGGGGGAAATGGGGTAAGGAGAGAACATCTGAAATGTAATAAATAAACAATTTTACAATAAAAAAAAAAAAAATAAGAGATCTTCCTTTGTGGGGAGAGGGCTACAAGTGCTTTATTTTTACTGGGTAGAAATAAAAATATGTTTAAGATTTTTTAATAAAAGATTCAATAACCATATATTGAAAACAAACCTATGTCTTCTAGGGAAATTTTAAGTAGGCAAAGTTCACATAAGGCAAGCTTGTGTGTTCAAGTTTAAGAGTGTAGAGAATCTGCACAAGAAGATACCTCAGAAGCCTGCAAGTGTCTTTGAAGATTTGCATAGTATGGTGCATCTGATCATCAACCCTAACTGCTTGCAAGCTTTGACATCACTAGAGCACTTTAAGAGCTAAACTAGGTTCTCATATTCAAATTTGAATATCAAATTCTAAACTGAATTTCAGAACTCAGGCATTCTTAGGGATAAACAAATATGGTCAATAGAAAGAGGATTTTTTTGTTTGTTTGTTTGGTTTGGTTTGGTTTGGTTCTGACTTTTGGTTCTAGTGCTTGGAATGGAACCCAGGCCCAGGAACATGCTAAAAACAGTACCCACTACTGCCCTTTAGCCCTAGTTCCTCAATAGAAGAATATTAGTAATACGTAATTATGTTAGGAGTCAAAGTGCTTTCATATCAAGTTATTTTAATTAGTCCATAATGACCTTTATTACCTGAAATTAGGAAAACTAGTGAGAAAGTTCTTGTTTGAAAGGAAGACTATCAAGCCAGAGAAAGGCAAGCTCTTCCTTTGTTTCTGAATACTGAAAGGGTAAGACACAATGGAGTCAATATGTGGAGATGTGTAGCTGTCCTTGGAAAGCCCACCTGAAAAGGTGGGTTATTTATCTTTGGGGAAGAGCTCCTCTCTTTATGAAAACATGTCTAAAGGTTCAGTAGAGTTGTCAGGTGAATGGGTTACACATTTTCCTTCCATGACACTTCTTTATTTCACTAAACCATCTGTTTGGGGAAGATGCTAGCAGACTACACCTTTAGAAATAGCGTGTGCTATGCTGATAGCCCATCAACTCACATCTTCCCCTTTCTTTCTTCAGGCAAGAGTTGTGCTGGAAAAGAGTTCCTGTGTGAGTTAGAATGGCCCATGTACTTGTTAACCCCCTACTCACACCCCACGAACTGTGACTTTGATTTGCTTAATTAATCTTCCAAATGTCTACACCACCTGGCCCAGGCATTTCTGTACCACTCATTCCAAGTGTGTTTCCAATACTCACTCCTGGCATTTCTTCACTACCTGCTTCAGATATGTCTGTACCACTTGTTTGAGAGGTTTGTTTATATCATTTTTTTCCAGACAACTCTATACCACCTGCTCTAGGCATGGTGTTACCACCTGCTCCTGGTGTATTTATACTACCCTCTCCTGGCATGTCTACACAATCTGCTCCAGAAGTGTCTATACTACCAGCTTTTTCCTCTATTACCACTCGGGGTTTGTCTATACTACAAACTCCAAGTATGTCTACACTACCCTCTCCAGCTTTATCTAACTACCTATTCTGCCTTAAAAGCAATAGGTACAAAAAGCAACAAGTCTGTTAAAAGCAAAACAAGCTCTTATTTTTTTTTAAAGTGAGTATTGCAATTCCTTCCCAACACCAAATTACTAGATGATGTGAATTTTACAACACAGCATGTGTGCCCTCTGGGATTTATTTAGTTAGCTTTAGATGACTCTTTCAGAGTCTGTGTACATGCTGTGACTTAGTGAGACAGTAATGTCCTAGTGGGGGAGGATTGAATCTCCTGTGTCTCCTTATTGGATGTTGACTCTAACTGGCTAATTATACTAGTTACTTTTTTATCTAAATTTTTTTGTAGATTTTTCAATGTATTAATTTCATATTTATAACATCAGATGTGTAGATTTACCTCTATGCTGGCTAATTTTTATGTTAACCTAGAGTTATCTAAGAGTAGGAACCGCAATGGAGAAAATACTTCCATCAGATCAGGCTGTGGGCAAGCCTGTAGAGCATTTCCTGATGAATAGAAAGGGTTCTTTCTATTGGGGATGGTACCATCCACAAGCTGGTAGTTCAGAGAGCTATAAGAAAGCAGGTTTAGGAACCATGGGGAGGAAAATGGTAAGCAGGACTCACCATGGCCTCTGTATTAGCTCCTGCATCCAGGTTCCCTGTCTTTATTTTTTCCCTGACTTTCCTGGAAGATGGACTACAAGAAGTAAACTGAAGTAAATCCTTTTCTCAAGTTGCTTTTGGTCATGGTGTTTTATCACAGCAATGAATACCTAACTAAGAGATCCTCCATACAGTTTACAGAGATTCTATGACTAATGTTTAAGACCAAAGCAACAAGTTCACTATCTTTGCCCGTGTTCTCCAGGTGCTGGGATTGCACAGGAAGAAATTGACCTTCACCCCTGCTCCTGCAGCACTGAGAGCTCGGTCACCCAGCAGTGCTTGCCTGCCTGCTTTCTATCCTGCTGTTCTTGGGCATCATCATGAGTGCTCTAAGGGCTACAATACAAATCTAACTCTATGTTCATGTGAACTGCAGTGAACAGACTCTACTGTCATCTTGTCTCTTTATCACAATAGCCACAGAGGATGGGACAGTGTGTTACCAGCTTTGTCCCTTATAACTTATTCCCAGAAATATAATTCAAACACTCCCAGGTAACTATACCTAGGAGATGGGATGAACAATTTCATCATGACAGTGTCCATAGGAACCCCCTCATAAATTAAACATCCATTTCAATTCAATGTAATTCAATTTTTGCAGCTATTTAGAACATTGATATCCAGTTATTCTTTCACTCTGAGATTCCTAAGTACTTTTGTCTTAAAGAAGCTGACTGTTGCTCCTAATGGCAGATAACTACAATTCATTCTGTGTACTCTGGACATAGGCCAGTGTATTTGACATTTCCTTAGGTCTTAGAACAGCCTGTGTCTGGCTGGGTCATCTCTAAACTTACAATACATGATGAATCAAATTTGATGGTATCATTAATCCACATGAAGCAACTATCAGACTGTAATTATTCTGGTTTTCAAACTTAAAAATATCTTTAAGAAACACAATTTCTCTTTAAATATCTATTTATTTCTTATCAATGTATCTAGACTGATTCCTCAGACATTAGCTTTTTAATGTTTAATCTATAATACAAATAAGTGAAGTATAGATTTCTCTGGGGATTTCTGCAGAGATCTGGCTTTGTGCCCAATTCCTTGCTGGGCCATGGCCATCCAGTGTGAGGACTTCTCCAGTTCTATAAAGCTCTGTCCAGGTTACAGTCCCCTTTCTCCCCTCTCTTCCTTGAATAGTGAGTTTTTATAATATTCTTTCACTGTTCTTTAATAATTCCTGTGAACTTCTATGCCTTCATATGACCCGAAGCTCAGATTATTATTTAAATTGACTCATTAAATAAAGGGCTATCATGTATGGACAGCTTGAAACAGAATGCAGGGAAGCTAGCAGAGGCAGAGCCTGAGCCACAGTGATGGTGATTAGGGTCAAACAGCAGGAGAGGCATACTTGCAGCTCCTCTGTGCTTCCTGGCAGAGGAATGTGCATACCAAGGAGCTGGTGAGTGGGAGCTGAGCATTGACTCCCACTGGCTCCTTTCACCTCTTTAAACCAAATCCTCACCCTGGGAAGGGATTTAGAACTCATCAGTTCTATTCTTTTCCTATGCAGACCCCACACATTCACTTGGCCAAGGTCACATTGCTTTATAGAGGGGCAAAAACCAATTTCGGACATGAATCCTCTTCTGTTTAGATATAAAGGATGATTTAATGACAGCTGGGCAATAGCTATCCTCAAATTGGAGAGCATAGTCTTTGTCTTTAACAGGTCTTGGTCTAGGGTGAGGATGGGGCAGGTAGCAGGCGTGGGGGCTCCCCATCACCTAGCAAACACGGCTGTGTGCAGAAGGGATCCTGTGTTTGGGAAAGAGGAAATATTCAGGGATGCGTTTCTCCAGGACTAGCAAAGTTTCCTCAAGTGGATAGTGTTTCCTCAAGGTAAGCTATGTTTCTTCACAATGGAAACAATTTCCTCAGAGAAAACAGTTTACTCAAACCAAACAGCATTTTCTCTGTACAAACAGTTCTTAGGAGTGGACAGACTTTCCTCAGTAGACAGTTTTCTCAAAATGGACAAAGTTTCCTCACAGTGGACAATGTTTCATGATAAACTGTCTCCTTACCTTGAACAGCATTTCCTGACGGTGTGCAGAGTTTCCTTAGAGTAAACATGTTTCTTTATAGGGGACAGTGTTTCCTAGGGTGGTGGATTTTCCTCAGAATGAGGAGAATTTTCTGAAACTAAATGGTGTTTCTCCAGGATGGACATCATTTTCTCAGTACAATGTTCCTGAGGGAGGATAGAATTCCCGGGTTTTGTGCATGATAGAGATATGATAAGTGAGATCTCTAGTTCTCCTTTGACTTTTAATTTTGAAACAGGATCTCAATAAGTTTACAAGAGTGTCATTGGACGTATTCTGCACCCTAAGCGGAGCTTGAGAGCCTCCTGAGCAGTCAGAATTAGACATATGAACCACTAGGTCCATATGAGAACTAGGTCCAGAGAACTGTCACAGCAGAGTTTTTGTGTGGATGTAATCTGGCTCTGGGTTTATTTAGATTTTCTGGTGAGGCTTAGTTGATGACTGAATTTAAGCATTTATGCATATTATTATAAGTTTTGTTTCTTGGGTCATACTAAGAAAAATGGGTATTGGGACATCACCTCCTCCTCATGGATCACAGACTTGTAGTAGTAATTGTTATTTAACCGCCAAATTTGTCGCGGTAAGACTCCTACCCAAGGAGACCAGTAAAGACACAACTCAATAATTATGGTATAAATTGCACGCCTAGATTGGGCAGATTTACCACTACACTAATCCCCGGCTATGAGATCCCTTGTAACTTGCGTTATCCAGGCCGTGTGGTTGTCCAGCTCCGTTGTCGGCTTTCTTCTACGCCAGCTTCCTTCTGCTTCTGCCTGCCTCCTCCTGCTTCTACTTCTTCTCTTCTCTGCTTCTGCTCCCCTGGTGACTTCCTTCTCTTCTCCCTCTGTTTCTGCTCTACCTTTTATATCGAATTCCTCTCACTCTCTCCTCCCCTAAGCCTTTTTCTCTGCCTCCCCTTCTACTGCCCAATCTCTGGCTCTAGTCTTTATTTTACAGGTTTTAATTGGACAGAAGCTTTACAAGATGTAGTCTGTTACAGATTCAATCATCCTCTGCAGCCCCTCCCAGAAGGGTGGAACTAGGATCAAAATACAAGTCTGGGCTATCCACTGGGAACTAGGATCAAAATACAAGGCTGAGGCTATCCACAACATGTATTCAATCCTCCTCTGAGCCCCTCTCAGGGTGAACTAGGATCAAAATACTGGCTGGGGCTATCCAGAACACGACTGACAGACATTATAGATATCTCTGTGACTAATGCTTTTCTATCCTCATCTAGAAAACTGGAATGAAAAGTGTCTCTCTGAGCTTCTGGAGGAGGTGACTTATGACATGTCAATAGGTTCCTCTACAGGACGGGGGTAGTGATGTAAGATCATAGTCAGTCTTCCTGAGGAAAGAATACTCTGAAGTAATTAGTAAGATGTCTCTGGTTCACCATGCATGTAGACTTAGTTTGGAAGCAGCTATACTCACCACTACACCAGCAAAGCGCATGATCCTGATAGGGCGTGTGCCTGAAAACAAATCTGATTCTTCGTGACAGTTCACAGACAGAAGTTACGTGCTTTATGTTAGTTTTAATGTTGATGTTAGATTTTTTAATGACACAGTTTTTTCATAAGTATACAATGTACCTATGTACCCCTATCCACCAGATGCTCACAATTCATGTTTACATAGTAGTTACAAGCATTTGTGGAAACACAAGTTTTTGTTGGGTGTTTGGCACAACTCCAGGGTGGCATCAGGGAAGACTAAGACACATAGGGAGAGCTGGTTAAGGCTGAGCTCTGAGCTCTCTCCTTAGGACAGGTAAAGCTTACCTGCTGAGCAGGTAGGAGAAAGGGACTTTCTAGTCAGTCTGACAAAGGAAATATGGGGTTACTGGGACATAGAGGCCAGGCTGCCTTCCACAGCAGGACAAGCACCTTAATCTCTTCTCCCGCTGTGGTTCAGGGAGGCAGACCCCAAGTCCTTTAGGAAGATGGCTAGGAACAACTAGAAAGATGGTGAGGAGAGGTTGTGGCAAAATGTGGAAGAAAGTTTCTGGGCTATGAGAGTCCAAAGCAAGGGTTACACAGAGGTAGAGGTACAGTCATGGAGGGCATGCCGGGAACCACTTGCTTTCTCACATGCTTTACTGTGGCCACTTTGTGTGTTCTTATAACTCCCTGGCACTGAGTTTGGGTGCTCATCCCACCACATATTACAAGACAAGGCACCAGTAGTGGCACTTATCCCTATATTCTCCTTGTCTCTCCTCTGGTTAGGCATGGCAGAGTGTGCCATCAGGGCACAGGAAGAGCAGGAGGCAAGGCCTACCTGGATTCCAGCTTGTCCTCACCACTAGGCTGGCCATTCACAGCTCCCTCAGACACTCCAGCATCAGAGTAGAGAGGAGCTTCAGTGTGTCTCCTTACCTGATCTCACCCCTGTTCCTGTGGTCTGAATGCCTTTCCTAAAGCTCTTTTATTCCTGCAGTATTTACAGAAGCTCAGAATAGCCTGATACAGGCTGACTCCAGATAGGTAGTCCTAGTGGTAAGCAGAGTCCTGCTGGCAACTTAACTTTAATAGCCTACTTTACCTAATCTCACAGTTTATATTTGATTATGTTACTGTCTTAGTTAGGGCTCTATTGATAAGAAGAGACATCATGACCAAGGCAACTCTTACAAGGACAACATTTACAGGAGCTGGCTTACACTTTCAGAGGTTGAATCCATTATCATCATGGTAGGAAGCATGACAATGCGCAGGCATGAATGGCACTGGAAGAGTTTAGAGTTCTACATCTGTTCTGAAGGAAAACAGGCGAAGACTGTCATCCAGGCAGCTAGGAGGAAGGTCTCAAATCCCACCCCCACAGTGACACACTCCCTCAAACAAGGCCACACATTCTAATAGCACCACTCCCTGAGCCAAGCATATTCAAACCACCACAGTTAGGTTCTCAAGAGTAGGTAATACCAGCACTTACTTTAAAAAGAAGAAAAAAGAAAGAAAAGAAAATACTTTTCTTTTAATCCTTAAACTTTATTTGATTTATTTGGTTATATTTAAATATAGCAGTAAATATTTATTTGAAGACAACTAAAGACATAATTTGTAGTGTACTTCTTTTGTATTGAAGAGAAAAACAGTTAAAACATTTTAAAATTATTATATGTAAATAGGATATGAAAATTAGGTGACATTATATACTTGGTTATACAAATGCAAGAAAAGATAACAAGAATATAACTTTTTCTAATAACTTAATTTATCCAAATAAAAATTTTCAGGTAAAATATTTACTCTAGTATAAATTAATATCCCTGTTACTATGTACCTGGACTTTATTATGTTTAAAAAAAAAAAACTATCCATTTTCACAGCACTTACTGCCCTTTCTGCTAATGTAGTCTCTAATCTCCTGCTCAGTTTTCTGCATCAATTCAAGGAAAATTAAAAGACAATTTTAAAAAAATCTCTTCTGTATTTGTATGGCTCAGCACTTGAATCAAGATTTGCAACGTTCCAGTAAAACATTTGTAGGAATGATGAGGAGAGATGGCACAGAGCCAACTGAAGTCTAGATTACAGTTCTGTTAAAGTTAGTGTTTTATTTCTATTAGCAGGTATTCATGATATATAATAATGAGTAGTTTTCTTATGACATTTTTATACACCTATATAAGGCGTTCTGACCATATTTACCCATCCTACCTTCTGTGCCCACTTCCACTGATCCTCTTCCCGATTCACCTTCCTCCTACTTCTGTGATTGGCTTTTGTTGTTTTTGGGTTTTTTGACCCAGTGAGTTTCATTACAGAAGTATGGGTAGCTTAACCAGTAGCTACACCACTGAAGAAAATGTGTCTCCCTCCCCATCCCAGCAGCCAGTAACTGTGTACAGATTCATTTCAGTCATAATCTCTATTCAATGTGCTGTAGTCTGTGAGCGTCTTGCTTGTTTTTCAGAGACTTGGGGAAAGGCAAGTCTGGGGCAGGTTCTGGTGTGCTACTGGCTCATCTCTTACATCAATGCATCATATTTTACTATAAAACTTTGACATCCTAGAACCTGCACGGAGGAGCTGTTGAGGTGTCTCTTCTTGTCTAAGAGGGGACAGACCTTGGGTTTTCTCACTACCATTTTTTAAATCTTCTGACTTTGTTGACTTTTCCTTGCTATATGTTTCACTCACCTTACATCCGAGAATATCTGGCGTAGTCATGATATGTTGTAAATACTTTTTAGCATTTTTCTGAGTGGAGATCTGTTAGATACAGATAAGAATTTTGCCCATAGAGGTTGACAAGAGTTAGATTGTTCTGTTGGTGTCCTACATGATACTTCCAGATTTCAACTCTGGTGAATTATGACCTCAGAATTTTGCTTGTGAATTGCTTCTTATTTTCTGTTCTCTGGAAGAGATTGTGCAAGGGTAGCTTTGTTTATTGTCTTAGTTAGGGTTTTACTGCTGTGAACAGATAGCACGACCAAGGCAACTCTTATAAGAACAACATTTAATTGGGGCTGGCTTACAGGTTCAGAGATTCAGTCCATTACCATCAATGTGGGAGCATAGCAGTGCTTAGGCAGGCATGGTGCAGGAGGAGCTGAGAGTTCAAAATCTTGTTCTGAAGGCAAACAGGAGTGGACTGGCTTCCAGGTAACTAGGAAGAGGATCTTAAAGCCCATGCCCACAATGACACACCTACTCTGACAATGCCACACTTCCAAATAGTGGCATTCCCTGGGTCAAACATACTCAAACCACCACAGTTATTTACCTATCATGGGGAATTTTTCAGAAAAGAAGTCCAGATTTGATTTTCTTTGGCATAAATGTTTGATTGTCACTAATTTCCTCAGCACAGAAAGAAAAACATATATAAGATAAATGTATCAAAAAATAAATTTCCTAGTATTTCTTTAAAATAAAATTTCTCCAAAGAACATTTGATTAATATTCAGTCTCTAGAAAGACATTGTGTGTCCATACATGTATGACCAATAGGCATGCACTATAGGCACATATGCACAAAAGTTGAGTTTTTTTCTATGTGATCTGTGAGTTCCTGACTTGTTGAGAGTCCTCAAACATACTGAGAGCTGTCCCAGGTTGTTCCCTTTATCCAGAATTGTCATTCTGCTACAAAGTCATTAACCATGTCAGTGATATGAGGAAATGATTTCAAACCACTGCCTAAAGCAGTACTATTAAATTGTAGTGAGGGCTGAAAAGCCAAACTCAGTTTCCTCATTTCCTAGTTTAGAAAATTCCATTTGATTGATAGATGGATGGATAGATAGATAGATAGATAGATAAATAGATAGATAAATAGATAGATAATAGAAAACACAGACAGACAGGCAGGCAAAATGGAGTTGATGTTGTGGATAAATTTTAACAAATATGCCTTTTAATTTCTGTCAGATTTAAGAAGCCATTGACAACCTAAGAAAAAGTAGGTTTGCTAGAGTTGCTGAAATAGCTTAGTGCTGAACAGGATTGATGATTAAAATAACATACAACTCGTGTACTTGGATAAAAATGTCAATGTTGCAATGATACTACTGAACCTGTAATTTAGTCATCAAAATAGTAGTTTAATTAAAATAGCAAGAGAATTTTTTAACTAGACAAGAATTATTCTGAAGTGTATCAGAGAATACTCAGTTAATGAGTATCTATAAGGCGGGAGACCAAATCACTAATCTGCACTGTTTGATATTGTGAAGGAAACTAATGAGAAGGAATTGTGTCTGCAGGAACTGATTGATGTGTGGGAAGATCAGTACATAGAGCAGTTGGGATGTTGCAGGTCTAGGAACCAATCACTCTATCTTGGACTGGTTCTAAGCATTTAGAACAGCCATTCTTCATCCATGCCCTGCATCTGAGCTAATATCTTGTGACTAATAGATACATTTTTTTAAATTATTAACTTAGAAGACCACTAGCTCCCACCAATCCAAACCCTAAGAGAGCCATCAAATAGCACCTAGAGCTTATAAAAATAGTTTTCTACATCTTGCTGTAACTGCCTCTCTGATGAACCCAACAATGTGTTTTTAAACTTGCCTTGATTCATGCCTTTCTATGTTCTGTAAAACCATAAAACTGCTTCCACATAGGAACACAGAATTACCCCAAATCTTAAATCCACGTTCCCAGGCCATGATCATTCAAAATGGCTTCAGAATAAACTACCTTTCATTCCCTTTAAGATGAGACCTGTGGCTTTGCATTAACAATATTAAATAATGTTAAATTTACAATTCTTTAGTATAACTAATAAAACAGTGTATTCAGTCAATAAGAAAATATCAGAATGAGTTGACATTATATCACATTTCTACCTGACTAATGTAAAAAAAAAAAAATAGAGTTTTAAAGTAGAGAAAAGGATGTTTCTTCCCGAAGATGTTACTTTGCGTTTCATTTCATTCCTGTCACATAGAGACATGGTATACTCGTTAATTAAGTTAGTAGATACATATTTGAAGTCATTGGTTTAGAAAAGTTGAAAGTAGGGGGAAACTAAAAATATTATTCAAACAAAGCACACATGTTTCTCCTGAAATGTCATTCGCACACAAGTTTCACCAAGTAAACACTGAACCAGAGGTAAATGACGTTGTCAACCACTGGCTGCAGTTGGCGCTCTCAGGGGAGCATCTCCGTTTTTGACTTTGACAGCTAAGCTGGTCACACTCAGTGCCAATGCTCTCTCTCTGTGCTAACACGGACAATTGGTGCTTCTTCACAGGGTTTCAATTTTGACCTTGTGATAAAGAGCCAGTGTGTTCTACTGTGTGGTGAATATCAATATATGCGGATGTGTTTGTGCTGGGCAACTGAACATCCAGGGCTTCAAAGTGGACCTTTTACATGAATTTTGAAATTCTTAAATAAGTTAACTTAATTAGATCTTGGAATTACATGTAATCTCTCTGTGTATATTTATTATACTTTATTATGTTTTTTACAATCTATTACAATTAAAAATTATTATAATGTAATTAAATACATGTGATACATGTATTTATACATGATATACAAGTGTGTGTGTGTATGTGTGTATATGTGTGTGTTTATAAATGTTTCAGAATAAAGCATGAGAGTATTCAGCAGTCCATGTTAAGTGAATATTTCTATTATTTATTTATTTATTTATTTTTATTGAATATTTTCTTTATTTCAAATGTTATCCCCTTTCCCAGTTTCCCCCTGGAAATTCCCTATCCCATCCCTACTTCCCCTGCTTCTGTGAGGGTGCCTCCACTACTCCATCTTCCCTGCCCTGGCATTCCCCGACACTGGGCCATCAAGACTTCACAGGTGAACATTTCTAAGACTAGGTACCAAAACTAAGCTCTACAGATTATACGTCACCAAAATGATAGATATTTGCTCTACAAATTACGTGACTTCATTAAAATAATTAATACAAAATCCATTAAAAGAATAAAACGAAGAACTGGACAGGCTGGGAAGGTACTCACATGTACCATTTTTGAAACAGGGCTTCTGTATAAAATGTACTGTGAACTCTCACAGTACAACAAGCATAACAAAGTAATGGGAAATGGAGCAAATACTGTGAGATTACCTTACAACAGAATAAGGGTGACAAATATGCACATTGTTTTCATACTACTACCAACAAGGAAAAGCAAATTGAAGCCATAAGGAAAACTACTGTTTACCTGCTTAAATAGTCTCTATCAGAAAGACATGTAGCATATAAGAGCAGAGCAGATCAGGGGAGGCGGCAGCAGAACCACTCAGAGGCTGACAGGAACCTGACAGAACATGGAGCAGCTATTTAATGATACAAGTTAAAAGATAGAGACAGATGAGAATGCCTTTAGAGATAAAAATGTTAATACATGCTGATAAAATATTAAAGTCACTGGGAGTAGTAAATAACTAAACATTTTGATAAAATATTGAATTCACTAGGAGTGGTAAATAACTAAACAATTTTACATCTAATGAAATTACCTTGGTGTACATTTATTTTAACTCACGAATATTTATGGTGGCACCACTATATCGATCTATTGTAATATTTTTTGGAGATTTGAATATTTAAGCATTCTGTGCCAAATTCTATAACACAGATAATGCAGACAAGCTCCAGAAACAAAAATTAAGCAGTTTATCATGAGAATAGAAACAAACTTATTAGCTAAAAGAATCCATGTGTCAGATGGTCTCAGTGACAAATGATATCAAACTTTTACTTTTATTATCAGTAGTTCATGAAATGTTTCAAAATAGAAGAATGCACCCAAGTTCACTCTATTTTAGTATCAAAGCTGGATACTGGTATCACCAGAGTTCAGTCCAGTGTACCCTGTAACTACAGCAACATATGTGCAAAGCCTAATGATGCAAAGCAAACACAAAGGCAGAAAGAACATGACACCACAACCAGGCCACATTGATGTCAAATATGTGATGTTACTATCACACCAACACATATATCAGTGTAATGCACCCCATTACTAGCACACAGGGCAAAGCTAATGTTCTAAATATGGGGAAAGAGTCAAATTTCAGTACACTTTCTTGTCTAAGACAGGAACCTAGTAAACAAGGAAGACTCGTATCATGTTACACCATTAGCATCTAGGAGTATGAGGGAAGCCTTTGGAATCACACTCTTGACAAAGAGATCCCTATTCCACAGAGAAGTGGAATGTGCTCAGTTACTAATCAAGTTATGGTTTTCCACTTATAGTTCCATGGCTCTTTAATTCTATCATCAGAATGAATAAAAAGGAATGGGTTTACAGAGACTAAAAGAATGCTTGCCAGCAGTGTGGCCACCTGGGATGCTGCCCCTGGGGTGTAGAATCAGCAGGTTCCCAAAACAGGGTAAGAAAATGGAAGCAGCAGTTTTGATGCTGATATAGGTAGCTCATGAAATATTAATAAGCTTTCTACATGAACGTTGTTTGAAGGGAAAGTTCACAATTGAGAGAAAATTAAATGACTAGGCAATGTCAGGCAATGTGAGGATAGTAATTATGAAGAAATTTGAAGTAGAGATAAATTCTTGAAAGAAAATAGGTTAAAAAAAAAGATTTCTGTTTTGAACTATTAGCTGACAGTAGGCCACTGTATGAACTAAGAGGAAGAATTTCATCTTAGAGTTCTTACCAATTCTCCAAATTTCTGCAAATCATTCGGAATTTTGTCCCAGAAGAGAGTTCTCTTGACTTCTTTTCCACTCACAAAGTCAGACCCAAGAGGTCTCTTTACAGCTGCTCTGCTTCATTCTTGCTTTCTCATCATACCACAGCTGATCAACCGCATCCATACGGAGTCCTCAGGGCAAAGCAACAACTACAATCATACTGGGCTCAGAGACAGAATGAAGGGACTGAACTGTCTTAGGTCAGGAAGTGCAGCTGGTGCTCATGGCCAGTCCTCAGATTTTCATTTGCCCCCAAAGCACTGCAGTGTGTGATTCAGTGACAGAAAGTGTTAAAAATAATGAGACAGGTGTTAAATACCTGGTCACTCAAAACAAGATTATCCCCCAAGATTGGAAAGATTTAGCAGCAGCTGTACTGAAAGCTGGTTCTCAGTTATTGTAGCTGACATGGTGGTGAGAAGAAACTGTAATTATGGAAAATCATAATAAATCTAAAGGTGTTACTATCATGAAAGATCAATTATTAAGTGAGGGTCAATTTGCTGATTTAAGACAACAGATGCAATTTGATGTCTTTATTATACAATATACTTTAGCAGCTTTAAGAGTCTGAGATCAAGTGAAGGAACAAGAGGAAAAAACATCTATGTGATTCACAAAAATTTTATAGAGCCCCAGAGAGACTTTTACTGATTTATTACATAGATTAGAAGCTGCTGTCAACAGGGCAATATCAGATCCAGATGCAAGATATTTATGAATTGAAACTTTAGCTTCAAAAATGAAAATGCAGGGTATAAAAAAGTTCTTAGACCTTTTAACTTAAAAGCTCAATTAGCACTCATGAATGAATGGATTAGAACTACTGCTGCTATTGACTGTAATGACTATGTAAAATCCTAGATATCAAAATGTCCTTTCTTTTTACTCTGGGAGGCAAGATCATTTGAAAAGAGATTGTAGACAAGGTATTCCTAGAGACTTCTCCAGAAGACCTCAGCCTTCTGTGAGTTGTAGAAAATGTAGTACAGGTAGGCATTGGACTAATGAATGCAGATCAGCAAGAACTCTTTGAAGCAACTCCTTACCAAGGGGAAACTTCCTAAGGGGGTTAGTTTGTACCCTAACAGCAAACAACATAACCCAGGCATTTCCTGTCAGCATTCCACAGAGCAACTAGAGAAAACTAAACTAAGTATTGGAGACACTGTATAGTGATATTTTAGTGTTTAAATGGGTGAGAAGCTTGGCTCACTGGCATGGAGCCAGGTATGGAATGCAAGTGCCTAAGTGTCTAGTTTATGTATGGACTCATAAGGATTTAATTATACCTTGAAAAAGAGAAAGGAGGAATAAGAATAAGATTAGCTAAAAGACACAGGATTGTAGAAAAAACTGATGAATTAGATCAAACTATATACTTTAAAGATGTTTAACATCATAACGTAACTCATGGAATGTGTTGTGTTGCCTATGAAAGACTATGGGTTCCATCAAAATTGATAAAGATCTGAAAGGCATGACTCAAGGAAGGATGCAGAAAGACACCAACAAATATGATGAAAAAACGCTGTCCCTTACCCTGGTCATGGAGACAGCTCAACAAACTGAAGAAGGACAGATCATTCATTAGACTGGCAGACTGAAAATTTTGATGCTGAAATGGATATTTGCTGAAGGACAGGTGATCAAGAGTGCAGTTATGCAAGGTCATCATATCAAGGGATCTTCATAAGGACATTGAGACCGTTAAGATTAAAAATCATAGCATTAACAAGTCTTCATAAAGACATCCAGACTATTAAACTGATGGGACTGATGATTGCTTCTGTTGTAATAGTTATGAAATAGATTTTGGGGCTAAAGGGGAAAGATGTAGAGGACTTTTAATCCAGTAACATGGCTTCTCTGACAAAGGATCCCATATAAAAACTTTCTAGGTCTATGTGATCCAACTAGAATACAGACACACTCTGGATGGCAGTACAATCTGGCGGGAATACAGACAAGCCCTTAGTTCACACCTTTAATCCTAAACCATGACATCTAACTGAGGGGAAACATGACTAATTATTTTTAGCTGTTTCATTAAAACTTGCTTCCAGGATAGCTTCAAAGAAAACTGCTGACCCCAATTGGTCGAGCCTTTCAGACTGTCCCAGTCAGGACTTCACAGCACACAGAGACTGGATAGCAAATGTTACAGCTAGCTTTCTTAAGACTGGCCAATATCCCGATTTTCTTGGGCTCTCAAAAGGAAACTATGCCCCAAAGTCAGCAGAAAGCTGTTAAGAAAATGATGCCCCATTCCCAAAAGGTTGAGTGAATTTTTTGGTCATTCAGTGGGTTTGTTTTATTATAAGGAAGTGGGTTGAAAATTATTAAATGTTCTTAATTAGGGAAGAAACAAGGTATTGGAGGTTAGACTCAGGGATTTCTTTTTTCATTTTCTTTCCTCTATCCTTTTTTCTTATGCAGGGAGAGAAGGGACATGGGGAAAAGTGGAGGAGAAATGATGGAAGATGGGAGGACATAGGAAAAAGGTAGGATATTGAATCAATTTCTAGAACAAAAAATATTAACAAACCAAATAATTTGTTTTTGGTATAGATTTTGTATATTGATACAGTTTAAAGTTATATTTTTCATAGAAATAATAGGATAAAAGGGTAGATTATTTAATCTACTTCTAGACAAAAGAACATTAACAAACCAAATATTTTACACTTGTTATGGATTTTGTATGTTGATACAGATTAAGGTTATATTTTGTCACAGCATACTATGTATATATGTTTCACCTCTTTTTAAAGGTACCATAGCTATGTAATTCTTAAAAATACAATGATAACTTCTAGTCCTTTTGAAATATGCTATTAAAACTGTTTAGGATAATTAAGTAGCATAAATTAGTACCAAGTCAAGCTTTTGGTTGTTAGATACTAGTTTAGTTAATTACAAAAATACATTTTCTAGGATGAACAGATAGTAAATAGTTAGAAACAAGTAATGTTTGCCTATTCACATTTGAGACAGTCCTCAAAAAACCCTAGAAATCTACAGAATATGGCATTTAAAGATGTTTTATTGTAAAAGGCCTTTTTGGACAATGAGATAAGTCTACTCCTTGCAGCACCCCCATTCTACTTCAAGGAAGATGGTTGAGCATCCAAGAACCTCCATATGGTATTTGTTTCATATGTGGCAAGCTAGCCATTAGGAAAGAAACTGTTCTTGTCTCAATTGCAGAGAAAATGCTGTCTAAACTAGATAAAAAAGTAGCAGGAAGTCAACAGCTGAGCTTTGCAAGGACAAGGTAGACAAGTAATAATTCCTGCTTCACAAAAAAGTCTGTCAGATTTTCTGGGCCAGAAGGCTGAAGACAGATGCTTCAGTGTTATAGGAAAAATTGAGGAGTCTGTCCAGACAGCCAGTTGTCTGTCATTTCTATAGTTTTGGAAGCTTCTTGCCTGCACTTCCTGCTTACTCGGGTAATATGTATTCTTTTTCAGGTCTCTGATGAGGTTGAAAACTAGAGAGAGTCTCACAATAAAAGATTAAGTTATTTTGGAGTTTTAAAAAATGTTTTTAGGTATAAGAAGATGTTTTTAGATTGGTAGTACAAGTTATGATAGAAAAGTATTTAGGTATAAAACTCTAAACTCATTAAGATAAAATGAACTTTTTTCTAAGCTTTTAAATACAAAGGACTGGACATTGTGAATGTAACTCTCACATGATGGCTTTCATAGTTGTTCTTATTGTATATAGTTTATTATTGTAAGAGAAAGAGCCTTTATTGGACTAAAAGGGGAGTAGTTAGGATCTGTTTTTTATGCTGTGTATTCAGATGCTGAGTTCTGTGCTTCAAAATCAGTCTGGACATGAGCATTATCCATGTACAATGACCAATGTGATGTAAATAATTCTCCCCCAATAATCTCTGGTTAGGTAATAAAAGGCTAGAACCTGTGACTGTGCATGGGAGAGAGGAAGGTGGGAGTTGAGATCAAATAGAGTGGTCTCAGGTAGAAACCACGAGAAGGATAGAGGTGAAAGAAGGAGATGGCCATGAGACAGCATAGATCATGAGTATGAACCATGAGCACGTGGCCAAGATATGTTCACTCTGAGGTGACACATGCAACACAGCAAGACTCAGCAAGTAATAGGGCATTATATGGGTGTTAATAGACTAGTCATGTTATAACAGTCTCAGAACCTGCCCAGTTTAGACTTGCAGCTTGTTAATAAATTCTAATGACTCTGTGTTGTTTCTTAATAAGATAAAATAGAGTACTTTCTCCTAAGTTTCCAAATACAAATGGACTGGACATTATGAGTGAAATACTCAGAAAGAGATTACTCAGGAGCTAAACAAGAAAGAGGGGAAGGTGGGATTTGAGATTAAGCACTTTACCTTCCCAGTGTCCTGCTCATTGCTATACTGCCATGAGCTCATTGGTGTTCCCAGAAGTTCATTGTTTCTGCTCCTATTGACTGGTGTTTCATGACATTCACATTTTTACTTACCACATTTTCTACACCTACTACAACTATAGTTGTTTGTGGTGGATCATCTATTAAATTAGCGTCCGAGCTAATATTTATTTTTAGCTTAGTTGAATTATTAAATCTTTTAAAATATTTTTATTATTATTTAATTGTGTGTGTGTGTGTGTTTATGGTTATGTGCACATGACTGCAGGTGCCCTCAGAGTCTAGAGGCATAAGATATACCTGCAACTTGAGTTATAGGCTGTTGTCAGCCTCTGGGATACAGGTGCTGGAAATCAAACTCATTCTATGTCACATGTTCTCATTGGTATGTTCCTGTGAATGAGCATCTCCTGAGGTGGGTGGTATGCCTTCCATTAATGAACCTTGCAATCTGTTTACTAGGAATTATAGTACTGAAAAATGAAATAGATACTCAGAATTCATGATAAATTTATAAAATGCATTAAATTCTGCTTAAACTATTGCTTTTAGTAATATTTGGGGCTTGATATTTATTTATTGAATTAGCTATTCACAAAATACATGATCAATTTGTAGACTTTTACCATCATAAAGACTGGAATCCTTTCATGTCTTATAATAGTATTGTATCACATAACAAAACTCATCTTTAAGATCCACTGTCAAATAGCATCATTCACATTATAACTATCTAAATGGTGACTGTAAAACACAGATCTCATAAAGTGGTCATCTTGGACCCTGGTTTCCTTTCTCCCTTACCTCCTTGTCAAGGATTATTACACATTCTTTGAGGTATGTTGGTATTGAGGTTTCTTCCAAAGTGAGCTCCTTCTGGTGGACAAGGAAGCAATAATGAAAGGAGATATCAGCTCTCATGAGCCAGCAATTATTTACAGAGTGGTGTACAGACCAAGACCTGCTATTTTATTAAAGAATGCAGAGAGTTCTTTCCAAATCACAGAGATGAGGTGATGAGCTGATAGTGACAGGCAGAGTGATGAATTCTGCCAGGGATATCCTGAAGAAGAAGAAAACTATTAAATGAAACTTGCAGACCTGAGAGAAGTCTCCCTAAAACACAAAAAGAAAAGAAAATGTAAAAGAGATTACTCTATATATTCAACTTCTTCTAGAACACTAGTGTTCCTTCATATCATTTATAAAAGTAATCAGGGTGTTTAGGGTGCAGCCCAGTGGTAGAATGCTTGCCTGATATGTATGGATCCTTAGGCTTCATACCTGGAACGACAGAAAGAAATAGTAATAAATAGAAGAAAACTAAATTTAACAGGATTACCCAAAACCCAATTCTCAGTCCTAAATTAAAAGTGAAGTTTGTTGCCTAGAATAAAAATAGTTAATATAAGCAAAAGACTTTGAGCAAAATATATAGCCAGTCTTATAATTTCACTGTAATTCTCCAGGTACAAAATATGTGATAGAACCAACATATTTTATAAAACAAACTTAAAGACTCCAAATCAAGTGTACATAGACATTTTCTTCAGACCTGCGTACTCAAAGAATTCTTTTATCTATAACTAATTCCCAGGATCTGAACATGAAATGATATTACAGTGGGAAATAGAAAGAAAAGACCTAGTTCAAAGCACACTGGGGATTTCCAGGGTCTAGTTGCTCATGCTCCCAACTATAGGCAGGATCCAAAAGAGGGTGTCGAACAATTAGCACTGAAATACTTAATACTGCTTTCCTGATAATATGGGCTATTAGAAATAAATTGGGAGCTGACTTCCAAAATGTTTCCCTCAACCATGCTTGACTATTCATCCATACACGTTCATGGTACCAGAACCCAGGTGGGGTGTTCTGTAGGTTCCAGGACAGCTGCCATGTGTAGTAGCCTGGGGGACAAACCCTGGAGCCCATTGACCCAAATGACCCTGTACAACTGCAGGAGGTGATAACTAGAACTTGAATCCAGCAGTCTGGGTAGTATTGTGTGAAGCACCAGCCTGTCTTCTATAATCTGTCTACAGAGTCCTGTAGTGTGTTAAAATCCCCTTCCACCTAGTTCAGAGGCAGGCAACAAGGTGACCAGGTAAGCAGGACCTTGGCTTCAGGTAGTGATTCTGACACCCTGGACTGATTCAGCCCTGGGGAATATACCGCCATAGAAGTATTTTCTAGAGTCTATTGTACCAAACTCTCCAGGGCCACATGTTCTTGTATCCTGTAAATTCACAGACACTGGAATCACTAACAGAATAAAGAAAGGACAATGGACTATGACATGTGACAGGAAGCTAGGGTTTCTCTGTTTTCATAACTAATTTTCCTGTTTAGGAGATTCTGGATTGTTCTATGGAAATCATGAAAGATTTTGATCACAGCGTAGGTTAAATAAGTGTGTTCGTTTGTGTAAAACAAGTAATGTAGGCAGAAGAACCACAAGTATTTACCTTCAGGGCTGGGTCAGCCATGGTGAAGGAACAGAAGTTACATCAAAGGAGTATGTCTCACATTTTGGATTGCACCTTTTTATAGCTCTGACTTTGGACAAGATTAGGGGTTCTAGGATCAGGAACCTTGGTGTCTGACTGAGTGTCTCACCTCCTGATTGCACCTTGCTAAAGCCCTTTTAGTGAACTTTCACAGACTTTTCTTTCATAGAAATGAAATATACATGTAGCTGAGAAACTACAGTGGATGGATCGTATCCAGAGTCATTCATGAGCTACTGGGTAGGATTAGCAGAAGATTGACATGGTAATTAGCAGTGCTGTTTCATTGTCAATCATCTACCTCTGGTAAGTCTGTGATTCTGCTAACATTGTAGGAAATGTAGCACAGGGCGGGGGGATTGGTAGATGGTATGAAGCAATACACAAGCTAATGTTCACAGATCTTTGATAATTTAATAGAAAATGCCTTCAATATTGAAAAGAAAAGAGCATGTGAAATGGCTTCCATTTCCCCAGAAACTCCTGGAAATGCTGGAACCCAGGAAGATGTCAGCGGTTCTCAGACAATATGAACAGAGTCCTCATCTTGGAATACAATCTTCCTAAACCAGATGCCTCAAATGAAATTATGAGTACTCACTTTTATTCTCACACATTTGTATAATGGTCAATTATTTAATGATCGCCTGATTTGTTGAGTACAGCTTCTATGTAGGACAAGCCAATTCCAGCATCTGCTACCAACCACAGCAAGAGCTCTAAAGGCATGATGTATTCAAAGGATCACTTAACTTTGTAGAGACAAGAAGCTTCTTGGAGATCAGTCCTCATCAGATTATGGAAGGGAACATCTTATCAAGATACCTATAGCAGCACATGATATAGGCAGTTGGAACTGTGTTAAAGCATTTTGGATACTCAGGCCAGTCCTATGCTCCAGACATATACAGTAGAAATCTCTTCATATGTCTCATGTCTCTAATCTTTGCTTTTCTTCAGGCTTCAGTTAAATCAAGGTTAATATAGATTGGTTTTGTAAAGGATAAATGTCATTTTCCTTGGATCCTAGTAAGTTTCCACAAGAGTATCTTGTTATGAAATGAATGAGTCCAACCACGAGGCTTCCTTTCTTACTGTCCTATCACATAATCATTGCCACTCACAAAGGCTCCTGCCATATTTCCATTCTCTGCGAGTACATCTGTCTGCCACAAATCCATCTACAATGAATCTACCATGATGCCTTCTCTGTCTACCGTGAATCTGTCTTCCATGGCACCATCCATCATGAGTCCATCCGTCATGATACCATGTACCATGATCTCCTTTGATGCCATAGACATCATTGCCTTGATATTATGTGCTGTGACACCATCCACCATGAGTTAGTGCTCCATTATTCTGTGCATCATGTAGCTATTCACCATAAGGTTGCATGCAAGGGCAGCCTGAAAGTTCTAGAACTGTAGATAAATTATTATTTTGTTCCCACAAAATATACCATCTCACATGTTTTATTGTAGCTATAGAGAAAAATCGAAGATACATAGAAAATGAACAGTCTGTCTTGACTGCCGTTCTGTGAGCATACTTCATTTGACTCACAAATCTAGAGGAAACACTCCTTTAAGAGCTAGCAATTGAGACACAAAATTTTCTCCCACTTTTACTTGAAGAGGCTTTATTGTTAAACCACTCTTCTTTTTAAAATCCAAGCTGAATACTAACAGACACTAACAAGTAAGTTGCACACAAATATAGTTCCTTTGAGTGACTAATATAATAATAATAAACTTACAGTTAATAGCTACGGCTTATGAAATCATAATGAGTCCATTGTCAGGCACTGTGTCTATGGTGCTGAAAGGCTCCATTAATTCTCAGCATAGTGGATCCCCAGAATTCATATTTATCAAAACTATGGTCTGAATGAAGAAAGAGGAATCATACCAATTAGTTTTTCCATATAGTTTTTTATTTTAACAAGAAAACCACAGAGAAACTGAAGGTTTGTACAGTTCAGTAATTAAGACGTATGCAGAGCCAGTTGTGGCATTTCAAAGCTGCAATTTCTGCATTAGAGGTAAATTTAGAAAATCTAGAGTGTTGGGTCAGTCTAGGACAACCATGGAGATCCTATATCAATAAAATTACTGCCTTTCAAAAACTGGAGTGTGAATAACTTGCTTGGCGTGACTATAGGCCTTTTCTATGTGTTGTCTATGATGACTGAGAGATGGAAATTTGTTCTGGATTATAGGAGTTGGTAGAATCCAAATACATAGGATTTTTTTCCTGGTTGCAATAGGAAGTACAATGGATGAACAGAACAAGAATAATCATAAGGGGGAGGGGCCCATCCTGTTTCCCAGGGAAGTTGCCACAGACCCAGGAACACAGACAGTCTGCGAGAAGTTAAGGACCTCAGGCCTCTAACCATAGAGAATCAGATTCTGCCAGTCCCTGAGCAGACGCTGGTCTTCCCCAGGGCTCTGATCTTGATCAAACAAGATAAGTTATTGCTTTGTAAACCACCTCAGTTTTGGAAGCTCATTTTGGTAACAACAGGAAACTAACTTTGACACCTAGAACATTGTATAGGTCAGAAACATGGTGATCTCTGAAGCTGGCTGACTGTCAGTCTAGCTCCACGTTCAATGAGAAACCTGTTTCCATGGAATAAGCTAGAAAGTGATAGAGTAAGACATCAAAATCCTCCTCTGACTTCCACACATGAATGGGTGCACATATGTATATACACCGAATACACGCACGTGTGCACACATTCACATACATACACGCGCACACACACACACACACACACACACACACACACACACACACCTTTATTTTACATAAAAGATCATGATAATACACAGAAGAAGTTAAGGTAAACCCATTAAATGGAAAATTATTCACTTCTATTAGTAGTCTGTAATTTCTCAACTAAAACAGTAATGAGGACTGTCTTTTCCCCAGTGGTTGGGAGGTTGGACAGAGAGTACACAGTACTAACTAGCAGTGGAAGCACTCACAGACTCAGGCCTGGCTCATGGGTGCTTCATATGGTATAAATGTGTAAGGCAACTGCACAAAACTTCACCACCTGAAGTTCACATTTTTACTTAGAAGACTGAAAGAGCTGAAAGGGTTTGTGGCCCCATGGGGAGAGCAACAATACCAACCAACCAGAGCTCCCAGGGTCTAAATCACCAGCCTGGGAGCACATAGGGAGGGACCCATGGCTCCAGCTGTATATGTAGGGGAGGATGGCCTTGATGGGCATAGGTGGTAGAGAAAGTCCTTGGTCCCTTGAAGGCTGGATGCCCCAGTGTGGGGGAATTTGAGGGTGGGGAGGTGGGAGTGGGTGGGTTGGTAGGGGCACATCCTCACAGAAGCAGGAAGAGGGGGGATAGGATGGGAGTTTCTGGATAGGGGGAAATAGGGAAAGGGGATAACATCTGAAATGTAAATAAAATATCTAATTTAAAAGAAAAAGAAAAATCTGCTATATTTCTATCTGGTGAAGCATTCCTATAATTGTATCCAGATGAATCTTTTGAAGCTGTTTGTAATGCCATCATTATTAGAAAACTTTAGGAGAAAAATAATTAGAATTGGTGATCAACAGGCTAAATTATACAGCATTATAAATGAAAAGGGGATGTCACTCTGTTAGTATGCCAAGGTGTACTAAGATGGTCTCCTGTGACTAGGTAAAAAATAACTGGAAACAATAGACCCCCAATGTGTGTGTGTGTGTGTGTGTGTGTGTGTATTTATAATTCTCATCAGTAACAGGTTGTATAACTTCATCTTAAGAGATGTGGCTGTATGTGTGTAGCTTTGGCTAAAAAAGGGCTAGAACAAGACCTGCCATAGGTGAAGTGGCCTCAATAGAAATGTCTCAGAAATTCATGGGTCTATAGCCCAGGGGCATCTGTCCCTCCAAGCTGTAAATTTCACCATAGGGTCTCATTAGTCAGCAAGAAATGCATATGAGGGTTAGAGAGATGGCTCAGTGGTTAAGAGCACTGACTTCCAAAGGTTCCTGAGTTCAATTCCCAGCAACCACAGGGTGGCTCACAACCATCTGCAGTGGGGGTCTGATGCCCTTTTCTTGTGTGTCTGAAGAGAGCAATGGTGAATACATAACATAAAATAAAAATAATAAAGCTTAAAAAAAGAAATGCATATGACACTGCAAAATGGAAGTCACACAAGGCAGAATTTCCACCCCTAGAAAATGTTTGCTTCTGCTATAGGAGAATATAGACATCCAAACTATAGATACATTGTGCATTTTACTTTTAGAGAGGAGCTAAATTAAACCCATAGTCACTTTCTTTGGGAAATGTTCTCTGATGTCTAAGTACATTGAGATGTATTATTATTCATGAGTTACAAAATAGTTGGCAGTAGTGTTATTTATACAAAAGATGTTCACTTCTGTTCCTAACCAACCAGGTCATGGAAGAAGAAATCTTGGTGGAAAACGCCATACGTTATTTTCATAATAAGTTTTTTTTTTTTTTCAAAAAAATTCTTTATTTTAAAATTTCTAAATATTGACTTTAAAAACATTCTTTGCCTAATCCTGTAGTGAATTGATGCTCCAGGAAGGGGGATCCAGAAAGGGTGGGATGAGGTAGGAGTGAGAGGGTGCAGGGGCAACAGGGGAGTACCCTCTCAGAGGCAAAGGGGATGGGGTGATGAACTCTTGGGGGACAGGAATGGAGTCAACATTTGAAGTGTAAATAAATAAAACAATTTTTAAAAACTTATTACATGTAGATAATACATTATGATAATTTATTACTCTCCCCAACTCTGTCCTAACTCCCATCCTGTCAACAGCCCATCTTCATTTTTATAACAATGCAATGTGACACACTCTATAGCAGCCATCTACCTTGAGAGAGCAGGCTGGAGAATTCATGCTAACAAGGAGGTACATCAGTGTCTCTTTCCTTGCCTTTATAACACTGGCTGTTGTCATCTACAGACATCCTCCCTGGCTTGATTTGATTGTTTTAAAGTCACAGTAACTAGGCAGACTTAGAACTAACTGGAGTATTGTACAGTCTTATCATCACTTTACTCTTTTTAGTGCCTTCAAGCTTTTCTTGTATTTTCAATAGCTGGCTTCCATGTCAACTCAACTTGATGAGTGTTTCCAGGTATTATGACCCCTGGGTTACATTCATAGTCTAGTTGAAATAGTGTCTTCTAGAGTACTAGAACCTGGATCTGGGTTTGCTGAAAGGGAGTCTCAAGGTGAGGTACATCCAGCTCTTTCCCTCCTGCACTTGCTGGTCCATCACACAGTCAAGACTTTCTGTGATTCACGGGGCTTCAAGGGGAGGATGTCACAGAGAATGAGCTGGCCATCCATGTTCTGTAATGAAGGAATGAAAGGCACAGGCTGCTGTGACTGATGATACATGTTAATCTGAATTGATGAAGCCTCTGTGAATTAAGCAATAACACAGAGGCAACTCTTGACATGCCAGCACAGCTGCTCTCCCATGGTGTATCTTATTGGGCCTCATGCTTTAGAAAAGTTAAGTGTCTTCATGGGGGGACTGTATTCTCTGAGTCTTTCATCTTCTATCTCTTTCTACACTGCCCCCTCCCCTACAACCCCACTCCAATCCATACCACATCTCTCCTCCCCACATCTCTGAAACTTTCTCACCTTGGTTCTATAGACATCTGCTGGGTTATGTGACTATTGATTGATTTAATCTAAACATATTTGAGTTTCCCATTTTTCATATTAAAGTCTATATTCTATGTCCTTTTAGTGTCACTTTGTGGGATATGTTGACTCCTGACATACAAGCTATAACTGACACTAAAAAACTCTTCTACCCTTGAACAAATTAAATATCAGATAACATGAGAACAAAAGGTCTTGATATCAAGCAGTGAACAAGAAAATGTCCCTAAAGATGTTAAAAATTAGTAAGCATTATGTAATCCCACTGGTCCCCAGGGGAGTGGGTTAGTGATGCTTCAGGTCGTGACACAGACACACAGCTGGAGCTGATGATGCAGAAAAGCCAGCCAGCCAAGAGGATCAGTGAGCAGGGCCTGGGGCTTGCTGCAGGTCTTCCAAGGATATATCACATAAGAGGAAAGGTCTGCTACCAGCCCTGGGCCAGAACTAGGATCTAGTCAGCTTACTCAAAAGAAATGAGAAAATAGAATTTGGATACTACCCAGATAGGAGTGATTTTATGGCTGCCAATCTAGGAGACAAGAAACAGAGTCACTTGTCAAAACTTAGATAAAGTAATTCCAAAAGTAATGCTTCAAAAAATGGGCAAAACAAGATAGTCTCATCATACTTCATAAAGCATAAAGTAAGATCGGAAGAGCAGCTGTGTACAAGCCAGAGAATGATGCTCCGGGACCTTGGCAGGGTAAATCACTCAGGATGCAGCCAAAGTAACGCTTGCAATGGCTAACACTCAATAAAAAATTACCAGGCATGCAAAGCCAGAAACTTATTAATGCCCAGTGACACTGTCAAGCACTGGGTGAAAACAGATAAAAGTGTCACCTGCAATCGAGGTCTTAGGACAATAAAATCAGTTATGCAAACAGCATTAAGTTTGCTTACAAAAATAATGAAAAGCACGCACAAGTTGGAGAGAGATACAGACATTGTTTTAAAACCAAATTAAACTTAAAGACAGGGGGAAAGTGGAGACACCAAGTGTGGAAAAATTCTTAGATATGATTTTAAAGGATTAGACCCTGCAGAAAAAGTATTTCATAAGTCTAAAGAATAAAGCAAACAAATGATTCAAACTTTTAAAAGTCCTGAAATATGGAAAAAATAATAAAGAGAACACTAGTGACCACTCGACAACACTGACTACTTAGAATGTGAAGTGTGCCCCCAAAGTGGAAGGCAGACAGGCAGCAAGGATGTTTGGGCAAATTAGCGAGCAACATAAACTTTGAAAAGAGACAAAAAGGCACATCATCAAAGTCAAATGGCATTACTATCCTCACCCTCAAGAAACAGACCGCAAGTAAAGCCACGCCACTGTAAAGTTACTTGAAGCCAGTTATAAGAATATCCTGAGAGAAGCCAAGTCGAGGAAGACAGAGACAGGATGGATGCTTGGGAACCAGGCAAATCAACCAGAGGCATGGGGAGGAGACTTCTTACTGGCCTAGAGAACAGTCCCTGGAACAAGGGGAAATGGAATGACAAACTCTCCAACTCTGACTTAAGCTCTTGAGCCCTAAGGCTGGGGTCATGGAAGAGGCTCCTGTCTGCATGTCCTGAAGACTAAGGTCTCTCAGGATTTGTGCTGTGCCTGATGAAACTTCCAAGTGACTGGAGTTTCCTCTTCTTGCTTGGCCTTGGTGTCTCCCTGCCAAATGTCACCTCCAGCCTGCTTTCTCAAGGTAAGTGGGGAACATGCAAAAGTTAGAATGTCACTAATTTAAAATTCCAAGAAAAGGTGTGAAATATTCTAAATTCATTATCCACCCAAATCTGGTTTATTAAAGAAAATATTAGAAAAATACTGGATAATATGGGGTTCAGATCAGTGAGCATAAAAGGCTTGTGCTTTCTTTATGCCAGCCTTACTCAGGAGGGGTGAGAGGAGATGAGGGTGATCTCTCCTGCGGTAGCTCCTCAGGACCTTCCTTCCCAGGATGGTTGCTTTCCTGAATGAATGTACACATGGGGGGACTGCAGGTTTCTCAGCTCACATTCCCATGCATGTTAACATTGCTGTTATGTGATGTTGTAGGATCTAACTGGGAATGCATTTTACTGATGAAGTCAATAGTGCCAGGGAGAGGTAAGAGCGTTCCTTTGAACTGACACCTTGCTATTTTTAGGCAGCATATCAACAAATATTAAATGCCTTCCTTGCTTAATGCAATTTCAGTGCAATACGTATGGGTTCAGGGGTTTGAGACGTGTGTTTACTGGAAGTGACAGATCATTAATCCATGACTCTCTCAAGGCATGACCTGGTTATGGATCTGTTGACAGTTATTTCTTAGGATGTCTGGTTCCTCATTTGCTCACACCTAATAAACTCCACAGTAACAAACCACCTGGGCCAGCGTTAGTCAGGGATGCAATCAACGATCAGCTATAAATGACACATTTTTCATGCACAAGTTTGCAAGCAAGCCTTTCAGTGTAGCCTTTTCTGTGAGTAATTTTATTTAATTTAGTTTTGTACTTGGGTTTTTGGGTGGATTGTAATGGTTTCTGACTACAAGGGGCTAGAAGACTTGGGTCACACCATCTGTGTTGGCAGGGACATTCAGGTCACATCATCAACGTTGGCAAGGACTTGCAGGTCACATGGCCCACAGTAGAGAGGACATGTGGGTCATGCCTTTGCACCCACATGGGGCATACAATCTCACATGAGATCTAAACATGGAAACATTGGAATGTCACTAATTAAAAATTCTAAGAAAAGGTGTAAAATATTTTAAATTCAATAGCAACCTGCACCTGGTTTATTAATGAAAATATTAAATTAATACTGGACAATATACCAGGAATTGGAATGGAGTTCTAACAAAAGCATGGGAGGGATCTTCACAGGCATTATTTTATCTGTTCCTCAGAACTACACACAATGCCTAAGATATACACTTATTTATTTAAGGATACTGGTTTGAACAGAAATTCAGCATGTTATGATGCACAGTATGTTGATTAAATGAAGCATGACTCTAATGTATCTCTTTTATGACTCTAAACATTGAGTTCTGTTTTTAACATAATATGTAATGTCTTTTTAGACTACAAACAACAACAAACACAACTAAAGAAAGCAATTAAGAAGTGCTACTGATTTCCTTGAGTTATTTTTGTATCCAGACACTTTGGAGGTGTTTAAATCAGCTGTAGGAGCTCTCTGGTAGATTTTTGGGATCACTTATGCATAGTATCATATCTTCTAAGAATAACACTGCCTACAATATATTCAGGGACAATGATAGAGCAGAGACAGAGGGAATGGCCAACCAATGAGTGCCCCAAACTGAGACCCATCCCATAGGCAAAAACCAATCCCTGACCCTATTAATGATACTTTATGCTTGCAGACAGGAGCTTAGCTTATTTGTCCTGTGAGAGGCTCCACCCAACAGCTGACTAAAACAGATGCAGAGAAACACAGCCAAGCATTAGATGGCACAATGCTTTTTATGTCTCACTTCAAGTCATATTTACTTTCTCATGGCTTGCTAGTATAGAATGAAATGATTTTGATTTAAATTATCCTGGAGCAAAAAAAAAAATGCAGTCACATTTCAATATAAATACAGTGAACATTTGAGTTACAGGCAACAAGTTCAATTTGTGACACTATCTGCCCTAGGAACAATGCTCTCTGCCACTGTGCAAATACTGACAGGGAGACAGGTAAGTCCTTCATGTTCTGATCCTGTGTGCAAGGTTGGTTACCATGGCTTCCTAGATGCAATCTCTGTACCTCCACACAATTGTGCCAGGAGCTTTAAAATGCTCTAAAAAAATTGTCTATTTCAAATAAGAAAGTAAGAATGTCATAATAGATTCAGAAAATGTAGTAGGAAAAAATGACTTTATAATCCAGATTGATTTTTTTAAAAAATATTTTATTGAAGACCGAAGTGTGCCAAGCTTAAGTGGCAGCTTGAGTAATGTCACAAAGTGTGTCCTGTCAAGGTAGCAGATGCAGGTACCACACTCAATTCTCTTCCACTTTCTAGTTATTCTCTTTCCCACCACCAGCCAAACAATGCAGGCTCCCAAGGCATGAGTCACTTTTGCCTTATAAGAAATGTGAAGGGGATCCTGCACTGTTTTATTCTGCTGTGTCTGGCCTCTCTTCCTTCATACAGTGCAAAAGAGATTCATCCACATTTTAAATTCATCCGTTTCTTGTTTGTTGGTTCTGTATTGTTAATACAAGTGAATGCCTAGATCGCTTCTCGTCATTTATAGTTTCTATTATTTTCTGTTTAACATCTGTCAGCACTAGGGGCACACCACTTTTCATCCTTGATATTAAAAAATTCACCATCGAAATATAAAATGCTTCTTATTAATTAATAAACTAGGTAATAAAATGCCAGCGAGGCATAGCAGATGTGAACATTAAAACTACAACTGTTTATTTAATTAAGGAGACATTAAAAGCATGCTCGATAATGAAACATTATCAGGCTTTCAAAGTATGTTAATAAAAATCCACTCTATCTTCAATGGAGGTATATAAGTGAGAAGTCCTTGGTAACATTCAGTAGTGGTTTCTAATATGTGGAAATAAACAGATCCTTATTGCAAGTAAAACAGCAAAATAGAATAAGCCATTAGGTTTTGTTCAATGGTGAACTTCTAAATAACTCATAGACAAAAAATAAATTCAAAATGGGAAATGCATTTGGAACAAAACAGTAATAAATATATTAAAATTTTGAGATACCACTAAATGATACTGGAGGAAATTTAAATCAATAAATTCTAAGTGAGCCAAATTATTCAGATAAAATGGATTTTTAAAGACAACTAAAAATGTTCACCAAGAGAATTTAAAAGCAGGAAACAAATATGGAAACAGAATGTAGAAAACCAGAATGACCTGCAGAGGACTACAGACACCTACCTACAATTTTACTAAGAAGACAAAACAAAATGTCTGCAGCTTTTCTCAAAGAGAGTATAAAAGAACTGAGGAGAGGACACTACATATACATTTCTGTCAATTGTTTTGAGATAGGAACTCTCACTATGCTGTTCTGTAGTCCTGACTGTCCAGGAACTTGCTGTATAGACTAGGGTGGCCTTGCACTCACAGAGATTTGCCTGAACTTACCTCTTAAGTGGTGGGATTAAAGATGCCCAACTGTATATATTCTTAAAATAGTAACTTTAGACAAAGGTAGCTTATGTAAAAAGAACCAAGAATTTCATTTTTTTCCCTAACTCACAATAAGAAAGCAAAATTCATTTTATCTGCTTGGATGAACTTTAGATAAAATGGAGAAAATAAACAAGAAAAATGTAAATAAAGTTAAAATCCATTCGTTCCTTGTTTGGTGGATAGTCAATACCTGACACTATTAATGATACTCCGCTATGCTTGCAGACAGGAGCCTAGCATAACTGTCTCCTGAGAGGCTTCATCCAGCAGTGGATAGAAACAGATTCAGAGACCCACAGCTAAACCTTAAGGAATAGCTTGGGGAGACTTGTGGAAGAGTAATGGATAGAATTGAGCAAGCCAAAGGGGTTAAAGACACCACAAGAAGACCTACAGCATCAACTAACCTGGGCCTATGGGGCCCAGAGACTGAACCACCAAAGAACATGAAGGGAATGGGCCTGGTCACCCTACACATTTGTAGCAGATGTGCAGCTTGGTCTTCATGTGGGTTCCCTAACAACTAGAGCAGAGGCTGACTCACTAGCCTACCATTAGATACCCTTACTGTAACTGGACTACCTAGTTGGGCTTCATTGGGATAGGATGCACTTAGGCCTACAGCTACTAGATGTCTCAGGATGGGGTAGATCTCAAGAAGGGCTTCCTCTTCTCTGAGAAGGGGAAGTGAAAATGAGGGAGGAACTTGTAAGGGTGGGACTGGAAGGAGAGGAGGGACTAGGGTTGTAAAGTGAATAGAAAAAAATCCACTCTTTTACAATTCTAAAACAGGGTCTTAAAATGCAAAATATTTGTCTTCACTCTAAAAATAAATCTAAAGATAAAAGGCCAGCCTCAGCCACAGTGTCCTGGGATGAGGAAAACATGGCCTGTGTGGCCACTTCTTTGGCTTGATACTACCTTGTCCATAAGGGTGTGGGCATTTTAGTGAACAGGAAAGACCAATGCATTAGTTAGCTCTTTCATTAAAGTGTCTAATACTTGACAAGAAGTAACTTAAGGAAAGAAGGGATTTCTTTACTTTACAATTTAACAAGAGACATAGCCCTCATATCTGGGGTAGCATGGCAGCAGGCGCCTTAGCACCACACACACACAGTCAGAAGCATGGAGTACTGAAAGCTGCTGCCCGGACATGCCCTGTTTGTTACTCAGTGCAGGACCCAAGCACATCGGTCAGTGCTGCCCACTTTTAGGGTGAATCTTACACCCTTCACTAAACATTTTTGAAAACCCTCCCATAGACACGTTCAAAGGTGTGGCGCCATGGTGGCTCTAGATCTCATCATGTGATGGTCAAGATCAACCTTTATGCAAACACACAAGGAAATACCATGAATATAATGAAATGTACAGGTACATTGTTAGAAATTAAAAGCAGAGTGTAACCAGAAATCTTGACATAAAATTGAAGTATTGGTATACACGTTACCAGTGTAAAGTATGAGACACACATTGAAGTGTAATTTTAAATATGTTTTGCTACATAACAAAAATGCTTTCTGACAATCAGTTTGTCAAAGGATGGGCAAATTGTTACTGAGCCTATTGAGAGTGTTTACTTCAAATGAATACAAAGTTATATAGAAAATCTCCTAGCGTCAACTAAAAGAAGAGAAACATGTGGAGGATAAAGTGGGTGGATTCATTTCAATTAAAATTACAACAAAATGTTAATAGTAACAAAATATTAACTTGACAAATTAATTATAGAAATCTATAAAAAAAATTCAAACCACAGAAAATAAAAGCCAGGACTGTGAACATCAAAGATTGAGGTGAAAATCACTCAGCAATCAAGACCCACTTAGGCAAGTTAGCTGTTTGTTGATGTCCTTGGAAACAGCACAAAGGAGACACCTGACTGTTCCCACTCCCCTTCAGCAATGAGGTGTGTGGTCTATGTCCTTATCAATGGGGACATAAATCAAGCCTTCGTGTCTACATTACAGCATATGCACATAGAGTCATGGGCAAAGAAGACCCAAGCACCAATGCAGAGCTCACAAGTAGTAACTATGATATAAAGTCAGAGCCAGTGAGGGCCAGGGAGCCTGTCTAAAAGAGAATAATAGTGTCACACAAAGACTGTATTTATGACTTTAGGAAATAGGATTCTAAGTAAAACTATTGCTGTCCATAAATGAAGGTACTAATGAATTAAAGTACATTAAGTATAGAGAGTTCTTTTAATCTACCACACAGGAGAAAGCAAAACAGCAACTAAGCAAATAGTTCTGTCTCCTACATAACTGGGAGTGGATCAATGGAAAGAACTAATCACTTATTACTATGAAGTGAATGTCCCAGAGAAAAGCTACAACTTTGCTAAAGGTTCTACAGGGTTGATTGACTGGTTAGAATGTTCTGGTTGTGGAGTAAGAATGATGCAGATCCACAGCCAAATTATTTTGGGTTAGTTTTTGTCCCTTTAATTTCCATCCATTGTCCCTGTTTGTCTAGTACCATAAAATGAAGCCCTTTGGGATACATCAATTTAACAGATTATTAGCTTCCAACAACCTGAAAGCTAAAACTGTCATCAGATAACACCTGAAACCTATAACACAGATTTATATGACGCTAACCTAATGTTTCTCCCAATGTATTTTCAAAGTGCCTTGATTTATGATTTCCTTTTATTAGGTAGCTATAAAAACTTCATAAAACCTTTTATACATTGGAATATGCTATTTGAGGCAACCTGAATCCATGTTCCTGGGCCATGGCCACTTGTATCTGGCTCCAGAATAAACGACCTCTTTCTTCCTTTGAGGTGAGAGCTGTGTTTTACACAGACAAGTCCAGAACTCCAAGTCACGGTGAAGACAGAGAGACCTAGAGAGGCAGAGGGAGCACAGTCAAAGCTGGAACATGTGCATTCGTCAAGTTCTTGTAGTACACGTATGAGTAGGGGAGCAGGTACCCTGGCGTTTTTGGTGTCAGGCCTTTTCCACAGGGCAGCGTGAAGTAAGCATGAGCCTCTGCAATGCTGAAGGACCCCTGCTTCCGGTTTCACTCCTGTGGTGTCTGTCTGAACTCTACACACATGCACAAGAACGCGCCCAGTATTATTTCCGTTCATCTAAAATCTTAAGGCCCAAAGTGATTAACAGCGACTGAAAAGTCAGCCATACATTCAGATCTTAACAGTAGGACGAAGCTTCCAACAGAAAAGGACAAGCTTTGTTCAGAAACATCGTCGAATGGGAAAGCACACTCGATGTTTTCCTACTTCATCTGACTATTTAAAGTCAGAAGCTGAAAAAGGATATTGGGCCACAGTGTGAACCAAAGAAGGAGGAAAGATACGTTGAAGGGAAGTTTGGTGGAATGGGTTCCCTGTGATCCCTCAACTCAAAAAATTTTCTGAAGTCAATCAAAGCATTGGAGCCTCTAGCATTTGGTGTCACTGTTAGGTCTGAGTATCTCGGTTATTTATAGAATTCACATAACAAATGCAATTGGTAGTTAATTCGTTGTGGTTTCTTTTCACAATGTGTGTGTGTGTGAGAGAGAGAGGTCCATTCATATATGAAATCTGATAGCCTGGACCTTTAAAATCATTGCCAAATGAAAAGCTCAGAAAGAGGCATGCACCACGAAACCATGGATCCTATAACATTTCTACTCAGTTGAAAATACTAATTAGAATTGGAAGCAATGGAATGACTAATTTGATGCCCTTTGGTAGCCATTAAACTGGAAACTCATTTAAGCCTCCTTCCTGGACAGTGCCAGCTGCTCGTGATGAGCTAATTGAAGGACATAAAGTCCCACATGCTGCCGGTAGCAACAGCTGGGCTGCCTAGGTGACTCTGTGGGGATCAGCAGTGATCCCAGGGGTCACTCCATCAGGACAAACCTGCTATGGAGATTTAGGAAGGTGAAATTCTATCCAAAAGTAGCTTTGCTCTAAACAAAAAGAATAAGGAAGGCTCTCCCCAGTGAGAACAGGAATGCTAATCTGACTTACATACACAAAACACCAGGCAGATGTCACATGGTGTTCTTCGAGGCAGTTTTCTTCATAATCTTCTTTTGCAGTGCTTAAATTTCACAATTTCTCAAAACCCAGTGTCTCCTAAATGTTGCCTTTGCCCGAAGCTGACTCTTCTTATCTTGTTTTTTTTATAGGTCACAATTTTATGTATGGCCCAACTTCCTTCATAGCCCATATATTGCATATTCTGCTATCACATTTCCTTTATTTACCTCTCAAAGTCCCATAGCATTTATATTTACCTGACTATTTCTGATCTACTGTTTACATTCATATGGCTCAAGTCCCTGTTGTATATGGCTAAGCCTGCCTTGAGAGGATAAAGGCAAAATGAGAAAATCACGAGAAAACAAGACCCGTAAAGGAACACCACATACAGTCAGACGTGTTAAAAAGAAATCTTCAATGTGTATGTTCAGAATATGCAATATTTCAACTGAGAAATGCAATCTATAAAACGATCTAAGTTCAACTGTAGAAGTGAAAGTTCCATTTCTAAACATAAGCATAGGCTTCACGGTTCTTAGAGGGTCTCCGTCTCATTAAGACAGTATTAAACCTGAAGAGTTGAAACCTGAGCAGTTGAAGTCACAGCCATCTTCTGCTGAGCCCTAAACCACACCATCCCTGCTTCATTTGATTGCTCTCATTGTTGATATGTTTGCCCTTTGCCAAACTTTCACACAGCTATAGCTACCTTTGCTACTTTCTGTATTCTTTCTTCTGCCCTTCTCCACTCTTTCCATCCATTCAACCTCCTAGCACTAGATAGGAAAGAAAGAAGGGATAGAGGAGATAGAAGGGATAAAGGTGTTATCATTAGACTATTTCCTGCTGATTAGGGGTGTCTAATTCCTTGGGCATGTTTGATCTTCACCGCCACGATATCTAATTTCTTCTTTCATCTTCTTTTCATATGACTACTTAACAAACCGCTACCAACAACAAACAGTAGCCAAACAACAACCAGCAATCCACAGCCCACTTTGTCTCTCAGGGCCTTAGCATTATATACATTTAGAATCCTCAGAATCACACAATTGCATAAACTATCTGCTGCTGGCAAGATAACAGCCCTGCTTCAGCATGAGGCCAATCAGTCGGCTGCTGTGGACAATCTAATGCAACCCCATACTTGGGATTAAAATGAAAACATATCCTTGCAATATGTTTGTGATTTTTAAACAAACCAGAATGCCAAAATCATCACTACAGGTAGCTATTTTCATTGCCCTTCATATGTTTTATCATTTGAAATAATTTATCAAAAATCTCTTTTCTGAGGAGAGTTGTTTATCATTGGTCTTTCTGATTTCTCTCCACCTGTGGCTGTCTATGGATTTCCATATCTATGCTTAGTCTCTGTTCTCTAACTCATAAAATCACATTTGTATCTTCTTTTAAAGGCTACAGGGGCTTTGCACATACTGTAGAAGACACAGGTAATGACCCAGGTTTCTAGATCCTTTATCATAGGTGGACAGAGAGTAGGTTTCCCAGTGATGTAATATGATTTATTAGTATTCTTTGCAAATTTGATCCTCAGCAACTTGATAGTAACATAAACTGTGAAATGTAATAAGTCTAAATCTACTTTACCATCATGCATCTTAAGGAAAAACTTCGTACCACCTATAACTAAATATACTCCAACACATTTGCTGAATAGGCTACACTCATTCATTTGGGCTCACCAAATTAGAATAAACAGTATTCAGTATACTTCCTGATCCTTTCCCACAGAACTCAACACTGAGGAAGAGGAAACAATGACATTTCTATCACTTTATGATCTGAAAAAGATGGAACCAAAACTTGTTTCTTAGAAATGGAATGTGTGTTATTCTGTGCAATGCAGGGAGTTCATGCAATCAAAGTATCTTAGTTTTCTTATTAATATAATGTATTTTCATACAGTTATTGCAAAATTTAGAGGCAATGTACATAAATCCCCAAGCACAATTCTGAGACGGGAACTTCCAATTAATCATCAGCTCTGTTTGGAGGGGACTCTAGTTCCACTCTGCAACAGTGTGTGGCAGGAAAAGGTATTCTCTTTATGTTTCCACATCAAATGCAGGATTCACACCAGACAAGCCAGTCACCTGCACCTATACACATCAGGGCAGAGAGATTCGAAGTCCTGCACGTGCTTTTCTTCAGATGGGCACAGACTCCACATTAGGCTCAAGCTAATGCCTCGCACATGATCCCACACGTGAGTCATGTTTTACTTTTTGAGTGGCTTAGTTAAACTGAGCATTCTGAGCTTTAGTGACACCATCTATTTACACTCTGGTTTCCTGGAGGGATTTCCCCCAACATACCAGACAGTAAATCCTTCACCTCATGGTTCTAATTTGTGAAAAATACTTTGGAGGCTGCCTGCAGGAGCCCATGAAGCTTGCCCTAACATGGTGGATGGCTTGTCCAGCTGGAAAGGGGTGGACATTCTGCAGGAAGAGGTGGAAAACATGTAAGGCACCAGCAGGTGGGCAAAGAGAACTCTGACACACTGCTTGGACTTTGATTTAGAAAGTCTGTCACTTTTACCTCTTTCTATTGAGTTCTAATGCATGCCTGCACATCGCTGTGGTATGTGTGTGCAAGTGCGCATGTGCACACACACACACACACCTTTTAAAGGTAATTTACTAAAGATAATTTAATAGATATGGAATACATACATATTGAGGAGAAATGTGTTACAATTTACTTCAAAATATTGGCCTACTGTACACACACAGAGAAACACTTTGAGAATTCCAGTTTCTTTTTTCCAAGGGGACTAGCCAATACTTGCTGTGTTGAATGTGTTTATAGATGTGAAACTGAATGTGGTGTGTGTGTGTGTGTGGGGTGTGTGTGCGTGCACATTACCCATTCAATAATTGTCTGTCTTATGGCTCAAAGTGGCAGTGTTTGGCTTAATCTGTTACATAACAATATACATGTTTTCTTAAGCTAAATGAAGTTTTAGCAACAAGGTTGGCTGTTTCCTTTGTGAGAAGCTGCAGTATGATACTATGTGCATTCTACTTCACTTTCTTGCTACTAGGGTCACAAGTCATGCATTCTTTATAAATTCTTGGCACAAATGATACAACTGTGAAATAGTAAATAGACTCCATGTTAGCACAAGTCTGTACTTCCAAGGTCCAGCAGAATATCACAAGCTTGTTAATTTTACCTTGATTTTCTTAGCAAAAATCTCATTGCCTAATTACTGTTTTCTAAAAATGTGGGGTAGCATTTTATGTGTACTTTATACATAGGTATTGAGATGTATTTAACTTTCCTGGAAAAGTAAAGTAAGAACTCCTCACTCTCTGCTCCCACAAGTCTTCCAATGCCTAGCAAGGTGCAATGTTCTGTCTGCAGGTATTTTAGTACTGTTTGTAGGACACAATGTATTTCTCCATACAAATTCACTAATTAGATTGTGACTGGAACCTGTAGGTGATTCTGTACAATTTCTGATGCACAGGGTGAAACCCAGAGCAAGGCAGTCAGTTGTGAAACAGCGGTGTGGGGCCCCTTGAAATGCTCAAGATTGAGTCTTTCCATTAGCTGCTACATCCTAGAGCAGCTGGGCTCTGACAGCCAGTCAAGACTAATCATAGAAATGCATAAGTATTACTGGACACCACAATTAGTAAGTCTGAAACTGATTATCTTTTTTGGTAGATTCAAAATGTTTGTGTGGCAAGAGCTTCACCCATCTTGTTCTGATGCCACAAAACAGCGAAAGTTTCTATAGCTATTAAAACTGTTCTCAAATCTCCACATAGTAGAAACTTGATAGATGTATCACTACTTCTCCAGTCATAAAGAGACAGCAAGTGACATGCTTAGAGGATACTTCACAACTCACATCAGCTCTTAGTTCCCAAGATTATCACCCTTTGCACTTCAAACATTTCTGCCCTCATCAGACCCCGACACAAATGGCCTCAGTAATTTGATGGTTCAATGGACTTGTTATGTTTAATTTTAATCAACTAGAGTTCAGAAAATGAATAAAAACATGGTGCCTACTAAATGTACCCAGGACTCAGTGTTCAAACAGACAGCACCCGTTATTTCTCTCGATGTTGCCCAGCATAACGTTAAACCCTGTATGACTAGTACTTTTGTGTACTGTAGTTTGTTCGAAAAGTAAAATGCAAAATCCTCAATATCCTCAACATAGTAACATACATCACCATAGGTGTAGGTGCAAGAGGAAAGTTTGGGAACACTTTAACCCATAATCCTCACTTGAGTGGGATTTAAAGATCCCAAATTTCAGACATCTGAGGTGAGACTGGGGGTGACACAAAGGTAAACTCTAGCTCCGAGTCACCATGAGTTTGTTTCCATATTGCAATCTGTTCTTTAGGCATTTTCAGACAATGTCAGCATACTGCTTTCTTAGACAAGGAGCTGTATCCTTCCATCTTGATTAAGATTGCACTTTAAACAGTGTGCTTGCAAGATAAGGATTTTGAGTAATGCTGTTTTACTTTAAATAATAATTAGTGCTTTCTTATAAAAGAATTTTTAAAAGAACTGTTTGAAGGGGTTTCAAAGCCTCCTTAATTTCAGCCTGTCTCTGAGATGGAGACAATTTTCATAATTTTGTTTTTAAAAGTCTAGACCCATCATTTTTTTCTAAGCACCTTAAGGAGCAATTTTCTTTCAAAGGTTGTAGAATCTTTTTTTTTTCCTTCTATCATATTTTGCTTCAAAAGGCACTCAGTTTCAAAGAAAAGATAAATATTTTATGTATGCTTTTAAAAAGTCTTACGTGTTTAATACGAGGAGCGGAGAAATTTTGTTTTCATTGTGGATACATTTGCTGGATGACATTCGAGATTGATGTATATACACAATGTACACAGGGATGCATGCAGACACACATGCACGTGCACACAGGAACACAGATGTACACACACACATCCTGAGCTCTATTGAAATATCTCAGTGTAAGACCTGATGTTTGGAAACACAGTGCACATAATGGAAGTAGCAGCTGTATTTCTGATAGAAATCTCAGTATGTGAAGAACAGGGAACGTTGTGTTTTAGTACTTCACTTTTCCTTGAAAGTCTGTATCTACTTATGGTATGCTCCATCCTATCTTTCAACAGTGCAGCCAATCAGAATAGAGAGAGCCAAAATAAGAAACAGGAGCTAAGAACCAGTAAACCATCAGGACTCAATCATGCACATGACTTGAATTAGTCAAGGTATTATCAATGTAGGTGGAATCAAGGCAAAGGAGTGTTGTAACTCATTTGTAACCAGATAATTCTTTCACTTGCGAATGAAAATTTCATCAAAGTTATCAGAAGCCGCCACTTCTCTTGACTCTGCCTAATAAGAAAAGAGACAGCCGACTCTGCTGATGGGATTGCATTCTAACTGGAATAAGGAAAACACAGAGTGACAGAAAATGAGTGATCAAGGTGAAATAGAAAAGCCTTGCCAGGTTCTGCGACATCCAGTGCAGTCAGGAGCAATGGCACCAGCAGAGGGTGGGACTCTGGAAGGAGAAGGACCTGTCATCCATTGCTTCAGTGTTAGACAACTGGGTGGAAAAATGAGCCAAGACTCAAGAGGAAAGAGTTTTTGGTTCAGAGGAGTTTAGAGAGCCATGCCATGCTGTGTGTCTGGAGTAGGGTGGGTCATCATTATCCAATCCATGTGACACCACAGTGGCAAATACAGCCAATTGTTCTCCTAGTGGCATGAGGAATTCACCCTAATTTGTACAAAATCCTGGAAATTTGAAGCACTTATCACAGTCACAGATTGCTGCTATACAGTGCATCCTGGGTAGAGCTTGTTTCCCTGCATGTGTGTAAGTAATGAGCACTTAGGCCTGTAGTCTGCTTCCTATGTTTCGTTTCCTTTGTTACCCAGCATTAGAGCTTAACTACTTTCCCTTGCCACTAAATTAACACATATATAAAATTCCACCTAACAGCTTTAATTCGTTACTTTTGCAGTTGGAAATACATCAAATTTCTTACCCACATAATATCATGAAGCAAAATGGAAAGTCTATGCCTTCATACAATGCAAGAAATGGGATCAATTTGCTCCCCCATTTACTAAGGACACTAAATAACTGGTTGAATGTAGAAAGTCAGTTTGATTTAAACAGACATAATCTAGAGGCAGACATAGTCTATGTGTCCCTTCATTAGCTACGATCATTTAACATAAACTCTTCTACACAGCATAGGCTTTCTTCACTTCCCTGTTTACACACCAATTTGCCTTTCTTTGAAACAAGGAGATGTCATGAAAAACATAATATGACAGAAGACTGAATTTTACAACATAGACTCCACCACACATTTTAGAAAGTGCATTATTATTCGTATCCCCCAGAGGAAAATGTAGGTACATATTATTTTGGTATAATGTTTTTACTACATCATAAAGTGCTCAGGTGTTGTGAGTACATTGAGTACTTGTGCTGTTTAATGTTAGGGACCTTTAATCTCCTGAGAATGTTGTTAGTTCCTCCCTCCCCATCTCCTCTTTTTCCTCTTCCCATTTCTTTACCTTTTCCCTCCCTGCCCCTTCCCATCTCCTTATCCTTCTCTCTTCTGTTTGCTCTTCTCCTATGACCCTTTGATTGACTTTCTGACTCTAAGTAGGGGTGAAGTGTATTCGACAGAACTTTACTTTGAAAATTAATGGGAGGAGGACTCAGGGGCACTGTACTTGGAGTGAGCTGCCTCCCTGTCCTTGAGTTCCAGTCACATGTGTGTCACAGGGTGATATGTGTGCAAAATATAGTAAAATAAAAGCCTAAACATAAAAATAAGTTATGCAGCTAAAACTCTGCTACTTTAATAAGTGTAATAATAAATAGCTATAAATATGTAGGACAGAGAAAATGTGTATTGTCTTAAGTTATGTAGGACATTCAATAAAATGCGTCCAGGCAGGTGACTGACACAGAGAACAGCTCTTTACAACCACAGGGATTGATCTTCATACCCTTAATCAAGGAAAAATAACAATGAGTCAGTGATCCCAGGCCTCTGTGCTCTGACTTAAAAGAAGTGCCTGAACATCACTGTTTAAAGTGTTAAACGGCAAATGAGCTGGCTTCTGGCTCATTAATTTATCTCCTCTAAGATAGAACATCAATTCTCCTGACAAGTGATGATGTGTTGCTGGAGAACTCCTATGCTTTATTTTAATGAATCGGTAGTGAAAAAACCAGCCGCACGGTTATGCTGACAAGTATGAAAGGGGGAGCTTAAAGCAATTTCTGCAAGCTCGCGGTGTTCATTGCTAATATTTATTCATAATAAAGTTGCTGCAACTGTTTCCAAAATTATCTTGAAGCCATTCTTCAGTAGCAAGCTCCTATTTATCTCATAAGGCTATTATTGATTTTATTTTTCAATAAAATTGATTCTATATTTCATACATTTGCAGGAACAATTGACAAACTGACCTTAAAATGCCACAGGCTGTGACCTGGTCCTAAAAAACATCACCATCCTTAGCTCACATTAATTTCTAAGCAAGACCCAGATGCCCACCTTCATTAGTGAGGAGGAATCCGCTCTCACCTTTGAACTCGGTCTTTCTTGGGGCTGTTTCTCTTCCCTCCAGAGTCATTTACTTAGTATGAGCTGGGATGCTTCACGTAAAGACAATAACCTTAGGAAAAAATATATCTACCACCTCCTGTTGCCTAAGACACACATTTCTTACATGAGAAGAGATAGAAAAAAAAAACTGTAACCAGCAGACATTAAACTCTTTGTGACTATTTCTATACACATATAATTAGATATTAAACTGGTATTAAAGAGAAGCTAATAAAGAGTCCCAGTAGCCATAGCACTGAGAGACTGAAGAAAGAATAGAGAATGGGAGCAAGGGAAAGAGGGTGCCTATGTGACTTTGCTCACATCAAAGTACGCAGCAACAGACTACCAGCAGGGACCCCTCACTCCTGACACAGTCTCTGTGACAGACACCCTGTCCTGATGACAGCCACCATTTTCCTCCAACTCAACTACAAAACTCCAACTCCCTTTTAGCTGAGTCTTTCCCCTAGGCCTTTGTGCCATTGTTGGTTCCTCTCACTAGTAAGCTGCTCCACCTTTACCCAGATCCCAACCAACATGGAATAGATCAGGCCCTAAGCAGGACTCCATATCCCTATCCGAATGCAGAACCAGCTCTGGAGATTGATCACAGACCTGCTTTCGGGGCTCAAAGGCATTGGTTGTGTGGGGCAGTTTATGGAAGGAGGAAGTATGAGCTGTGGACATTGGAGCTCCTGACATCTTGCACTCCTCCTATCATGTTCCCTTAGAAATACATCCAACATATACAAGAGCCAGGCAACATGACAAACTTTCTAAGTGAAAAGGAAACACCCAGACCAGATCTTGAACTTGATTTCCTATTCAGCCTAGCCTATCCCATCTTTCCAGTAGTGAGATGACACATGACGACCTCCATCGTGTCATACACCAGGACCTGCACATGGACACAAGGCAAAACCAGCCAAAGGGAATAATGAGTTCTGTTTTTTACATGTCTGCAACTGAAAAGCATCTTGAGGAGTGGTAACTAGGATTTGGTGTGCAACATCTCACTCAGCTGCTGTGAGCAGGTATCTGTCCCTGCAGTTACCCTTCATCATTGTAAGATTGAAAGCGATCACCAGTTTGTGAACACTAGTCTACTGCAAATGTCAATCAGTCAAGTCAGCTTCTTGGCAAAATGGATACTGCAATGGAGTCTTCCATCTACTCAAGGAGATGACTGACTTTTAAAATAAAATGAAGATCTTGCCTCAATGTCTTGTATTCAAACATAATTGGGCTGTTCTGGGAGCAGCCAGGCTGGTTGGTAATGTAAGCCCATCAAGTTTTAGAACTAATTATTCTTCCGTGAATGAAAATCAATATACTTTAATTCATAGTAGCAATTTAAGCTAAGTGAAATTGGCAAGAAGCAGCTCGAATCGAGACTGAAGCACAGGTTGGGTGGCCGTTTTAGGTGATGTTTGGAACAATATTAGCTGAGATAATTTACACTGGAGACTCCCTTGTTACTAGTTCCAGGTCTTTCATCTGTTTTAATGAGAAAGCATCATGACAGAATGGGAAATTCCTGGGCATGCAAGAGGCAAGCACAAGGCTTCATGAGACAGCCTGAAAGGAAGGGAAGCTGCCACTGTAGAGGAGGCCAGTGAGTCCATGAGAAATTTTCTTCTGTGAGCTGTTGGGTTTGATTTGATTGCCATGTGTCTGGTCCTGTTTCCTAATCACCCATGTGAGCATTCCTATTCTTTCTCATGCATTCGTAAAATACAACAGTGCCAATTCAGTAGGGAACCCTGCTTAAACCTGAGTCACATTCATAATCCTGTCACAGCTCTAAATGCCACCCAAAATGGGTTTCCAAATTACAGACAGAGAGCACTTGAGTGACAGTGAGCACCATGTTTAAGAATTGTGTTGGTATACTATATAGTAAAATGCCACATGATCACCATGACAACTTGTGTCCTGGAGCTACCTTAATGTAGAAAGAAGAATAAGATATTTTTCCTAAGGCTGGATCATGTGCCAGATCTGAGCTCTGATCCTGGTCTGAGATTCAGGGTTCATATTCTGAGATCATCTGAAAAGAAAAGGTGCTCAGAGGTGACTCATGTGGGACAGCATGGCCCTCCCTTACCATAGCAGGGACAGAGATACAGCCTGAGACACACTGCTTCTGGAGACTGAGGTATGGAACAGAGGCCCATCACCATAAGTCATAAGAGGGAGTAACACTGCTAGCTTTATTCACCTAGACTGCTCCCCACCCCAGAGTCATTATGAGGTCAGATTGAATTAATTACTGGGAATGTATGTTTGAAAATGTAGCAAGCTCTCAAGATCCAAGTTCTATTTGTGGTGTTGAAACTTAATTTGAGAACCATGTCTTCAGAACTAAGTTTCTCTTTAGCCAACTTTCAAGTTCATGGAGGCCTCCTGGCCATGATGACATCTGCAACTTACTTTATATAAGAACTTGGGATTCTTAGTACTATGGACCCAAAGGTGAGATCAACCAAAGGGTGTATCAGCCCCAGACAGACAGAAAGAGGCTCTCAGATGTCCTGTCTAGATTAGATGCATCTGCTTGATTGGACACATCTGCTTCCATGTCTTTGTCTGGCTCTACTGTAGGTCAGTTTCTCTGACTCTGGGAGTGAGAACCTTTGCTCCTGGTCACATTGGTGTCTTGTACAGGTAGGTTTTCATCATCTATACATCTTCCACAGAGATCATTGTGTCTATATAGACATCAACCAGTTTCTAAAGCTGAATAGCCAACTAGGAAGATCAGGAACATTGGTGAGTTTCTACTCACTGCTGGAGGAAAGAGACTAGTCAGGAAGCAATGGCACATCATGACTTTTGTAAATGGATTTTAAGAGCTTGATGAGAAAAATAATTGTCTACTTTGTGAAACTGTCCAATTGCTGTTAATTTACGTTGCAATGATGTCTGTCTGGAAGGCTTGACTTCTCTTTTAAACCAAACCAAACCTATCACCTGTTTCCTAAGAAAAGTGGAGGCACTGCTATTAATTAAAAGAAGAGGAAAGACAAAATATTTGTCAAGTTTTCTCTTATACATCCCCCTTATTCTTGAATTTTTTAGAACACTGAGTTTCTCTTGAGTGACTTTGTTCCTCCAAATGTACTTTGTCTGGTGAAGAACTATGAACTTGGGCCTGGGCAGAGGTCTACAGTATAAGGTCTGGGTACAATCTCATCTCTGCAAACTGGAAAGAAAAGGAAAGTGAAGAAATTGTAGGGTAAGAGAGTGGGGAAGAGGCTAGGGAAGAAAAGCAGAAGAGGAAGAGAGGAGAGGAAAGGGAAACATAGAAATTTAGAGGTTTTCATAACAATTTTTATGTAAATGTTTAATGGGAAGTACCATCAAACATCATTGAGCAAGCCAGGAGAGGCACCTGCCCAATGGTTGGAACATGGTTGTCCTGCACAAGGCCTGCATAAGATTAAGCTAATCAACTTTGTAATATGGAGGTGTTGTGGGGATCAGAAAACCCAACACTAATTGAGGAGTTATTGAAAGTTGTTGGCTTCAGGGGGATGAAGTCAGTTTTCTTTAAAGATGAGATCCCTCGTTGGTAAGGAGTGTGGAGGTGGGAACAGATTCTGAAGTAATTAGGGAGAAGGAGGTGAATATGATCAAAATACATTGTATGAAATTCTCAAAGAATTAATATAAATATTATTTTAAAAAATATCAAAGTTGCTTGTAGGTTAATGGAACAGAGTATTAAGGACATTTGTGTTTGAATGCTTTATATGATTAGGAAAACAAGCCGACCCTGCTCCTTAGTGCCTAGCAGGGAGTAGATTAATGTTTCTGAGGAAAGGAACATTAGACTTATGAGAAAATGAAGGGGCATATGAAGGAAAAACAGTGAGCGATTGGAAAGCCATTGAAGTTGATGTTCATTTTTGCTTTGGAATAGCATCGAGAAAATGGCATTATTTTCCAACATTCCTTCTTAAGTGGATTTATAATTACTGTATTTAGGAAATGTTCTTCAGCTAGACCATGGATCTCCAAGGTGGTTGCACTCAGGCCCTGTTCTAGACAAACAGCTAAAACCCGAATCTAGGTACAGGTGTTTCTAAGTGTTTCCCTGATGATGGCAGCTGCAGGGATGGTTGAGAACTTTGTCTCTGTAGACAGCAACCACTGAGGCAGGAAGATTGCCCAGCGTCAGGAGTTATGGTTCTTCCCTGAGTTCTAGCCATTGCTATAAGTGCTGTGGGAGCTGCAGCTGTTGACAGCATCTGGCTTATTCATGTGTATCTGCCTATGTACACCGAGAAACTATGTGGAAGGTTCCAGCTGACAGTTCTCTCTTCTCTGGAATGACTACACATTCACCACAAATCTGAAACAGTTATCCCAACAGCAACTTTAATTACCTATTTCTTGGCCCATAGTTGAGAAGGTAGACTCACACAAGTTTTTCTTTGGGTTACTACAGGCTGACACCAAAGTGTAGCTCTGTGAAAAGTTCGGGTTTCAGATCATTTTGGACACTGACAAGAGTCAGCTCCATATGAAGCTGGCTCTGAGTCTCATTTTTGCAGGCCAGTCTCCAGCCATCTTTCAGGTCATCCACACTCCTGACTGGTGGGGCCCTATATCTTTAGCACCCTATGGGATCTGTACTGTTTTAAAGCTCTGACCCATCTCCTGTCATGGGATAGAGACATTTCCATCTGTGAGACTTGGTCACTCTCCCAGAGTCAGCTCTGCTAGTATGAGCTGACATAAGCATCAGATGAAATCTCCTGCTTTCCCAGGGTCCAAGCACATGTAGAGCCTGTGGCAAAGATAGAGGTAGGATCAGAGGTCTGCCCTGTTCCCAACTGCACACTTAGGAGATAGTTTCCATATAGTCAATGATCTAATCAGCTTTTCATCTCACTAACTCAGCCTGTATTCAGTATGTGCAAACAGTATGTTAGACCCTTGCCTGACCTTGAAATTAAAACAATGAAGGACCTGAAACTGTAATATTAACTTGAATAAAAATTCAATATCCAGTGGTTATTTTCTGAGCTATAACCTATGTTATAGGATATATATGTATATGAGTATGTGTATATGTATATTCCATACCTATATCTATCTATATATCTATATCTATATCTATATAAATATATATATAAGAAACAGCTAGAATCTGAATCTAGTACATGTGTTTCTAAGTGTTTCTCTGATGATGAGAGGTACAGGGATGGTTGAAAACCTTGCCTCTCTCTATATAGCAACTGTTAATATATATATACATTTACATAAATGTATATATTTATATATGTATATGTGTATATATATGTACATATGTACATACACATACATATATGCATATATACATTTGTACACACACACACACACACACACACACACACACACACACACACGCACACATCCTATGGGGTTCAGTGTAGAGGACTTTCTATGCAGTAAGCCCTTCTCTTCCCATAATTCAGGTTGCTAAGTTTTGAGCAATCTAATGCTTCCTCCATGACATTTCTGACTCAAAGTTCTCTTTCTTCCTTTGTATTTTCCTCCTACCAACCAATCCAGCAAGCACTGATGGGCACACTTAGAATGCAATATGAATGAATGGTAAAGAATTAGAGTCTTTAGCATTGAGCTTCTTTCAACTACATGATGCACTGTGATGTCTTATGTTGATCCATGCCCCCAAAACTAATTGATTCCTATCACCATGGGGTTTCACTGTATGTTTCTACTCATCAATTAAAGGAAACACTAGTTTTCTCCACTTTTTGATTATGTTGAGTATGGGTAACTATGGTAGAAATACTTATACAACCATTGTAAGAATGTGTACTTTATGAGATTGAGTACGTATGTAGGAATATTAAGGCAGTCTATGTGGTAAATTTATGTTGACTTGTATAATTTGCTAAGAAAATTCCCAAAAAGCTTATTCCAACTCATTCCTATTAGCCTGGTGAGGGGTCCAGGAACTCTATTTCTTGTGTAATATTTGACATTGCTAATCTTGTTTTTATTTATCATTATTTATTATTATTACTTATTATTATTCAATTATACTGAATTGTAGTGATACGTCATTGAAACTTTAAAGGAATGGAAAGATGGCTCAGCAGTTAAGGCCAATGCCTCCTCTTCCAGAAGACCGAGGTTCAGTTCCCAACACTCACATAGCTGCCCACAATCTCTGGTTGCAAGGGATCTGACATATTCTTCTCTCTACAGGCACAAGGTATGCATGTGGTGTACAGACATACACACAAAAGTAAAACACACACACATACACATACACAGTCACAAAATTTAAAAAATTTTAAAGTGCATGCCCTTATTGAAGGCAACAGTGATATGTATTTTCATGTGCTTAATTGATATTCATACATCTTTTTTGGGTGATGCATCAGCTCAAAGCTTTTTCTATTTAGAATAATCTTATCAAGTGGAAAGAACTCATCTACATTGAAAACAAAAGAATATAAACATCTGCCAGATATTTACTGCTCAAATATTTACTCAATCAGATTTGCATTTTCTCAACATGATCATTCAGTCTTTTTTATTTATTGCAGTTGAATGTTTCATTATTTCTTTTTTTTATGGCACATGCTTTTGTACACTCAAATAAATCATTGTCAGACTTCAAGGTTGTGGATCTTTTCTCATAAGTTTTCTTCACAAAGTCATTACTGTTTTGTTTCATCATCCCTAGATGACAAGATGGCCTTTTTTCTTATCAACTCACTTGGATGCCTTTGTGAAAAATCAATTTTATGTATTTTATGAACATACTTTTGGAGTCTATTAGTTATGTGTATATAATAGAGTCTTAAAGAGCTATTCATCAGATGCCTTTTTCTCAATCAAAGGCCATGCTGATCAGGGTCTTAGAGATGCCCAGCAAGCTTTGATATTGAATACCACAAATGTATCTCCATTGGTATTTTTGTGAGATTAATATTATCTTTCTTGTTTGCTTGACATCTCTATGTAAAGTTTGAAAGATACTTATTTTCCGTAAATAGTTGGCTCAAATAATAGTCATGAATGCATTAGAACTTCGCAGATATACATTTCACATGCTTTACCAAGTTTCATCTAACTTTAATGAAAAGAGATCATTTGTACAGTAAGTTATTCTCAGCATATGAAAGACCAATGCTTAATCAACACTAGGTTATTGTTGCTAAATTCCTTTCAGAAAATATGAATTTGGTAACTGAACAGAAACAACAGTATAAAACAGTAAGGGTTTTTTCTTCTTCTATAAGACTTATTTAGCTATTTTATCTCACCAAAAAAAAAAATCTGAAAAGGAAACAGAAGAAAAACATGATCATCCATACTGATGGATATTCCAGACGATAAGCCCATTGTTTTAGATAATAGTAAATGCTATATTTTAATTAATTTACACATTCCTGTAGGAATAGAGCAATCTGAATATATAAACCTAATCATATCCAGAGCAAATTGTACATCAATACTGAGAGCAAATTATCCAATCCATGCCTAGATTGAAAGCAGCAGAATAGCTCACACGCTCATAGGAGAAGAAATGACTTCTCAAAAGCATTATTGCCATTCATTACAGATCCTAACCTACTACTGTGATGAAAAACCAGGTCACAACAGCACTAGTACTAATCAATATCCAAAAGATACCAGAAGGGTACAAATGATGAACTTTTAATGAATGTAAATGAAAAAGCAAATTTGCTGCCTGCAACTGCCCACACTCCTGTACACGAAGCTGCAATGAAGTTCCTGAAGTTCTGGAGACAGAGGAAGGGCAATTTGTGCCTCTGGCTTCCTGCTGTAGACATCAAGGCTGAATTCTTTGGGAACCAGCAACATAAAAACCTGTTCTGATGAGTGGCCACTGTGGCACATCTTTGTTCTCCTCATGGCTGCTGATGTTCCGTGGGTAAAGTATTATTTCTACAGATTTTAGTGGCAGTAAAAAAAAAAAATTAAGTATACAAAAAAAAAAAAAAGTTGTCTTCTAGCTTGTTGCTTATACAGGCAAACCTGTAGCCTCTTCTAAACATGTGGCTGGTTCTTTGCATTAGCATTTACACAAACACTGGACTTTATGATAATTTTTGCATAATGTACATTAGTTACTTTACAATACTTAGCTTCATTTTCCAATATGAAATAAAGGAGATGATACCAAACTCATAAGAGGAGGTTGTTGAAGGTTGAAACCTTGTGAAACTCAGAATGTTTCTGACTTCTCCATCACTAGAAAGACAGCATTTTCCACATTATTTTCTCAGCAGAAATGATCCAGGCACCTGGTCTCAAGCAAGGAATGAGGTGGACAGAGATGAGTGTTCAACAGACTCTGGGTGTCCTGAGTAGAAGAGCAAAAGACTTTGTCAGAATTTTTGTGCTTTGAAAGACCTTCTGGCTGTGGTTCTATCCCGCATGTGACACATAGTCTACAGTGCAGTTATTTCATACACTTGTACACAGTGAAAGTGGAAAGGAGGAGATGGGAGTCTAGAGCTTCAAGTCGGAGGAAGAAGCCACTTGGAAGAAGAACTACAGGAACTTATGATAATGAAGCCCTGCAGCAGGAGGATGCATGAGAACACTACAGGATGCTGCTGTCCAAGGTAGTCCGAGGATGAGGGTGCAACAGAGGAGCCCCAGGAGAAGATGCTGTTCACTTACTCCACATAACTCTGGGCATCCCTTATTCTTAAGAATTACCAATAACAGACAGGGGTAGGTAAACACCACACTCCCTCAAATGCCGGGACCCAGATTTAATGTGAAGGCTTCATGCTACTAGAAAGATATATTTTTCATGGAGATGTGTTTTCTGAAATCTGTAGGCTAGAATTCTGTCTTAGCTTAGCACAGGGAACATGAGCATCCAGCCACATGTCCGGCTTCTTGTAAAAGGGTGACAAAACTGAGCAATGATCAAGTCGCTGAAATAACACAAGGAGAGCTGCATGTCACACCACCAAACCCTGGGGGTCTTAGGTAGAAGATCACAGGGCTTTGTCAGAGCCTTTATGCTCTGAAAGACCTTCTGGCTGTGGTTCCATTTAGTGCGTGACACACAGTCTACAGTTCAGTTATTTAAAACACGTTTGCACAGTAAAGGCAGTAATTATATAACAATGCCCATAATGTCAATGACAGACTGCTAATTTTCTGCAAGTAGAAGTTACTTATTTTGGAAGAGCTTGCTTTTATTCCTCTGAGAAGAAAGAAAAGGGAAGTTTCCAGGATCCAGGAAAACAAGATGCACCATGTTCTGATTTTCTTAAATAATTTAACATGTGATAATATAAGCATATTGTTTTCAAAAATATTCCTTTGCACTTATGTTTGCAATTCATTGCCAGAGAGTTTCAAGATCTTGAAGGTTCCTATTTATTCATTTCCACCTCAGGGATGTGTTTTGAATATAAATTATATTTAAAATAATTTGTGAACAGGCTATGTGATTTTGTTGTTCTTGTTGTTCTTTGTAGATTGGCATTGTTCAAATGCAAAGTTGTTATTTAAGCTTTATGGTGCATTCTATGGGCCGAATTCAAGAGCAATCCAGAGTATATGTTCCAAATGGGCTCACTGATCCTGCTTGCCTCTCCCCAGGGTTCCAGACTCAGGCTGACACACATGCTATGTATTTCCAGGTCGATCTATACAGCATCATGCTCATCAGCATCTCTTTGTTCAAATCATTCCAGAGGTTGGATTTCCCTACAGTATCAAAATCAGAATGCTCTGTTTGGTTGCAAGAGTATTGGTAAGCTACCTACACCCTGGCTAGTCAGTCCTGGCTAGATCTCCCTATAGATTGATGTCAATGAGGAGTCAATCCGTGACTTATAGATCACCATCTGCTAATGCTTCCACCCTTTCTTTAAAGTTCCATTTTCTTTCACTTTTTCCAAGCTATATATTTTTTTCTCTATGGAAAGATTCAGTTTTTGCTATACCCAGTATTTTCACTTGACAAATTTAACCATGGTTTATTTCCTCTGCTAAATTCTCACAGGACTCATGGTCCAAAATTGCTAAAGCTCTAGACTCTGTCACTCCCTGACTGTGTTAGTACATGTGAATCTTTATCACTGTACTGTGAGAAGGGGCTATCTAGCTGCAGATGCCTGATTTGATTTTAAAAGGATAAGCCTGGAGAAAGCCAGTGGGTTCATGTTTCAGCAAGGATTTTGACAAAATTGCTCAGAATAGCTTTGATGTCCAGTTGGGGGTATGTGCACTGCATGATGACATGGGTACAGCTTAACACTCAGCAGAGATTTCCCCAGTGAGTGAGGAAAAACCATCAGCTGTCTCGTGGCATCATGAGCAAAGAGCAGAGATTTTCACAGGGTCCTCTCTGCTAACTTTCACAGGGTCCTCTCTGCTCACTGGCTAGAGCAAGTGTCCAGAACTTGCTTCTCCTACACTTTTATACCTGAGCTGTAAAGAACTCCAGATTCATTAGCTGTGTCCCCATTCTACACATGGAAGTCTGGGAGGCGAGCCAACCTGGGTGATACTGCAGGACAGCTCTGCCCCTTATATACTTAGCACGTACAAATCACCACAGACTTCATATTCTTCCATTCATTCAGCACTCCTCACTGCAGCACAAATTGTCCATCTGAAACACCCGTCAATGTGACACTTTCTCTGACCTTCTGATAATAACATTATCTTGGTCAAATGGCAGAAGTTTTGAAAGCCTGCTCAGCAAACATTGAGATCTTGTTCTTCAAACAGACAGCTGGGTGTTAGGCTTGAAGTAAAAGAATTAGAAAAACAGAGAGACTTCAAGATATCTGTGATTAAGCATGGATTCATTTAATTATCAGGCAAAACAATAACAACCACCAAGTCAGAGTAACCTGGCTTCTGCCATTCAACCTGTGGTTCTCCTATTATAGAGGATTGTAAAAGTTTGTGCCTAGAGGCTAAAGAAAGGCTTTAGATTGAGGAGACCAGTTGTGAAAATTATTGAGTCACATAAAGGATGTCTGACGAAATCTAGAACGATTTTGTTCCTAGTTACCTTAGAGATGAAATTTTTAAAAATTGTTTTAATTGTGTGGTTAGGCTTAGGTTGCATGGGATTTCTCAAGAGCAGTCCTATTGTAGGAGAAGCTGGGTATCTTTATAAGAAAAATAAAGGATGAGCATGGTATGGTAGGGGTAGACTTTTGGTGGGCATATAAACTAGTGCAGACTGGTGGGACACTGTGGGGTTCCTCAAATTATGAAAAGCAAAAATACCACGTTAGCCAGCAGCTCCATGTCTTGGTACATATCTGACCAAATTAAGTCCTGTGTTTTAAGAAGATATATAAACTATGAACTTACGTATTTATGTAACCTCTAGGCTGAATAACAAATCTTGGATGAGGAATGATCTCTGGATCTCAAAGACCCTTACAAGAAACAGATCATTATTTTAAAATTGCAGAGTTATCTACCTTGCTTTGGTAAGTAACTAAATTAGCAGAAGTAGCCATTGGTACCCTAAATTCCTCTCCTGAGACATGTGTAATAAATCACCCACCTTGAATGTGAGAAGGCTCCATTGCTGTGGACAACTGGAGTCATTCACTGAAAATAAGCCAACACTTCAGCTTAACACATGGGACCTAGCTTCTACTTATAATTCTTGAGATGTCTGCTTCCAGACTCTCAGATGTTACACCTTAAAGAAGTACCAACAGCTCTATGGAGTGCTGCCCTGGAAGGAGTAACTGCCCCACAAAAAAAGTAGTCTTCATCAAAGCCTCAGCTGAGCTCTCCACTGGTGACCAATCCTATCAGATGGCCACTGGGTGGTATCATCCTGGATATGACTGGCTGGACAGCCTTGAGGTGTTCCAATCTGACATCTCTCCACAGATCATACCTCCTGTATGCAAAATAAATGATCAGGGTGCATGTAAGCCACTGCCTGCTGAGAATATTTACATCACACCTTTCAGTAAACATCCTTAATGTGAGGTGATTTTAGTCCTTTAGTTCTTTAGCCATATGTACTCATTTTATTTTAAAACAATAAAATGAAAGCTGCTAAGCAAGCAAAACTAAGATGAAAAGCATTAAGATTGTATACATTTGAAACTTCAGTTTATAATATAGGGAAGAATCTTGCAATCTTGCAGTTAGATGTTTAGTGCTATAGCCTTTCTCAGGGCATGAGGTGTCAGTGGAGGAGGGAAACTGTTCAGAGATAGAACCTAATTCTTCAGATTATACTTTCCTAGGTGTTTGAGGACTGGTATTACTGGTATTACAATGATAGTTTATTATGGCTTTAACTGGAAGAGATTTCCACTCTTTTCAGAGTCTGAAATCCAGAGATCTGTAGATCCCAAAACAGTCACCAAGTTCTCCAAATGATGGATTTCCAATTGCCCACAGCCTCTGAATGCTGTGGATTTCCAAATGCCCACACAGTGACCAGGGCTTCTCTGACAGCTCCTTTGTCCACCCCTGTTGCTCACCTAGGAGCTGTCATCCTCTCTAGGATTCTCTTAACAAAGTCATGCGTGTGGCATAAGAGTCAAAAGCTCACAATTCACATGAAATAATTTATAGAATTTAAACACATTGAAGTTAGAAGTTAGTAACATTCACAGATTTTTCTTTTCATTTTTCATGGAATCTTTCTTCTAAAGTCATGTGACACTTCCTATGTTGTCTAAGTTTAACCATGGTTTGATATGTGGTGGTGTTTCCCATCTCACTAACTCTTTCTCCAGTAAACTAAATTAGACTAAAGAGACTGTTCTGGCCTGGACGGCCCCAGCAACCCCACAATACCGGGAACAATAACTCACTAAGAGGAGCTCATTTAGAAGCCTCTCCAGGAACAGAGTTGAAGGCTCGCTCACAAGGACTGTGCTCTCTGTCCTGGTTCCACCCTGCCCCCACGTGTGTAGTATGTGTATGCACATGTGTATATCACTGTATGCATGTTTGGTTTCTAGTAATGAAGAGTGCAGAGACTCAACTACGTTGATTCTGAAGTTTGAGTAAGAGCGTTAATTAAATAAAATACCATGCACGGGGCTCATGGCATCAGTGAGGTGAGAAGACAAGAACCAAGTTGGAAGGATGGGAATGTACAGAAGATGCCGTTTCAAATCCAGGACATTCTGGGAGACACATTTCAGGAAGAGGACAGAGCTTCAGAAGTTACCTGTGCTCTGCAAGTCTTCTGTAGGCATTTATCCATCCCCACGTCCTTCAGTGAAAACTCAAAGTTCAGAAAGGAGCCTGGATCACAGGCATGTAGATCACAAGACAACAGAATGGACATTGCCTTTAGGGGAACTGGCAGGGTAGGCCATGGTCACCAGAGGAGAGATAGGTCTCCATTAGAGGACACAGTGGACTTCAGAGAATAGGATCAGCAGTCACTAATCACAGAAGACCTCCACTATTTTCACACCTGAGCGACACCTTCCCAGAAGTCCACATCTAAAAGATGTATATTTAACTGTGGGTACCTCAGGTGTAGCCAAACTTTTTAAGCCAGAGAAAGCAGAGAAGGAATTGGTTTTATTTTAAGGGGTGGGTACTAACATTAGGAGTAGAAGATCATGGTTGGGGTGGTACAAGAGACAAGGAAGAATCATACAGTCTTTGCCAAGTTATGCATCTCTGTTAAGGAGTTTCACATCACACTGTAGCTGATGATTTAAATACAACACAGTATGTGTTAAAATTGTCACTTGTAGACAACCCAAGACATGATACTGTGAATTCTTATTTTTGTCCCAGTGATACCTTAGGGACTTATGAACAGTTATTTTAACGTAGAAACATACATTTCTACTAGGATATTTTGAATTCACCTAATGCTACCAACTTTATTGACCTCTTTATAATTGCTTTTTGATTATTCTGGTGCTTTGATGATGAGTCTGATCATAATCTGCCTCACTGCAGGGCTCATACTTAAGTTTAATCATTGGTCCATGTCCAGCCAGATGACCTACCAATGAAGGGTCAACAGAATGTGTTATAAAGCACTAGGTGGTGAGGAGGGAAGCTTGGAGTAGGGAGGCCCCTACATCAGTAGAAGTGGTGATTCCAGCTCTGCATACAGGTGACAAGCATCAATGCTAATTACTGGAGTGAATGCCTCTAAGAGTTAGGGATGGACATAGTAACTTCACAGCTAAATATGTACCAGAGTAGATACTGGCTCACCCAGAGTGCCATACCCCTCCTCCAGTGTGCCGTACTGTCTGCAACATCAGTAGTGTATTCACACTGTGGCTCACTTGTGGCTTCTGGTTGCCTTAGGGGAAAGTCATCTGCCAACTACACATCAAGACAAAGGAGACTGACTGGGAGACAGGGAAGCACAACCTGTTGTAGAGCTGTTGACGTTTCTTTTGTCTTTGGAAGGCACTTTTAAAGTCATGGTCCCACTATTTAGCACACAGCAGCCTTGAACTCCCAGACATCCTCTTACCTATACCTCCTGAGTGCCTATGTTATAAGCACACTTAGCTGCATCTTCATTTGCAAGGAACTTGAAGGATTTGATATTTAACTCATCTTTGAAGGAATAGAGAACTTTTCTCTCAAAAAAGGAAATATTTGAAAAGGAATAGAGAAGATTAATGAATGGCCATAACCCATATTTTTACTTTTAAGTTATTTCCAGTAGTAGCCATGTTACTGAGAGTTCCAGCCACAACCACAGCTACACCTAAAGTGAAGGCTCCTTCTCTTCATGAGCTAAGCTGGACTCAGGTCTGCTTTGTTCTTTCCCAGATTCTGCAATGTGTTTCTCTCTTAGGCCTCTTTACTCATTACTCATTCTTCCTGCTCTTTCTTTCTCCCCCAATGCCTGTCAGACTCAGTAGTATCATATGCATAAAATCATTCCTCCTTAAACCCCTGGACTCCACAAAGTGCTCCACCAGGTCCAAATGAACAGACCCATGGATCAATCTTCCACCCGATAGATCATAGGATGATCCAAATGTAATATACTCCCTATGGCTCCAATTCTATGTATTTGTGCTGCAGGACTTAAATCTGGGAGTCAGTATAGGGAGGACCTCAGTATCTAGGGGATTCAGGAATCCTCAATACCTCTCATGTTACATCCCCTCTCCAGACTATAAAAACACTTGAATAGCAATGAGCGATTGTCCATCCCATCTGTGCAGTGCTGAGTGTCTATGTGCAGCCTCTCTTCACCTCCGTGACATGACTCAGAATGTATTCCCACTATACATTTCCCTTAGGCATGCTATTTTATGAAACCCATACAGGCAGAACAATCACTTATTTCATCAAACAGGCATGATTTATTCATAACCCACTATGAGCCTTGCTGATACTACCATACATGTAAGAAGACAAAAGAAACAGAGCCTCTGTGAGGAGTGTGAAGTCATGACTCCAGACCTAGATATTAGAGGTTACATCTCTCAGCCCCGAGTCGCATTGTCTGCAACCTCAGGGATTCACAGTTTCCACATGCACAGTCCTTCACTGTGCTATCTCATCTGCATGCTCCACCTATTCCTACTTACCCAGTATGTGCTTTTGAATTGAATTAACTTGATGACTAATAATCACATACAAAATTATCCATGAAAAATGTGGGTCTGCTATTTAAATATCTAATTTAATGGTAAGTCAACACTAATTTGTACTTCTGGACCAGTCAGGAAGTTTGACAAAAAAAAAAAAAAAAATAAATCTCTAGATTATGCATGGAATTAAAAACTATCTTAGAAGGAGGGTGAGACCTTGAAGGTTCAAGTGTCAAATTGTTTGTACACAGTAGATGGAGAATATCAAGGGGAAAAAAAAAATCACCTGAGAAGAACCAGAAAAAATAGTAGAATAATTCAAGGATTTGAAAAGTTTACCCAGGGTTTGGTAACATGGCCACAACAGAAAAAGTGAGGTAAGAGAAAAAGTTTAGGAACCCGAAGAACAGAAATTATTAAACATTGCAACAAATAGCTGTGGCCAAGTAGGAAGTAAAGGAATGGAACAACAGTCGGGGAGGGACTCAGACGGTGAGCAGTGTGGAGCTAATGGTTTGGCCAAGCTACTGTCCCTGAGAACATTACCAGAGAGAGCTGTGGGCCCTGTATTGCCTTTACTTCCCAGGGCAGTGTGGGCCAGCCACCCAAAGAACACAGTAGCTAATATGGGCCATTTGTCCATCAATTAACCTATGTGGTGGATGGTTTTTTTTTAAAGTATAGTTCATATTTTAGGAGGGATCCCTTTAGAATCCCATTTCCTGTGAATCATCTTTCTGAAGGAGAAGAAGTAAGACATTAACACTACAGAGTGACATAGATAATTTTGTGAAATTAAAGCCTGTTACTGGCTTTCCATTCACAAGTATACCACTTACTGTGACATAAAACACAAATGGGAAATAAAATCATGTGGTTTCATCCAAAAGTAGGATAAAGACAAGGAAGATAATGGTCAAAGAACAAATTCACAGCTGGGTAAGAGAAGGGATAGAGTACACTGTGGCAATAAGGAAATATGATAGGCTTTCCTCTTGTTTTCCTCATTTTGGTTGTTCCGATTTTCTAAGGCAGGTTCTCACTATAGACTTCAGAATTGCCTTGAATTCAAGGTCTTCCTGCCTCAGCCTTACAAGGGCTGGAGTTGTAAGTATGCAACACTAAACCAGCTGGGCCTAATCTTTTTTTAAGTCTACAAGAAAAGAGAGTATTTCCATTACAGATAATATGATTGAGGAGACAAATATTCTTATCCTGATGGGAATACTTCTTGATATATTCATGTATTAGAAGCTCACACATACTACTCTTCATTGTGTGTCAATTAAAACTAGGTTAAAATAAGCCAAAATCCTGACTCTTTTCTTACTATTTGTGATAATGGGTATATTTCTATCCACAATTTTAAATACACTCCTTTTCTGAGTAAACTACCCATTTTTCCAAATCCTTCTGATTCTCACTGAAAACCTGGCTAAAAGCATCCAACAATAGCCACACGTCTCAATGGTTCACTGTCTTGAAATTTCCTCCCCAAAATTCATCAGTCGAGAAACCGAGTGAGGGAGAACCAGGGAGATGTGTACAAGCTTCTAAGTCCACCTTAGGGATTTACTTCTGTAACCTAAGCTCCGCCTTCTAAGGGCTCCATGGCCTCCATAGATGGCATCACCTCTGAGAGCCAGTGTTCAAAGCACACTGTGAGTCTGTGAGGGACATTCCAGATACAAAGCACATCAATGTCATCAAAGTGTAGAAATTTTCCCTGCTTAGGTAAGAAATACAAGATAATTGTATGCCTGAATTTATAGCACTCCCTCAGCATCCCACCAACCAGCATTCACGGCTGGGGGGGTATGATGTTAAGCTGCATGAAGAAAGCTCCTTTCTCTGACCAACAGCTCCAGGAGCACAGTCTACCCACTGAGCACTCAGTCATTGCAGTCAGGCCATGCAGCAGCCAAAAGCTTACCTGCTAATTTCTTAGCTCTTAGAAATTGGTTCTAATATCACGTTTTTGCAGTAAGTACAACTATAAAAAGTCCTTCCACATAAGAGGAGTTGAAGAGAGAGAATAACCAACATATATTATATACGGGTATGAACTTGTCAAGGCAATAATTTAATAAAAAGAAATAAAAATATCAACATTAAAAGATAAGAATTGTGCTTATATTTGCAAACATTTGTTTTAACTATTAAAAAAATGATACAAGTGAATATTCCTAGTGAATTTTAATATTAAATTTAATTAGTTCTAAAATTTAAAGCAATAAGTCAGGAACAACAATATTCATTTTAAAAGTAAATATAAATAGATTGCTATGGAAAGTATTGTTTAGCAAATGAAGAGTGCTTGTATTCTATGAGCATCCACTGCTGGCAACACCTGTGAACACACCTTCCTGCACTTCCATTTCGAGCCACATTCTAGATCTGTTGTTTATCAATTTTCCATTTGACATTCACACAGGGCATGAAGAGATGAAGACAACGCCTCTGGGGGAAAAAATAAAACAAAACAGAATCAAAATTTATGAATTAGCTAAAATCTAGCCCCCTCTCTACCCACATTTATATATCATTATCTATGTGCAGGAGTGAAATGCAGGGTTATCAGCCCAGTGTCCCCCGATCAGGAGGAGAAGACAGGCGCTGTGCCTGCTCCCATTCTTGCTGCCTGTGTTTCACATGTCACATCACCCTGAGAGAAGATTGAAAGGGAACTTATAAAAACTTTCCAGGTAATTCGAAAATGCTCCATGGTCACTTCCTTCTCCAAAGAAGGCCTTTTATTGTAATTAGACATTAGCATCTAATTAACTCATACCTGTGCCTCCCTGTGTCATGGAAAATCCATAGCATCCAGGGGACTGCAAACCCATCCTCTTTGATTTCACTCCTGAAAATTGTAATAGCAAAAGGCCCATGAGGAGAATCTGATTTCTGATGAGCACAGGGAGCACAGTAGCTCATTTGAGGTCACTGTCAGCTTGGGGAGGATAGCGTCTGGGATGAAATGCACAGGAGAGGACAACTCAAGAAACCGTACCTGCACCTTGCAGGACTCTAGAAGTAGCCAGCTTTTCTTCTTCAAACTGTGTGTCTGATTATACCTGTCTATGTGGATTCCTCAGCCCTCATTCATTCTCTGAATAATCTCCTGCCCGGCCCCTCTTCTTTCTGGAGATAGTGCCACAGGTATGTCCTCAGACTGCTTATCAAAGGGAGACACTATCACAGTGGTAACAGGTATACTGAGAGCCAGGGCAGGACCCTTTCCAGAACTGTCAGTTCATACTCTTAGCTCTTGGTTGTACAGCAACACCACCACTTCATGTCAGAGAACAGGAGACTGGAGAGTGGGAACTTTGTCCTTATGCCTCTCCTCTTCCTGCTAGTAACAATAAGCCTGGATAGTTAGATCAATAGGAAGGGGGAGCTTCCTATTGGTGTTCCCCGAATTCCCTTTATCTGTATCAGCTATTCCTGTGTCCTACCTCCAGTCTGGGAGTTCTGCAGTCCCAGGAAGGCTTCTCAGTAAGACTGGAGCTGCTCAGTTCCTAGAAGAAGGCTCATTATAACACCACCCCAGGCAGGAATGTGATCCTTTTATCCTTTCCTTGCAAGCCATAGCTCCTCAGCTTGTTAAATTTTAAGGAAAAGACTAAAATCTCATGATACTATTTTTACTGTCAATAAGAATTTCAAAGAAAAATAAGGACAATATACCTATTATATTAAAACCTTTTCTGATCTTATCATAGATACCCAGTGGTAATAAAGAATACAGTACTTGTTCTGTACAGGAAAATTGTAATGGTGCAGTTTCCTTATTCCATGAAATGTTTAAGAAATTCAAGGAACTCTAGATTAATATGATTTGGGAAATCGTGCTTGGATCTGTCTAGAGGATGGGCAGGCTCATTACAGGACATATGGCCTGTTCATGGAGCTTGCTAAAACTGCTCTCATTGTTCTGTGGTGCCTTGTAGGAAGGAGGTGTAACTGGGTGTTGGAAGTGGATGACATCTGGCTTTACAAGCCACCTGGCATAATACCTTAATGTCCCCAGGAATTTAAAGGACACTATAAAAGATACATACACATCACCATGAATGGGACTCCAGCTAAGTGAGGGACAGTATATGCTATAAATATCCGTATTCAATTGCTTAAATAGCTCTGCAATGAAGAAAATGGAAAGCCATTTAACAGAGGTAATAGATTATTTCTGCTGATGGGATCTGTGATTTCTAAGGATTGGATGGCTTACTACTTGCTTTACCATTTAGCTTCAGCAGAACATCATTCAGATAGGTTCTGAGGACCAGGAATTAACAAGTGTGTATATATACACATTTTCAGCATTTAAAAATCTAATGTGCATACATGGTATGTAAGATAAGGAATTAAACATGTGGTCACACCACTGTGAAGAGTTTGAGGATCTGGATGCCATTACAACCTTTACTGTGCAGGTCTTAGTGCCTATTTTTAAGGCTGCGCAGAAGGGCAAGTGTGGGCGTATGCCAAAGCTACACTGTCCCCTGCACACTATCCATCCTGCCACCAGCCTTATGGTAGCAAAACCGTGTCCCAGGGAGGACTCTGCTACTCCAAGCACCTCAGACTTCCAAAGCCTCCAGTTTCTCTCAAATTTGTAAACATTTCCCATGAAAAGAAATGAAGGGTTAAAGGAATTCTAGCCAGCATGTGGTGTCCTCATTCATAGCAAACCCTGGACAAATCAGGGGCATGGGCAATACAAATGTCTAAGAGAAACAGACCAAAGGATGCACCCCTTCAAAGTTCATTTTGAGATGAGGGTCCAATCCTGTGAAGGCGGGGGATGATAGTGCCTGGTCCTCACTTGAGAACGTAGATGGGGCTTCAGACATCAAACCTGCCTATACCTTGATTGTGAGTATTCACATACAATGTGGTATAAATAAATCTCTGTTCCATACAAGTTACCTGGTTCAGGCATTTTCTTAAAGTGGAAACTGGGCTAAGAAAAGGCCATGCCCATATCCCTGTTCAGATTTCCAGGTCAGTGGATGGGCTTTATTACTGAATCACCTGCCTCGTCCTTGGCAAACCATCTGCATGTTTTCTTTCCACATGGCATTACCTGGAAAGTGGTTCCACTCATAAGAATTATGTCATGTCAATGTGAAGATAAAAAAAAAAAAACACAGCATCAGATCTGGAAGATAAGAAGTTAATTTCTTAATTGGCCACCATAGATTTGGCTTCCTAGTTGAGATGGAATTTGAACTGTCACCATCTGCAGGTGAGCCAAAGCCAACCTGGGAAGTCTCATCAACACTGTAGTCTGGGAGGGAGGAACTGGAAAGCACTACAGGCAAGGATGAAATACCAACTCTATCTATAACACTGCTGATTTTCTAAAGACACTGACAAAGGTTGGACTTCTGTCTTTGCAAAACATTGATTCTATCTGTTGTCTTAACCCTATGGTCTGATTCTCCTAGCTCTGTCTGGGTGTAGACATGTTAATAATTTGAAAATGTTTTGTCAAAGACTGTATCAGAGGATACACTTGACCTACTACTGACATTTTGAGTGGGTATCTGTTTCTTCTACCCAATCCTGTGCTTCTCTTAGCAGCTCAAGAACTTTCAGTTCTTCAACTCCATTATTAAACTAAAGCACAACATAGGAGACTCACAAAGGATAATGAATGACTCTGTGTTTCAGGTGATAAACTTGTTAGCTCCGCAAGCAAAGGATTCCAATGCTTACACACAAGAACAGAAACACTGAAGCCATTCCCATGGCCAGTGAATAATTTACCGTTCTCCAAGGAGTCACCAAAAGACATCTGCTCCCATTGCCAAGATAATCTGATCACCTTTTGATACTTTTCAGCTTGGTTTCAATAGAGGAACCAGTCTTGTCCCATACCAAACTTGTGTACTGTTCTGATTTCATTTGTTTCCATGTTGTAACATTTCACCACATCAGTATATTGATACAGACTAAGAATTGACCAAGGAGAGTGTTGGGTATGGAACTGGCTTGTCACTGCAGGAGCCCACTCTATAAGAAGAATGAATGCTACCAGGAACAGAGACACCTATGCAGTTGCAGTGGGCACAATGAATATGACCTGCTTATACTAGAACTAGCAGACCTTGCTCTGATAGCCCTGGGAAGAACCAGAAAATGAAAGTAGGCATTGAATATTTCCATCACTCTCAGAAGATCCAACTCACTGCCTTCCTAACTCAGAGAATTATTCCTTAAGAAGCCTATGTTAATCTCATCAATCTCACGATCTCTTGTCTAACAAGAAGGTCACCTGGAGCAGGGGCTCTTTGGTTACATAACATTCCTGAGCAAACGTTTGCTTTTTCCCTGGGTCCTTTACTGGGCTTTGCACAGCTGAAGTTCTGCTTGGCTTCTGCCTAGTCCTGTGCCATGCAAAGAGTGACCCTTTTGCTCTGGAATCCTGACTGGTTCTGCAGATGATCATCTCTCTACTTCAGGGAGCCTGAAGCTCTTCAGATATTCTGGCACTAACTACCTGTCTTTCATCTCTCACAATCTTAGAAGGTCCATGAGGTGTCTCAGGAAGCTGAGAGTGTAAGTTAACTGTAGGAGGTGCTGCCCTCTTCACTTTCCCTGAGCCAAAACCATCCAGTTGTGTAGTAGGTTAAATCTTGCACAGAATGCAGTCAAATGACTCTTTTGCAGGTACTGAACAATGGTACTACTGTGTTCTCCATTTAAAAAAGTGGCACCAGGTAACAAAAATAATTGTCCTGATATTAAGGAAACTAAGGACCATAAAACCTCATAAAAGCAGTGTGCTGTTTCCAACCATTACGTTTACTTATGTCTGTGCTGGCTAATGTACTTGCCTGGATTGGTTTATTCTGTGGGTTGTTTAAAGTGTTCAAAATGAGGCCTGGCAACTATCTGCCCAGTTCTAGCTCCTGTAGCTCTTGGGCACTGTGTCATGGGAATTGAGTCAGATACTCTAAAATAGGTCTTGTAACCATATAGCCACTCTGAGCAGATCGCTTCTGTGAGTTGATGCCTGCACTAGGAAATTAGTAGGTGTGAGGAACAGGGACTCACGACTCCTTATGCTCAAAGCAGGATTACTGTACTTTATAAGTATTTTTAAATGTTTCATTAAAATATTGCCAAAGTTTAGGGGCCCTGGAGATGGGTCAGTAGGTAAGAAGGTTTATTGAGCAAAGATGAGGACTCAACTTCAGATATCCAACTCACACAGGAAGAAAAGCTGGGTATAGCCATGTGCCAACAATCTCCAACTTTGCAAGGAGCAAAGAAAAAAAAAGATCTATCACGGGGCTTTCTAGCCTTCCAATTTAGCTAAAATGATGAGCTCTAGGCTCAGTAAAAGATCCTGACTCAAGGAAATGAGGTGGAAAATAGCAGGTCACCTAGTATCCTTCTCCAACCTCCATCCACACACATGTGGGAACATACCATAAACATATACACCACACACACACATACACTCACACACCATGTTTAGGTACATTCAGTTTTTCCCAACTTGCTCACATCTGAAGGTAATTGTTTTTCCATGTTTTCTAAGTCATTATTGAACCATTCTGAACACATGATAAAATGATACTTATATATTTACTTTATGTGGGCAGATGAATGCCATTGTGTCCTGCACAGCATCCCTCCCTCACACAATCCGATACACTGTGAATCAACATTATGGGTAGACCAGGCTAGGTCTTATGCTAGGCAGGACTATTATATGCTGTATGTAACATTATGTATGGGACATTCAGTTTCTGTTTTCAAATTTCAACTTGGTAGAAGTGAAAACGTCCTCTGCACACAACCTTGTGTATTTCTCTCTTAATACATCTTGAAAGAGTCCTCAACAGCACACAACTCCTCAGTCGTAGGGATTTGTATTGGGTGGCATTATTTACTTTAGCAGTACCTCACTCAAGTGTGTATAGAAAATGGTTTCATAAAACCTCATATTATCTCTCTATAACATGTAGAATTGAACCTATGTAATAAACTTCAAGTGGCTGAGTTATCACATCAAAGAATGGGCTCTTTCACGTAGGATCTGCTTTTGCTTATTCTCATGAATTCGAAGTATTCTCTGCAGCTTGCAAGAGAATTGATTTTAGGATCTGTGAATGGATTCTAATTAATCCAGTTATACCTCATCTTAGAAGCAATGTCAGAACTCATTATTTCAGTCTCTTTCTTGTTCTTACTTAAGGATAAGCATCGTGATACAGCTTGGGGCTAGAGCATAGCTCAAATTCAGGTGCTGAAGTTTTGATGACAGGCTTGTGATGTTGCAGGAAGGAGGTGGGTCCTGGTCAGTAGAGTTGTGTTCTTGAAGGAGATATTGGGAGGTATCTTTCTCTCTTCCTCTCTCTTGAGTAAGAAGTGAGCAGCTTTGCCCCACTACACGCTCCCTGTTTCCGTGCTTTTGCCTTAGCCCTAAAGTGGTGGCAGTCAAGCAACCATGACTGGAATCTGAAACTGTGAAGCAAGTAAATGATTTTTCCTAAATGGAGGCTAACTATCGCAAGGCCTCTGCTTCTGCATTACGCTGTTTACAACCGAACTGATTCTTGTTCCGTTTGGATCATTTGTAGCTAGCTATACTATTGGTCGTTGTTATTTTAGTATCTTTGTGTATATTAGAAAACTGAATATATTGTGCTAGCAACATACTTGATGGTTCACCCACTTTCTGGGAATCATGCACATTTTAAAATAAGTAAATTATGGATGTTGGTTTTTTTCTATATCTAGCTATACTTGGAAGTGTCCCCTAATTCTGATACGATAAGGACTTGTTTTGAGGGGGTTTGATGCTTAAAATGTTTTAATTTTTAGATTTAAATATCTACTTCAAAAGTTAATTGTGAGAGAAGTAGTTTTGTTTGTTTATTTGTTTGGGTTTTTTGTTTGTTTTTAGCTACTTGGGATTCTTAATATTATGCTTATAGTTAGAGACCTTTCTGATTCTCTCAAGCCAGGGACTTTATTTTTTCCTTTCATGTCTATAAGAACTTTGCTATTCTTATGCACAGAGTGCTGAGAAAAAAAGACAGACTAAAAGGTAAAAAAAAAAAAAAAAAAACCTTTTGCTTCTTTTTCTGATTATTGTGAATAATTTAGTCGGATGAAATTGCTTCTAAGTTTCAGCTAAAATAAAAATAGAGTATTGGGGTGTGTAGTTCCCATTTCCTGCAGAAAGGATCTATGCTCCTTTGAGAACTGACTGTTCTATTTTGGGGAGATATGCCAAGTAACCCAATACACAGGACAAAGCTCTCAAGGAGACTCCGGTGTAAGACACAGAGGACATGTCCCAGAATAGTCACAGAAGAAACTACAGTCCCTGGGGAGTGAGGTGACAATGCTGTCCTCTACTGTCACTGTTGGATAGTGCAAAAGAGCAGGAGTAGACTTGTATAACTACATGACTTCATGCAGGTAAGTTTCACAAGCAGATCACAGTCACACAAGCCGGACATCAGGGCTGGCATATCATATCATCTGATGTCATTTGCAGAAGCAGTACCAGACATTGCTGGATTGTGCTGGCCATCCTATAAGTCAGAATCTATGCTTGTGTGAGGTCATAGAACTCTGGCCATGATCTATCTCTCTGAAGGTCTTGCTGGACACCTGTGCTGTGTACCTTTCTGTGTGATTCTTTACTTAATCAGAACATTCTGGATTTTGCATCCCAGGATTAGGATTGAATGATTTAGCATCAATAATGACAAAAATAACCTTAGGGGACTCCAAGCACTTCCATTATATAAAACACCATGAATTATTAATGATCCGAGCTAATGTGTCAGATCAAAGGAATTTGTGATCACTTTGGGGACACACTAGAGAAACAACAAATTATTTTGAAAATAGAACTGGAAAGAGATTTATACTGCCTTTTGTGTAAAAAAAAAAAAAAATGCACCTCAGGGTAGCCAGAGAGTAAGTTTTCTTTCTGTGGAATATTTTAGTCAATAAACAAGGAAAGGGTGTGGATATTCAAACATCAGGGGAAGGGGTTGTTATGTGTAAAGAGTGAGCAGACCTCTGTGGAGATTCTAGGCATTGTATCACCAGGACTGTTGTCCTACCAGAAACAGCCTGGGCAAATTGAAACAAGCATTTGGACCTCTCAAAATACAAGGAACAGACAAAACACTTTTTAAAATCAAACCTGGGAAACGTGAATCCAAAAGTCTGTTACTAGTGGCTGGCTGGATGTCCTGTGAAGGAGGGCTATCCAGAAAAACCTTAGGGGATATGTTAGTCAAAATAATTGATGTGATTTTTCTGATTTTATTCCAAATGTACAATCTATTTTAAAACGCATCTTTGAACCTGTTAGGATAAGTGCAGAAATATAAGGAATGGATGGACATCTTGTAGTATTAAAAGGCTACTGCTAATTAACTTCATTTGATCATATAATGTTGTTAAGTTTTAAAATGTTGGTGTGTCCTTTGGGGACCGTATGGGACTATTTAGAGATTTGAGTGGAACCATAACTTGAAAATATTAGCAGAATTCCATAATGAAATAATCACAAGGCATTATTGATGCCAAGAAAGGGTAGAGTAAAATAAATGTCTAGATAATAGAAAATGAATAAGACAGATACAGTTACAGGAACTCTGGCAGCTCTGGGGTTAAACTGGAGACTGGTCACCTGTGGTGTGAGAGACAGGAGTGTAGCAGTCTCAGAGACTATAGGCATATGACCTAAATGTAAGTCAGCTCTGAATTCAACTAGTCCCTTCCCTAGGAAGAGATCTGAAATATTCCCTAATATGTCTGGAAAGTGTAACCATGGGAAAATTTTTCTTCAGATAAAAGGATTAACTTTAACTTTCCATCTAAAACGTTGAAATGTAGCCAGACTTTTTACTATTTTGTGAGTTCTTCTTTCTTCTACCCGTCTCCACCCTTTTAACACCTAACACTAAATAGGAGAGAAAAATGATGGAGGAGGGGCAAAGAGGCATGTTATCATTAGATTACTTCCTGCTTATTAGGAGCTTTGAGTTCCTTGCTGCAAGCTGGATCTTCACCATCAGAATATCTAATTTCTTCTTTTGTTTCTTCTTTGTGCTCAATAATACATAATAAACCACAACCAACAACTACCAACAGCAACCAATAAACAACCCACCACGACCAACAACCCTGCCTCTTAGGGCCCTAGCATTTATATACCCTCTCAAGAGTCATTCAAATTCCAAACATCACACAGTTGCAGAAACTATCTGCAGCTAGCAAAATCACACTACTACAGGAGGCAAGTCATAACTAACTGTTGTGGACACCTGAGATTGAAACAAAAACATTTTTGTAATATTTCTATAATTTTTTAAGAAACAAAAATGCCAAAATTGTCACTACATTGAAATCTGAAAATACATTTAAAATCTGAAAGTCTATATCAGCCAAAAAAGAAATGTGACCCAAGAAGAACTATCAGTTCCCATGGGTATTCTGTACACAGACATCAGCAGGAAAGACTGTGCTTAGTCCTGACATTGTGTCTACAGAACAGACAGAAAGCTCTTCAGGTCTATATCAAAGATCATTTTCTGTTCATATCTGTAATAGTTTGACACAGACCTTAGACAATTGTCCAAATCTTCCACTCCATCAAGAGGCCCTTCTATTATCCTCCAAAGCTCCTCTTGGTCCATTCTCTTGATTTTTTAAAAATCATTTTCAGGTCTTAACAAAGAATCCCTGTCAAGTATGAAGAACTGAATTCTCTAAAACATAAACAAAACTGACAAAACCTTAGCAAGGCCAAGAAGAGAAAGGAAAGACTGAAAAGCAGAACTGGACAAGGAGATATGTTACAACTAGAGGCATAGACACACAAGGCTTACAAGAGACACTCATAAGCAGCTTGGTGGCCTAGGAATGGAAAGGCTTCTGGATGTACACAACCTTCTAAGACAGAATCATAACACAGGAAGAAACCAAAACAAACTGGAGAAGCATGAAGAGACTGAGACTCACACATTCCCATCAAAGAAAAGCAGCCAGTTGCATGGCTGGATTTCCAAGCATTCAAAGGAGCCATCCTTCTTACACTCTACTGAAACCCCAAAGAAGATGGAGCCACCCTCATTCTTACACCAAGGCAAGACAAGAGTGCTACAAGATGAAAAAACTTCGGACTTTGATCTTCTTCATCAGTCATGACGTAATATCCCCACCATCCCTCTTGCCATATGAGGGCAACTGTATCCTTGCTGGCTTAGAATTAATGTCCACTCACATATTTCAGAAGAGCACCAGACACTCCAGTCTGACCTGGGGGCTGCTCATTCTACTGTTTTCTCTTTTTAATGCCTCTCAGATACGCTTCTTCCTCACCAGAGGCCAGCATCCCAGCTCCATCCCCAGCCCTTAAGCAGGGTAGAGGTAGATTGTGGTGGCTTTAATAGGTTTGGCTTCCATAGACTCATACTTTTGAATGTTTGACCCATGGAAAGTGGCACTATTAGTAGGTGTGGCCTTATTGGAGTAGGTGAGGCCTTGTTGGAGGAAGTGTGTCACTGTGGGGTTGGGCTTTGAGGTCTCAAGTTCTTTGGACTCAAGCTCCACCTAGTGTGCAGAGTCTCTTCCTGACTGCCTGAGGAAGACATACATAGTCTTCTCCTTGCTACCTTTGGATCAAGATGTAGAACTCTTGATTTTTCCAGCCCTGAGTCTGTCTGCATGTTGCCATGCTTCCTGACATGATAATGGACTGAATGTCTGAAACTGTAAGCTAGCACCAATGAAATGTTTGCCTTTGTAAGAGTTGGTCATGGTATCTCTTCATAGCAATGAAACCCTAGGATATAATAGGTGCTTAGTAAATGTGGCTTGGGGAGTATGTAACTGACTCATGGCTAGCCCTCAGATGTGGAAGGCAGAGCATTTAATGTTTGTTCTAGCCTCTGGTCCTGGGCTTCTTCTGGATCACTGGAGTCATGGATATTGAATACCCTGACTGGAGATGTTCAGGTGGCCTGATGAGCGCATGCCCAGGAGCACAGACCGGACTCCTCACACACATTGCTGTTAGACTCCCTGCCCTTACCTCCATGTTCTTTGCTGAAAGTCTTATAAACTTCAAACTCTTTGAAACTGTTGCCTTTGGCAACAAACTTCTTAAAGTGGAATTCATCCTTTGAACAAAGCTACCATCACAGAAAAACAAAGCTCCCGCAGCTTTATGGCCTCCCTAGAAACTCCTCTGCAGAAACAGATCTAGAGATGGAGGACTGAAGGCGTATTTGCAAACCAACTTGACCCTCATGAGGGTAGAGGAGCTCAAGTCTGTTGAGCGGCTAGTTCCCGCTCTCTGGCTGAGCATACATTATGAAGGTCCATGAGTATAGCCATTAGGAGTCCCCAGCCAAGAAGGGGGAAAAGAAGTCTGTTGAGCCCTGGCTTGGTGGGCATCTGACCAATACAGCTTTGGAAGCTAATTCTGACTTGACTTATACAGGCCATCCTCCTATCAGTATTCAGTTCAAGACCAGCCATTATTGCTGTCTCCTTGAACTTGGTCTCCAATGTCATGTTTCCTATTCTCAGTAAAGTAATCTGTCACAATCTGCTTTTATTACTATTATGTGTTTCATTCAGAAGCAACCCTGTGTTCAGGGTTGTAGGATTCTTCCATTCTAAGCAGCAGGATCCTCCTCAATACAGACTTGGGAATACCAAGGCTCAGTGAAGCTGCTGCCTCTCTTCAGGCAGGGACTGAGCAGCATAGCTTGAACTGGCACTCCCTGAGTCCTGGGGTCCACATTCTCTTCCTAGGGTCAGGTTGTTGCCAGGTAGAGAAATTAAACTCTGGAGGCCACATTGCCCTGGAAAACTTTTGTCATTTGTGTGAATGTGTCAGCCCACTTGCCACAAAGAAACATAAGGAGTGGCAGATCTGTTAGCTTGTATTCAGTCACAGAACCATGACAAGAAAGCCAGCATCCAGCAGGAAAGGAAGGGCAGCATCATGAAGAGATGGGCCCATCGGAGGTGCTGAGAGAACTATTCAGGGCACAATGACTCAGGCCAGAGTCTATCTCCTTGCTCAGTGACCGCTGATTCTGACTGCACATACTGTCTCTGGATGTCTTTCTTCATGAAGTGTGCATCTAGGTCATCCCATTTGTGACAATGTTCAGAAGAGGTCCTGATATTAAGAACACCTGGAGACAAGCGGGAGTTGATAGTGATTGAGAGCATCTTTTATTCATTCGGCATCTTCCCCAGTCAAGCATGGTATTAGATCTCATCTTCACATCTCAGAGTCAGGATCTTCACTCCCTTTCTGGCCCCTCTGACTGGTTTATTGGTTGAGTCAAAAGCATCTTTTGTTGGGCTTCATGCTATTCATTTGTCATAGCAGGACTAACCCCCAACTCTCGGGAGGTGGCAGCAGTTCGATCTCAAGTTCAAAGCAAGCCTGCGGCACATAGCAAGACCGTCTCACGAAAGCGAAACAAGGAAAAACAAAGAACTCAGCACTTTTCTCAGAGGCTTCTTCTTCAACACTGACCTTGAAAATCTATTTCTAAATAGGAATTGCTTGTACGGATTGTGTTGCCTGGGCCTTTGTTTTCTTTGAGGCACCACTTGATGCACACAGCCCCCCTTGGCATCTGCTGGCTAACCATATCATCTGCAAGTCAGCTTGCCACCTTCAGCAAAGCGTTCATCATTTCTTAGGATTGTAACTTGCTTGCTGGCCTGCTTGCTGTTTTTCTTGTCTGATCTTTAGAAAGTGACCATCTGGCTCTCAGCATCCCCCATGCCCCCTTCACCTGCCAGCTCCCCGGGTGACATCCAGCACATAGAAGTCGTGCGGCCTTTGTGAGTCATTAATTAATTAGATAGTAGCTGTTTAGAAGCCTGAACATAATTTCTCAGGAAACTATCATTATAATTTTGTCAATATAGGCTCATATAATAGTTTTTTATGATTATAATATCATAGTTATGAAAATTATTGTTAACGGGATTTTAAATGATTTTTACTTTCTGTAGGAATGAAAACCTACAGAACCTTCCCTAGGAAGGACCTTAGAGAAAGAAAGGGAACTTTTTTCCATTTATTTATTTATTTATTTATTTATTTATTTATTTATTTATCATCCTGATCACAGTTCCCCTCCTTCCTCTCCCAGTCTCCCCTCATACCCTTTTTCCCCCACTTCCCTCCCCCCATCAACTCACCCTGGCACATCAAGTTGCATCAGGACTAACTACATCCTCTCCCACTGAGGCCTTACCGGGTAGCCCAGCTAAAGAACAGAGACCCAAAGGCAGGCAACAAAGTCTAAGTTAGAGACAGTTCCTGCTCCATTCTTTAAGGGTCTCACATGAAGACCAAACTGCACATTTGCTACATATATGTAGGGGGCCTAGGTTCAGACCATGTATGCTCTTTGGTTGGTGGTTCAGTCTCTATGAGGCCCCATGGCCCCAGGTGAGTTGACTCTAAAGATCTTCTTGGATGTCCTTGACCCCTTCCTCCCTCAGTTCTTCTTCCTCTTCCACAAGACTCACTGGTTGAGCTCTGTATAATGTTTGGGTCTCTGCATCAGTTTCCATCAGCTGCTGGATGAAGCCTCTCAGATGACAGTTGTGCAATTGTGCTAGGCTCTTGTCAGGATAGAAACTTATAATGTTCTCCTTCAACCCAGGGCTTGAAGTAAACCCTGCAGTAGTCTTTGTAAACAGGTTCCCAGTGAATAGATACTAATATCAGTGCACTGGAAACCCTGACTTCTATGTCTGTCTCCCGGAATTTATTTCTTAGAGTCATATGCCAAAGCACCCTGTAGCTATGGAATTAATGGCCAGTAAGGTAAAGGGAAGTTTCTTCAAGGACACAAACAGAGTTTAGTTGTCTTTGGATGTAGCAGAAACAGATCTTAGCATTATCTGTTTGAATTTCAGTAAGGAGAAATGTAAACACCAGCGTTTTTACAGTGAGGTACACTTGTGACACTCAGCTCCCAGGGCAGCATGAATAAAGTGAGTGACCAGAAACATACCATGCTGTCACCATGTCTAAGGTTTCTATCAGCTCAGTGCTAGCTCTGCTAGCCACAGTGGTTTGAAATAGTTGTATGGAAATGACCTAAGTACATGTGAACCCTCCCCAGATGCTTAGCCTCCTTAACGGCACATTTTTAAAATTAATAATTTATCTTACAACCCAATCAAAGCTTGTCCTCCTTCCTCTCCTCCTATTCCCCCCATATTTCCTCCCCTCCCCCTTCTCTTTCTCCTCAGAGAAGGGGAGGCATCCCGTGGATATTAACACACACACACACACACACACACACACACACACACACACACACCACATATCAAGTTGCAGTAGGACTAGGCATATCTTCTATTGAGACTAGACAAGGCAGCCCAGTTAGGGGAAAGGGATCCAAAGGCAGGCAACTGAGTCAGAGATAGCCCTTGTTCCAGTTGTTAGTGGTCTGACATGAAGACCAAGCTGTACATCTGTTACATATGTGTAGGGGGCCTAGGTCTATCCCATGCATGTTCTCTGGTTGGTAGTTCAGTCTCTGTGAGCTCCTATGGACACAGGTTAGTTGATTCTGTAGGTTTATTTGTGGTGTCTTTGCTGCTTCTTGTTCCTTCAACCCTTTCTTCCCCTCTTCCACAAGATCCCCAGAGTTCCATCTAATGTTTGGCTGTGGGTCTCTGCATCTGTTTCCATCAGCTGCTGGGTGAAGCCTCTCTGCTGACAGTTATGCTAGGCTCCTGTCTGCAAATATAGAAGACTATCATTAATAATGTCAGATGTCAGAGGTAGGCTCTCTCTCATGATATGGGCCTTTAGTATCATCTGTCATTTGTTAGCTATCCCCTCAGTCTCTGCTCCATCTTTATCCCTGTACATCGTATAGACAGGATAAATTGTGAGTTGGTTTTGTGGGTGACTTGATGCCCCCATCCCTCCCTTGAAGTCTCACTGGTTATAGGAGATGGCTTTTTCAGGTTCTAAATCCCCCATTGCTAGGAGTCTTAGCTAGGGTCACCCTCATAGATTCCTGGGAGTTTCCCTTGTCCTAGGTTTCTAGTTAGTCCCACAGATGCCTCCCCCAGCCAATTCTGTCTCCCAATTCTCTTTCCCTCCATCTTCCCCACATTCAATCCCTCCTGATGCCTCCCATTTAATAATATTTTAACAATGTGCTATCTGCTTACTGAGTCATCTATAAGCCTGTTTCTGGTAGGACTGATAGATTCTCCTTAATATGGCTGAAGCCCGTGAACATACAAGACCATGTCCCATGTAAGCACCCAGGCCTGGAAAAGATGAATAGATTATTGGAGAAGATGCTGGTGTGGATCCTACTTTCCATTCCCTTCTGACTAAGCATGTTTTCCAACTGTCTTTATTGTTAACATTCTTTCTACTCTGAGATGTGACATGACTTCTCTCCTCACACTTACAGAAATTGTATATCCTGATATCTACCATGGAAGGCTCCACTGTGGGATCCAGGTCAGGCAGGACATCTGTATACTTGTCCTTTAATCCTCAAGACTGTCTGTCCTGCAGGAGACATCTATCATCTGCCATAAAATAACTGCATTTCCCAAGTGAATTCATAAATTTACCACCTGCTTGTTAGCTACTTTGACAAGTTTGGGAGAATAAAGAGGAAGGAGACATAGTACTTAAGCTGAGGACCTCACACATTAACAGTGAAGACAACATGCGTATGAACATGAAATATATATGGCAGACATTCATGGGCTTTCAGTGAGAAAGTGATTGATATCAACAGGGATAACTCAGTGGCGGGCAAATATTCAGTATTTTTAAATAGTAAAATGGGATTTTAATAAGAGCTAAATAAATACAAGTGGCATTTGCTTTTCAAGCAATCCAAGCAAATAATACATAGAACTTAGGCATGTATGAATGAATACAGGAATTTTCTTTCTAGTAAAAGTAAGTATCTAGGGTCATCTTTCTACCCAGGACTCCCAAAATGTCAGGAGGAGATAGCAAAGTTTGCCTTCCCAAGTTTTGTCACTGGGAAAAAGGCAAAAATGTCACCCAAGCAGTTGAATGACTCAGGCCCACTTGGTGTTAGGTCTAATGCTCCCATATAGAGAACTTCAGAACATAATCTCAGGATGTAAGAGGAACTAGATAAAAAGAATCTAATCCATAACAAAGCAAGAAATTTAAAAAAAAAAAACCTCAAGACTATCAGTGATCATTATAGTTGTAAATGAAGAAACAACCGATTTTATAGACATATGTTTTCCCTAGTAATTAAAAAGGAACTTATAGACACACTTGTACACAGATACAAAAACAGTGAAAGTTTCTGTTGCTTTGACTGGCTTCAGATCTATGGGGCTTAGAAGAAAGATTCCTTGACCTAAGGGAGCTTTGTCATTGTGACTCAGGGATGGAGAAGCCAGGAGTCAGACTGACAGGACCCACTGTCTCCAGCATCATCTTGTCTCCTCCATAGCAATCTAATTAACTGTCCCAGCTAAAAGCTGCTGCCTGTAAAGCGAGCTGATCTCATACATTCTGCAGAATGGGGTGGAGGAATGATGGATTACCAGACAGAAGCTGATAAGTGAGGAGTTCTACATTCTACATGAAGCACTGTCGGAATCCAAAGTTTTCGATGGATAATTTCTTCATAATGAAACAATAATTGTTGCTTAGGTATTTTGTTGGTTTGAATAACAATAGCACCAATAAGCTCATAGAGAGTGGTACTACTGGGAGGTCTGAACTTGTGGGTATGACCTTGTTGGAGGAAGTTTGTCACTGGGGCTAGATTTGGGGTTTCAGAAATCCAAACCAGGGTTAGGGGCTCTCTCTCTTCCTGCTGCCTGCTGACCTAGATGTAGAACTCTCAGCCTCCTCTCCAGCACCATGTCTGCCTATGTGCCACCATACTTCCTGTCAGAGCCATAATAGAAATCTCTGAACTGTATGCTGGCCTCAGTGAAAAGTTTTCCTTTATAAGAGATGTTGTTGTCATGTTGTGTCTTCACAGTGATAAAATCCTAAGATAGAAATTGGTACCAGGGACTGGGGTATTGCTGTGATAAGCTGAACCATGCCTTTGTTTGAAGGAATATAAAATAGTTTGGGACTAGAAAAGCAGTTGAACACTTTAAGTGGGGCTTAATGGTCCATCATCACAGGAGCATAGAAGACAGTGGTGCTGAGAGTGATTTGAACTGTGGGGGTCTGGCTCAAGAAGTTTCAGAGGAGAATAATATTAATATGTGCTCTAAGGACAAATCTTGTGATATTTTGGCTAAGAATATGACTATTTTGTGCCCTTGTCCCCTGACTCTCCCCCCCCAAAATTTGCCTAAGGCTAAATTGAAGAGTTATGGATAAACAGCATTGGCAAAGGAGATTTCCAGACAGCCTAGTATTGACTATGTTGATTATTAGTGACCATGTTTATGCAGATCTATAATGAAAAAGAAGCAAGCTAAGCAAGGAAAAGAAATCAAAGTGTACTTTTTGTGGCTAAAAGAGGCACCAGGAAGTGTAAACAGATTAAGGAAAGCCTGTAGTTAATTGAATAAAAGAAGTAGTGACCTCAGAGCAAGATTACCCAGCTAAGCTTCCAACTTCTGAAAGGAAATTAAAGATAATCTTAGGGCTGGGCATGGTGGCACACACCTTTAATCCCAGCATCCAGAAGCAGAATCAAGGGGATTTCTGAGTTTAAGACCAGCCTGGTTTGCAGATCAAGTTCCAGGACAGCCAAGCTTCGACAATGAAGGAAACCATAAAAAAGGAGAATGTGTGGGGGTTGTTAGCACGCGTGGGTGTGCATGGGTCCTGTTGGGCTGTTGTCTGCTGCCCCAGTCGGCTGGAACCTCCAAGGCTCTGGGGAGCAGAAGCAAGGGATTTTGTCTGAGTTCACTCCATGCAGTGCTGGGTGGATGCTATGTGACTCCACCCAGGTGTGAGATCTCACTCAGTCTGAGGTCTCACAGAGGCAGGGCTTTTGAGTGGGGCTCTCTGGGCCGGGATAGCTGACCTGGAAGGTCAGTGGTCTATGTCCTCAGGCTCCCAGATGCTGCTGAGAGCTTCAGAAGTACGGAGACTGGGGACTACAGGCTGGCCCACAGCTGAGAGGAACAAGAGGGAGGGAGCCCTGCCGGTAGAGACTCTTGGTAGGACTCTTGGCTGGATCAAGGCTTGGCTAGCTTGGTTGAATTGGCGGCCTACATGGCGGAACATAGAGAGGTCTTCTGGTGGGATATTAGGCAGCAACAGCTCATTAGTTAAAGGCCTTCTCCACGGTTTCCCACGGTGGGGCCCCAAAGACAGGAGGAAGTCCATGGTTTTAAAGAGTTTATTGTCATAGCAGAAAGTAGATGGATTTGGTTGCACCCACCCCCACCCCAAACTCAGGGCAGACATGAGTTAAATAAGGAGGGAGGAGGGAGGAGGGTCTGGGAAGGAATGCTTAATTGGCTATTCCCTGTGGCCTTCAGGTAACTCATTAGTATGTAAATCTCTTGAGGCCCTGAGGCCTGCAGTCATGCCCTCTACCTGTGCTAGATACCACAAACCTCTCTTTGGGAGGGGCTGTAGGGGCATTGCCCTATGTGACTGAAAGGTGCAATGGAGGTCTTGGCAGAGTATCAGGAGCCTGGGGTCTGGGAGTGAGGCCGAACACCTGCTGTTGTCCCATTAGGGTCCGGGGTTTGAGGCCTATGCTCAACCAGGAACCAAGCTATCCTTTCACAGTCCCACAAGAAAGTTGATGAATGAAGAGGCCATGTTCCAGCCTCAGCAAGCAGCAGAATTTGGCAGTTTCAGCCACACATGGTTCTAGCTTTACAGTCAATGATACAAGGAGTTATGGAATCTTCCTCAGTGACTAAGGAGGGCCCCTGAGGCTAAGCATGTGTCAGGGGTATCCATGTATAGAAACCTAGAGAGGTCATTGGATACCTGCTAAGGAAAGCTGCTAACATGACATGTGATCAGTCCCCCAAAAGAAGTGTTTTAGAGTCAACACAGCTGAAAGGAGTTGGAGATCTGAAGATTGCTTGACATCAGACAAAAATGCAGTTTGGAGTTTCCCAGCTGTTTTTCTGTCTTGCTTTGGTCCAGTATTTCCTCACTATGCTCCGTTTCCTCCCTTTGGAATGGTAATGTATATCCTGTGCCATTATATGTTGGAAATATATGTTGTGCTTTTGATTTTACAGGGGATTATAGTTAAGAGATTGTCACGAGTTTCAGAAGAAACTTTGAACTTCAGAATTTTAAACAGGTGTGAGATGATAGACTATGGGAACTTTTGAAGTTGAACTGAGTGCTTTTTGCATTATGATGTTAACTACAAGCCTATGGGGCCAGGGATTGGAATGTTGTGGGCTTGAGTGAAAATGCCTTCATAGGTTCACAGGGAGTGGCATGATTGAGAGGTCTGGCCTTTTGGAGTACATATGGCCTTGTTGGAGGAAGTGTGTCATGGGGGCTAGACTTTGGGGATTCATAAGCACAAGCCAGGCCCATTGTCTCTCTCTTCCTGCTGATCTTGATGTAGCACTCTCAGCTGCCTTTCCAGCACCATGTCTGCCTGCATGCCACCATGCTTCCCCCAATGATGATAATGGACTAAACCTCTGAACTGTAAACCAGTATCAACATTATTTTTTCCTTTATAAGAATTGCTGTCATCGTGGTGTCTCCATAACAATAAAACCCTAACTCGGGCAGCATTCTTCTCAAGGCCCCACACTAAACTTTGCTAATTCTCTTGGTTACTTTGCAATTACTATGATGAAACATCATGACCATGAAAACTTGTAGAATAAAGAGTTTGTTGGGGCCTCACAGTTCCTGCTCTCAATACCACACCTCCTCCAACAAGGTTGTCTCTCCTCATCTTTCCCAGACAGTTACACCAAATGGGACCCAGGTATTCAAATATATGAGCCTATGGGGACCATCCTCATTCAAACTACCACAGTAACAGATTCTCCATAAAGAGTGTGGGATTTCGAGTCTCCAAATTTCCACCATGATAGTCTATGAGCAAACATCATGTAGACTCTCCCTCTGCAGGTCCTGTTATTTGCATATTGAGATGTCTATGGGTCTTTCTAGATATTCTTCCTCTTTGCTGTCCTTAATTGTGTGTGCTCTGCTCTCTCTCTTTCTCTCCCCCCCCCTCTCTGTGTGTGTGTCTATGTGTATCCTTGTTGGCCTAGATAACAGCATTAACTGCTAATCTTTAGCTTGGGGCCAGCTCCTCCTGTGTAGACCCTGCCCCTTGTTTCCAGGAGCTAACCTTACTCTGCATGGCCCGACTGTCACACAGTATTTTGCCCATGGCATGGTAAGTGTCGTAAATCCAGGAACCCTGCCAAAAATGATTCCTTTGCCTCTCAAGAGCTTTCTATAATAGGCGTGTAAAACAAACCAAAATGAGTATAATGAAGACAAATTAAAAGGCAGACAGTGTACAACATAAAGTAGTTGGAGAAAGAGATATATCTGGGAGGAGTTAGGGATGACTATAATCCAAATACATTGTGTGAAATTCCTGAAGAACTAGAAAAAATTGAGAAAGAAAACTAAAAGTCAAGAAGTATTGAAGAAAGTCAGAAGGAAGAGAGGAAGAGTCATCTGCTGTGGAAAAAAAAAATAGTGCATATACTTCTGCACCCACTGTGGCATCAAGGTGTGTGCCAACTGCATTCCACATCCCCAAATCTTGCACCTCAGCAACACTGCTCTGCATAGCTGCTTCTGAATTGGTCAATGTCCTTAGCAACATTCCTTTCTCATAAGTCATCAGATGTGTCAAGAAGGAGGCCTTCATCTTTATTCCTGCTGATATCACATCAGCAAAGTAAAGATTTCCAACCCTGAAACTCACACTTAAAATTAGATCATTACCAAGAAGAATTTTGCACCCATTGGGAGACAAATGTAATGATATATGTTATGATTTTGATTTAAATGTCTCTAATGGGCCCATGCTTTAAACTCTTCATCTCAAGCTGGTTGTTACCTTGGTCATAGTAATGTAAAAGTAACTAACACAGTAATCCACACTGTCTGCACGCTAAGGAAGCCGCCTCTGTCCATCCTCCATGTCTGCAGAGTGTCAGTGGAGCTGAGATTCAGAATCACTCCTGATTTAAACCCAAGTAAAGACAATAACTACAATAACTACACAATTAAAGCATGTGTCCATATGGCTGGAGAGACGTCTAAGTCAGCAAAGTGCCAGCTATGCATGAGGCCATGAGTCAAGATCCCTAAAACCCACATTAAAACCAGGCATGGCAGCACACATCAGCAGTGCAAAGCTGGCTGGGTAGAGGCAAGTGAATCCCTACATCTCATTAGCTAGCTAGTCTACCAGGATCCACATTACTAACTTCCTGCCTTTAAAGGCTCCGTTCCTTGGGAATGCCACAGCATCCCCATGTGGCTTGCTTTAGTCTTCCTTACTCTGTGTTTTCCTGCACAGAAAGCAGAAGCCCTTCTGACCCCAATATCATTATCCTATCCACAGATTGAAAAGCATAAGGCCTCGACGAAAATGAGAAGTTTTCTGGAATCTCTCAAGCATTCAGAAGTCTCTTGTGTTTCATCTACTCTCTCTGCTGAACTACACACACACACACCTATAGGCTTTTGTTTAGCTAGAAACACAATTTTCTAAATAAGTTCTATTCATTTATATAAAGTGGACATGTTACCTAAAAGGAATGTTCATCTGGAAGAAAGCAAAATGCCATTCTTAGAATGGAAGAAAGAGTATACACAGCTAGTCATTTAAGTCAAACACATTTCTTTTAGAGAGGACAGTGCCATTGTCACATGTGCACATGAAGAGATGCATGCACAAGCTTAAGGCCTTCTAATCTCAGCTCCCCTAGATTTAATTCTTGAAGGAAGAATGAAGCTTCAGAGTCAAACTTGCCATGGCTGAATAGATGTGAGGCTGTATCACCTCAGGGAGGAAGCCTTCCGGGCTCAGCTGAGCATTTCCAGGCTGCCTTATCTCTGCCAAGAAAAACCATATTATGAAATCCATTGAAGTGAATTATGAGATAAGCTTTGTTCAGGTTTCTCTAATGTCCTGTGAACACCATGTCCACAAATCTTCCCTGCTTCTTCCCTCCAGTATAGGTGCCTTTCTGCCTGTGCTTGGGAGGGGAGAGGGTGGGGATGAGCACCTTCCATTTCAGACTACTGTGAGAGGTCAGATGGCAGGTTGGTGGGACTGCTGCCGTTTCAGTGTTAGGTGCCTACTTCCTTATGGTGTGTAAGTGGTGAAGTTTCACTCTTTTCTGAGTCTGGTGGTCTTCTATGTCTAATAAGTTCTTAGGCCTGTTTTCCTGATATGGTTTTAATAAACCTTCCCTACAATCTTAGAATCCTGATAAATTTACTTCCAGGAGTAAGTCGTTTCTCAGACTGTGCTGCTAGTATGGTTAGGCATCCACATGTTCAGCCAGGCATCCTCTATTTTCAAAATGAAATTAAAAGCTGCTTACAAAATGGAGACTCTCAAATCCTTGAAAAACCACTGCTTTGCATATTACATAATCACTTATGCCAGAGTGTATTATGATCTCAACACACCGGTTTAATAATTTTCCCCTTCCATAAAGTTAAATGACTTTGGGGGGCTAGAGAGATATGTCTGTAATTAAGAGCATTACTGCTTTGGCAGAAGACCTGAGCTCAATTTCCAACACCCATGTCAGGTAGCTCACAATCACTCCTAACTCTAGCTTCTGGGAATATAAAACCTCTGGCCTCTACATCCACCTGTGTTCATGTACAAATGCTCCTCATAGACATAGGCACACAACACACATACTTAAAATAAAAATATTTTAAAATCTATTTTTGACATCTATTTTTTTTGTTGCAATAGCTTGAGTCATCCTCTGAAATACAGGGTGACTCAAACATCACTGTGAGAGGTGTATAGGTCTTGTCAGAATGACCCATGAATCCCATGGTGCCTTTCGACGCTTCAGCTAGTTGCAGCTGAGAATGCTTCAGTTTCCTTTTCCCTTCACAGGTTCAGTGAAAAAATCTTTAACCCTGTTTATCAAATGCAGCTGAACTGCCATTCACTTCCTACTTAATAAACAAATGCAAATGTATGAGAAAAACACAGCCATGAAATAGCCCAAGTATCATCTTTTTGCCAAATGAGTTGAGCACCACAACAGCCTTCTTCCAACACCATTCCTATCAATCCAAGAATGTCTGCTTAACTTACAGCTCTCCCTTTTTACATTGTTTGTGCTGAACAATCAGAAAGTGACTGACAGGCCACGAGCAAATACACCATCCAGTGCTCTTGCTCTGCTGTGTTTCCCTTGGCCTGCTGGAAGAGGAACAGCAATGGAGAAGGAGTGAGACTTCATAGAGGATCTGAGGAATACAACGGGTCAGCTCCAAAGCCAGAAGTTTCCAATAAAGATGGCAGATAAGGAGGGAGTGGAGTCAGCTATGTGTTCTCAATATGCTAACATAAGGCTGGAACACATCACTGCTTTCTTCTCCATGCACCTATAAAATCTCTCCTTCCGCTACAAGTCAAATCATCCAACAGGAGCCACTGACAAAGATGATGAATAAAAGCAAGACCCTACCCTTCTTGTCGTCATTTTATATCATTTGATTTGATGTGATTTCTTGAGGACAACATCTCCATATGTAGTCCTGGCTGGTGTAGAACTTCTTGCATGGGCAGGGTTAGCTTTGAACTCTGAGAAATCCACCTGATCTTCTGTATGCCAAGTGGTGATATTAAAAGTCTCCTTTACCATTCCTGGCATGTTTTATGGGTCTTCTGAACAAACGTCAATAATTTTAGGAAGTAATATTTTGCCAGTGTATCATGATAATTTCTTCCATTCTATAGCAAAAAGCAGGGAAATCTGACTCACACCAGCATTCCTCACTATCCTACTAGTGAAAAAAATCAGCAATTACATTTGTAATGTAGAGATTTGCATGCAATTTACTTATGAAGTTGCATCAAAATTCTAATTTCATATTTATAATAAATCATTAAAAAACTAATTTATAAGGAGATTTATATATGGTTATGCAAAAGCATGACATAGAGGTAATTTAAAGTCATATTTCTCAATGTTGGATTCTCTATAATTAAATGTAAATACCTTTGTTAAATTGTGTGTAAATAATTTTTATTTTAGACAAAAATATTAAACATGCCTAGCTGCACTACATATAATATTAACAATTTTATGAGTTTTTAATATATAAAAAGAGAGAAATTCATATCTCTTGCAATCTCATTAGTTCTTAGAAACTAAGTTTGGGTTGGCTGTTTCTAATTCGCATGGATATCATGGTGATTCTTGTATGAAAAGAAAGAAAACTCAATGGATGCCATAACTTTAATTTCAGAATGTATTTCAAATCTGAGTGATGTTTCCAAGCTAAAATTATCACTCCCATTTGTACTTTATAAAAATAATTTAGGCTGCTTACTGCTTTTTATTTTCATTAGGAGTACACAAAAATTAACTTATAAACTACTTTTAAAAGAGAAATGCACTAGATAAAGTTCAGTGTCCATAATGGTTCATCATCACAACGTTGGCATGCCGTCTGCTTCTGGAAGCTACAGTGTGCTCTTGAGACAATCTGCTGTCTTTGGTATGAAATGGAGAGACATTGCAGTGTAGCCTGGTCTGCAGGCCCCTGAGGGAGTCTCTCAGAGGTGTCACTGGCAATCTTGGAGAAGGGCTGGTGCAGGACATGGGATGATACTGTATTGGGAAGCAGGGACCCAGTACAGAGGAACCTGGCCAGTTTCTGGGCTTGTCCCTTGACTTCAACTCCTCATGTGTTCTACTGTAATTCTAAATGTTCTGACAGGGGACCAGCACCCACATGAATGGAAATAATGAAAGAGAGGGAGGGGTGAAAGAAGGCCCTGTAGACCCAGAGAACAGTTTGCAGGACCAGCCTAGGCTGCCCGTTACTTCTGTCCCCTTCCCAAACCTTGCCTCATCTGCATTCCCAGCTAACCCTGAAGCCATGCAGACCCCTGGTGGTGGCTCTCTAACATGCAGGGATCCTCATTCCACAGCAACCTTTGAGTGGAGTCTCCTTCCCAAGTAGAGTTTGATTTTTGGCTAGCCACAGTGTTTGAGTCCTCTGAGATCTGATTTGTACCCAATGTACTTGTTTTTATTCTTTTTTTTCTTTTTGGACATTGGGTACAAATCAGATTTTCTAACATCTTAACAGTCAAATTACAATGCAATTTGAAGATCTTTGCATATTGTTATTTCTATTTTTTATCAAGTTTACAGTACTTCGTGATAGAAATATTGGATTTAAAGGTGTAAATATTTTAAAGATTCTTGTAATATGATTATATTTTCTTTTTAATTGTCTAAATGTATCTTGACATGTATATATAACACACATATGGAGAATATTTTATGCGGGATCCACAACTTAGCCCAACATGACCCATGCCTTCTCGAGCTACAGTCCCCAACTACATTTATATATTTGATTTACTACATTTATATATTAAAAATTTATATATTTGTTTCTAAAATACCTTCTATTATAAATTTTGTTTTATAGTTTTTAATGTTGGTGAAATGTCTTTGCTTTCATTCTGTTTGTAAATGGTCCATTGTCATGGAGCCCCTTTGGGCTATGAGTAGGGCAGAATTCCCATGCAAGCCCAGGGAAGCAAGCCAACAGGGAACCTGAAATTACTGTAGGCTTCAAAGCAGGGGAGCTTATGAGGGTGTGTTAGGGAGCCAAAAAAAGATGTGTGCTATTCCTGGGCTATGTGAATTCGCATTGTGAATGATAGAGGGTTTTTTAATCTCCTGAAGTAGGTAGAACCTATTTTAATGACAATCTATTCCAAGCAACTCTTCAAAGGCTAAAGACCATATAGCCTGGGAACTCTGTCATCTGAAGCGACATTCATTCTGATGCATTAATTTTCCTGGGGCTGTGACTTATTAGGAAACCCTTAACAAAGTTCCTAACTATGACTGATCTGCAATTCTCCATTTGATCCTTTGTGGATTGCCAATTTAGGATCTTTAGATTTTATTTTGTAATTTTCTATCGGCTTTGGAAATTTGTGCTTTTCATAAGTTTATACACCATTCAAATTATCTATGCCTGCTTCAACTTGAATATTGTCTACTGGTCTGTCTTGCAGCATCTGTCTAATGTCATGCTTTGTGTCCTTTGGCCACTCAGTCCATCCAGAAAACTCCAGAGTTCCAGCGTCCACTCCATACTGCTTTACAGTTTCTAGACCTTTGAAATTCTGTATTTCATCATCAATATTGTACTGTCTTTGTTCTTTGTACAGCATATAGTTGTCATTGAATGTCAAAGTAATGAAAGAAGCCTTATAAATATAGCTTGTACTAGCAGCTACACATTGGAAAAGTCAAATCTCATTAACTACGTCCTGAATACCTGATCTCAACTATTAATATTCAGACAGAAAGAAGGTAGAATAATTCCATGGAAATTGTGGATTTCCACAATGTATACATTTATTGATGCAGGAGAAACTTAAATAGTTAAATTAATGCTATAAAGGACTTATGGACAATGTTGCTTAGGAAATATTAAATTATACAAAGGAGAATTTAGTTAAAGTGGTGCTGCCTCCCATATGACAGAAGACAAATAATACAGCAATCAGACTTGTTAGAAACTGTAGGGAGAAGTACTCTAGTTGATGTTTGGGGTTGCTGAGAAATCGTTTCCATTAATGCTTGTTCACCGAAATCAACTTCCACTTAGGCTCTGTTCCCATAACAAAAGGAGGCAAGCCATTTGGCTCATCCTTCTATCAGAGAACGTGGACAGCTCAAGGGACAGCACAGGGTCACAGACATCATTAAGTTAAGCTATGCCACTAAGTTCTCTATGCTCTTATCAGGAAAAGCATAATTCTGCCAGGTGGAAAAGATGGCTCTAGGTCACAACTATTCAAATACACACACACACACACACACACACACACACACACACACACATACACATACAGACACACACACACACAATCAAACAACAAACAAACAAACAATCACTGGTATGCTTCAAAAATAATTCTGGCTATGTCTTTTCCTTATAAATCTTCCATCTTCCCAAGTGCCCAGACTTGTAATCTGTTTAAATTGTCTAAGTATAACCTGGGGCTGGGGCATGAAGAAGACTTGTAAATGACATCATATGTAAAGGGTATAAAGGTCTCTATAAGCTGGTAAAATTTTCCATTTGAGACTGGTCCCTTTCTGTGTGCTAGCCCAAACCAGTCACATGCTATCATTAAAGAGTTCTTTTTTTTTTTCCCTTTGTTAATCTCTAAATGGGCAGAGTTATTTCTCACTGCATAGGCAAATTAATTCCATGACACTACTGGCTCTTTAACCCTAACGAATATACTGCTTCCTTCAAGACGTGCATTCGGACTCTAAGACACCTGTGCACAATACCTCCCTCCAGTTTGTGTGCGTCTTAATGAAAAATGCTTGAGAGTAAAACTCTCTCAGACAGCACAGTAAATTTTCAAGACCTATTGTTGATTTATGGGACAATGAGAAAAGTCACATTGCTTTTTGGCAGAAACAATACATATGCAAGTACTGGCTTGTGTCAGAGTGGAAACAATGCCTTGTTTCCTAGGAGAACTGTTTGTGAGGACCTGCCTAGCCCACCAGTGACACTCAGATATCTCAGATGTTACAGTGGATATTCATTGGGTTGATGGTCACTGTCAATTTGACTAGATGTCTTAGTTAAGGGTTTTATTACTGTTTAAGAGATGACCATGACAACTCTTACTGTTACAAGTAATCATTTACTTGGGGCTGGCTTACAGTTCAAAGTTTTAGTCCCCATTGTCATCATGAGAGGAAGCATGGCAGACATGTGTGCAGGCAGACATGACGCTAGATAGGAGCTGAAAGGTCTAAATCTAATTTGGCAGGCAGCAGGAAGAGAGAGTAAGACACAGGGCCTGGCTTGAGTTTCTCAAACCTCAAAGCCCACCCCCCAGTGGCACACTTCCTCCAACAAGGCCACACCAGTCTAACAAGGTCACACGTCCTAATACTGCCACTCCCTGTGAGCCTATATGGGCCATTTTCAAACCACTGCACCAGATTTAGAAATCACCTGGGAGTTATTGTCTTAGGTGTCTCAGTGAGGGTGCTTCCACCAACAGACAGGTTTAACTATGTAGAGAAAATTGACCTGGAACACGAGTGAAGGAGAAAGAAAGCCCAGCCCCACATTTCTTTCTCTGGTTTATGATCCATCCAGATGTGAGCAAGTGCCTGCTCCCTCAGCCATGAGCTGCTCCTGAGCTGCTCCTGGGCCTTTCTTCTCCCACCACTAAGGATCCTATTCCCTAAATCATGAATTCAAATAAACACTTCTCAATGAAGTTACATTTTGTCCATTATTTGGTCACAAAGATAGGTAACACATCAGGTGTTAGAAGTTGTCAAGGAACTTTTGTTTGGGTTATACTGTAAAGCTCACTATGGGAGCTGGTGTCCTATGCTTAGCACAGATGGAGAGTGTTCCAGAGGCCTTTGCTTCATAAAATTTGTATTCACATCCTGGTTCATGGTAATGCAACAATAAATGTTCACTGAACAACAACAACAAAAATACATTGAGTACAAACATGCTAGCCAGTATGCTCTGACTCATAGTAAGCTACAAGAAGTTCTGTGAATAAGTTAGAACAGAGAAGTGTTGAAAAGTAAACTATTCTGGAAATATTAAAAAGAGGCATTCAATCTAGATACTTAGTTTATTACAAATAAGAACTACAGTGTATCCTGTGACCTAAGGCACATACATTTAGAAGTCACTTTAATTTATATGGCTGTATTCTGATTTGGTTTGCTTCACTTGACACCTCTGTCAACAGTCTACTCTTTGTTTTCTGTACATCAGGCATCCTGCTTTCTTGCTTCCTAGTTTTTGACCAATGAAAACACTGTTCACCAAGAAATAGTTAGATATCAGAGGATTTGTTCATTCAACAGAGGATTCTTCTGGAACATGGAAACACTTGGGTGCTGATGTCTTTATCCAAGGCAGGCAGCTCCTGGAACCCACATGAAAGAACCAAATCCCAGTTACTCTCTGATATACACCTGTGGCATAAAAAAGAAAGACAGAAGGAGAGAAAGAAAGGAAGGAAGGAAGAGAAAAAAGAAAATATGCACACACAATGAATTTTTAAAATTACGTGTTTTTAGAAAAACAATTAGTTGGAAAATAACTGGATTATTTTTAATGGACAGAGTAAATTAAATTTGATTATTTTGAATTAACTTATTTCATGTCATATTTTACTTAATTACATCTAAAACCATTAGCATGTATAAAAATTTATTTTCCTTGAAGTTATGTTAAAATATTGCTCTTTTTAAAAATTTGTTTGTTGTTTCTATTTTACATTTCCATTAGGCAATTAGGCTACTTGATTTTATTTCCATTAAATAAAGTTAGAGAAAAATTGTATAACAGCAGAAATTACTGGAATTAATGAATTAGGAGGCAGATCCTGTACCCTTGCTACAATCCTATCTGCTCAAAATCTGGAAACTTGTATAAGGCAGGAATTGGCATTTTGATGCTCAATACCCTGATTTGGGCCCCATCCTAATTTTGATTAAGCCAAAAAGCCAGAGATGAGTTTTCTTTGAATTCCGTTCAAGTACAAATTTCCTTGAGAAATAAGTCTTGTCTTTTTAAAGTTTTCTAGAAAATTCTGTTTTGCATCACTTTTTTATTCTAAGCAAATCTGAGGCTACAGTAACAAAAACAGCTAGCATTTAATGAGCCTTTACTGCACTGAGACCACCCACAAGCTATATTCTCAAGGACAAGTCCTCTGTGAGGAGCTAAGATGTCCAATGTGATCATGGCCACCCTGTCTCATGCCCTTCTCCCCTCAGGGTTCCAAAACCTGATGTGAACATTTACCTTGGCTCTCTCTTGTCTTCCATTCTTTGAATTGGGATTGTTGGCCTCTTATTTCTTCCTAGTCACACATCTATCAGATGCCTCAAAGCATGTTAGTGGAGGTGTCTCCTGGGCACCTCATGCCACAGACTGTGGGTGTCAATAAGCTTTACATGTTCACAGCTAAATGGATCGGGGAATTCCCACTGAAAGGAGGTATTGTTTAAATATGGTTGCTTGCTTGTTAAACTTAGAGTGTGTGTGTTCTTTAAAACTCTGACAAGACTGTCCTAGAAGGACTTATAGAGTTGTGGATCACAGATCTCTCCTTTGGGAAGTAGCTCTTGGGACCTACAATGAGGCAAGCCACAAGGAAAGCAAACAGTGAACCTGCCATAACTATGTCCATGTGGTGAATAATTTATTTCCCAATATGATTACCATTCATTGCTGTTTCCCATTTCCCTCGTTCCCCCGGTCAACACACATTTCTTGTACCCTGCCCAGTAGACTTCTGGAAGGTGTGTGTTCCTCCTAAGAATCATCTCCTTCCTCACCTCCATGCTCAGACCCCAGGAACCTCCAATGCCAAACTCAGGGCCAGTGTATTTTCAGCTTCATTGCCCAGTCCAGCTATTTCATCCAATATGGATCTCCTTCTTCTTCATAAGCATGTGAATTGTGTTCTGAAGGGAAAGCTTAAATGTGTATTACATTTGCATTCTTGGTTACTAAAAGCTATAACGAGTAAATGTTGAATGACAGTGTGCTCAGATTATTCTCAGCCGTGATCAGCTTCATCTTGTAACTGGAATTATTGCACGGGGTAGTGTGTGGGGTGGTATGGGAGGAGGCTGTGTGTGTGTATGTGTGTGTGTGTGTGTGTGTCTGTTTGTCTGTCTCTCTGTCTGTCTGTCTATACCACTATACCACACCATGTAAGACAATGTACAAGAGAGCCTTTTGATGGGAGGATTCTTTATAATAACTGTATATGCTCTGCCCACAAGTGGCACTGTACAGGTAACCTCCTCTCTCAACTGTACATTCAGACTTTCTCTGCAGAACAGTGTGAGAGAGTGGACTGGAGTATGACATCACCAGAGAGAACCTACAAGTATGACTCTTGACAGAGCTTGCTCAGTGCCACCATTAAGCCTTAGTAGAAGCATTGTCCTCAGTAAGGTCTTATCCCCTCCATCTTCTCTCCAAACTGCATGATTCCATTTGTGGCATGGGAAAAATATCAGAAAAATCTAATTTAGAGACATAATACAAAACAAGAAATGTGTCCTCTAAACTGAAAGGGTCATATTTATCTGCTTTTCATTGCCACATAATACCATAAACAAATACTTTATAAAGAGTTTATTTGTGTTCAAGTTTCCAAAGGTTAATTGTGGTATCTGGTGATGAGATGTTGGTGGAAGAACCATGAGATGGTGAGGGCACCACTTGATGTGGATTGGCAGCATGGGCATGCATATGCAATGTCCATCTTCACAAAGAAGCAATCATGGGGCTTCCCCACAACCCTCTTTATCCTAACCATCCCCAACATCCCTGTCTCAGATTACATGCAAACCTTTTCATACCTCAAACTAGGGAGAAATTTCATTCCACCAAACCTTGCTGGATGAGCACATTATATACAAACCACAGCAGCACTGAAGCCTGAAAGGAGAGAGGACTCCTGTTCTCCGATGCTCTGGACAGGGTGTTGAATCACAACAGCACATTAGGGAGAGTTAAAGTTCACAGCAATCTCAACGCTAATTCACTAGCAGAGAGTTGTGTGTCCTGTGTATTAATGCTACCAGCAATGTTAGCAACTGGGTGTGAGGTCTGTGCGAACTATTCCTCCATCTCTCTCTCTCTCTCTCTCTTCTCTCTCTCTCTCTCTCTCTCTCTCTCTCTCTCTCTCTCTCTCTCGTCTGTGTGTGTGTGTGTGTGTGTCTGTGTGTGTGTGTGTGTCTCTGTGTGTAACTTTTCTGTAAATCCGAAACCAGTTTAAAACATTAGAAGCCAGGCAGTGGTGGTGCACGTCTTTAGTTCCAGCACTTGGGAGGCAGAGGCAGGAGATCTCTTGTGAGTTTGAGGCCAGCCTAGTCTACAAAGACAGCTCCAGGACATTCAGGACTAATACATAGAGAAACCTTATCTTGAAAAACAAGCAAAACAAAACAAACAAACAAAAGTTAGAGAATGTTCATTCTCTAAATTAGAGATGTTTCATAACCTGAAAAATTTTACAGATATAAATTGTTATAGAGCCCACTGGAAATTATAAATCTCCCTTGTTTGTTTTGCTCTAAGGTTATAAGGTAGATTCTTCCCTAAGGCTTGTCATTCTAACGTGCCAGGAGAATTTGATTTTACTGTTATTTTTCCTGTCCCCAGAGGCTGACAAGGGAAAGAGATGAATTAAAACTCTCAGTGATCTGCAAATTTCCATATATCATCATGCAATAAAAACATCAGCAAAAAATTAAGGATTGTAATTTAGTCTAGCTTTATTACTAATGCATGAGAAATGCATTTAAGCAATTTAAATTAATAGCACACACGGTACAGCAATGAAGCTGTTGCTTGTTTCCAAGTCAAATGCTCATGTTATAATGGAACTGTGGGTTTTTGAAAATCTCAGTGGAACTACAGATAGACTAACTACATTTTCTTTGCTCAGCCAATGAACTCATCCATGGTCCAATGTTCTCTCCTTCTTAGACTCATCCCCCCCTCTGGCTATGATTTTTATGAGATTTTACTCTTATACTTTACTGTTGGGTTAAAATGTCATAGGTTCCCTTTCCTTTGCAGGTGTATAAGTCAAAAAGAAAAAATAATTTTCCAGAAATTATACATTGAGCACATACGCATGGGTCTATATCCTCCTGCATGTGCTCATGTGGGCCTTTAGCCAACCCTTCAGTTTTCACCCCACCACTCCAGTCTCAAGCCCATCTGTTAGGTCATTCAAGGTCCTACAAAGAACAGTCTTGCCACAGACAGGGTTTCAATGGTGCCATTGGTCTTTATTGGTGACTCAGGAATCAGGCAGCATCTACTCATCAGGACACTTCTCTATGGAAACTTGAGATGGCAAAAGGAGCAGTGTAGAGGTGTGTTCAGAAGACCAAGGGCAAGGTGGCAGCAGTATGATATCAGGTAGGGACTTCTGTCTGCTTTCAAGAGAGTGTCTTGATACTTTGCCCTCATATCACTTAAAATGCCTAAATATGCTGAAGGCTAGCCTCAAGCTTTTCTGTAAGGGGCTGTGCCATTGTGCTCTAACTAGACCCTGTCTTCTGTATTAATCATCCTTTTGTTGCTATAACAAAATATGAAAACTTCAAGAAGGAAGACTTGTTTATCTCACAGATTACAGTTAGAGTGTCTAGTCCTGTGGTAAGGGAGAAGAATTTCAGGTGGGTGGCAAATGACATGATAAATATGTTTACCTCATGGTGACCAGGAAGCAGAAATGCAGAAAGGAAGGGATCAGGTACAAAATATCATTTTCCACGCATGCCCCCAGGGACCCACTTGCTCCAACTAGGTTCCACTTTCCTATCAGTAGAATAGGAAAAGTATTTTCTTATTTTTTCTCTACCTGCTGAGTATCAATCCTTAAACAATTGAGCTTTTGCAGTTACCCTGATCCAGATAATAATGACATAATTATTTATGATTAAGGTTTAATGTAGAAGTTTTGGGGAATACATTCAGACTCTAACCAATAATAATAGATTTTTTTCCCATCTCTTCTCTTACATGGGAAGATGTGAGGGGATTTCCTTACTCTGCCTTCTTGTGGGAGCTGACCCTTCTGATAGGCTGCTGTGAATTTCTCTGCTATATTTTCCTAAAACCAAGATGTTGGGTTCTAACACACAGCAGGGTGAGGCAATGCAAACTGGTGGGGATGACTGAGCCATGTGGGCTCCATCCTCAGCCATGGAGTAGGTGGCTTACAGAAGAGTGAAGGGTGGAGCTCTTCCCTTTTCTTAAACAGGTATAAAATGTAGCTATTGCTTTGCCACAGGAGTTCTAGAAACACTTGTATGGTTCCAAGACCATCACAGTCTGCTTCTCCCTTCCTGTTTGCCTGTAGTTTCCTGTCTTCATTAAGCCCTCCTTTGTCTCTGCCTGGGATGCTATTTATCCTGGATCCCTGTAATATTCAGTATTCCAGAGAAACTGAAATACGTAAATGTGTTTTTTTTTTTTATAATCTTTTTTTTATTGGAAATTTTATTTACATTTCAGATGTTCTCTCCTTACCCCATTTCCCCCCTCCCTCCCAGGAACTCACTATCCCTTCCCCCCTCCTCCTGCCTCCACGTTGGTGTACCCCCACCCACCCCCCTGTATCTCACCTCCCCACCCTCAAATATCCCCCCCCACGACGCCCAGCCTTCATGGGACCAAGGATCTCTTCTCCCACTTATATATAGCTCCCTTGCATATATAGCTGGAGCCATGGGTCCCTCCCGTAAATGTTTTTATAGACCATTGCTGGGAGCAGTCTGTCTCACCTGCGTGCAGCCTGAGCAGTCAGCAGTGGAAGTCAGCTGAGATAGCAAAGGGCAGGATGCAGAGGCACAGCAGGTTCTATCAGAGTGAAACCTCTGCTGTGCTCTGATGCCTGCTAACACTTGATACACAGATAAGAGATGAGGACAATGGAAATTTTCACTTACTCCTAACACCGCTATCCTCCAGTTCGCACAAGTGACACTTCCTACAGAAAGCATATCATGTCCTTTTTTCTAGAATGTAATTTCAGTCTAGCTCCTCACCCAGGCAGTGCAGATGTTTTCCTGGTAATGTACTGAATAAGGGTATCATGAAAAGAAATGTCTGAGTCAGAAACGAGTAGCTTTAAAGACTGCCAAATCCCCACAGAGAGGAAGGACCTGAGCTCAGTGCTTCACTGTGGAAGAAAAATGTAACAAGTACTCTGCTCTCCTTATGTACAATAAGTGTTCCCACACCAAAATCAGTATCCCAGACTCTGCTCCCCATATTCAATTCACCCACAAAGGCTGCAGGAAATTGAAGCATCCCCCGGAAAGCTCCCACACTCTCTGTCCAGGCTTTAAGTGGAAAGAGCTTTCTGTTTAATCATCTTCTCACAGCATCAGCACCAAGGATGGGGCTCCAAGGAGACTGTCTTGTTTGCAAATGGTAGCCAATGTCTTCATCATGAGGTTATCTATAAACAATTGGTGAACTATACAGAATGCAGAAGTATATAATGCCTGTATCTGGTCAACTGCAGCATAGCAAGCTCCCAGAGTTCCTCCTTTTCTTCTTCTATCTCCTTCTTCTTCCTTCACATGTGTTCTTGGTTCCCCTTTCTGTGGACAGTGGGTCAAATGCTTGTACTGAAGGAGGGAATAGCAAGAACCAAATGCACACATCCAAATGCAGTGCTCTAATCTGTCCACAGCATGAGCCTGTTGTCTACAAGTTTGTCAAGCCTCCTACATCACCCCTTCCAGAAACAAGTCTCTAGAAGGGAACTGGAATCAATCAGTGCTCCACATCTTCACTTTGGAAGTAGCACTCTTCCTGCAGGCTGCCTTTGGTTCAGGGTATAAGGTTACTCTAATTTCACCTCTATGTAAATCATCCACCTCACCTGCCTGTGTAGGTGACAATGTGAGCTGTGTTCTGCCAGAGCTGGAATTTGAGCACTGAGCAGAAGAAAAGATGGGCCAATCAGTCCGTGTAGGATCACTCACCTCTGGCAGGAGTGTGTGTGTGTGTGGGGGGGGTATGCAAAGGAAGATGATCCACAAAATGGTAATGGTTCTTCCTATGCAGTCCTCTCAGAAGCAATGCTAATGTGAGACTAGCAGGTACAGGACAAGGTTCAGGATGGTGTGATGGTGTATAGGGACTCAACAGAGATCAGCAAGTGAAACCTTGTCACGGTGACATCAGTGACATCAGGTGGATAATCACGAGACGAATAAGCAGGTATCTCTTTAATTAGACCATTATAATTTAGCTGCTTCCTGGTGTTGGGCAAGATCATCTTCATATTAAATCTGTGCAGCTGTGAGAATCCACAGGAGTCAACATCTCCCTCCTTGAAGGGAGTCTCATGAATCTCAGGAGATGCTTATGAGATCCTCAGCAGACCTTACGCTTTTTGTGGACTATATAGGAGCAAACAATTGCTTGGAGGTGGTCTTTCCATATGCTGTAGTTGTCTGAGAAGTATCCATACTCCTATATGTAAGTCTGAAAAAACTCACTGGATCACCAAATTGGACTTAGGTAGAAACATTAATCTTGTTTCTCTGTTCTCTCTCTATCTGGGATGATAAGACATTTCTTTAGCTTAACTCAGGAAAAATCATCAAACACTCATCCATTCCATTAAGTAGTCTGAAAATGTGTAGCCACCATGTCTGTAAACAAGGTCTGACAAAAGTGTTTCTTCTGAATATTAGCATATTTTTAGATGACTGTACAAAATTGCTCTTATTGGGAATGTTCTAGAAGGAGAGAAGGTGACACAATGCGTTAAACAGTCACAACCCTCTTCTGAGGTAGCCTCTGTGTGCATTTCTGGCTCTTCTGTTCCTTTTGATACTCAGCTGGTCTTGTCACATCTGCATGCTCTGTGTTCTCATCCATCACCTCTATGAGTACATCCTTAGATGCTGGCAGTGCCACTGTCTCAGAATAGCTCTCCTCTTCCTAGGCATCCTTGCCCCAACAACATCTAGGCTGACCCTCGGCCTGGGTGTAACCTTCGCTTGTCACTATGTGCTTTCCTACTTGGACATATGTTGAGTTTTAACTGCTTGATGTGCTGGTTGACTTTTGAAACTGCTTTTTGTTTTATTTTCTAGTGAAGGACTCAGGGGTGCAATACAGAGGATGCCCTGGAGTTGGGGTACCAGGTAGAATACTGGAGCAAAATAGGGTTAGACTTTCCATAGCACCCAGGACTGTCAGCTTGGGGGTCCTGAGCTAGTCCAAGGACCCGAAAGGTACCCATGAAAATCGGGCTGAGTTCTGTTTTCTTCCCTGACACTGGATTCTCTAAGACAGTTTCCTGTTTCAGTGAGCAGAGAGTAGTTACTGTTAAGTGAAGGTCGAATTCATCTCTCCTAAGGTTTTCATTAAACTCTCAACATAACATGCAGTGTCGGCAATTCACAATTACACAAAACCAATTTTCTCAGATGCTGGTGTAATTTAAAAAAAAAAAAAAAAAGAGTTCACCTTACTTCATTTCCATGAAAGAAAAATGTTGATATCAGGTGTGTTATCAACACCTACAGCAGCTACAAGCAATGTCCCCTAGACAGCTGCTCTGAATCAAAAAGCAACAAGTTCAGTTCTATTCTTAAGTGAAGATGAAGAAAATTCACATGTGGCAAGCATTTGGCATCTTGTGTCTTTAAGTCAAGAATAGACAAACTGCATTCAGTTAATCTGAAAAGTCTCCTAAGAGCCTGTTTGACCATGGACAGACCATGGGGTTGCCACTGTGATTTTGAAGTCAAAGTTACCATCCTGTTACCATCTGAGCCCAAGCAAGACTCAGCATTAGTAGGAAGACCATCCTTCAGCTCCAGATTCCTTGCAAAGAAATTGAGATGGTGACATGTGTAATCTGCTCATTGAGAGGTTCAGATAGCATTGTGTGAATGGGGTTGACCAGAGCAGGCTCCCCATAACAGTGATAGTCTGGGCCAGTCTATTCACACTCTCCTCTCTCCACCCCCTTTCCTTTACACTGCATAAATAATCTCCCACTCCAACAAAGACAGATGGATATGAGGCAACTTATAAGCCAATATGAAGTCTGTCTTTATAAATTATAATAGCTAAGTCATCCATGAATCAGAAATAGTCAACTCAAACCTACATGTGGAAGACAGACAATATTAACAGGAGACCTGACTAATATCTAGACCCCGTTTCCAAAAACCCAGCTTGAGAGTCATACCCTCACCACGGAAGGAAAAAATTGAGAATCTGTGCCTTCCCTGTGGGTGGGAAAAGAGGAAGCTTAGTTAGAACTATCATTGTTGAGATGAAACACCATGACCAAACCAATTTAGGGAGGAAAGGGTTTATTTGACTTATGCTTCTACATCACTGTTCATCCTTGAAGGAAGGCACAAAGCTGGAGGCAAGAGCTGAACTCCAGCCATGGAGGAGTGCTGCTTACTGGTCTGCATCCCTTAACTTGTTCAATCTGCTCCATATAGAACCCAGGACCACCAACCAAGAATAGCCCTACCCACAGTGGAATGTGCCCTCACACATCAATTACTAATTTAAAAAATGTCCTACAGGCTTGCCTGCGGCAGTATATCATGGAGGCATTTTCTCAATTGAGGTTACGTCCTCTCCAGTAGCTCTAGTTCATACCAAGTTGACAGGAAACTGTCCAGCATACTACCCCCTCTCAGTGTTGGGTAAGGTAAGGAAGCCATGCTTTCTCTGGAGGTAGGATACAGGTGGCGGGAAATCATGCCCTCATTGGAGTGGGAACAGATGTTAGAAGCCACATTCTTCTTTTAGATTGGGACAGGCCAATAAGGTAGAAGTGGCAACCACATTCCCCGTGGGGAAGGCAGGGACCACTCAACTCAAAACCCTTTTCTGTACCCAGAGGCCTCAGCAAGACCACATTTTCCAGTTTTAGTGAGAGAAATAAAATACAAAAACCCCACTGCTTTTATGTGACATTTTCATCTTTAAAAGAAATCCCAGTTGCCTATCAAAAAAGCTCAAAAAACACAAAGTGCCGTTGGTCTTCAGCTGGCAGGCTTCACTCAGCCACTGGAGGGTATGGTAACAAACACACAAAGGCAGGTACTTCCTTCTGTGTTCTCTTTCGCTCTGTCTCTCAAATCAGCCTCAAGTGCAGTGATTCATGTGAGTCATTGGTGTGTCCAAATTCAAATTGCAGCACAGGACTGGTCAGAGGCCATGTGCAGCCTGTGAGCTGCAACAGCTGGGCCTGGTGCTGACCATGGTCCTGAAACACCACCATCCTGAACCTGGAATCTATTCTACTTTGAAGGATTGCATTGAACACTGACAGCAAAATCTGCAAACTTAACCATAGAAAGGCACAAGTCACCCACCAATGAAATACATCACATTTTGAGGTGTCTCATTAAATAATTTGTACTCCAGGCTAGAATCCTACTTTAGGAAATAAGGTAAGAAAGATCACTCTGCTATGCACATGTTACAAGCACACAGAGAGACACAAATCTACTTCCTTTATTATGTGGGGAGCCTTTCATCTTCAACTCAGAAATATGACCAGCTGTTCACTGGTGTTCTCAGAAGACACTAAGCAAAAATGTTTTCTCAAAGAGAAAATGATTGTAAGCAAGGCTGTGATCATCTTTTAAGGCTGCCACCTCAGAGCCAGTTAAATGGCTTACTGACTTTCTTCTTTGTAAGTGAACAATGCCGGTTTTTTCCAGTAGCATTCTAAAATTGGCATTTTTGAGACAGTGGGTATTTAAATGTGAAGAGGTTCAGGCTGCTAGTACACATGATGGGTCGTGCACAACTTTAAAACTGAAAAGGGCATTGTGGTTTACTTTGAACACATATAAGAGTAACTTTGTCAAGGAAGACAAAGTTACTATTGCTTTGACGGTTGCCACTTTCAGCTATGATTATAGAGACTTTGTCTCTCTCACAGGGCTAAAGTAACTAAAATTGATTATAATGAGGACTATGGGTAACTAGCAGGGTCTATGGTGCTCTTCCTCTGGGTCTTTCTAGTCCTCCTCAGGCTAGGGAACATTCTAGAGCTCCGAGTCACATGCTTTCCTCTCCTTGGTACTTTTCATATGAATATTGATACTGGGGTATGTGGAGCACCAGGCTTCTCTCAGAGCTTCTCAGAAAACTCCAGTATCTCAGGTAGCCAAACAGAACTGATTGCCTTCATAAGAACACATTAACTGGAAAATAAAAGGCAGAATTATGTTATAGTCCAAGATTTCATCACTTCTGTTTTAGAAAACAGCTAGTTTAGAAGTCTAGAGTAAGCTGTCAGAACCAGTCAGCTATGTCTTTCAGCTATATGTCAAGGTTGTGAGTCTATACTGGTTAAGAGTGTATACCTTGACCATGTGCTGAGATTCAGGTCATCCATATTGTTGGGCTTTTCTAAAGACCAGAGGTGGTTTTGAGAACACATGACAAAGGTAGGAGGGCCTTCAGCAAGGCAATGTTGTGTTGCCCAGTGAACTCCTCTTAGTGCACATGCAGTGGATCCATTTTGGCTCTGCAACTCAGTGGAGCCCATCATGTACATAGGACAGATTCCACCCTGTACCTGGATACTGTTCTTATTGTCCCAGAGCTCTCCTTCATTCTTCATAGGCATAGCACTTGAAACTTTCACACGTTAGGCTCAGTACTCTCCAAGGAATAGCCCGGTATCCTCCAAGAACTACACATGCTAGAGAGAACTAAGAGGAGCCTGAATATATAGCTATGAGCTAACACTATCAGGGACCAATGATAGTAGCTTTTACATAGGTAACCTATTAATTAACCACAAGCATCTAGAAATTATGCTTCCACCATGATTGACAGTCCAAAGTTGAGGCAAGAGATGTTTGAAAGAAGAGATCAAATGAGGTCACCACAGGCCTAGCATACTGCAGTGCCACCATTTACATACTCTGACTCTGTAATGTCTGGGGATAACAATCGTGCCTGTGTCTTCTCCTGAATTCAAGAAGTCACGTTTGGGTCCCTGCCCAGTTCTGAGACACCTCATCTCTCTGAGCCCCACTCTCCTTAATGAAGAGGTCTCTATGAGGATACCAAGTGAAGTTAGATGTTTTCTGCAGCATGGTTAGATTGCAGCCCTAATTTGGAGGTGTGCAGGTCTCCATTTCTGCATTGCTGTTCTTCTGAACCTGTTGCCCATAATGAAGGCTGAGACATCCTGGAGAGGAAAAGAACAGAAAGAGACCTTTATCCAGTATTTGTAGGTTTCTGTTACCATTATAGAAAAAATAATCTCAGAGAGGAGACACAGTAAGAAATAGGGAGGAAATGTGTCACAGCAGGAAAAGTCAAGCTTAAGAGGAAGTTTGTGTTCTCAAGAGCATTATAATTTAGCTTCTCTTGGGGACTTTATGCAAAATTGGGAGCATGGTACAAGGTTGCATATGTTAATTTTGCTTAAGAGTAGTTGACTAGGGATATGTAATTTCTTTGTCAAGACTGTGCAAGCTAAAAGATCAGACACAATGTATAAGGTTATAGCTGTTATTTTTCCTTAATTTTTAGTTAGCAAACCAAGTTTCATTATAACATTTTCCACCCATGTCTGACTTACAACTTAACATTATGTTCTCCAGTCATGCATCCTTGTTCCTACAAATATCATTATTTTGCTTTTCTTTACAGATGAAGCTGTTGTTCTTCCAAGGTAAGGCCCCGCTTGACAGCCTTGATCCCACCAAATGGTCGATAGATGCTAAGTCTCTGCTGTTTACAGTAGGTTTTTCTTTCTTAAATCTTTCCTCTGACTCTTTCTGCCCGTGGGTCAGTACTAACCACAAATCCCCATGGCAGATTGATCTGCTGTTTGTCTCCTCCATTCATGTGATGAGCCTGTTCATCAAACTTCACAGTAGCTCTGAAGTTACACCATACTGGTTGTTGCAGGTTTGTTTCTACTTGGTCCAATACTCTTCAGTGAAAAGGAGTAAGTTAAAAGTCTTTGTCATTAGTCAATGAACGGTGACTACAACCAGGACTGGGGTTGGGGTAGGATGGGGTAGCCTCACATGCTCTGAGGCTAGGTTATAGGAAGTGGGACAAGGGGTGTGAGCTTTCTCGGAGTGGATAAGTCTAAAGATTTAATGCATAACATTAATAACATTGGATTGTGTACTGCAAAAATGCTAAGAGAGTAAATTTAGGTTCCTCTTACCATACATCAAAAGGTGGCAGCCATACCAATGTGCTTATCTGTAGTCATTTCATTATTTCCATGTGAATGATGTGTGCGTACAGATCACAGCTTTAAATGCATGTGACAAAATGAAAGACAGAAAGCTATGAAAAGATACTAGACAGAAATATGTAGAGATAAGACAGAGCCAGAGACCAGGGAGAAGGAGAATATAGAAGCAGGGGTGGGGGGGTCTGGGGGTGAGAAGGAAGGACACATGGAGACTAATTTACAGAGTTAGAATGAAATTTAACTATTTGTATAAGGAACAATACTGCTTAGTAGAGAATATTAACTGTTTGCCTAGAGCAGTCACACTGGAAAAGTCTCACTAGGACTTACTGAGAGGGGCCTCTAGGCAGAGAATCCAGAAACCTAAAATGTCTCTGCCAGCTATGAGGAAGATAATACGAGCTTCAGTGGGGAGAGAGGAGAGAGACTAGGGATCCACTCAGAGGGGCTAGCCCAAGAGCAGAACATCAGGTAAAGAGAGTTGGGAGCATGGCCAGAAGCTGATCATGGCTGCACAAAATAGATAAATATTTCTTCAGTTTTCCCCACCTTCCTATTTGGAGTCTCCTACACAGGTAGCCAGAACTCTGAGAACCTCTCAAGACTGACACCACCCAGTACCTCCAGCAAACTTAATCCATCTGAACCATCAAAGTGATCCTGTCTGGAGAGAGACTACTGAATCCTGATGCTTCTCCTACCCTCTGTTTCCTGTCGCATTGTACCCACATCCTCAGTGGGCTGGTAAGGGTCTGTTGATCTCATGTGGACCAAGTAACATCTGGTCAGGAGGCATCATTTGCCTTCTTCTGAAACCCTCTCATAGAGGAGCGTTATCCCCTCTCAAGCTCATGACTTAGCCATACACCTGTGAATACAGTAGAGAGCTTGCTTTCCTGTGCACAGCTGGAATTAGCAGAGTTAACGTGATGCTATGTTAAGTTGTAAAAGCTGATGTGTTACCTTCCTATCTTTTAAAGTCCTACTTTATTTGGTTATTTATAAGACAATTTAATTTCACTTATAATTGCTTTATGGATTAATTATCACAATGATTATATGAATATTTAATACAAGTTTATGTGTTTACAGAGAGTATCTTGAAAATTAGTTGCCATGTATCAGTTGGCTAATCTTAATAATTTATATTCATAAATGCAGTTCACTTTCATTAGCAACAACCGCTGGAAAATAATGTGAACATATTACTGAAAGTACTACCACTGGGGGTTGCTGAAAGTAATTATTTATGCAAATATCCAAACAGTTTAAATGTTTGAGAATTACTTAGATAAAATCTCTTTCCTTGTAAAGTTGGTATTCTAGTGTCTCAGGAGTATCCAAAGATGATAGTTGTTACTGCTCAAACCCAGACTTCAGCGTGACCTGACACCACTGTACTCTGGGACCTGAATGACTTTAGTCTTTGTGGCTTTCCACTTTCTATTTTGCTTCAATTTAGCATCATGGTAAAATTTCCAGGAATCCAAGGGGCTTGGGCATGCATGATTCATTTCAGTGATGATTTTTTCATAGTGACAAGTCCAGGGACCTCAGGTGTTCTCCGGCAAGTGTCTAAGAGATGTTGCTTAGGACTGTAGAGGGTCCATCAGCCTGAGAAGTCTGCCTTGGGTTGCTTAGATCACTTTCTATCTGGTCCAGCCCACAGCTTCTTTGTGTATTCCAAGATGGTTTATGTATTGCTAGAGTCTCTGGAATGTCCTTAGCCTGTGTCTCCAAAGAGGCTGGGGTAAGTTACCTGAATCTAAACTCCTCTTTATCTTACTTAACTTAATCCTCTTCATCTTACTTGACTACCCTAATTCTTTTATTTAATTCTAAAATTTATTTAAAAAAAATCAGAAGAAGTTCAAAATTTGAATACCCAGTCTACCAGAATAAAGCCTTATACAATTCAATAAACTTTTATACAGTTAGAGTAAGCATTTTAAATAGAAGCTGTGAAGCTTCATATTGGATTTTATGCTTTCACCATTGAATATATTTTTATGTACTTATCCACTACCAAAAAAAAAAAGAAAAGAAAAGAAAAGAAAAAAGAAAGAAAAGAAAAATCCTTAACAGAGTGCTCTGCTTAGCTTCTGGTCAACTTGAATCATCTGAGAAGAGGGAACTTCAGTTGAGAAAATGCCCCACCAGACTGGCTTATGGGCAAGCCTGTGAAACATTTTCTAGATTAATGATCAGTGGTGGAATGCCTAGCTCACTGTGGCAACTGGTCCCCTGGCAGGTGGTTCTGAGCTGTATTTTTAAAAAAAAGAACAGTGCAGGCTGAGCAAGCCAGGAAAAGCAAGTCAGTAAGCAGCATTCCCCCATGGCTTCTGTGTCAGCCTCTGCCTCCAGGTTCCTGCCTTGAGGTCCTGACCTGACTTTCCTGGATGATGAGCTGTGAGCTGTAAACTGCAGTAAGCCCTTTCTGCCTCGGGTTGCTTTTGGTCAGGGTCTTAATTACGGCAATAGAAAAAATCTAACTAGGACACAAAATTAGAATTAGAAAAATATCATTATCTCTTTTCATAACTTATATTCATTCAGTCTTCCCTCATCCCATATTTATTCTTCCGTTCTGTTTTTTACATGTTACATTGCACCCATATGTACATTTCTACACACACACACACACACACACACACACACACAAGAGAGAGAGAGAGAGAGAGAGAGAGAGAGAGAGAGAGAGAGAGAGAGAGAGGGAAAATAAGAAAGAACATGTATCTTTTTTCTTTCTGTAATTATGTAACTTGGCTTAATAGCATATATTCTGAGTTCATTCATTTTTTCCTGCAAATTTTGTGATCTAATTTTCCTTCAGAGTTGAATAGTACACACACACACACACACACACACACACACACACACACACACACACATTTTTATTATTCAGTTATCTGATCTGTTGATGGACAACTAGGTAGATTCCAATTCTTTGCTATAGAGAATGAAGCATCAATCAACATTGGGAGTACAAATATCTCTAGAGCAGAATATGGAATTATCTGGGTATATTCCCAGGAGTAAAATAACAGGATCAACAACCCTACTTATGCCAAGCAGGTGTCTATGCTGTTGACTACTGTATACACAATGTATACTTTAGGAGCAGGAATCCAGTAAGTGTGCAACCCAAGTACGATAACTTAGTACTGAGACCAATTGCTGTCTACAGACTAACCCAGCCTCTACCTCACTCCCTCAAGTGGTTGTCAGTAGGCTAAGGTGAAAGGGACAATTCCCACATTGGCAGAACAGACATGAGGACCAAGTGTAAACGGTCTTGTGTGAGTTTCATTGGCTCAGAGAGTGTTTGGCGGCATATAATGTCTGATGGTCCATTGTCCTACCTTCCCATTACCTGCCCCTAACCTTACCACTCACTCAGATCACAATTATGCACCCTGCAGCAGTCACCACACTTCAAGGGCTCTACACACTTTATGCTATTAAACTTTCCATATGACACATGCACCAGGTTATCCCCTTCTGGATTCCAGGCCCAAGTTATAAACTCAAACTGCAACTCAACACACCTATCCTCACACCTTTCTGAAGGAAACAAGTGAGTTGTTTGGGTGATGGGCCTAAAGTACCTGATACTTCCTATATTCAATTATGTTTACTACTTTCAGATCTCTCTAAATTTTACTCGTAAATCATTACAATGTGATGTCTTATCCTAACACAAGCACAGTCTCTGCAGGTTGCCCCTCTTGGCCATTCAAGGACACCATCAGGAAATATAACAGCGGTATTATGGACACTAAGCACAGACATTTTGAACAGAAGTATCTTTAACAAGAAAGCAAGGGAAAGGTCTTTTTAACTTATCCCTTGAATGAAGGGTAATGGCAACACCTCAGCCAGAGTCCAACTGCCGCTGTAGCTCCTTCCCAGCACCAGGGATTCATCAGAGATGAAAAGTGTTTTGCATCAACCTTTCTGAGTATAAGCAGCCACAATTCTTTCACTCCCTGTAGCTGCTTCTTTATTGGTTTCATTTTGTTTGAGTGATGAAATACATTTACATTCTCTCAAAAGAACCCAAAGGAATTTAGAAACCTTTTTATGTGTAGGAGAAAGGCAATAAAAAATAAATAAATAAGGACTTAGAAAATTTAACAATTCTACTTCTACCATGGGAGAATCTGAGAACAATGGGGTGGCATTCGGCTCCTTTGTAAAAGGCTGCTAATGTTTCCATTTTCATCAGGCAGATAATACAGTCTACTAAGCCCACAGGAGGGTCTGTTTATCTTTAGCTGAAAACCTGCTTCCTTGTGCATGTTGAAGAGCCCTGGAACCCCACGTGTACACAAGCATCATCATAGTTTAGGGGATTTTAGCCTGGAATCCTTCCTCTGACTCACCAAAAGCCCATCCTCTGAGAGGCAATAAAACATTACCTGTCAGCCAGGCCCCAGATGGCACTTAGGAATGTGGGTTTCATACCACCACACCTCTGAACAAGTGCTCTCTCCTCCTCTCCTTCCCCTTGCTCCTTCTTTCCCTTGCTCCCTCTCTGCCTATGTTTTGGGTAGCAGCTCCTTTCTAGAAATTGACTTGCAGAGCTGCTGTCCTTCAAAGACTCCAACTCTAGAGCTATCTCTCAGGCTCTAAGCTGTCCTCATAGGACTCTTGAAGCCTATGGTGGTCACAGGTTAGTGGCTATGATGCTATTTGTCACACTCCAGGGTACCTGCTATTGGATGACTTCAAACTAACCACAGATGTTTAAGACTTTGGGCTCTAGTGGACAGGGACAGAATGCTTCATTTGGCCTGTGACTTGGGTATCTTTCTCCCTTCCTTAGCTTCAGCTTCCTCCCACAGATATGAAGAGTTGACTAGATTTTTTGAAAATAATCTATGCATTAAATTGTATCTACACAGAGGTGAAGGGATTGCTCAGTGGTTAGGACAGTTTCCTCCTCAACCTTGAGAAGCAGATTTCAGATCTCAGTATCCACCTAGCAAGCCATTTGTCCCTACAAATGTCTGTAATCCTAACTCCACATGTCCATACACTTATACAAATACACAAATACAAGTATGCAAGCAAAAGAAATAAAGAAAACCTTCCAAAGTTTTTTTTTATGTGGCTGGAAAGGTGTTTTCATGAATAAAAGTACTTGTTACTCCTTCAAAGGACTCAAATTTAATTTTCAGAACTCACATTTGGACCCTCATTACTGTCTAGAACTCCAGTTCTAAGGATCCAACATCTTCTTGAATACCTTCAGCCTCTATGAATATCTTCACATATATGATATTCACACATACAGACACATTAAAAATAAATCTTGTAAAATGCTAAGTTAGACAATAAAACAAATATAATCAAACAACAAACAATTCAACATGTGTGTGTGCTCTGCTTGTGTGTGTGTGTGTGTGTGTATGCATGTGTGTGAGTGGGGTGAGTGGGTGTGAATGTGTATGTGAGTGTGTGTGAGTGTGTGTGTGTGAGTGCATATGTGTGTGAGTGTATGGGTATGTGAGTGTATGTGTGTGAGTGTATGTGTATGTGTGTGAGTATATGTGTGTGCATATGTGTGTATGAATGTATGTGTGTGTGAGTGGTGTGTGTGCATGTGTATGTCTGTGTATGTGTGTGTGTGTATGTGTGTGTGCTCACACTTGTGTGTTCAGGGGAATATGTATATGCAAGTACATGTATATGTAGCATCCAGAAAACACCTCAGGTGTTGTTCTTCAGATGTCAGTCAATTTTGTTTTTGAGACAGGGTCTGGAGCTTATGAAGAAGCTAGACTGACTGAGAAGAGAGCCTCACTGGTCCAATTGTATCTGCCTCTTCAGTGCTGGTAAGGTGTGTCCCACCATCTTCATTTTCTTCTTCCCTGATAGGTTTCAGGGATTGAACTCAGACCATAAGCTTGAAAGAAGAGTATTTTACTAACTGAAACAATTCTCCATTTACATGTATGCTAGGTCCAACATTTTTTATGATTAAGATCATAAAAGAGAACCAGAAACTGTGTCAGCAGTCAAAGACTAGAATTATCCTCATAGGCTGGGATTGGCCAAGGACTCAAGCAGAGGAAGAATTTCCAGCTCCTCCTTCTGCTTCCAGCTGGCTGGCATCAAGAGGATGCAGCTCCTGCTGTGCCAGAGTTGATCTGCTTTCTGGACCCCTGGGCAGAAGCAGGGGCACCCTTGGTCTCTTTAACTGTAGTATAGCATCTGAAGTGACCGGGAACAATGGGTACAACAAACAGCAGAGCCAAGAGTTCACATGCACCTGCACCAGCACAATGGGAATAAGTCAGCCACTCACCAGCTTTGTCCCCATCAGAGAATTCTAGTAGAGACAAGACAACAATCACACAGTAAGAGTCTTAGAACTCTTACTGAGCCACTAGGAACACTGGAAGGCAAGTAAGAAAATAAAACATCTTGGAAAAAATAGCTATAGTTGTAGACACCACAACCTTGGTGTGTGTAAACTCAAAACCAGAAGGAAGATACTCATAATCAAAGGATGATAAATTGCTGATCTCAGGGATTTAGTCAGTATAAAAATCAAATAAAAAAATGGAAACAAAGGAGAAGGTAGACCTGTTGACAAAGAACTCTAGAGTTCCCATGGGATTGCACTTCCAACTACCATACAGCTGTCATTTCCTAAGGAGAGACTCAATGCTGAGGATCTTGAAGAAACTGTATTAAGAGAAGTCCTAATTTATGGAGGACATAAAGCTATAGATTCAAAGAGCTAGGCAAACTCTAGCCAGGATAAAACCTAATAAACATCATGACATCATTACCAACATTTTGAAGCCTACTATGAAGAAAAACATCTAATAACATTCAGAGAAAGCCAGCAGGTCACATGCTTGGTGGTTGGCTTCCAGGGCAGCAGGTTTGTCATGGAGCAGTGAGACATTAAGAGGAAGGACACAAAGTTGGCAATGATCAAAGTAAATAACCATAAGACCAATTCTATACTCAGAGATGTTAGATGTAGCGGGAAATCTCTCCGAAAGTTGGAAGGCGCTAAGGTGGGAGAAGTAAGTAGTGGAAGTGGAAGGAGAGGAAGAGGAGAAGGAAAGAGGAGGAGTGAGGGAAAGACAGAGGTAGGTACCATGGATGACCATGCATATACCGAGAGCAGTCCTGGTAACAACTTATATCTAGGTTAGTTAATGGGTTACACCTCTAATTGTGTGAGAATCTTGATATTTGAGCATTACCAAATATATAAAGCTATTGGATAATCTTTAACATTAGAGTCTCATTTATACTGGGTACCGCGTGATGGCGGGATGGTCTGCGTCAGATCAGCCTTGTGGAGATTGGCAGAACCATCTCCCACACTGGCATCTCATGGGTGGCAGGGCTGGTGTCTCTGGTCACCTGAGTGGATGGTCTGAGCTGAGTGACACACTGCTGTCACTCGTGACCCAGGCCTAGGCTAGTCGAGAATATGGCTGCACTGTGACATGAGCAGATTGAGTGCTGCTGTTTTAAATATCTCCCGCAACAGTTGGACACAAGGATGTGCCCAAGGATCCCTGAGCTAGTCCCTGCTGAAGTGGGAAGCCAGGATTCCTTCTTTCTACTCACTCCACACACTAGTATCAATTATTACCTTCATAGACAGCTGACTATTAAGTATTCTGTACATTAAGATTATAGATCATAGCCGGGCAGTGGTGGCGCACGCCTTTATTTTATTTTATTTTTTTTTCAGTTGTACAAACCACCTTTCTTTTCTTTTTTTCCCCTTCTTCATTTTGTTTCTTTTACGGAAAGTAGATTCTTTTCTCATACAACACATCTTATTTTATAGTTTCTTGTCCCTCTCCTCCTCCCAGTTCCTGCTCACTTCCCATCACCTCTTGATACACTTCCTTTCTGTCTCTCATTAAAAAAGAACAGGCTTCTAAAAGACAACAACAAAACATGACAAAATAAGATATAGTAAGGTAAAACAAAAGCCATCACATGGAAGCTGGACAAGACAACCCAACAGAAGAAAAAGGGTCCCAAGAACAGAGAGGCTCACTAGCTCTCAAACTTAGGAGTGCCATAAAAATACTAAGTTGAAAGCTATAATATGTACAGAGAAGATCTGGTATAGCCCTATGTAGGCCTCATGCTTGCTGCATCAGTTTCTGTGAGTGCATAGATGTCTGTCGTAGTTGATTCAGGGGATCTTGTTCTGATCTCTTCCATCTCCTTCAGCTCCTCTCGTCTGTGGAGTTCCCTGAACTTTGAGGAGAGGGATTTGATGGAGACATCTCATGTAGAGCTGTGGCGCACGCCTTTAATCCCAGCACTTGGGAGGCAGAGACAGGCGGATTTCTGAGTTCGAGGCCAGCCTGGTCTACAGAGTGAGTTCCAGGACAGCCCGAGCTACACAGAGAAACCCTGTCTCGAAAAACCAAAAAAAAAAAGATTATAGATCATACAGTATCTTAAATCTAATCCCACAGTTAATAAGCTCTACAGAATTTTCTGTATCCTGATATGTAGGTATTATGTGAGGCTAACCTAGCAACCTAACCTTGTGCCACCCAAGCTGGGTCAGCACTACTCCCAGAATAATTCCAAGTTCAAAAGTTCATCAGTTATGGTGTGTGTGTGTGTGTGTGTGTGTGTGTGTGTGTGTGTGCAAGTTAAAAAAAATACAGGAAAGTTCATGAATTCTCAGAATTTTGTTGAAAAAAAGTCTGAATTGATAGGATAATGAACCAAACCAATGCTAGGAAAGAGCTGTTGTAATCAGGTTTTAAGATCAAAGCTGTTACAGCGGTGCCATTAAATGTCAAAATTGGGTCTGAGAGAAGGAACTAGAGAATTTCCATCCAGGTCTATAATGATTAGTGAAAAGTGGACAGACAGGTAGCCAAATGGGCTGTGTCAACAGTGGGTGACCAAAGCTCCAGGGACAGTCAGGAAGTCTTCTGTTTATCAGTCCTTGAAGCACACACTAGGTATTAGACAATAGGCTGGTGTGGGGCCATCACAGCATTGGGAGTTCATCACTTTATGGAGTCCAGATGGGAAAGTTACACCTTTTCCTTGCTCTATTGTATTCAGTAAGTTGTTGGACCTGGTTTCCCTAGTATTATTTTTATATACAATGTGCTCTGATAGTCTCAATTCACCCAATAAACTTAGAGGGTAGCTCTCCTTCTACTCACAGGAATAAGTCATCTATTAGTCTGTGCTGGATAGATGGTGCCTTGTGGATGTATCTGGGCCCACCCAGGGTTTTAGTTGCCTTCTCCCCCAAAATGAAGCAAAGAATGCTTGTAAAATGGAGACTTCCAGTGTAAGGCCAAGCCTGAAAATCATCATTTGATACAATACAGAGTAACTTAGAATAGGACATAGCCTGCTCCCCACATTCCTGTTCTTTTTCCATTCATCTCAAGGGTGCTGCATTGTGCCTGGCATCTGGAACAAGCTCCTCTCTTAAAGCATTAATCCTCATGGTGCCTTGGCCAATCCAGTGTCTGAATCTTAAGTAGACCAACAGTGGAGTACATGCCATTTAGCCAGCAGAATGGCTGGTCAACATTAGCAGACCACACCGATACAACCACACCACAACTACTAAACCCTCAACTAATGCTTTCCTGCTACGACTTGGTATTCTTCCTCTAAGTAGAGCTGCCAAGGCCCAAAGAAATGAGAACACAGGCATAGCCCATGAAGAACATGTAACCTAGAAGCCGTCTGGCCACCACCATACCGTCTGTTCCCACCACTGTTAACCTCATTGGCTCTCAAAACACAACAAAAAGAAAAGTATTCCTGCCAGATTTCAAAGCCTCACCAGCCTAGTGTCTACTGACCATGAAAGAGCACAAGAGACTTAAAGATGGTTGGTACCCAGAACAACAAGGAAAGCTCCTAGACTGGAAAAACAAAGAGGAAAAACAAACATTAGGCCCAGTGTAATCACAGAGTTCATGGTTTTAATGTTTTTTAATGAAAAAAATTTTGTCTTACGGATCTCCATAGACAGGAGAGGAGTCCCCAACCATTTTGCCACCTGAAGCACCAGCACCCAAAGCATCACAAACTAGCCACTATCTGCACCTAAACAATTCATAATTGGAAGATGATAATGTCTACCTCCTACAGAGACCCAGGAAAATACAGCCAGTAGTTCCAGGCACTCTAGACAAATTTCATACGGTTACTTTCAGATACTAGTTTGGAGGGGCAGACAGCATCAGAAACAGTGATGGCCTGAGCCTCAGCATCCTGTGCCTCCAACACCTCCTCTCTGCTACAGGATCTTATAAAAGCACTCCTGAGCCTTTCAGGACTGGCTGGTGTGAGGCCCCCTTTGTGCTTGAAACAATGCCTCCCCTTCATCTGCAGAGCAAAGCGCTCATGGCAGGAGTGAAAGAGTCTTGATTTGAAGGCACCTTAAAAGCAAGGTCATTTCCAGAGACTGGAATCTGAAATGCCTCAGGTGCCTTTAGATGGAAAAACTCACCCTTTATATGCTAATTATGCTGTTCAAAGAATAACTCAGCTGTCTAAAGGGGAAGAATATTTCAGAAGATTTGTATGCAGAAACTTTATGGCTTGAAACAAGCAAGAGACTGCTGTAAACTCAGATCTTAGTTACCAAGAATACCCTGGTCCTGCTAATGAGAAGAGAAGTCAGTAGGTAGGGAAGGAGCTTTCTCCCATCTCTTCACTACTCATTCTATAGATTGATACATGAGAGTCAATGTCCAATGTCTACAATGGAAATAACCCTAAAATAGCCAGTTTTGCTTGGGTTTCTTTTACCCTTGATGTGATAAAGTACTCTGACTAATGCAACTTTTATTGTGCCCCATGGTACATCATGGCAGGGAAGTATCAATGGTAGGAGCTTAAGTTCATTACATTCACAGTCAAGAAGCTGTGAGCTATGAATCGATGCATGTCGCTGAGTTCCCTTTCTGTTTTATTTAGTCTAGGGTTCCCAACTCAGGAAATGGTGCCACCCACAATTAGGATGAATCTTCCAATAGCAATTAGTGTAATCAAGATAACCCCCACAGACTGATGTAAAGTCCTCACATTAAACTCACAGCGTTAACCAGGAGGATTCTTCCACTGAATTGGGATTACACCAGCATGAAGGAATGCAGCAATATGACACAGAGCATGAACAGACCTGAGAACAGTAAAGTTAAAGTCAACCAAAGAATGGGCAGTTCATGCGCACAGGTTAGTTTACTACCTGGAAATGGAAGGCTACCCTTCTGAAAATATATAGTGCTACTTGTTCTCAGCTACATGTCAAACAGTATGATGTGCCCCATGGCCAATGTGATGGCAAAAGTCAGCATGTCTGTGCAAAAGCAGCACAGTAATGGGCAGTAGTTCACTGGTGATCCACGTGGCTAGAGAGTATGAACAAGCATTGAGCCTGTGAGCCCCAGAGACAGCTGGGTATACACATGCTCTGTGGGGTATAAATGCAACTGCTCCTTGTATTATTATTTGTAGAAATATATAGTAGAATCTACACGAATGCCACTAACATTAAAACAAACAGACAAACAAACAAACAAAATGATGAACAAATCTTACAGAGCCATTTGCCAGGTTCATTTGCAGCTGGCAAAGGCCTGGGTAGAGCAGCCAATGAGGAAATGACACCTTCTCGGGATAGTTCACCCTCCTCTAGTAGAGTTAAGGATTCAGAAATTAGGTACACTGTCTTTCTGGCTGCTGAGGAGAAGGATAACCTTGAAACATGTTCACCAGAGTGGAGCCCAGTCATCCAGCTCAATGGCCAGATAGTCCTTATGCTCTGCTTTGCACTGGGTTGAGTTCTTTGACACAAAGCAGTGTATTAATAAGTCCAGGGTTAGCAAAGAGATGCTCACTGGGATTGGAGCTATGCCAGCTACTCCTGATGTTCTATGTCCTGAGTACTGTGAAGGGTGAAGGGACATGCTCATTGTCAGCACCAGATGACAAGCTATAGTGACCCACAGATTTTGATGAACTGCCAACAAGGGAAGCAAAGGAATACTTCTTAATGCCGATGATCTGACTGTGGAGCACTACAAAAGAACAGTAGAAATAATTTCACTGTTTAAAAGGAATCATTCAAAAGATGCTGAGATTTAGAATAAAATTTCTAGTGAATTCCAAAAGTACACTTTAAAATCTTTGATACAATAAAATGTTTTTGAAAGGCAATTAAATTAATATAATAGCTTTAATTGTTTTTATATTAATTTTTTTATTTCAATCATGTTCATTTGTCTAAAAATACTTTTCTGTGAAAGCTATTCTTATTAGCATCTTCAGATAAAAATTTAAAAGAATTATAATGAATGTTCTTATTCAAATCTAAAATGAAAATTTATGTCTGGGATATTGTGGTATCTATTCTCTAAAGAACCTATATTTAGAGACATATCTGTCATTTATAATGCAATAATTATTTGTTTGATTCACAGTAGAAATTATTTTGCAATTCATAATTTTTGAGAAATATGGACATCTAAATGGAAGAGTATTTATCTTTGTAAAGGATCTATTCTTAACATAATGAAGATGTCCTGTTTAGAATCTAAAATATGTGTTATATGGTGGTTAGCAGTCAAGATTTTATTGTTCTTGATACATAAGTTTGTGTATTAATAGTCCAGTAAATGAAGTCCTCTGGAATGACACCAGACAGACAATGAGGAGTGCAAAATCCTGTTGGACTTCTGATGTTATGACAAGACCTGATGAAAATCCTACAAAAGAACTTGAAGAGCTCACTCATCCCTTGTTACTCTGACCCTTGTATATCCCAGTATGCTGACTTCCTGAGGGGGAAACTCATGTCTCAGTAACTCCTCTGTGATGCTAACTCTGACTTCCTTTCTTTTTTTAAATTTTATTTAATCTTTTATTTTACACCCCAGATTTTATACCCTTTCCTGTCCACCCTCTGACTGTTCCACATCCCATACCTCCTCCCCAAGCCCTGGTCTCTATGAGGACGTCTCCACCTCCCCCAACCCCCATGCCGCCAGACCTCTCCATTTCCCAGGGCCTCCAGTCCCTTGAGGGTTAGGTGCATCTTATCTGGCTCTGACTTTCAATGCCTCCACTTACCCATCTGGTTATAGGAAATTTTATAGGCTTCACAAGACCTGGTGTTTTAGGAGGATAAAGAAAATGAAAGAGTATACCAACTTTGGGATTTCTACCCAGTGACCAATTCTAAGCTGTCATGGTTTGCTTTTCATTTAGATGATAAAACACTGACCAAAAATAACCTGGGGAGGAAAAGAGTTTAGTTGGCTTGCAGGTTACAGTTCTATGATGGAAAACCAAAGCAGGAACCCAAGGAAGGAACCTGAAAGCAGAACAAGAAAAGAAGCCTTGGAGGGGAGTTGCTTACTCCTTACATTGCATCTTCAAAGTATATGCAAAGTATACAACCCAGGACTGTCTGCTTAGAGATGGCACCAATGGGCTAGGTCTTCCTCCATCCATTTACAATCAAGAAAATGTCTGACAGGCTCCCAAAAACCAATCTGATAGAGGCAATTCCTCATTTAAGGTTCTCTCTTTCCTAGGCAGGTCAAGTTGTCAAGCAAGAATACTTAACATACAAGCCATTTCAAAAAATGTCATTTCTACTAAGAATCCTGGATGAAATTGTAAAGCTGGAATCATGTATAATATCTTTCAATGATATTCATTGACAATGTAGTGATGAAAAAGGTGAAATAAACTGTAGAAAAGCCATAAAACCACATGTATATGGAGAGAGGCTGTATTTTAGTTTGTTTGGAATTTAGGAAAGAATTATTTTTATCATCCCTCTCCATAACAAAAGAGCAAAACTACTATGTTTAATTCCCAAAGACTATGTAGTATCAACTTCAGGACTGGTGTGGACTTCATCTCTAAGCATTCATATGTGTACAGAGAGAAGAAGTTTTAAAATACACAAGAAGAAATTAAAAATTATTACTTTCAATTTTGCAAAATAATAAATGTTGGCTTATATCACTAGCTGTGATGTAACCTGACAATCTTAACCTTCTGAAATAAACAGCTGGAAAAGTGGGTTAAGTGTAAATCATGTCTCCAGACACTGGAAACACCTATTCCCAGGGACCAGGTTCTTGCTGAAGATGGGAGCAAGCTGGGTGATTCCACACTTGCCCCAGAATGCCTCTGCAGGAGTTAGCTCCCCAGGGAAGCTCATGGGCACATCCTGAGTGGCCTACATGCCCTTGACTTTGTTTATGACCCTGAAGAACAGTAACTCTTGATCCAGAATCCCGGGAGGTCAACTACCATCTGGCTTCTCCATGGCTGCTTTACTGTTTCGAGGCTATAGGGATGGTCATAAGAATCATGGGATTAACTTCTGTCTCTAATCAGCTAATATGTGTGACATTTCATCCTTGGTCCTTAGGATTCATTTTACTTTCTCTAAATTCTATTATTTCTCCTGGGATGTATGATGGCTAATCTTGGCTGTAAACTAGACTACATTTGGAGCAAAGTACTACCTAGAAATGGATATCACACCTGTGAGAGATGTTCTGCTTGGTTTAAGTGGGTGAATTCACTTGTACTCTGGACCTTTGAGGTAGGAAGACACACCTCTGATCTGGATCTTGAAGTGGGAAGACACACCTTTAATCTGGGCACACCTGCTGGGAGCCTATATAAGGAAGTGGGAGAAGGAAGGTTTTGCTCTCTGCTTGCCCTTGCCTTGCTAACGCATCCATTCCTTTTTCACATTGAAGTCTACCTTTTAGGGATTCCATCCCATACAAAAGCCAGCCTTGTAGGACTGAAGGACCACTATAGATTCTTGGAGTTTCCATTCACAAGCTAGCCATTGTTAGATTACTTGGACTGTAGCCTGTAAGTCATCCCAATGAATTCCCTGTTCCATAAGTTCTGTGACTCTAGAGAACCCTGACTAATGCGTCTGTGTTTCAGCAGTGAACACACACACACACACACACACATAGGTGGAAGTAGGCCCTTCTAATGTCATCTTGGCTTACAGAAAAGTTGTAGTTATGGCTTCCTTGGGCCTTGCCACTGGGTGCTTTGAAGTTCTAGAAATGTATACAGCAGCATTTCACAGTTTCATTGATTTTTTTTCTTTTTCTTTTATTCATTTGATGGTTAATTGCACTCAACAGCTTAACTTATCTACAAAGTATCCAGATTTTTGGTCAGATGTTCCATTTACTAACATTTATGTTGTTGGGCTTAGGTTATGCAAGTTGCTAAGTGGAAGGCCAGGGTGGAACAAAGACCAGCCTGAAAGGAAAGGATTAAAAGGTGGATGGGAAACTTTGGGATCTTCAGCTCCATACTTAGGCACCTGCATGCCTGGGACTTTCCAACAGCTGAGGCGATATTCACATCTCAGGAAACCCCTGACTAGACTATCATTAACTAATTTTGGGAGGTTGTCTTATCTAGCTCCTGTTTCATTTGGTCATCCATACTGACCAGTCTATTGACTGCCCTTGTAGTATTTATTGAAGTTCATTTTCTCCACAGTGCACTGTAGAAAGCATTCCCTGGCCTTGTGGGGTGGCACTCAGCCATCACCCCCTACTCACCAGCAGCAGAGTTTCTTCAGATGAGATGGTTTTTTATTCTAACTTGCTTTTGTCTTCTTTTTAAACTTTAAGATGCTTGGTGTAGTTGTGTCCTCCATACAGACAGCAGTTCACAGGATTGGTCAGATCACTCTACCAAGTTTTCTCCTGTGAGGAGAAAAGTGCCATTTCCCACTGGTCTTTGGGACATGTGGGTGTTCTATTTTGCCTCTTATGACTTGCATCCCACATTTTCTTCCCCAGGAATGAAGTACATGGAGGTTGCAGCATGTGGTACCTGAGACATCTCAGGAAGGAGAATACCAGATACTCACAGACTAGGACCTGCAAGGCTGTGCCTTGATGCAGTACTCTACTTCTGGACTGAGGAACAGAGCTGGCTGGCTGTCACCAATATCAACTGAGAATTTCCAGGAACTTGATTTGAGGATGCATCCTTATGTCCGTGAGCTGGCCACCTGTGCCTGACAAGACCAGCAGAGAAGGCCAGCTACCAGGGTAGAGCAGACTCTTTAGTTAGTCATGGGAGAGCGATTTTCCCTAGGCAGGAGTCTCCAGCTGACCACTACGAGTCCCTGATTGATTTCTGTGCCAGAAGTTCTTGAAGACCCACTACCAGTACAAATCTAGACAAGGAAGCATAGTCCTCGCAGGGTCAAAATATGGTCACAGCTCACTAGCTGCAGCCCATCACACCTGAATGTCTTCCAAACCTCCATTCCTATGGTCTGTTCTTAAGTATTTTCTCAGTAAACTCTATCAATCTGCCACTTATAGGTGTGAAGCAAATCCTACTACACTCTGTCTTCTAAAGCGTTTGGCTTCTTCTGCTAGACATTCTCCTCTGTCTTTTTTCCAGTTCAGGGATCATGTCTGTATGTAATGGACACATAAGAACAATTGATGTTGTATTGTGAAAAGAACAAGAAGGAAAAGAGGAGAAATCCAATGAGTCACAGTTTCTAAGCAGATCTGCATCCAGAACAGACTACTAGCATTTTGTCATTCCCAACTCAGCATGTTCTCAGTATCCCCCATGTAATCCCTTCACACAAGGATATATATACAAGGTGTTTCTACCATAGAAGCTTATCCTGCTTCTATCTTGCAGGTGAGGTGACAGGCTCTTCCTGTGATTTTGCCTGAGTCACATCCAGGTTTTCTCTTAAAACTCTTTTTTCCCATTGCACTAAAACCCTGTGATGATAAGGTTCACATTGCCGTACACTATTCAAGGATTTTATCCACTATTTTGAGGTCACTGCCTTCAGAAATATGTCTGGGTCCTGTCAGTGCCACATGCTCTCTAGAGCCTTAGACCAAAGAACTGTCTGTAGTTGGCACAAAGTAATTATTTACTTATTTTAACTGATTATCCATCTATCAGCACACTTTAAAGGAATAGATTTACTTGTTTTTTAATCTTTATAACATATGTTTACAAAGTGATAAGTATTTTAATATTCAATGACTTCTCTTCCATAAGTGTTTCACCTACAGGATAAACACAGTGGTATTTTCACAATTTTATTTGCATAATAGATTTAGTTTCTAATAAATAAATGGTACAGTGAACAAACATTTCTTCCCTTCAGGGACATAGTTATGTGATTCTGTTCTGGCAGTATTTCACTTGATTTTTAAATCAAGTTGTCAATGATATGGAGTCCTTATCAACACATGGTAGACCTGAAAGCAAGGAAAGGGTGTTTCCTTGAGATGTGTCTTCATTTGTCATTGATGTTGAATTGGTAGGAATCCACTGACCCAGACTCATTTGTTTGTTCAAGCATTCAACACCAATATTCTACCAATAAGTAACCATCCTGTGGATTTGAAAACCCATGGAGCCTAGGGTGGAGCCTCTCATCACAAAACAAAGAAAGAAAGAAACTGGAGAGCTCTCAATGTAAAACGGAAATAAGGGATAGTTTACCTCTGAGTCAGTTTGAGTGACTATGGACCAGGAACACAACTTTAAGTTTCCTGAAGTTTTGTGTTTAATGTGGAAGCAGTTTTGTGAAGTTTTATATTGTACAAAATGAAGAAAACCATAAATCAAGGCAAATTTTAGTTATTTTGTTGGTTCCATCTCAGAGGAAGACAGAGTGAGAGGGGAAAAGCTTTTCTTTAGGGCTCAGATGCTGCTATCTAAAGACATTTTTAGCTTTGAGGTTGGTGGATGTTAGTGGTATATTAAATGAGTAGATACCATAATGATTTTATCTATTAGTCTCAGGATATAAGTTCCAATAGAGAGACAGTCAAGGAATGGCTATTCAAGGGGCTAAAGCTAGCCTAAGATATGGTAATTAGAGTCTGGACCTTAACATTCTGACTCCCCATATCAATGCAATTCTAATCAGTTAATCAATCATTACAGACACAGCCTCTTTTCAGGAACTCTTGTTCACAAGCCTAATATTTTTAGATCTATCATTTAATATACCAGCCACACCTAAACAGATGCATTCATCCACAAATAGAGATGAACCTCTGAACCTCTGTAATCCTGACCAACCTCACCTAGAGTTTGTGTATGGTTCGTCACATAGCCAATCACCTAAATACTTATGGTTTGGAATAGCTACACAGTTAACTTTAAGCTCCTGAGCTATTCGCTTTCATTATTTCTCTCTCACAAGTACAAGTAACAGTGACATGAAAGACTGTTACTGAGGTGACAGACATTGGATGATACCTGAACAGTATCTAGCATATCACAAACTTATAAATTATAAGGGTCATGATAATTTTAGGCTTTTCCATGAATTCTATCATACTTTATTTGTGATGTATCCTACATCCTTGGCAATTCTAACAGGAGATTATATGCATTTCTAAGTAGCAACTTAATTAATATTGCTCTGCACTTTTAGAAAATTCCGAAATATTCTGTCATGTTAAGACATAGGTCATGATACCCCAGAACAGTTTATAGTATATCCATGCAATGAAAAATGGTCAAGGGTTCCAGCTCAGTCAGGGGCACAGCTAAGTGGCTTTCTCCTCAAACCCAACTTGTAATAAGATTAACGTTGGAAGAAATATGATTTAGTACAGATCTCTTCTGCAGTTTGATAATAGAATTGTAAGTGACTATCTTTAATGGATTTTCTATTAGTGTCTTCACAAAAGGTTAGATTTTTTTGAATGATATCTGATTGCAAAATGTGAGCAGAATTCTTGGAGGTTAGGACTGAATTCCTTAGCCTTATGCAGCTCCAGACCAAAGTTTGTGTTACATTATTTAAAACAACTCTCACATAGTGCTGAAACATATAGATTTCAATAACTGTGGGATTTTCTCTGAAAATTTCCAAAGATAACTTTATTGTATTAATTATTCATTAAAATATGAATAACTTGGTAGATTTCTGACTGTGGAAGGTGCATGTTTGTAAACAGGCCCTTGGACTCACGTTGTATGAAGCATACAGTACTTCATGGAAAATATCCAAAGCAATCCTTTGATTATATGAAATACACAGTATTTCATGGAAAATATCCAAGGCAATCTTTTGATTGTCAATTTCTGGCCACGAATATTTCCCTCAGTAAAATATTGTGAGTTCAGTGTAGTTCTTGAAAGATTTTTTAAAGTTCTTCCTCTCTGGCAAAAAATTCATAAATATGAATGATCTCCTCCATTAGCAAGGCATGACATTTATCTTTATATATTAAGAAAGTGAATCAGCTGGCAACATGTCCCTCAGGAAGGATTGCAGCCACATCCTGGGAAAATGTCATTAGCCAGGACTTCAGGAACAGTAACTGAATCAGCACAGTCAATAAGAGGAGACTGAACTTCATTCTTTTCCCAGGGAAAAGCTGTAGAAAGAACCACAGGCAACTAAGGAATGCTGAGAGAAAGAGAAATTGTCTTCTCCAGGGAAGACACTAATTGATTATCCAATACAAATGGCCAGCCCTGAGAACACATAAAAGTAACATTATACAAATAAGTAGGCTGTACTTAGGAATATATGTGCATATATGAGTATACATGTAAACATGTAATTAATATATATACATATACATATACATACATATACATACATACATATATATAATATACATATAACATATACATACACATCACAACATATATATATATATATAATACATACATACATATATATATATATATAAACACAAACCACACACACATGTATTTATATTACAAGCAATGAGATTGAAAGTGTTATTAAATCCTTCCACAAAGAAAATTCCAGGACCAAATGTATTCATGCTGAATTTTATCAACCTTTCAAGTAATACTTCATATGCATTCTTTATTTGTTCAACAAAATAGAAAGTAATAGAACACTAACACATTCATTGTGAAGCTAGTGTATCCTATACCAAAACAAGGTAAAGACACTACAAAAAAATGCTTTAAAAAAGAGAGTTACAAACAAATTTCTTTGATAAACATGGTGTGGTGGTTTGAACATGCTTGCCCCATGGGACATTGTATTATTATGAGGTGTGGACTTATTGGAGGAGGTGTGGCCTTTTTAGTAAAAGCATGTCACTATGGAGATGGGGCTTTGAGGTCTCATATATAGGCTCAAGTCTGGCCAATGTGAGACAATCTCCTTCTGTCTGCCTTCTGATCCACTTGTAGAAATCTCAGCTCTTTCTCCAGCATTATGTCTGCCTGGATGCTGTCATGCATCCTGACATGATGATAATGGACTGAACCACTGAAACTGTAAGCCAGTCCTAATTAAATATTTTCTTTTATAAGAGTTGCCTTGGTTATGGTGTCTCTTCACAGCAATAAAACCCTAATTATAAAACCCTAAATGAATATAAAAACTATCCACAAAATATGCTCAAACTGAATTCAGAAACACATTACAATTATCTTATATGACCACATAAATAAACTTAAGGATAGAAACCACATATTTGTTTCAATTGATGATATAACGACATTGGAAAACATCCAACATGCCTTCATGATGAAATTTCTGGACACTTTGTGTTAGATGGAATTTGTCTCAAAATAATAAAGGCTATATACAACAAACATTTAGCCAGCATTAAATTAAATTGAGAGAAACCTAGAGCATTTTGTCTAAAATCAGAAATAGGACAACGGTGAAGTCTTAGCTATAGTAATTAGACAAGATAAAGACATGAAAAGAATAAAAATAGAAAAGGAAAAAGTCAAACCATCCCTATTTGCAGATGACATGAGTCTTTACTTTAAAAGACTCTATTGATGGTATTAGAAAACTCTTGAACTCAACAAACATAATAAAGTTACAAGACACACATACACAAAAAAGAGTACCCTTAATTTATCCCAACAATGTACTCTTAGAGAAAGAAACTAGAAAAAATACTCTAATCAAATTATTCTAAAAATTAAGTTTGTAGGCATATATTTAACTAAAGAAGGGGGAAACAGCTACAATGGACACTTGAAGACTAAAAAGGGAAATCATGGAAGATACTAGGCAATAAAAAAGGCACTCCATTCCATTCTCCTGGACTGGCAAAATTAATATTGTGAAAATAACCATGCTACCAAAATTAAATTACAGTTTTAATGCAGTAATGATCAAAATTCTGATATTGTATTTTGCAGCTTTAGAAAATATACATGGATTCAAATGAATCCACAAAAGAACACAAAGAGCCAAAGCACTCCTAAGGCGTACTGAACAACTGGAGGTATCACAATACCCCAAATTACATTATACCATACAGCTGCAGCAATAAAGACAGCTCAGTGCTGCTCTAAAAGCAGACAAGAAGATCAACAGAATAGAATAGAGGGCAAAACTGTGTCCATTAATTTTTTACAAATGAGGAAAAAACATATATTGAAAAAGGACTATTCAACAACAATCCTGAAAAATCTGTATTCCTCCCTGCAGAAGAAAGAAATTAGTCTCTTATCTTTTACTTCATACAAGAATCAATTAAAGCTGGATCAGGGAATTTAATTTCAAATTCATTGTAATTTCTAGAAGGAGACATAGGGGATACCCTTCTAGATAATGGGATAGGAAAGAACTCTGCATAGCACACTGACAACACAGAACCTAACCCTAAGTATAAACAGGTGGATTTATATAAAAGGAAACAGAAAAAAACCACAACAGAATGGAAAAAATCTTTACTAGCTACACTTCAGACAGTGGGCTAATATCCAGAACTGTCAAGAAAATAAAGCAGACAATAAAAAAAATATATTAAATAAAGTCAGGGAATTTCAAAAGGAAATATAAAACATGTTCTCCCTTATATAGTGTATCTAGTCAGTAATATGTGTATATATTAAATAAATGTACATGTGTTTACAGCATAATATGTAGAGAAGAGAATATGAAAAGCTAAACATTAGGGAATGAGGAAGGGCTAAATGCAGACAATGAACATAAGTTACAAAAGAGGACGCAAAGCTAATTGTTTATCTAGCTGTCACTCTATCATTTTTGGCAGTGGGTAAGTACATAAAAATATAGCCAACAGTGAAAATGTAAAACCAATGTGAAGTTCCATTGCTTCTTTTTCACGAATGGCTACTCCAGCTGTGTAGATGTTCACTGAGCTGTGGTCTGTGGGTCTGGTTAACTTTGAACAGAAGACCCTTGATAACCTTTCACAAAGGACAGCACAGGTGACAGATGTTACCATTTACTTTCAAAGTTTGGATTGTAATGTAGGTCAGAGCAGAGAGTACCCACTGGTCTTTAAAATCTTCAAGGTTGTATCATGGTCAAAGCTAGGTGTCCTTGCCATGGGCTTATTGCCCAGGCTCTGGACATTATGATGCCTGTCAGCTATCACAGGAAGAAAGCTGAGCTTTTCTACTTTGTGCTCTATGTAGGAGAGGCCGTGTCCTGGGAACTTGGCAGGGATCAGCTTCCATTGGCAATGCTCTCCTCACTTCATGCTCAGGTAACACACTGTGTGGAGCCCACACTGTCTCTAGTTCTATGCCTGGATCAGAAGTCAGGTTTCACCTTCGCAGGATTCTTTGAATTTTAGTGATTTTCCTTCCCTTTCTTCTCTCTGGATATGTTATATATGCCATATCCTGAAATGTCAGTTCAATGAAATAATGTCAGTACAACAGGCTCTAAATCCCCCCCCCCCCCAAAAAAATCCAAGCCTCTAGGGATGTCTTAGAAAGATTGTGTAGGTTAGGTTAGTTGAAGTGGGAAGATCCACTCCAAACTGTGGATAGTGCTACTCCATGGTTTGGGGTTTGGGGGTCCCAAATAGAATAAAAAGGAGAAAGAGAACAGAACACCAACATTTATCTGTCTGATTCCTCACTGCAGGTCCAACATGACCTTGTTGCTCCTTCCACATCTCTTCCCCACCTTGATCAGTGAATACTGTTGTACTGTAGGGCAAATAAACCTGTTCTCTCTTGATTTATTTCTTGTTGGGTATTTGTCACAATATGAAACCTTAGTTCCAAGGACCATACTTCCTTAATATGCAGTTTCAGGCAATTCTGGCTTCCAGCCCTGCTGCTGCCATGCCATGCCTGCACAGTAAGGACACCCTAGGTAAGATGTGGGACTCTGATGTTGGTCCATCCTTTAGCACTCAGGAAGGTCTGAGGAGCAAAGAGGCATACTGACCCTAGAGATTTGGCTTCATTGGTGAAGTGGCATGAATTCTGAGAATAGACCCTGTCTGCATCTGGAAGGGTCATCATTTCAACATCTGCCACTAGTATTGCTTTTGCTCACCTCAGAAACATTTACCAGGTTGGGAGTATTGGTTCTCACACTTGCTTGGCAGCCAATCTTTTCCTATCAGATTCCAGAAACATGAATGCCCTTAATCCTGCCCTTCTTTGAGGAGTTGCAGTGTTGGTGATGACAGTTTAAGATGGGATACAGTGGTCACTGAGTGACACATGCCACTCTGGGTCAGAGTCTCTGCTTACCTGTGCTGTATCATCATCCTGCTTGACTTCTCACAGGCTAAGCTGTCATTTCCAGGCGTTCCATGTTGAAGAACTGTAAGAATTGCTTAATTTTTTTGATGTATCTCTCAAGTGTCAAAACCTGTACTTTTTCCATTTGAGCTCACGAAGAAGCAATTTGGTCAGCTTATGTGCTTTGACAAGGTATCTAAAGGGTAACCGAACTACGATGCTTTCTGAAGTTCCCCAGGGAGAGTTGTACGGCTGCTTTTTGGGTTTTATTGCAATGATACCACTGAAAACACGGTGACAGCTTTATGCAGTGTCCAAAAGGCAACAAACAGAAAGCTTGGTTAACACATTGTCAACCTTCACCTGTGAGCACAGGAAGAGTGGTCAAAGTAGGAGCCCTTTTAAGTAAGGCCCCACCAGAGGTGCCTGGCAAACACAAAAAGGCTTAGGTAGGGAGGGTGGGTAAGCATTTAGGTAATCTGTCCAGGGGTGTCGATTTGGCACGGCAAGCCCTGCTGACTTCTCTTTCAGTCTGAAAATCCTCTTCTGCTCCCGCCTCCAATGCCCAACCAAGAAGCCCAAATAATACTACTTTCTACAAAGAAACAAGCATGATTCTATTCATCCTTTATCCCCTCTCCTCCAGAAATTGCCATAGAGCTATTTTATTGTAGCTTTGCTGCCAACCAAGCAAATTTATCGTTCTAGAGTTTGAATCACATTTTTTGGCTTATGGAGTTGTCTGCTTGGCATATGTTTGTATGAAGCATGTTGACATTGTCTTTTAGTCCACTAAATTATGCTATCTCTCCAAAATCCCTGAAGAGTTCACTGAACCTATAGGCTTTACATCAATTTTCTTTCATCATGTGTGTTTGTATTCATCTTGTACAGAGAGGAGAGAGAGAGAGAGAGAGAGAGAGAGAGAGAGAAGAGAGAGAGAGAGAGAGAGACAGAGAGAGACAGAGAGAGAATACAGCTAATACACAGCCAGCCTGGGAGAGGAAGCTACCTTCTGACCCTAGGATAGGGTATGACTCTGGTAACTTTTCCATGTTGTGCCTTGGTCCTAAAGGTCACTGAAAATATGCTTTAATTCTGTCCTCTGAAGTTAGCTGCCTATGGCAGTGTGTTAGGGTTTCTCAGCAAAATAACAGAGTTAACTCTTAAGGATCATTGGAATTGTAAGTGTCTCTGTCCTTCTGGTCTCTGGTGGAGCTCATCGCAGCTCTAATACACACAACCAAGCCTCCATGCTCTCACCCTCAGCCTTCACATAGTAGCATGAATGATCAGCGATGTAAAGTCTTCCTACCTCTGCTCTGGAGACATTACCCCTGTCTGCCTGCACCTGCTTTGTCTGGTCTTCTCAGTAGCACAGCAGGCAGAGCGCTTGCCAAAGATATTCAGCATAAGCCAATGTCAAACCCCAAGGTCAGCTAAAGATAGATGCATCATCCTAGAGATGGCCAGTCCAGAAAAGCCAGAAACAAGAGCAAGCTCCCAGTCAGCCTGACAAGAACTGGTCCCCATGCAAAGATGAGACTAGATGTGGGAGGTACCACAAGGGACAGTGACTTCTTTACCATTGGCTCTAAGAGCCTCTGACACGTGTGTTTAGGGCATTCTGTTTCTGCCCTGCTCAATATGGAGATTAATTTTGTATCTTCTACATGAACTAGGTAGATTGTCACTCTATAAAACATTTATGGCTATATTAACAGCTGGTTTCACTAATGATGTACTTGTAGACCAACAAAAGCTAGAAGGATTGAAACTATTTAAGAGTCATATTTTTTTAAGAATATGTATTGTGAAAGTCTGAACAGGAGTTCTAAAGTAAAAAGAATTTTTGTGTAAGCTTCTGCAATGGTGTATGGAGAAGAAACCTTGCTGAGTGTGAATGGATACCCGGAAATTCATAGAAGATGCCACTCAGGTACCCTTTCACTCTTGCTCATACAAAGGGAGGTTACAGAATTCAGCTGCTCTGATCAGCTGATTCCATACCTTCCAAACAAGAGACTGGTAGGTGAGATAAGAGTCCTGAGCAAAAAGATTTCAGATAACCCTAACACGTTTTTAAGTTTGAATTCAACTGTGTTAGGGGAGATTCACAAGAATCCATTAGGAAACAAATATCTGGAATCTATTAGGAAGTGGATCCCTGGAAATCATTAGAAAATAGAGTTGCTAGACATGAATTACACAAGAAAGGAAATGGAAGAAGTTACAACAAACAGAGACGACAGCACAGAGCTCTAGCATTGGTAGGTCAAGACAGTCCTGGATGCAAGTGCTACCCATGGGAAGCAAGTGTTGCTACTACATCCAATTGCCTAGGAGGAATATTTATACCCTGTGATGTAGTTCTACCGGCTTGGCAAATTCAAGTGGCTCCAGAAACCATGTGAGAGCTACAATCCCCACACAGAGTGCAAACTGGCTACAACAGCTTCTTGGGACACTAGAAGAGATTGTACCTCAGGGAATTACACACACACATGAGTTCCTGAGGTGTTTCTTGCTAAAAATGTACATTAAGTGCCTCATATCAGCAGAAAGTATACACAGCCTTCAGACCAGCTATACAGGAGCGATCTCCCTAGCTGAGTGGATCTAAGGTGGGAGCTCACAGAAGGGAAGTGAACAGCAGTTCCTCTCAGCTTGCAAAGCTGTGGAAGGTACCCTGTTTGATGCTTCTGACTTTGACACCAAGAAAATGTATTCCTTCTGTATGCCCTTCCTAACAACACTGGAAGCCTGGCATTGTAGTTGGCATTTCACTTATGAGTTTAAATTAGAACAGAGGAAACTCTGAGCTCCTGAGAAAGACTAGCTGCCTGTTAGGAGGGCCTGCCAATGCTATTTTCTCTGTTTCTTGTAACGTCTTCCATTTTCTTTCTTGTGAAATTCATGTCTAGCAATCTATTTTCTACTGGATTCCAGGGAACTGCTTCCTAATGGATTCCAGAAATTTGTTTCCTAATGGATTCTTGCGAATCTTCTCTAACACAGTTGAATTTAAACTTAAGAACATGTTAGAGTCATAGGGCAGATGAGAGATGGAAGCGAAGTTGTCTCAGCTGATGGAAATGGAGGTCCTCGAGCAAGGAGCTGGTACTGGCACATGAATAAAGACCTGCAGGCCAGTTGGGGAGCTTCTTGTCAGGCTATGGGCTGAAGCTAATGCTGCCAAGTCCTCTCATATTCTTACCTTTGTACAAATAGGTCTGGAAACACCCACAGAGCTTCATGTAGCAATTGTTATATTTCTATGTGAGGCATAAATTCCGTTTCCAAGGATACTGGGATTTTCTGTGCAAGTGTTTCTGTTCAGATGACACAAAGGCTAGTGCTGTTGAGTTGTTTGTTGACCTCTGTACAGATGAGCGCACATTGAAAGTTAAAGTCCTTAGTTAAATTGTGCTTCTCTCCACCTTGGGGGGGATGTTCATGAGTCCCACAAAACCCAGAAACTGCAGAGTGAAACCTTGCATGTTGGCAGGGACTCAAGTTCTCTACATGTGGTCTCCCACCCGTGAGCTGGTGCAGACACTCCTTCTATATCTCTACAGGCCCCTGCTACTCTAACACCAAGGTATGCTTGTGCACCATATCATGTTGCATTTGTGCTATCTCAATATCTCCTGTCACCTCAGTGTGGAGGTGAAGAGTGGACATCACAGAAGGCTCTAAATCCCTTGAGAACCTTCACCACAAGGAGAGCAAAAGAAGGCAGATCATGGTGCACCCATCCTTCTCTTTGCCAAAACTCTTTATAGGAACCTCTAGATATGGTGGGAAACCCATGAGAAGCCCATGAGAAGGCCTTGACTATATAACCTCTGGTCTCCCTCGGGGCCCATCAGAAAGGGACAGGATTCTCAGGGATATCATATCAACCAAACCCAGCAAATCAAGTTGCAATAAGACTAGACACCTCCCTTCATATTAAGGCTAGATGAAGTAACCCAGTAGGAGGGAAAGGGTCCCAAAAGTGGATGAAAACATCAGAGACAGCCTCTGCTCCCACTGTTAGGAATTCTGCAAAAAGACAAGTGCACATTTTAATCTGAGCTATGTAAAGAACTATAAGAGCTGATGTGCTCAGTTACCCATCTTGTGGGAAATCTTGACTAAGGATAGGAAAATAAAGATGATGACTCAGATGCTTTGCAGATGGGTTGCAGAGTCTACTTTCTTCAAGATGGAAGTCATCCCTGGTAGGGGTAAGCCTGGCCCTACAGGACAAACATAATTCATCATCTCACGTGAGATATGAGAATAGCATTGATCAGATAGATGGTTATTGTGTACTAACAGCCAGGACCATGTATTGAGGAGGCAAGCTATTGGGATCACGATGCATGTAGTCTCTGACTCTTGGCTTTCTCATCTTTGTAAAGGAGATGGTACTGCCATCTGCCTGCAAGAATCATGAAGGGTGGAGGAAGTAAAATTTCGATATTAAAAAGTGCAAGCTCTGTTCCAATGCAAAGTAGTATCTGCAGGAGGCCTTAGGGATTTGGAATGTGGGGAAAGAGGGCAGAGTCACAGTAATAGTCAGGGGCTTACAAGGGACACAAGCTAAAAGTTGTTCATCTAGATGCCTCACCTGCTGGGCACTGTGAGACACTTAGAGGAGAACACAGACTAGGAAGCTGAGACCAGTGGAACCACCTCCAGAGGCTGCTGGTGGTACTTCCAAAGGCTCTGGAGTCAGGGAAGAGCTGAGCATGCTCTGTGCTTGTATTTTTCACTTAGTATCTACTTATCTTGGACATTGGCATCTCCCGGAGTTCTAGTTTGTTTATAATCTGGTGCTTACACTGCTTCATGGTGCCTTGCTAATTAAGATGTAGATTCTCAGGCTCAGGGCCAAGGCTCAGTAGCAGAGCATTTGCCTCCATATTTTATATTTATATTATATATTATGATTTTTATTTTTTTCTTTCTTTTCTTTCTAAATTCATATTAACTAAAGTTTTATTAAGATGTCACTATTTCATGACTTTTATTTTTTCAACAAAACTCAACTGTACTTATCAATGCCATAAACAAAATAAAGGACAGTAGCTTGTGTGTGAGATTGTGTGTGTGTGTGTGTGTGTGTGTATGAGAGAGAGAGAGAGAAGAGAGAGAGAGAGAGAGAGAAGTGTGTGTGTGTGATGGAGAGAGAGAGATGTGTGTGTGTTGTGGGGTGTGAGAGAGAGAGGGGGGGGGGCTGGGATCAGGTAGAAATATTCAAAGTCAAAATTAAAAGTGATTCAGGAAAATTAAAGTATAAGGAAAAATAAGGAACATTAAAAAAATCCACACCAATTGAGTAAGTCTTCTTTGAGATATGGTGCTTAGGGAACCTTGCTACAGAGCCCACAGAGTCCCGTGGAAAAATAATATTCATAAAATTCTCATGAAGTAAAACTTAGATACCAGATATCTGCTGGGTTCCCCCTGATTCTGAATACCAGCCTAGTTATTTTGATAATTTATCTGGCCATGTGACAGAGCTCTCAGACTAGAAGATTTAACAACTGGGGTAACATTAATGGGGAACAGTAGTATAGAGCCTGCACAGCTGGCAAGCAGATGTTTGCACATCCTCACCACTGATTGCTATGAGAGAAAAACATAGCAATAAACAAACAAAAACCAAATATTTCCATGTAACCAAAACTTGACTATTTTAGCTGTCACCAGCAGTGTAGAAGTCACACCAAAAAGACATTTGAAACTTACCCTGTGCCTGCCTTTGATATTTTTTAGACAAACCTCCTGGGAGTTGTATTTTTGGCTCACACATTACTTAAATGTGGTAACAAATAAGATGCTCTTCTGTCAAGGATAAATTTATTCAAAGTGAAATAACAACTCCATTTTAAAGTAGTCCTGATAGCTCCAAGGGTTCAGGTTGGTTTACTCTGTTGATCTTCCTGTGCAGTTCCTATCTCCTTAGGGCCCTCAATCCTTCCACCTATTCTTCTTTAAGAGTCCTCAAGCTCCATCCATTGTTTGGCTCTGGATATCTGTATCTGTCTGAGTCAGCTGCTGGTTAGAGCCTCTCAGAGGACAGCTTGCGGTCTGTTCTCAGGCTGGAGGTTTAGCTCCTGGAGCTCTGGTTGAGTCTTTTGATACTCGTTCTAAAAAGGACAAAAAGACCCTCACTTGGTCTTCCTCCTTCTTCTTGAGTCAGAGACTGAATCACCAACCGTGGAGCATACCTAGTCTACACAGATCTACCTCCATGGGCTGAACCTAGGCCTCCCTGCACATATGTTGTAAATGTGCAGCTTGGTTTTCATGTAGGTCTCAAACATCTGGAGTGGGGGCTATCCCAAAACATGCAGCCTGTATATGGAGTACGGTCTTCAAAAAAAAAAAACAGTTGTTCAGTTATTCATGGAATATTATTTTTTTTATATCTGTTGTATTCAGTTTGCAACTACTTCAATGAGAATTTTTGTATGTATATTCATGAGGGATATTGGACTATAATTTTATATTTTTGTTGGGTCTACACTTGATTTCACTATTTCAATATTATTTGCTTTGTAAGGAGCTTATTGTGGTTCTGAATTTTTTTAAACATAACTCAAAAAGTGTTGCTTGTTTGAAGGCCCTATAGAATTCTTGTATAAGTATATCTGACCCTGGATATTTTGCTTGTTTGTTTATTTTCATTTATTCTGTTTGAATGCTTTTTAATTTTTTTTGATTTGCTGAAAATAAAAAAAAAAAATAAAGTAGTCCTATCTCTAGAGATATCTCTTAAAATAAGTATCCTTTTCATTTATCTTTAGTTTATATGTCGCCTTCTTACATTTTAGAGTAGGTTTGTTTGTACCTTCAATAAATGGTCTGAGCCATTACCATGCAGTTACTTTATCTAGCAGAGGATAAAAAAAATACAAGTTCTTCCTTCAGTTTTCATAATGTAGAAAGTCACATTTAATAAGTAATTATTAAAATAGAAAGGGTAAAAGAGATCGGAGAAAGATCCACTGAAAGAGAGCAGAACAGAAATGCTTTTTAGGTAAAGCATGCTAAGAGGGGATTCAGTAGAGCTTTTGCAATCCACACTGTGATTGTGCAGATGTTCCATAGAGACACATGAATGAAATTACATGAGTAGTGTGCACACTAGAATGTATACTGTACAGAGGACACTAGAAATGCATGCTGTATATAGGACACGTGTAGTGGCATATTTTCCCTGCAAGTTGGGAGGAGCTAAGGTGGAAGGAGTAAGGAAAGGAAGAGGAGGAGTAAGGAGAGGAAGAGGAGGAGCTGGGAAGCAGAGATGTAGGAGAATGGAGAGCCACACATGTATTGAGAGCAGTCCTGGGTAACAACTTATATCTAGGTTAGTTCATTGAGAAAACACCTCCAATGTGTGGGCATCTTGTTATTGAGCATTACCAAACCTATAAAGCCTTTGGATAATCTAAGCATTAGAGTCTCACTTCTACTGGGCCGCATGGATGGCAGGATGGTCTGAGCTCAGCCCAGCCTTGTGGAGACATCGTGGAAGATTGGCAGAGCCATCTCCCACACTGGCAACTAGTGGGTGGCAGGCTGGTGTCCCTGAGCTGGTGGCCTGAGCTGGGGCCGCCATAGCTTGTGGTCAGAGGCCTTATCTAGTCGGGAAGATGGCAGCTAATTAAGAACAAGCAGAACAGATTGGGTGCCGCTGTCTTTAAATATCTCCCCCAAAAGACACTAGAAGTGCATGCTCTTCATGAGATACTAGAAATGCATGCTGTTCACAAGATTCTAGAAATGCATGTTGTACACAGGATACTAGAAGTGCATGCTGTACACAGGATATGACCTAATAAAGAGAGAAATACTGTCCAACTAATAAATGAGTGTAATTTCAACCTCAACTTAAGGTTGAAATAAATAAGTTAAACTAAAGATAAAACATCGTGTTTCCCTAAATGTTTGAGACAATAAGGATACTCCAGAGATCCAGAGGCAACATGAAGAACAGAGACCTAGAGGGGCTGGAGGAGAAGTGGATGCCATCTCCACTCAGAGTATGGCTCTGTGTTGCCAGCCTCCACACATACTCAGCATGGACCAGCAGTCTTACTACATCCCACACAAAACAAAAAAGATTTTGTCTGTAGTGCTTTTTAAATTCCAAAAAGACTGGAAATGTTTTAATTTTAGTCAAAGATCACAAACAGAACAATGATGTGATGATCTGTACATATCTACATTAGAGATTAGTATGTTTATATATACTTAGAAAGAAAATTATGTAAGTGTTGTAGATATGTAACTACAGAGAGAGTTGCATAAATACTGTGTGTGTCTATTTGTAGAAATCTTCTTTAAGATTTTGGCTCACATCACTGAGACAACTCAACAAGTCCCAAGACTTTTGGCATAAGACACAGCCTCAGGGCCAGTAGGTGGATGCCATAGCTTGTCTGAGGCAGCAGAGTGCCTTCCTATGGGTGGAGGGCTAGTTGTTTCTTTCTATAAAAGCCTTGAATTGAATTGCATTATGGGAAAATATTGGGGTGACAGACTCTAGGATTGATGTCACATATAGCCAACCTCCTAGAAATCCTGGTATGATGATTTGAATGCTCTAAGAGTCACACCATCTCCAGTGTAATTTCTCTGTTTCTTTCTTGCAGTTTAAGACATGAGCCCTTGGGTGTTTGTGCCACCATGCTGCCTGCTACCTGCCACCACAATTCTGTGCTGTGGTGTATGCTTATCTCTCTTGAGACATAAACCAAATAAAGTTTTTCTTCTATAAATAATCTTGTTCATGGTGTTTTATCATAGAAATAGAAAGGTATAAAACTAATGCATTTGAAATAACATTTGGCCAAATATCTTAGCAACTAATGGCTCATTCAAGTTGATAACAATGGATACCAATGATATAAAGGGAGTTAAATATCTCATGGTACACCCCAAAGAGAGATTTATGGAGTAATACAATTTTTATAGATATATTTTTAATATATTTGCTACTGAGAAAACATGGCAGAGAGTAAATCACAATGTATTCTGCCACTCCTGTTACATATGGGTTATGTCTATGCCAGTAACATGCTCACCAGGAAGAAGGTAAGAGAACACATTTAACACAAACAGGTTATCTATACAAAGAAACCTTGTGAAATATTGCTCTAATTTTTATACAAGTGTTTGTGCACATATATGTGTATGCATATTTGTGCAGGTGAACAAATGTATGTAGTTATGCACATGTTTGGGGAGTATGACTGTATCCTCAGGACACTGTCCACCTCTTTTGAGATAAGACTTCTTGTTGACGTGTATCTCACTAATTAGGCTTAGACTGCTTGGCCAGAAAGGCTCCAGAGATCCTGCAGAGGACTGGAATGACAAGTATGCACCATCAAGTTCAGAAATTTTATGTGGGACCAAACTCAGGTCCTGATGGTCCACTGTACCAACCAAAGTGTCTCCCCAGTCTTTCTCTAGATTTTAAAAATCTTAATTTCCAATGTTTCCCCAATATCTTGGGTTATCTAAAGTGGGAAGAGAGAGAATGAATTTATTATCATCAATAATGGAAGAGTTTTATAAAGACAAATGAGTTTTAAAGAATTCAATTACATTCCTGCAAAAATTGGTATAACAAAATAAAATGCTACCCAAAGACAACTAACAGTATCCCTAAGCCCAAATTTGTTTCAAATCAAATCACCATAGACTAGTAACTTAACAACAAAGATTATCCTTTCTCATGTCTGCAATCTTGAAGCCGGGAACAAGGTCTGTCATGGTAAGATCTGGTAACAGGCTCTCTCCCTGAGATGTAGGTTACAGACTCCCTGTTCTTGCATGGTGGAGAGAACTGGCTGTCTGCTCACCTTTCCTCAGTGCTCTTCTCAGGACACTACTCCCATCACCAGGTATCCAGCCCCCTGCACACTGGTCTCAGAGCTTCATATACTGGAGACCTACTTCAGACCTATATGATCAGGTAGGGTTTAATCAGCACATTCCATGGATGTTGAAATGGAATAGGTAATAAAATCTACATAGATGGGTACAGATGCCTGAGACTCTTATGGTGAAAGTGCACAGAGACAGCAGTGACTTCTGAGGAGACCTGGAGTCACACTGTGGGGTTCTGTGCAGAGAAGATGACCACTGTCTCAGACAATTTTGATCCGTCTTCCTCACAAAGACTGAGAAACTTTAGCTTCTTCTCCAGGTTATTTTTCTGGAGGAAGTATGAGTGTTCAAGTACTTGGAAGGATGATTTAGGCAAGCTTTGCAGGCTCAGGCCCCTTATACTCTCCTGTACTGTTCTTCTCTCTGGTGAAGGTCTAACTCTGCCTAGTAAGGTCAAATCACTTTGTCTCTGGTCTCACAGTTCCCTAACATAACAGACACTTCAAAACCATGTGACAAATAGTAAATCATTTAAATTCTGGATTTTCTAAACTTGAATATACTTATCTCCATTCTCTTCTTTTAACAAGATTTAAGAAACTGTCTTAGCAAAGTGTGGGAGAGAAAGAAATTCTCTTCATTCATATTTAACAGATACTCATTGGGAATTTTCCATGTGCCCATACTATGCTAGTTAATATAGCTGTGAAAATATATGCATGGGTTGACAGCCTTGTAGATTTTTAGATTCCTGCAGAAAGTGGCACATAAGAACATCCACAATACAAACAAGACTTGTGACTCAGTCCTTAGTAAACTGCAAGCGCATTGAGCAAAAATTGTTCTTTGCACATACCCAAGGGGCCTTGAAGAAAACCCCAAAGTATGGTTAAGGAGGGCAAGACCCTGTTGATAGTGTATTTCCAATAGTGAATGCAAGACCATGTGACAGTCACATTCCACTGCCCAGGGAAAGAGACTGGCCCTCTCAATTGCCACATCCAGTATTGGCTGGATCCCCAACACAGGTCTAGTTATTGACTTTGAGGAATCAGGTAGAAGAAAAAAGAACCTGATGGTTTTAGAGAGAATTTTAAATGGCAATGTATGCTAATAGAAATCAGGATCCCTCAACCTCTCATCCTGAGGCTTATGTTCATAAGACTGTGTGGGTTAGTGCTCTGTCAACTGGATACCAAACTAGGGTCATCTGGGAGTGTTAACTTCATTTGAGGAATTGCCTGTGTCATATTGACCTATGGGTTTGATATGGGGCAATTGCTTGATTAATGACTGATGTGGAAGGGCTCAGTTCACTGTGTACAGTGCCAACCCAGAGCAGGAGGTGGTCCTGGTTCTATAATAAGAACCCAGGAATAAGGTTGAATAAGCCATGGGATCAAGCCAGCAAGAAGCATTCCTTCATGGTCTCTGTTTCAGTTCTTGACCCTGGAGTCCTGACCTGAGCTCCTTCCTTGGCTTCCCTTAATGTTGGACTGTGATATCAGTGATCAATGAGAGACTCTATTTCCAAAGGTAGGAGGAGGAAGATACTCAGTGTTGATCTCTAACATTTACACACACACACACACACACACACACACACACACACACAACACTTCTGTATTAGTTCTAGATGATGGGAACATCAACCTCTCTCATACAAACACTGATGACAAAAATGTGTATCATATGAATGACAATCTTTGAAGTGATAGGTAGATAAACACAGGATATGAACTCTATCACTTAATTAAATAAAAGAAACTAAAATCATCACTTAATAATCCCTTCAAAATAAACTACATTCTCAAACTAGGAATCAGCAGTTATCAAGAAGCCTTGAAATTGTCAGTTGTGAGTAAATTCAGTCATTTGGAAAATCATAGCCACCGAAATGGAAAATCCATCCCAGTGGTTTGGAAAATTGAAGCTATTGTGCGTTCTAATCGATAAAGCTGTTCCCAGGTCCAGCAGGTTCTAGTGCCCACTCTACCATCTCAGAGTGCCAGAGACCATCTCCTTCCCCTTCTCACAAAAGTAAATGATGCTTACACCAGAATCACTAAGCAAGAGTGAATTTTGACTACAGCCCAGTATTAGTCACTGTTCTATTGCTGTGAAGAGACACTGTGACCAAGCCAATTCTTAGAAAAGGAAGCATTTAATTGGGGAGTTGCTTACAGCTTCAGAGGCTTAGTCCATTGTCATGGAGAGAACACAGTATCACTCATGGTGCTGGAGCAGTAGTTGTGCACCTGATCCACAGGAAAGAGCAGGGGTGGGGACTGAATAAGATGTAGGCTTTTAAAACCTCCATGCCCACACCAAGTGACACACTTCCTCAGAGAAACCTATACCTCCCAGTCCTTCTCAAATAGGGCCATTCCCTGATGACTAATCATTCAAATATATGAGCCCATGGTGGGCATTCTTATTCTTATTGTCAAGCCCCAGCACCAAGGAGAATTTTCTGGATCACATTCAAGAACAATTCATTTAGATGAGGTATCCTCATGTCCTTTTGTAAACATCCCTGTGAGAACATGGAACAAAGAGCATCATGTAGCCATGAAGGTGTAACTTGGGGCAATGCACCCAGAATCCTAGAGGTCCCCTGAGACAGAAGGCAATGTCCAGCAGCTCAGGATGTCCAGCTTCAGGGAAGCACGGATCAGACATTCAGACATTCTGACTCCAGCTACCCAGAGCTGTGAGAAAACACCTTTCTGTCTCTGATACAGCAGCCTCCACGGATAGTTGGAAAGATAACTCTTGAAACTCAAATAACTTTGCTAGAAGTGCTGGCACACATGTGCAGTATCAGCACTTGGAAGTCTGAGGAAGAAGGGTTGTCATGAGTTCAAGGCCAAACTGTGCTAAAAAAAAATAAAATAAAATAAAATAAATGCCATCAGGTAACCTAAGTTTTTACCAAGACTTGCAGTATAGGTAGAACAGATTTTGCTTTCCTTATAGAGTAGCTTGTATGGTTAGGGGAGTGACCCAGTTACTAACTACTAGGTGTTAAAGATGAAGACCATACATAAAAAGCCTGGAGTGGCTATACACACATCTGTAATCTCAGCGCAGGAGAGTCAGAAACTGGTGGATGACTGTGCTCTCAGTGTAGCCAGGCTATAGGAACTGGGGAAGTTCCAGGGTCTTTTCTCAAAAAAAAAGGTGGAAAATGATAGAGAAAGATACCTCTAGCCTCTACATACACAAGCACTTGGACCCCCCAACACATACACACACACACACAAATACTTGTGCATATAACACCACATACACAAATGAAATTTAAAAATAAATGAAAATAACAGGTAACTTGCAAAATCTCTAAAAGAATTCTGAGGGGCTCGGTCTCTAAGAAAATGTGTAGCGATGAAGTGGTTTAATGTCTGCCACCTCCAGAAGGGCGAAGGCCCTCTGCTTGTCTCACGTTTGCTATGCACGCTCCACAGGCTGTGTGCCTTCCCTTTGATCCACTTACTATGTTTGATTTGCTACTTAACTAATTTATGTTCTTTTCTCTGTTCCACCCTTTCATCTAGTTATTGGCTTAATTTATTCTTCCTTTTCTAACTGTCAGAGACAGATGTTTGCCTCATGAATTTTTTAACCTTTTCTTTTTGTAATTAGGATTTGAAGACTGTAAATTTTCTTCAAGGCACAATTTAATGGCAACTGGTAAATTTTGATATGAGGGCTATGATATTCATATTTGAGTTCAAATTATCTACTAATCTGTGCTGTAATTGTCCAATTGTCAATGGGTTACATAGGAATTGATCTTTAATATCCAAATACATGACGTTAAATAGTTAATATTTGAAATTTTCTTTTGAACTTAATTCTGTTGTAGTCATAGAACAAACTCATGTTACAACCTCATTGTCCAACTCATTTGAAGGACAGTTTTGGTCTATCATACAGTATTGTTAAGTGTTCAATATGCACACAAATAAAAATGCCACTTCAGTATTGGGGTACAATGTAGTAGACAGGTGCATTTTAAGACACAACTCAATCCTTCAATTTTAAGTGATTGCTTTACATATTAAGAACATATTAGACTTTTCATATTGAAAGTAAGTTTGTATTTTTACCCTCTAACTTTTCTTCAGCTGTGTAGTTAACTAAGCTCATGGATGTTACTATAAAGCGTAAGCTATGCTTGTGATATCACAAACTACAGTTTGTGATAAAACCACTGCTGTCATTATGAATCGGCCCTTTGATGTCTCCTCTGAAAGTCTACTTTACCTAATACTGACAGAGACAGATAAAGATTCACTCAGGTGCATCTTAAAAGTCTAACCTTGCTATTTTCCATGTCTACCTGCAGCCTTGAGGCCTGCTGTGCTTATGCCCAGCCTCAAAGACTGGTTTACACTGGTTCTATCAATTCTATTTTACTAAAATGACCAATAAACTACACTTAAATCATCAATGTTAGAATATTTTTTTCCACATGTCACATTTTTTTTCATATGTCTTGGCTTATTTAATGCTATGATTATATTTCACTATTATTTTTTTCTTCACTGCCTTTGCTTTCTTGCTACGGTCTTTATTTCTTCTCTTCATGCTTGTTCGAAATCTGCAACAACCCATACTTTAGCTTCACATCTTTAACTCCAGTGCCTATGAATATGCTGGAAATGTTGGACAACACAGGCATTGCTTGCCCATTGGTTCTGGGCAGATGAGCACTGGCAGGCAGGAGCTGGTGAAAAAGAGGATGCCTAAAACGTGGATGGCAGAGTCCACTGTTCTGGTTCAGGAGTCAAAGCACTTGGAGAACTGAAGCTGTGATTCTTCAGGATTGGAAGCCTGAGGCATGTAGTGCCTGACACACAGTACATTATTGAATAAGAAGTGAACGAGACAGATGTGTGTCCGCTGATTAAGTAATAGAGCAAAAGAAGCCCCTTTTCTTGGCTGTGCCTGGGTGTTCAATGAACATGCTTATTTTCCAATCATCATCTCTGAATTAAATGTTTCTGTAAGAAAAAACAAATCAGAACCTCAATCTACTGGAAATCCACTCAATATGAGTTAGAGTTTCTAACTCTACTTATTGAGACAAGAAAGTATCAGATCAGACAGCAACCTTGTAACTATTTTATCACGGTACAAGTAGAAAGAATCACATAAAAATGGTCAAATATTCCTACAAATTCTGCCTCCATGAAAATCTATGGGTTTGTTATCACCAAGAGTTCTGTGAATGTCCCTGTCTAAGAGCACATCTGAAGCCTGGGGATGATTTGTTGTTGGGACTAATTCCTGGGCAAAAAAAGTTCCATTCAGAAAGTCCTTTCCTCTCCTCAAATCTTGCAGAGTACTCTCTATCTTTTTTAAAAAAGCCATTTCATAGTTTATGTTTCACATTGAGGCCTTTGATCCACTGAAGCTGAATTTCATGCAAGGCGATACATAGGGGTCTAATTTCTCTCCTAATCATATGGACATCTAGTTTTCGCTGCAGTATTTGTTGAAGGTGCTGTCGTTTTTCCAGTGTGTGCTTTGGTGTTCCTTGCAGTTCTAATTTGGGGAGATATTTTGAGAAGTATTGGTGTGGTTCTTTTCCTTTCTTACAGAATTTAGCTGCGAATCCATCTGGACTTGGGTTGGATTTTAGTCAGGAGACTTTTGTTATCTGTCGTCAGTCTGTTAAAGTCACTGATCTCTTCCTGGTTTAATTGTGGTGGTTTGGGACTGAGACTGTCTAGAAGTTAATTCCTTTCAGATTTTCAAGTTTAATTGCATATCGATTTTTAAAGTAGTCCTTTTGTTTTCTCCCTGAATTTCTTGGTGTATTTTGTAAGGTTTCCCTGTTCATATATATTTTTATTGAAATTGGTCTCCTCTTTCAGCTAATTCAACTAAGGGTTTATATATCTTTTTGATGTTGTTGTTGTTGTTTTTGTTGTTTTAAAAAGCAGTTCTTAGATTCGTTGTTTCTTTGCATTGCTCTGCTATTATTATTATTTTATTATTATTTTGTTAATTTTTGATTGGTTCTTCTTTTTTCTAAGTGATCAACCCCAAATGAATGCAAATAACAGATCATTAAATGCAAGTAACAGACTGCCAATAATTGGACTCAAGAGGATGAATTGTATATATGCAAAGACTGGTCATGAAACATGAAGTCAGGAAGAAGGAGGAGGGAGTGAAATAATGCAAATGAGTGTGGACTAATGTAAGAAATCTTCAAAGTAAAAGCAAGTCAATTAACAGGTTTTAAGTTCAGCTGAGCACCTGGAGAATTTAAACATAAGGAGAAAACATGGAGAGCGCCTTTTGTTATTGTGGTTGTTTACCCCTTTTTACTACAAGTGGGAGCCGCAAGCCACATTGACTCAAACATTTCCATAACACAGTCATCAGGTTTCAAGAAAATCACCCACTTACAATAAATTGCAGTTTAAAGTGTTTGCCCTGTTTCCTTGTGATTGATTTGTGTTTAATTCTGCACATTTAAAGTATGACTCTTCTGATCTACCTTCCCAAGATCTTCCCAAGAATTCCAACCCCATGATAGGGTAGCTCCTGGAGAAGGAACAGTGAATTTAATGGAAGTCAGAGAAGGAACGAGGTCAGGCAAGAGACGGAGACAGACAGAGTCAGAGAGACAGAAACAGAGGAGAAATGAAGCACACAGCACTCTGTGGCTGAACCTCAACAAATCCTGTAAAAGAGGCACACTATTGCTCTGTCCCTGTTGAAGTTAAAATGTAAGTCAAAAGAAGCCTGTGTTTGCGGGAGAATGATCTAGTTTGGATCTTGTTTGAAGTCTCAAAGACCTTCACGGCATCTGGGTAGTAACAGAGGAACAAAATAAAGCCACTTTCTGAAGATGAGCTTCAGGAGAAACATTTAAAAAGGAAAGCAAGAAGTCTTGTATAAATAACACAATTTAAAAAATCACATAAGTAAAATACAATTGGCTGAAATGAAGACAAGAAAGCGAGAAAAGTAGTGAAATGAAAGATACAAATCTACATATGTAGCAACATAGAAAACTAAAGTCAAGAAAGACTTTAGTTAGATTCAAAGAATGTCACACAGGCTGAGAATAAGTGCATAGCAGCAGATGGGTAAAGGAGACTGCTGTGGACAACAAACCTGCAACACTGAGGAAGAAAGGCCCTGCAGCTGCTTGACAGATGAAGCTGTGGTGCAAGCCGGTCCTAAGCACACTCCTGACTTGCAGGGCTTGCTGTATGAACCCTAGGGTTAAGTAGTGTTTTTCAAAATGTTTTCCTCTTTCCTTCCTTCCTTCCTTCCTTCCTTCCTTCCTTCCTTCCTTCCTTCCTTCCTTCCTTCCTTCCTTCCTTCCTTCCTTCTTCCCTCTTTTCCTTTCTAGTTAATTTCTGAAATTATAGTAAAAGCTCTCTGTGGAAGAGTGCTTTCATGCCCACAGCACTGCCCCATTACCTGTATTTCATTGTCAGTAGTTGAGGCCACTGAGTGTCCCCTCCTTTGCGTTAGCATGTCCCTTGTTTTGGTCTTATTTAGGCAGCCATGCTGATGAGATTCCATGGGTGTAGCCTCTGGAAATTTCCAGGAGACACAGTCTCTCAGTAAACTCCCTGTCCCTCTAGTTCTTTCAATATTTACTCCAACCTTTCTTTTACAATGATCCTTGAAACTTATGTGCAAGAACTGTGTACCAGATTTATCAATTGGAACTAGGAATCAGAATATTTCTTGTTCTCTGCATTTTAATCAGTTGTGGTTTTCTGTAATGGTTTCCATCTGTTGCAAAGGGAATTATCTTTGATGAGGGGTGAGAACTCCACTCATCTGTGGGTACAAGGATAAATATTTAAAACGTAGTTAAGAATTATGCTGTTTTAGTAAGTGGTAGTGCTAGGTTCTCCTCCAAGATCCATGACTTCACTAGCCCTGGGTAGTTGAATAAATTTCCAGTACTAGGCATCTTTCCCTCCTATTGAATGAGCCTTAAGATTAACCTGAGAGTTGTGGTTACTACCAAGTTACTCCACCCTTAGGGTCATAATGTCATGTTAATCATTGTTTCAGTTTACGGTTTCATAGCTGGGTTGGACTATTGTTTATTGTCTTCCACTGGAAGCTTGCATGGTGCTTTCTGGTACCATGAGAGCTAGTTCTCAAGGAGGAGACAGGGTCAGTACCAGATCAAGTCCTTTGTCCAAAAGTCCTGTGTCTGGGTCCAAAGTTCATAGTGTCTTCTGCAATAGGGGCTTACTATCCACCCCCGGGTAGCAACCAAGAGCAACAGCAATAGGCTGCAATGTCTGAGAGTACCTTGGACAACTCTGACCCAAAAGTCAAAAGGGGCTTTTTTTTTTTTTTTTACATTTTTAATTTTTTATTTATTCACTTTATATCCTGCTCACTGCCCACTGTCAAGGTCATCCCTTCGCGCAATCCTTCTCTCCATCCCCTTCTCCTCTGAGAGGGCAGAGGAGCTACCCACTGGGTTTGTCCCACACCTGGCACATAAGTCTTTGTAGGGCTAGGCATGTTGTCTCCAACTGAGGCCAGACAAGGCAGCCCAGCTAGAACATATCCCACACACAGGCAACAGCTTTTGGGATAGCTGCCCCATCCCTGCTCCAGTTGTTCGGGACCCACATGAAGACCAAACAGCACATCTCTTACATATGCATATGGAGGCTTAGGTTCAGCCTATGTATGCTCTTTGGTTTGTGGCTGTCTCTGAGAGCCTCAAGCATCTGGGTTAGCTGACATTATTGGTCGTCCTGTAGAGATCCCATTCCCTTTAGGGTCCTCAATCCTTCCCCCAACTCTTCTGTAAGAATCCCCAAGTTCCATTCAATGTTTGGCTGTGGGTCTCTGCCTCTGTCTGAGCCAGTTGCTGGGTGGAGCCTCTTAGAGGACCACCATGTTAGACTCCTGTCTGCAAGCATAACAGTGTCATTAGTTGTATCAGGGATTGGTGCTTGCCCTGGATGGGTCTCAAGTTTGGCAAGTTATTGGTTGGTCATTCCCTCAGTCTCTTTTCCATCCCCTGATCCCCTGTCCATGCATTTCTTGTAAACAGGATAAACTTGGTGTCGAAAGTTCTATAGATAGGTTGGTGTCCTCATCATTGCACTGGGGTTCTTGCCTGGCTGCAGTAAGTGGCTTCTTCAGGTTCCATATCCCCAATGCTATGAATTACACTTAAGGTCATCCCCATTGATTCTTGGGAACCTCTCCTATCCCAGGTCTCTGTCACATTATCCAGATCCCCTCCCCTACCTCTTCACCCTGTCAGTTTCAGATTTCTGTTCATTCTCATGGCCAGCTGGCCATCTCTCTGTCCTCTCCACACCTGTTTCTGAACACACACCCCTACAAGTCTACTCCACATACCCTCTCCCACCCAATTCCCTCCCTCCTCCTCCTCCTATGACTATTTTATTCCCCCTTCTAACTGAGATTCAAGCGTCCTCACTTGGCCCTTCCTTCTTGTTTAGCTTCTTTGGGTATGTGGAGTGCAGGATTGGTATCCTGTATTTTATGGCTAATATCCACTTATTAGTGAGTACCTACCATGTATGTCCTTTTGGGTCTGGGCTACCTAACTCAATCTTCTCAAGTTCCATTCATTTGTCTGCAAGATTAATGATGTTCTTGTTTATAATGGCCATTGTGTAGATGTACACATTTTCTTTATCCATTTTTCAGTTGAGGGACATCTAGATTATCTCTAGTTTCTGGCTATTACGAATAAAGCTGCTACGAACATAGTTGAGCAAGTGTCTTTGCGAAATGGTAGACCATCCTTTGAGTATATGCCCAGGAGTGGTTTTTCTGGGTCTTGAGGTAGAACTATTCCCAGTGTTCTGAGAAACTGCCAAGTTGATTTCCAAAGTGGTTGTACAAATTTGCACTCCCACCAGCAGTGGAGGAGTGTTCCCCTTGCTCAACATCCTTGCCAGCATGTGCTGTCACTTGAGTTTTTTATCTAAGCCATTCTGGTAGGTCTAAGGTGGAATCTCAGAGTTGTTTTGATTTGCATTTCCCTGATGACTAAGGACTTTGAACATTTCTTTAAGTGCTTCTCAGCCATTTGGTATTCCTCTGTTGAGAATTCTCTGTTTATCTCTGCACCTCTTTTTTAAATTGGGTTATTTTGATTGTTGGCATCTAACTTCTTGTGTTCTTTATAAATTTTGGATATTAGCTCTCTGTCAAATGTATGGTAGGTGAAGACCCTTTTCCAATCAGTAGGCTGCCATTTAGTCCTATTGACAGTGTCCTTTGTCTTACAGAAGATTTTCAGTTTCATGAGGTCACATTTGTCAATTGTTGGTCCTAGAGCCTGAGCCATTGGTGTTCCTTTCAGGAAGCTCCTGTACCAACCTGTTCAAAGTTATTCCCCACTTTCTGTTCTATTAGATTTAGTGTATCTGGTTTTATGTTGAAATCTTTGATCCACTTGGACTTGAGTTCTGTGCAGAGTGATAGATATGGATCTACTTACATTCCTGGACATGCAGACACCCAGTTAGACAAGCACTATTTGTTGAAGTTGCTTTCTTTTTTCCATTGTATCGTTTTGGTATCTTGTCAAAATTCAAGTGTCATAGGTATGTAAGTTTATTTCTAGGTCTTTGATTTGATTCCATTGGTCAAGCTGTCTGTTCCTATACCAATACCATATAATTTTTGTTACTTTTTCTCTGTAGTATAGCTTGAGGTCATGAATGGGTTAAATAAAATGTTTCCTGAATTTCTTTTATTGTTCAGGATTATTTTGGCTATCCTGGGTTCTTTGTTTTTCCATATGAAGTTGAGAATTGCTCTTTCAAGGTCTGTAAAGAATTGTGTTGAAATTTTGATGAGAATTGCACTGAATCTGTAAATTGTTTTTGGTAAGATGACCATTTTCACTATGTTAATTTTAATGATCCATGAGCATGGGAGACTTCTTTTGTCTTCCTCAGTTCATTATTCAGTGACTTGAAGTTCTTGTCATATAGCTCTTTCACTTGCTTGGTTAGAGTTACATCAAGATATTTTATATGATTCATGGCTATTGTAAATGATGTTGTTTCCCTATTTTTCTCATCTCATTTATCATTTGTGTAAAGGAGGAATACTGATTATTTTGAGTTAATTTTGTATCTAGTCATGACGTTGAAGGTGTTTATCAGCTGTAGGAGTTCTTTGGTAGAATTTTTGGGTTACTCATATATATTATCATATCACCCACAAATAGTAATACTCTTGACTTCTTGCCCAATTTGTATCCCCTTGATATCTTTAATTGTTTTATTGCTCTGGCTAGAACTTCAAGTACTATATCGAATAGACAGGGACAGCTTTGTCTTGTCCCTGATTTTAGTAGAATTGCTTGAAATCTCTCTCCATTTAGTTTATTGTTGGCAATTGGATTGCTGTATATTGTTTTGGTCATGATTAGGTATGTGCCTTGTATCTTTGACCTTTCTAATAGTTTTAACATGAAGACGTGTTGGAGTTTGTCAAAGGCATTTTCAGCATTTAATGAAATAATATTGTGATTTTTTTTCAGTTTGTTTATATGGTGGATCATGTTGATGGATTTTTCATGTATTAGACCATCCCTGAATCCCTGAGATGAAGCCTGCTTGATCACGTTGGATGACTGTTTTTGATGTGTTCCTAGATTTGGTTTGTGAGTACATTATTGAGTATTCTTGCATCAATGTTCATAAGTGAAATCAGTCTAAAATTATGTTTCTTTCTTGAGTCTTTGTGTGGTTTAGGTATCAGATTGACTGATTTCATAGGATGAGTTTAGCATTTTCCCTTCTGTTCCTTTTTTTTGTGGGATAGTTTGAGGAGTATTGGTATTATCTCTCCTTTGAAAGTCTGGTAGAATTCTGCATTAAAACACTCTGGCCCTGGGCTTTTTGTGGTTGACTCTTTTTTTTTTTTTTTTTTTCTCTGTCTATTTCCCTAGAGGGGGCTGTTTCAATAGTTTACCTGATCCTGATTTAATTTGGCTAAATGGTATCTGTCTAGATCATGATCCATTTCTTTAAGATTTTCTAATTTTGTGGAGTACAGGCTTTTGAACTAAAACCTAATGATTCTTTGAATTTCCTCAGTGACTGTCTCTCTTTTCATTTCTGATTTTGTTTATTTGGATCCTCTCCCTCTCCCTCTCCCTCTCCCTCTCCCTCTCCCTCTCCCTCTCCCTCTCCCTCTCCCTCTCCCTCTCCTCTCCCTCTCCTCTCCCTCTCCCTCTCCCTCTCCCTCTCCCTCTCCCTCTCCCTCTCCCTCTCCCCTCTCTCTGTGTTTTGATTAGTTTGGCTAAAAATTTGTCTATCTTGTTGATTTTCTTAAAGAATCAGCTCTTGTTTTCATTAATTTTTTGTATTATTTTCTTTGTTTCTAGCTGATTGATTACAGCCCTGATTTTGATTATTTTCTGCCTTATTCTCTTTAGTGTTTCCTCCTTCTCCTCCTCCTCCTCCTCTTCTTCTTCTCCCCTCCTCCCCCTCCTCCTCCTCCTCTTCCTCCTCCTCCTCCTCCTCTTCTTCTTCTTCTCTTCTTCTTCCTCCTTTTCCTTCTCCTCCTCCTCCTCCTCCTCCTCTTCTTTTCTAGAGCTTTCAAGTATACTTTTGAATTGCTGGTATGGGAAAATTCCAATTTCTTTATGGAGGCACTTAGTATTATGAACTTTCCTCTTAGCACTTCTTTTATTAGGTATGTTCTTTTCATTGAATTCTAGAAGTCCTCTCTGGAGACAATGTGCAGGACTCCATCTCCCCCCTCTCTGGAGCTCTAGGTACTCAAAGCAGCTTCATCAGCTCTGTTGAGGACCCAAGGCAGAGTTCCCCCCATGTTCTGGCGTCCCGCACATCTGCTTGTACCAATGTCCAACCTCTGTGTGCTCATCTTCTATACTGCAGGTAATGTCAGCATCTGTCTTTCTGAGAAAGCTCATGTCATAATCTACTTCATGACAGTAATACTACAATCCTAAACTGTCTCATGTAAAATGTTATTCCAAAATTACAGAGGCAAAACTGGGTGCAAAGCCTTATTATATCTCTCAGTTAATGATAAGATAATTTTATTAAAAGTGACTAGAGACAGACTGAGAGTTGACAAATATGACTGAATTTTGACTTGTTAAAAAAACAATAAAACCTGTCTAGTTGAAAGGAATTAAATATAGGAATGTGGGAGATGCAAGTTTTATCAGCTTAAATTTGACATATTAAAACTATAAATATCAATTAAAATAAGTCATAAGTATAATTAATATTTAATAAAGTCATAAAAAACTAAGCTTGAAAAAAGGTATAAGATGAATAGACAGCTTATGAAAATAGGAAGGCCGACATTTCTATGCTGAGTATCCTTCCCAATAAACATTAAGGACTCCAGATATTAAGCCTGTACAAAGTGGAAGGAAATAATAAAATTGATGAGCTAAAGTATTTTTCAAATGATCATTAATACAAGCCTAGTGTACACTCCCCCTACACACCTACACATACACACAATGAAACTATAAAACCATTATTTGGCAACTGTCACAGCAATGGTGGACATGGTCAAGGATCACACTAACGCACATCTCAACTACCCACTATCACACATGTGACATTGCAGTCTCCATTATGGGATTCACTCCTGATGGATGATCTGTTCCTGTTTTCTTACACAAGGACTGAACAGTGCCCATGAGTAGATCACAGTCTTCCTTCCTGGCAGTACTGTGGGTGCTTTCTGAAGCTAGGCTACATAGTAGTTAGAGGTTATACCTTATTGCTTGTTCTGAGGGAGATCAGCTGCTATCTACATGTATTTCTTAAAAGTAACTGGAGGAGAAGGACTGTGACCTGAACATAATTCCAGGACCACCTGAGCCCAGAAGACCTTCATGGCCAGTAACTCTCAGCTCCTGAGCCACAGATACTATGTGAGACAGTTACTCATTCTTAAGGTATCATATTTCAGAAATGGAAAACCCAATTCATGTTTATGGTCGAAAATTTACTTAGTGTTTACAATATGTATTACTTAATTTTACAGTGGATAAGTCTGGAGTCATTAACTTAACCAAGTGATTTAGTTAACATGATGAGAGTTAGGGCAGATTTAGCGTCATGCTTTCTAGTCTGATGTATTGTGATAGCCCTAAAAGTATATATGAATAAATCAAACCAGGGAGAGAGTTCAAACAAACTCAAAATATCAAGACTGAAGTGATTCCTGGCATAGTAACACATGACCCAGAGCTAGACGTGGAGTCAAAGAAAGCAAAAGAGAATGGACATTATTAGAAAACTCTATAATTTGAATCAGCCTTTGCTATATTAGCAAAAAATTCTGATATTGAAGCATAAGCTTCATACAGAGGGATGGGGCTACAGTTTGAGTATTGAACATCCCCCTAGGCCCATGTGTCAAAGACTGGGTCCCTGGGGTGGCATTATAGAAGGCAGTTTTAGCCTTTAGTAGGCAGGCCTAGTGGTTGGTCTTTCATACATTTGCTGTGTCCCTGTGATGCAGACAATAGGACCAAGACCAAGACCCCTGACCACCTCCTCTCCTCTGCTTCAGAGAAATGGGGTGAGTATATCTTGTTAGTACTATCAACCTGGAAGGATGTAGAACCACCTCAATAAGACAAAACTGTGGGTGTCACTGCTCCAGATGTGGTGGAATCTGGGAGAATAAGGCCAATAAATGAGGTGGACTAAGTCTCATTCAATAGCCAACTTTATCCAGAGCCCCCAGACAATTTATACTCTGATAGGTAAGAAAGGTCACATGGGTAACATTCTCATGAATTCAAGCTGTATCCAGTCATAGGGACAAAGTTCATGTGGCAAAAACATGTTTTTCCATAGAGGCATAAATATTTAATTGAGTAACAGTAGCAAGCCATAATAAGTAGTCTGAAGTAACTCACTACTATACCCAGAAGTACAAAAACACATTCCAAGAACAAGTCCTTGTTTTGAAGAAACTGAGGTCTCAAGTCTCTTGTCTTATTTTCTTGTGGCATTCCCACAAGCAACGGGAATTTTCATCATAGGATTCCATTCCTGGACTGTATTCTGACATCTGGGCATAATAGTGAGGGAGTTTCTATATTGATTTAAGTGAGATGGGAAGACCCACTCTGAATGCGGGTTGCACCAATGCGTGTCGTGGAGTCATGGACTAAATATAAAGGAGAAGTTGACTTGAACACCAAGTATTTTTCATCTCGTCCTTTTTCTTGACTGCAGATTCGATGTACCAGCTTCACCCAAGTTCCAATTGCCATGGCTTTCCTATCCCGATGGCTGTGTGCTACATCTACAGTTTCTGTTGATTTGAGTTAATAGTTAAGGAGACACTGACTCACTTTGGGGAACATTCCAGAAAGAACTCTACTTGCACCATGGAAACCTCTGAGTCAAACTGTAGGAAATTCAGACCACAAAGGCCCGCTCAGGTTTTTGGACAATCGGTATTTTACTGTTAACTTTTATGAACTGGAGCCCCACTGTTTTGGAAATGGAGTAGCAGAACTCTTATGAGCAACCCTAGCTCTTGATGCACAAAATCCGAGATACTACAGTTCAAGCCTGAATTGTATAGCTTCCCAAGGCAGCCCTGGTGCATGTCAAGTATCCTCAATCAAGGATCATGGAGTGAGCACAGAAGGGGCTTCAGTGAGCACCAAGAAAGACATAGTATTAATCAAATTAGTAATTAGCTTAGATTTCAGCAAAAGATGCCCAGTTTTTGCCCATTTAACTTGCAAAATATGAACTAACATCCAGTCTACCAACTCTAACATGATGAATAACTGCACGCTTGCCACTCCTTCAGACTACGGGATGAGTCTTCCCTTTGTAATTCAGGTGAAAGTCTATCTTTAGACTTCTGATTTCCCAGAGATTGAACTCATGTACTTTTCAAAATGCAACTTCAAATGAGTTTCATGATCTCATTCTTATGCTAGGTTTTTCTACAAACAAAAATTGCTAAACATTTTTTATCCAGTCATCTAAGGCATGCTTTTTATACTGGGAAAGCATAAAAGGATGGTTGTAAGCCTCTTTGTCCATGAACCAAAGCTGCGGAATTGTAGGCAGAAGATAAATAAGACTTGGGAACCTAGAAAGCCTTGTTCCTGTACTGCTGGAGCACAAACCCAGGGCCTCTCAGGTTACAGCTGTGAGTGGTTTGTTTCACATTTGTTTGTCCATTGTGGGCTATGAAAACCCCACATTATGCTGCCAGCTTTTCCTAACAGTGCAGCAGTAAAGTCAAGATAAGCATCTCAGGGTGCTGTCCCATGGTACATTCATACCTGTGAGTGATAGGGCTGGGGTCTAAGACCCAAAGAGGGAGGAGAATATAGGTTTGCTTTTTACTCAAGTATTGGCAACCCATGAGCGAGAGTGCAGACAGGCATAGACTTTTAGCCCAGACTAGTTTTTATTTACATTTATACTAGTATGATGTGAATCTATAAAACCCAATATCACATTTCTGACATTTCTTTTGACACGAATCTGATCAAATATGAGACGCTCTTAACTGGGGCTGGTGACAAAGTTGGAGCCCTTTTGGAAAGTGTGGGAGGCAGAGTGAACTTAGGGGTACAGACCCCAGAGTGCCCTCAGAGTGGAGAGTGGCCCTAAGTAGATGCCGAGAAAGAGGAAAAGACAGGCATACAGGAATGGAGACCATTGAGGCTGAAGGACTTACTCTATGCTTTCTTTTTTCCCAGAAAGTGGGTCCTTAGGGTAGCCAGGCTAGGCTATGGTGTGGAAATCCAGAAACACCAAAAGGACCCAAGGGTGTTGTCAGGACGAAGTACCACTACATTCAGAATATAAGAAGCTTTGCCAGCAGAAATGGCCAGGAAGCATCAGTAAGTACCGGTGATGATATCACTAGAATTCACTGGGAATAGCTACCTGGTCCCCAATGGCCCAGGTGCCAGGTCAGCCTTCCAATCCTAAGGGAGGCGCGCATCTGAGCTTGTTTCAGCTCTCTACTTTGCTGACCAAGGTGGGGGAAGTGATATTTCTGGCTAGGAGCCGGCTTTATAGCTCTCACAAACCAGTTCAACCATCACTGACTAGAGGTGGAAAGGCAGAACTGATGGGCGGGGTTACCGGGCATAAGGCGGGGCTTGATGGTAACGGGCGGGGTTTGGTGGGCGGTGAGCAGACTAGTGGAGGCCGTGCTGCTGGGAGGTGGGCGGGGTTCCCTGACTGCCCTGCTTGCTAGCGCAGTGGCTGCTGGCTCTGTCCGCCCCAGCCCGTCCACAGAGGGGCGCGGGCGCCGTGCTGGCGCTGGACTTAGGAGCTCCGGAGCCCGAAGCGCACGCCTAGCCGCGTGGGCGGCGATGAGCGCCGAGGGATCGCAGTCCCTGGCCGCCCCCCGCGGGCGACCTAGTCACCTACTGGTGCCCGCGCGGGTGAGTGGGGTACCCGGAGGCCCTCTTCCTCAACCTCTGAGTCCCTTCAGTCTCCCTGCTTACCCTTCTCTTCCAGCGCCTCCTCCTTTTTTGAGTCCTTGTGTCCCCCTTTCCGGGTGGCTCTTGTGGGCGGGGGTTGGCTCTGGGCCCTGGGTATAGTGGATAACACTAGCCCCTGTGCACCGCAATCTTATCTTCCTTGCATCACAGTTACCAGCGTGCAGGTTTTTGTTTTCTTTAACATCTGGGTCATGGGGCACAGGTGCTTTCCTTTACTGCGTGGTAACTAAGGTCTTCCAGACCATGGGGTCTGGGCTCTGCCCAGCGTTTCTTCCAAGGAGTGGTCTCTCTGGTCCCAGGCAGGGGCTCTTGCACCAACTCAGGCACTATGCAGGGGTTCCCCTTGATGAGGTATGGTGCCAACTGCCTCTGCCTATCGCTTGGGCCACCAGCTCAGTATCTCCCAGAAACCAAGAGGATGCTGATGGGCCAACTTTGCAACTTGATGTTTTTAAAAGTCTATTCTGGGTCCTACCCACCCACCCCCCTATTTTTAAAAAAACGAAACTATTGATTGACAAAACCCCGAAATGTTGATTTAAACAAAAACGGAAAGTTCTTGGAAACCTTCAAGTTGCCACCCACACAGCACAACCAAGTGTTCTGGAAAGGGTGCAAGACAGCAGCTGTTTATCATGGCCTTAGGAAGCTGTGTGCTTGTGTCCTGGGGTGCAGTCACGCCTCCTTTTTAACTTTGCTCAAGCGCCCAAGCCTTCAGCACTACAGGAGAATAAGGTCCTTTTAGGGTAACAAAGGTTTCTAAGACTGTAGGCTAGAGTGGCTGCTAACTGTCCAGTCACAATGCTTCAGAAATAATTAGTGCACAGTGGTACGGTTAATGTGTTGAGACCAGTGTATCTGCTTTGCAAATTGAGCCATCCTAGAGAATCCCGAGACATCTTCAACATTTTGAGTGGAATGTGGTGGGATTTTTGTCTTTTATTTGTTTGTTTTATTTTATTTAGTTTAGTTTTTAATACTTTGTAATGTGAGTAGTGACCCAAGTACAGCAGATGGGACTCATATCTTAGAAAATACACTTAAATTACCTGGAAATAGAAGGAAGAAAGTACCACTGGCTTTCTGACATATTATTCTCAGGACTTTAATAGAATGTCCTCCCATAGTGCATTTTGGGAAATATTCTTGCAACAAGTCTTGTTAGTAACTGTTATTATTAGAGGAAGAATTGAAGTGATTTATTTTACTTTGAACCTATCCGTGAGTTTTGGCAGACTTCAGTTCTAAGTGTATGCATTACATGGAAGCCTTCAAATAAGCTTGTTGAATTCCATGTCAATCAATCACTAAGTTGCTAGATAGTGCAAGACCTGCTCAGCATCTTACACGTCACAGGAGCCTTGATGATGTGAAATGGCCCATCAGAACTATACTTGAAGGGGACTTTTTGCAGTAATGTAGTGCTAAACCCCAGTGTGTGAAGTGTGAGGTCATATTCACAGTAAATCTGCCAAAATTGACATTTACACATTCTCAGTATCACAAGGTTGTGTTAACTGCCCTTCATGTTGCAGTACTTGAACCTCTGATGGATGGTGCCTAACAAATCCCTGGAACATAGACGTCTTTGAAGAATTCTGCAGTTTCTTAACAATTACTGTGCATGACATTATTGAGCTTGCAATGCCTAGCTATGCAATCGTTTCAGTTAGCAGAATTTAGAGCATCTACTTAGAAAAACAATTATATAAAAAAGGTACTGGATCTATCGTAGTCCTACTTTTACTTTTTCTGTCTGACGTCAAAAGTATAATGTATTCGTTATAAATGGCTGCTTGTTTGAATCATAGCAATTACGCCAGATTTGGTGTCTCACACACATTTTCTGAGTTAGGTCATTTCCTAAAGTTCTCTTCTGAGAATCAACCTTTCCGTAGACTGAGAGTCTGCAGTTCTCAGCGGGACTTTGTGTTTACTGAGTATTTTTCTGTTTTTAAGTGGTCACCCTTCAATACGCAACAGTGTGAACTGGTAAGCTGCAGAATCATAGGATGATATACCCTGCCTGTGGGAAGGTGCAGAGATTTCTAGTCGTTTTGAAGGCACACTTCATAATGGAATCAGCCTTTTTTTTTTTTTTTTTCAGAGCTGCTATTACTGCAGAGATAAGTTAAGCAGGCACTGTAAGATCCCAGTACTCCCCTTTGTTTCCTGCTCCTGTTACATGTCCCTCTTTCTTTCCGACACTTTTGATCTCACCAATAGAATTTCTTTTGGTGCCTGTGACATCATAGGCCAAACCCATGTATTTTAAAACAAGGAGTTATTTGATTTTACCAGGAGACATGTCTCATGATGAACATGCAAACAAGACCTATTTTAGAAAACAGTTTTTACTTGTCAAAAATATCAGAAATTAAATTTGTCTTTTTTTCTTGAAATATATTTAACAACTTCTTGTATCTACTTATCTGTATGGTTTTCAGTTTTAATATAGATATCTATTCAGGACAGCTCGCACAACACACTTTTGAGAAGTCAGAAGGTGTGTTGGTATTGATGGACAAGATAAGAGGGAAGACGTTGCATCCAGATCCCTTGTTATTAAATGGTTACCATCCCAGGGTTTTGTGCTCTGAAATGTGAGCATATGTAACTAATCACATCAGGTAGGGTGAGTTCCACAGAAGAAGGCCCTCCCCTTCCTTCCTTCTCCCTCGTGCTGTGTTGTGCTGGTACCCAGGGGTTGCACTGCACTTACAGTATAAGGAGAGACTCATTGATTAGCATTGGAGAAAACGAGCCAGCCCAGCCTGGGAAGCCCACTTATCTCCTTCTCACCCGTAAAGTCTCCAGAGCAATTCTTATTGGAAACTTGCATTCTGACACCAGTCACCTTAGTAATTAACTGTCATTTTAAAATTACAATTGCCATATAACTTATACGTCATTGTGATGCTATGATCCATGCATACATTATACATACATTTAGGTACTATGGTTTTCAGAAACTGGCTATTCAGTTAGACTGAGCAATTTTGTCACATAGAGTGAAATGAAGAAGGTTTCTAAAGGCCTTCTATAGAAAATACATTAGCAATTTCATGGACAAGGCACTTAGGTGGGTCTTTCCCTTGTGGTCCAATAACCACGGCTCTCCTGAGCTCACATGGGATTGGAAAGGTTGCATTGTTTTTTGCCAACAGGAGGTGGCGCTGTCTCCTAGGCCTTACTTGAGTCCCATTCAGACTGTGGAAGCCGGCTTATCCCTTCTATTTCTGCACTAAGCTCCCCTTGCGGACTTGATCCCCACTCAAGGCCATTCCTGGCTTCCTCTGGGAGCACTGGCTGTTCTTCTCTACCCGCAAGGACACACAGGGCATCTTCGAAATCCTATCCTGCCCAGTGACAACTAAAACTCTACCATCCTGCACGCTTCAACACATGCTATTAAAAAGTGCCATGAGGATTATGTGATTCTTTTTCAGTTTGAATTTCCTTGTTAAATATTTCTTTTCAGATCTGGTATTATTATTCATCCGTTACATTTTTATTAGGCAAATAATTAAGATTTAAGGAAAACGACTATGCCTTTTTAGCTTATTTAAGGCTGTAATTGCAAAGTTATAAAAATGCCAGGTTGTATTTTTAACACATAAGGTATTTCTAATTCCAGAGACTACTTACTTCAAATTGCCAAATTTTCATTCTGTTTAACCTGTTTTTATCTCCATTTTCTCTACCTACCTAACACATTATCCGCCTTAATATTTACAGTAATGTTTTTTGTATTGTGAAAGAACGATGCTGATCCTAAACTGTCAGCATCTTGACTTACCCAGCTTGGATAGGCACCAAAATCCATTTGACATTTGGACAGATTCCACTTGGTTACAGCACTGACTTGTATTACGATAAATACAATCACATGAGATATTAAAACCACTGTGTGTGTCACTGCGGTCATTGACTTTCATTTTTTGGATTTATTTCTCTCATCACTGTTCCTTGGACCCCAGCTCCAGGAAGAAATGTACACCTCACTCCAGACAGTAGTAAATTCATTTAAGCCCTGAGCAGTGAAGAATAAATGTATCTAATTTTATTTTAATTGAAGTAACTGGATGGAAAATCACATAGCACTGTTGAATCTCATTCCTAGAACTGATTCGAACAGTTAGAGGTGTAAGTGGTAGCACTTTGTTATAGGTAAAATATAACCGTAGGATTCTACCCAGTTTCATAACAAACAGTCCATATTTGTGAAGTATGGTAGAATTGTCAGCGATCCCAATAAAATCTATAATTTATTTTCCATGAGAAACACATATTTCACATCTAGGACATCCCCACACTGCTGGGTGACTCAGCTTTTAGACATTGAACAAAGAAATCCTTCTCCCCTTGCCCTTTCCAAGATGAGGGAAAAGAGGAGAGGGCCACCCCCAACTTGCGTCTCCAATTGACTCTCTGATGTTTCCTGTGGCAAGAGGTGCCATGCTGTGCTCCACTTGCTGAGCCTGTCATCTGCCTCTCTGAGGACAGGACTGACCCCACTGCCCCAGTCCCAGACCACTGTGCCTTTGTCTTCAGGTAGATGCTCAGCTTTAGGGTGTATTAACCAGCTCTTCTTCTCTTCTTGACCCAATATGGTGACAGCCCCAATTGGGTCTTCACACTAGGGTAGATAGAGTAGCCACTGGAAACGATTTTGCATAACCTCTTGTCTGTTACTGGCCAGGTCCTGGGCTCCCAAACTATGCCTCTGTTTCATTCTGTGCCCCCAAAACTGTCTGTAAGTCACTCTGATTGGACCAGCTCTGTTTGAGGGTTCATAGAAAATATCTTCGAGGCTTGCCTTCTACTAAACCCTGAATTGCATCTCCTCTCTGACATCCCCATGTCTGAGCATCGTAGAGTCAACCACAGGCCTGTGTTGACTATTTAGACTGTGCCCTCTGCCTTTTTGGCCTTGATTTCCCAACTTGCATTGGGTAGGCTCATTTCCTGGACAGTCATGCTAGCCTGGCATTGTCCCAGCTTCCCTGTCACTGGCTCATTCTAGTTGCTGTTGCAGCCAGGACCTCCCACCAGCATCCGCGGATGTCTGTGTGCTCTGCTCATAAGCTTCCCTGTGTCATCCTCAGGAGCAGTGTCCCTGTGCCTGGCGGAAGGAACAGTCCCAGCTCAAAGGTATCTCTAAAGGAGTAGCAATTATGCCCCTTTTTCTTAGGAGGAGGAGGCAAGACTGGCCTGTCACTTATACTCCTGAGTAGTTGATTCCTCTGTGTTTATTCATAGCAGTCACTACTATGAATGAAAGGAGAAAGCTCCAATTTTAGTTCTTGAACTGATCACTTATTTTACACTTATTAGCTTATTGATATCCACTAAAATTACGCCACTTTATTTTTACATTAGCTAAATTTTAATTTTACACATCAGTATAACCATTAATGGTTAAATGTAATTTATTCTGTTCCCAAGTGCTGAAGATTGTCTTAGTGATTTCTTCAGGTAATTATACTTCTCCAAATGGCTCTATCAGTTTGACTTTTTGCACTGTAATTACCTAGAGTGTTCATTATGTCCCTAGTGTTGTGAAATTACTCTCCTACCTTAAACCTGGGATGCTCAGACTCCACAGGGGCCAGAAACAGCCTGTTTAGAACCACATGCTGGTGTTGACATTGTACGCTTAAGTTACATTCTCTTATTTATTTCTAGATATTGGGAGAAAGGCTACCTTATTAACAGTTGAAAGTATACCCTGTGTTTGGTACCACTGTGTCCATTTCCACCAGGAATTATCTTTTAGCTGGTGCTAAACATTTCAGAAGGACATTCTGCCTGCTTGCAACATTGTTTCATAGTAGAACTTCAACACTAGCTTGTGTGTGTGTGTGTGTGTGTGTGTGTGTGTGTTTGCAGCAAGATAGATAGTATCTTTACCTGGTGTAATCAGAAACACTAGCTATAGTAAATACTTCCTGTGCTCTGAGAGACGGATTGAAAATGTGCATGGTGAGTAGCACCACCAGTCTCTGGAAAGTGAGAATTTGTAATGCTGAAGAATATACCATTTAGAAAATGCTGTGTGGTTGTGAATGTGACCATATGCATACGTGCATAACTTACAGGACTTGACTGAGCTACTCGTGGTCCATCCGTATACTTGCTTAGTGAAAACTAAAGACACCAGTACAATGGGATGCAGATACAGACTTGGCCCAGGCCCCTGACTACAGAGCTTTATTTATCTTTGTTGTTGTTTTAGGACACTGGAGTCCCCCTGTAACTCAAGATGACTTTAAACATCCGATTTCCTCCCAAGTGTTAAGATTACAGGTGTATGCCATTGTGTTTGGCTGGCTTCCTGTCAGACTGGAGTTTGTGACCAGAATAACCAGAGATATATGCAGAGGCTATTGAGAGAGGTAATTTCTTTATAGCTTTTAAGTGTTTAATAGATATAGATATAGATTCAAACTATGTAGCATGATCTTCATTATATGAATGCCATGTATACTAACTACAAAGCCAAATTATGTAACATGCATCACCTTCAATTTTTACCATTCTGTGTATATCAACATGTGTCTATGTATCCGAGGCATTTAAGATATGTACACACCTTCTCTCAGCAGTTTCAAGTACCATAAACCTTTTCCTCTAGCCAGTAGCTCCCCAGTTCTCTCCTCCATTTGTTGGTACCCATCATTTCTCCGTCTTCTTGTGTGGGTATAGCTGTTTGAACTCCATAAGCAAGTAGGTCTGCAGGGCTTTCCTCTAAATTAAAGATTCTGAGAGAATCCAATCAGAAATCACCTTAATGGTGTTTAAACAGGGAACATGGGCTCTGGTGTTAGGAGTGGGGAGCCAGGGTGAGGACTTGGAGGCCACGCTGAGGCAGTGAGGGAGATGAGAGCAGAATTGAAAGCCATAGAGAGCCTGGGACCTTTCCAGAGCTGAAAAGGGAAGAAGGAGTCTCTACAGAGCACTAAGGAATTGACCTTGATCTTTTGAATGCAGAAGTATGAAGGAAAAATGAAGTTTGGTGGTTGTTGGACAGATTGTCACAGTAACATTTTCATTGTAAACCTAGCTATACACATCATCTTTGGTAAGGAATATCCTCAACACCAAAAATAAATTTTAAATTAAATTAAATAATAAAGGAATGCAGTTTTCAAGGAGAAACATGCCTTTGATTGCCTTTGAGCATAGATCCCTCCTTCAAAGCCATTAGAAATATTTCCATGGTTGCCAATGTGTACCTAGTGCTATGTTCTGAGGGCTTCATGACTTTAGGTAGCACCAGCTCCTCAGATGCTCATGGCATGGGTGATGCTCACTATTTCTAGGTAAATTAAGGACAAAATGTGCTTGACTGTCTAGCCATCAGCTGCATCCGTAGGGATCCAGATCCCTACAGGATGTTCCTCTCCATCCTGTGTACACTTCAGAGAAATGATAGTAAATATTCCTGTTAGAGGCCACTTCCTGTTAGCCAAGATCAATAGGAAAGGGAAGATCAGAAACCAACAGGGAGGGAAGGAGCCCTTTGTTTGTCTTTGGATTTGAAGTGTCCTCACAGTTTCTTTCTTGAATGTTGTTTCCAGTGACTCTTGATATTTAGGGAGGTGGGGGAACCCTTAGAAAATGGGGTCTAGATGAAGGAAGGAGGTCACTAGGAGTGTCTGCTTGATGGCAACACCCATTCCCGGATCCAATTCTGTTCTGTGTGCTTCCTGGTCCATCCTACTGTTAGTAACGAGTGCTACATGCTCCCAACTGTTGAGGCTGGAGTATTGCCCATCATGCCTTCACTGCTGTGATGAGCTGAACCCTCTGAAACTCTGAGCCAAAGCAAAGTTCCCAGTCCAGGTGATTTCTGACAGGTAGACTGTTAGAGTGACACAGAAGCCACATTTGAAGTGATTTGTTTTCACTCTGTGTCACTACCACAAACTGGAGACAACTTTACTCATTTATTTATTTATTTATTTATTTATTTATTTATTTATTTATTTATTTGCTTTTTGCTTTTTTCTCTTCCTTCCTTCTTTCTTTCTTTCTTTCTTTCTTTCTTCTTTTCTTTCTTTTTTTTCTTTTTCTTTCTTTTCTTTTTTTTTTTTTTTTTTGAGATAATCTCCAGCCTCACTATGTGGTCCAGGACAGCCTTGAACTCGAACCCTTCCTGCCTCAGACTCCCAAAGCCAGGCTTCCTGGAGTGCAATGCCATACCTGGTTCTTTTTGCAATTTGTCTTTTACTTTGTATTTTGGTTGTAACTCCAGAGAGCAATATTTTCGTATAAAAATGGCAACTTAAAAGTTCTATAAAGATATGACATTTCTTTGAAGCTGAATTGGCTGAGGCTTTATAAACTTCCTGTAATTGCTTTAGAAGAAAAATAAAATCTAAAGTCAACACTGTCTAAATTGGTGCATAGGATTTGAAATGCAGTAGAAACTGGTTTATAACTCAAAAAATGTTATAATGTAAAAAATGGTATTGAACAACTAAGTTTCTTTATTTAGAATCCAGAAAGATATGAGAAAGTACTGTGAACTTCTAAAATTGTTTTTATTTGAACTCTCTTAAAACTATAACAATATACAGTTTTTTAAATCTTAAAAGTATTTTGCTAATTAAAAATATTTTTCAGATATTATTTGTGGGTTAAAAAACTTAAAACCTACTTTATTACAAATTTTCAAAATAAGATACATTTTTCTAACTATGAACAAGCTACACCACTGATCTCCAGGCTTCACTGAAACACTGTGTCTTTTAACCAACATCTCCTAACCCCAGGTGGTTGTGAGTAAACCCTGTGGCCTTTAATCCTAGGGTTTAGGAGGCAGAGACAGGTGAATCTCTGTGAGTTCAAAGCCAGAATGAGCTACAGAAGGAGTTCCAGGACAGGGAGACCTACATACAGAGAATCACTGTGTCAAAAAAACATATATACATATATACATGTATACATGTATATATACTTATATATACATATATACATGTATACATACACACACACACACACACATATATATGTGTGTGTGTGTGTGTGATATCAAATGTGCATAATTGACATTTATGATTTGAAAGTAACAAAGTACTTTAAAATAAGAGAAATTAGATTCTAATTCAGAACTGCTAATACCCAATGATAATGAAATGATTATTCACACAGATACGATGCCCTCCTCTTCTGTATACAAAATAAATTGTACTGGATGAGCATCTAATACTATATTAAGGATGTTAATTATTCTTATTTAATGATAAAAATTAATTTCCAAGGCTGGTCTGATGTCACCAGCTTGTAAGTCCAGCAATTTAGGAAGCTAAGACAGGAGGCTTGCAAAGTTCAAGAGCAGGTTGGGCAACATACTCTGACTCAAAGTAAAAAAATAAAAACAACAACAACAGAGGGCTAAGGACAATAGGTCAGTAACATGACACTGTTCCTGGCTTGGGAGGAATCCCAGGTTTCTCCTATAAATAAATAGACACATACATACATACATACATACATACATACATACATACATACATATATACATAAAGGCATTTTTAGGCTAGGCAATGTTACAACCCAGATTTATTCTTTGGTATGAGCACACACTACACTATATGTTAAAATTAATTTCAGTGGTGGATGAGGAGCTGGTAATTAAACTGTGTGTGAGGTGGAGGGGGTGGGATGGAAAAACTGTCTGATTAGGGTGAAGTACAGATCTCCATGAAGTGGCTATATCTGAGCAAAGGTGCTTCTCTGTGTACTATGTAATTATTCTCACCCAGGGGCGGCTGGCCAGGCCTGGCTCAGATCTCTGAAGATTCCAAGTGCCTTGGGTATTGCAGTTATTCCCTTCCAGCTCTTCTGCCAAATCGTGGCCTCAGAGAATCTTGCTGTCTTATTAAGGTAGAGGTGAAAACTTGTAGGTTGGCATTTTGCTGTTTATTAAGAAGACAGGGTGTAAGGAATTTATTCGGAAGCCCCCATGACCTTCCTTGTTCACAGTTTTTCTTTTAAACCCTTGTATTGAGAAGGAGCAAGAAGACGGTAGGTAGAGATCCATGCAGAAGCAATGTGAAGATGGCCAGACCAGCTGACCTGGGCTGGAGGCTGCTCTGAGAACTGCTCCTCTGGGTACCAGTTGGTGCTGTAAGCTGTGTATTTCTGCCACCCTCTGAATGCCTTCAAGCTTCTGAGGTCTGTGTGGGTAGTATGTATCAGTACCTCAGTATAGAATGTGTATGAAATGTAGAAGAGCCTGGGGAAGAAATAGTTACTGGGCTCCCTTTACTTTGTTTGGCTGGGACGCAGGGTGATTCCTAAAGTCCAGACAGTTCATCTGCTTCTGTAAGTCAGGATCATTTTATTAAAGTATGTCTTACTTGTATCCAGTTTAGATTGTTTGGGTTTATTTCTCCCAAACACCTGTAATTTATGGAGTAATATTTAGTCATTTACTGTATTGCAAGTGGGATAACTTATTTTTTTGATAAATTGACCTCCTGATGGGTTAACTGACCTACACCTGTGTTAACAGAGCCACTGTAGGGTTAAGTGACCTGCTCCCACGTTACCTGAAGCATTCTAGGGTTAACTGTCACATATGAGAGTTAAATTTCAGAGTGGGTTTTTGAAAGAATGTTCAGAACAACCCTGTGTTCAGTATTGACACAGGACATTCAACTTTTCTATTGAGTAGGGAAGACTCAGGTTTATCTAAAAACAACTTTCAGAAAAATGGCTTCTCTAGTTCCTCTAACATTTTTATCATGTAATAGTGAACTTTGAGAACACCACTGGAGTTGGTGTTTGGGGGTGTTCACCCATGCCTTACACGATGGATTTCACACTGTACTAACTTTCGATGATATCATGGCTACAAACCTTATTTTGCTTTGTTACTGGTGTCATGTAAGACTTTGATCTAAGCGGTTCAGGCAAGATAGTGCTGACCTGAGGATGAGAACTCAGACTGGCCTTGGCTCATTTCTCACTCATACATGGGCTGTTCATGTGTCCATGAATCTCCAAGGGGGGACTGATGGAAACTCACTGCGTCCTATGGACTCCTGTCCCTGTTCTCTAGCAATGTCCAGTTGGAAGCCTTGACTACTTAGAATCCCTAGTGTGAGCCAGGGTGCATGTTTTCCATTTGGAGGTTTTTCAAGGCAGCAACATCAGCCTCAGGGTGCCCCTGAGTTGCACTCAGAAGTGGAATGGTGCCTAAGTGGCTGTGGAACAGGCTGGCCATCTTCAAGGATCTGTTGTCCCTGGTGAGAAGGGTCTTCTCCAGGTCCCTCAAAGTCCCCCAACTCAACAATGCTTACTGTTATGTCTGTTCTACTCAGCCCTAATAGAAGCTGTGGTTGTTTTAAACAGATCATAGTAACCTCCATCAGTTTTCAGTGTTTTCTGGAGGTATGCTGACTCTGGAATCTCTGGAGTCACTGTGGTATGCAAAGGGGAAATTCTCCTTGCTTTAGAACTCTTGGATGAGCTAAAATGGAGTTCTAAGTTCTCAAAGACTTCAGACATCTGCCTTTGATTTGTTTTTGCATTTCCCCATTCGCATTTCTTTCTCTCGTGATTCTGGCTTAAGTGACTATCCCTCACTGCTGAATCAAGATTGTGGGTTACAGCCTGCCCTAGTTCTGGCTTAAGATCTCTGCTTCCTGAATCGTTATACGCTAGAAACATCAGTTCTCCTGCTCCCATTGCCACAACTACTTGTCATTTTCCCCACGATGTCTTCTTTGCCATGATGGATTGAACTTCCTCAAGCCAAGAGCCCAACCGAATCCTTCCCTCTTTATGTCATTTCTGTAAAGGGCAAGGAAAATAAATAGCTGATGGAACTGGTGGAATCTGGCTTGTCACCACAACTCTGGGAGATGATCTATTTTGATTTCTTACTCAGTGCATGATTAGCAAATAGAATTCTGAGTTACAGCTTCCTGAGGCCCCTCCATGCCAGCACTTCTTTTCCTTAATCTTACATTTAGGAGTAGTCACTTTGTTTCCTTACTGCTGGTGTGTCATCTTGAATTCAGTCTGCCTTGTCCTACGTATGAGCACATTCCCAGGGAAGTAGTGTTAGTCAGTGATGGTTGTTTCAGATGGTGTCAGGTGTAGCAGAGGCTGAGCTGGACATCCAGGTAAGTGTGACAGAGGTGGTTTCCCCATCCCAGAGAAGCCCTGGCTCTGAGGGGCAGTGAGGATCCACTGCTACCTTGTAGCTATGGCTTGTCTATGATCCACTCAATCATAATCTGTTTAACCACATCACCTTAAACTGTACAACAGTGGGATTTGAGTTCTGGCTTCCTGGAAATGGCATCAGCCTCTGCAGCAGACATAATCAATTGAGATGAGTGACTTTACCTATAAAGCAGAGGCTATGCCTCCCTGTGGATGGAAATGTTCTTTAAATTACTTACAATGCTAAGTAATGAAGCTGAGTAAAGAAAATAGGATAATTGTACAAAAGAGATTGGAGGGGCCTTGTCCTGACTTCGGATCTGACTGGGAAGAGGTATATAAATTAGAAAACTAACGGTTTAAAAGCGGAGAGAGAGAAAAGATAGTATTAACCCCAAATAAAGAATAAACATATCTTCTAGAAAGCAGGAGTCTGGTTCTGACCTGGTCATTGGCATAACTCCTTCAGTAGCTGGAGATTTTGGAGGACAGGTACAGGTGAATACTGATGATTTTGGCTTTGAACAAGATTCTCATTCTTTTTTTTTTTTTAATCATGAAATTGGGGTATTGCCTGGTTCTTGTCACTTTTTTTGATCTCAGAGGTTTAGAAGTTGCAACTTTTACCACTCTGTGTTTTGAGGTTTTAAAACACCCACAGATAAGCTCATGGTCTGAGAAGTGTTCACTATTACATGAATCTTAAACCTCCGTTATAAAAAAGAAAGTAAGCACTATTGAAAATGAAAAGTTGCTAAACACAAATTTAAATAGAATAATATAAGAAATCCAAAATTGCATTAAAATGAAAATAGATGTTTATCATAAGTAAATAAGGAAAGAAATATGCTCCAAGGAGAGAAATTTTTATGTACGTGATACGTAATTTTCTAAAATTTGAAAATATTTTTTAAAAATCTTTTCATTAAAGTACCGAGAAGGTGAGCAAGTGGCTGCCATATTGCTTGACGTGCCTGGGGACTTGTGTGAAAGTCATTTGACTCTGGACATGCCTCACTCTGATATATGACAGTTGTGCTTAAAAATGAATTAATGAAATTAATAATTAATAATGAACGTATCCAGATCGACTTCTGATACATGCACATTTGAAGCACAAATATACTGGAGTTATAGTGTTTGAAGTTATATATTCATTTTACTACATTGAGCCTTTGTATCTCATTCCAGTTGTTTTTTTCCCACCTACAACAGTGGGTGTTTCAGACTAGATGCCTGAAAAATATCTGTGGAAACAATAAATGCTAAACTAAATTATATCTTCTTTCAGAACTGACTTCAGAACTTTTTAACTTAGAGTGGTGACTCTGTTATTAGATACCATAAGTCATCTGGAAAAGGTTTTGTGGAAAAAGACTCACAGCCAGGAAAACTCACTGTGTTTTCTTAGACATCTCACTTTAGAATCTCCTTTTGCCTAGGAAAGTACCAGTTTCCTTGAATTTTGGGTGGTCCAACCGAGCTCAGAAGCCATGCTCTCTTCCTTGTAGTGTTCAGAGATGACCGTTGTCCCTGGACCAAGGCATTATGGCTTATGCAGCATCAACTCTTCAGGCAGCTTTGAGTAGATAAATAACTGCAGTGAGCCTGTGACGTCTGAGAAAAACCTTGCTCGTTCCTATGAAAGAAATCTCCATTGAAGCAAGCCTTCTTGATATTAATTGTACACAAAGTTAGTAAAGGTGCTTTTTGTTACATTTTCAAGTGTATTCAATAAGAACTGCCTGGGGACTGTCTGAGGCACGTTGGTGTGGACTGTTGCAGTACCTTCCCTTCTCACAATATCCTACACTGGCTTCAAGTGCCTTCAGGCTTTTTGTAGTCTGACTGCCTTAGTGACTTTTCATTAACCGTGACTAAATACCCGATGATAGAACTTGAGGGAAGAAGGGCTTATTTTGATTCTTGAGTTTAGAGGAGATATGGTCTATTGAGAGCATGAGGCAAACATTATACAGTCAAGCTACTACAGCTCAGTCTCTTTTTGCTTTTATTTTGAGATAGAGTTGCACTAAGTTTCTCAGCCTGGTCTTGGATGCATTATATAGCCCAGGTAGTCTTTGAGATTGCAAACCTTCTTTTGTCTCCCAAGGAGCTAAGATGACATGCCTGAATAACCAGGCCCATCTCCTTGGCATCATTTTTAAAAATGATTTTATTTTTCTGAGTATGAATGTTTTACGTGCATGCATGCATATATACAATGTGCATAGCTGGTGCCAGAGGAAGCCAGAAGAGGATGTTGGATGCCATGAAACGGAAGTTACAGATGGTTGTGAGCTGCTATGTGGGTGCTGGGAACTAAACTAAGGTCCTTGCAGATCAATAAGAGTTCTTAACCACTAAGCTGTCTCTCTTGTTCTTCTGTGGACTTTTAAAAATGCAATATCAGATGCCTGTGAGTAGGCTATTTGTTTCTTAGTGTTTTATCCTTTTTTATATATATCTTTTTATTCTTGTTTTATTACAGTTTGTCGCACCTCAGGTATAGTATTGCACAGGCAAAAGACGAGAGATCATTTTGCCTTATTTCTGATCTTAAAGGAGAAGCATTTAGTTTTTCATTGCCAAGTATGTATTTTTATGCCATCTTTAATTAAAGGAGGTTTCCTTTAAGGATTCCCAGAAGTCGGTTCTCTGCTTCTACCATGTGTTCCTGGGACTGGACTTGGGTCATCAGGTTGTCAGATGCAGCAATGAGGGCCTTTATATGCTGAGCTATCTTGACAGCCCCACCTCTAGGATTCATGGTAGAAGAATATTTTGGGTTTTGTGAAGTGTGTCTTGCGTCTTTTAAGATGATAGCATTTCTTTTTTTGTTGTTTTTAGTCTGTTAATATAATGAATTATATTGATTTTTTGAAGATCAAGACCACTTTACATTCCAAGGAAAAAGCATCATTTGATCACAGTAGAGTCAGTCTCTCTCTCTCTCTCTCTCTCTCTCTCTCTCTTCTCTCTCTCTCCTCTCTCGGTGTGTGTGTGTGTGTGTGTGTGTGTGTGTGTGTGTATGTGTGCATGTTTGTGATACTAATGTGCTTTGCAAAATAGTCCTTTGGAGTATTCTTCAACAGGGTTCTAAAGCTCATGTTGTCTTCACTGGTGGCACCCAGTTCCTCGTTCTGGAGAGTCTTGCTTCTTTTCTTTCTTGTTTGCTGTTGTTTTCTCTCTCATGATTTCTCCAGTGTATCACTAGTTCCAACATTCTTTCTACTTTTATTTCTTGTTTTAAAGTTTATTAGATTTTTAAAAACTTACTCTTTTCTTATTACTCCTTGATTTGAAGTTTATTTTTTTTCTTATTGTACTTTAGATAGAATCTCATAAATTGATCCAACCCATCACCCTTCTTTCAATTTAAGTACTCAATAGTGTACATTTCTACTAGGCACTATCTTCATTGCTTCTGGAAGCCTCTCAGTTTAGTTCCTTTATTCTCTACAAAACAGTTATCCCAACAGAACCCAGAGTCCATCTATTATGGAGGTCTGTTTGCAAAACCACCCTGTGGCTGGACCCTGGAACCATCTCTACAGTTCTCTATGTGCAGTTTGTGCAGATGGTGTGGTTTGTCCTGAGAATCTACCTCCTCTTGAGACCTAGAGAAGGTCCCTGTAGGATGAGCACAGCAAAAACCCATGCTGTCCATGCTTCAGAGCATGGTCTCCATGGATGCATCACGCCTATGTCACACTATGATTCTTAGAAAGAGTGGTCACAGGAGGGCTGCTATATCCAGCATGATCCTTGCTGATTCTCTAGTTGACACCTCAGTTGAGTCTTCAAATCCCTACAGTGTTTCTTGCAAGACAATGTTGCATCACAGACTATAGCAAAATCATTTGATGTACTTTCTGCATTGCTGGGATTTTTATTTATTTAGTAGTATGAATGAGCACACACTTTGTGTCACATTAGTCCTCCTGCATTTTCAGAATTGGTATGATGGCTTGGAACATGGTTTATCTTCATGAGTGTTTCAAGTGTACCTAAAAAAGTATATTCTGCTGTTTTTATTTATTCTTACAAATGTCACTAATGAAGTTGTATGGCAGTTGGTTCATATCTTCTGTATCTTTGTTGACTTTTAGTCAACTTTTGTTGCATTAATTACTGAGAAAGAAGATGAAGTCTCCACTGTAGCTCACTGGTTTTGCTATTTCTCTTTGTACTTGTTTGTTCTTTTATTATTTATGCCTTGATATGTTATGTTAGATGCATGTACTTTGGAATTATATTTTTATGAATGAATTCAACCATGCACTGGGTCTGATAATCCAAGTAGATGTGAGATGACAAGAAAATGGTGTCTCTCCCCACTCCTACAACTGTCACACCTTGACTCAGGAAATACATGAGAATACACTAGAAGCAAACATTTCCAGAATTATTAAAAAGTTCCTTTTCCAAGAACTAAAAAATTATTGCTTTTCTGCTCCAAGTATAGTAGATAAATGCCATCCGATATCTTTCGGGGACAATGTTGAGAACTTTAATTCTTATCCACTAAGTAACTTGTCTTAAATTAAATAGAAGGATTTCTTGTGTATGCTATAAACTGAATCAAATCTGAGTTTATTCCCCCTCCCATAATTTTCTACTCACAAATAAATGAGTGTTCTGTGTGACCTGCCCCCACAGCTAGCACTTTATGTGGCAGCTCCTAGCAGTTGGCATTGTCAAAATGCAGCCACCAGTTTTCAGAAACTTGCTGAAGTAGAAGATGAATACAAGCTTCATAGTTTCTGTGAGAGGCACGTGGCCACAAAAGTAGCTGTGGTTGTTCTGGGAAAAGAGTGGAAGGGTTATGTGCTCTGAATCAGTGCTGGGAATGATAATCAAGGTTTTCCCTTGAAGCAAGGTGTCTTGACTCAAGGCAGAATGTGCATGCTGTTGAATAAGGGGCATTTCTGTTATAGACCAAGGAAAACTGGAGAGAAGAACTGTTCTTAGATTCATTTTAAGAATGCCAATCTGAGTGCTTTAAACCAGATTATTGTAAAAATATGAGGAGAGAGAGAGAGACAGAGACAGAGAGAGAGAGACAGAGAGAGACAGACATAGAGAGACAGACAGAGAGAGAGACACACAGAGAGAGAGACACAGAGAGAGACAGAGACAGAGAGACAGAGAGACAGAGACAGAGAGACAGAGACAGAGACAGGAGACAGAGACACAGAGACAGATTGAGGTTAATTATTGATTTCTGGACCGACCAATACTACTGTGCCTCGCAGATAGGGAAGCACCCAAGATTGAGCATCTTCTTATTTTGTGTGTCCTGCCACACAAATGCCAACATACTGCTCTGAAGAAACAGCTCACTAAGAGAAACAAGGAGGAGGCTTCAGAATATACTAAACTTTCGGTCAAGAGAATGGAAGACACCAAAGAAAAACTGTTCCCAGTGTTTACTGGGGACAGATTGCAAGGAACTAAGGTGTCCTCCATAGAGAGCTGCTACTTCTGAGTCTCTGAGTCCAGTCAAAAATAAGTCTTCAAGAGTAATAAATAGTCAAACCTTGAAAAACTTCAGTAGATAAATTGTCATTCAACACTTCCAATGGATGAATTCCCTTAAAAGTTAAACGATTTTGCGTAAGGCTGCCAGCTCTCTGTGGCATTTCTGAAACTTTCATACGCTTTGTTCTGCCATGAATTCTTAGTTTTACACCCCTTAACTGTTCACACGTCAGCCCATTGAGGGACTTCTCTTCGTAGGTGAACAAGTCAGAGAAGCTGATTTCTGTGAGCAGTGGAGGGAGATGCCCTCCTCTAGGACATCTTGGGCATATGAGATGAATAATTCATGGGCTCCATTCTGCTTCCTACTATCTGGGATCAGCATAGGAAATACTGTGTTTCCAAGTCACAGAGACTGCTGGAAGCCCATAGATGATAAATTTTAGATTAGAACACCCACAATTTCCATCCCATTTTATATTTAAATTAAGGGAAGGAGAAGTGTGGGTTTATCACTTGTTTTGCTGAGAACACAATGGTCCCTACAAAGCTCTCTATTTGCTGCTGATGGTTATCTGCAATTTTAGCTTCATATGCAATCTAGCATGCATAATAAATATACAGGTGTGGTATTAAAACATGTGCTTCAGAAAATGGAGAGGTGATTCAGTGCAGAGTACTTACCATGTGAGCACAGGGACCTGGATTGTCCAACTTCGTAAACCCACATAAATAAATCAAGTGTGATAGCGTGTGCTTATAAGCCCAATGCTAGAAAGGCAGACATAGGTGGATTTCTGGGGCACACTGGACAGAAAGCCAGAAAGCCTAGCCTACTTGCAGGTTTCAGGGCAGTGAAAGACCCTGTCTGTAAAAGAAGATGATGAAGGAAGGGAAAGAAGGAAGGAAGGAAGGAAGGAAGGAAGGAAGGAAGGAAGGAAGGAAGGAAGGAAGAAAGGAGAAGAGGAGAGTCTCTGGGGAATGATTCTTAAAATGTCTTTGGCTCTCCATGTGCACATATCCACATACAAATGAATATGCACATACATAAGTCCCAGTACACACGAATATTCACACAAAGAAAATTCACATGGGGAAAATGTGTTTAATATTTGACATCACACAGAGAAAAGAGAAAATACTTTATTATCTTTGAAACACATTAAGAGAATGTTAGTTATAGTAACTTCTTTTCAAAGCCTAGGGCCTCTGCACCTCTCTTATAAATGTTGAAGGTTAGGGTTAGCTTTATAGATGTTAACTAAACAATCTTTGTGACAGCCCAGATGGGGAATTGCATTACACGTGGGAAATTGAGGCAAAAAGAAATGGAGTAGCCCAAGGTTGGAGTTGGCTGAAATTCAAATCTCAGCAGGTTCACTTGCAAATCTGTAATATTAATTATTCTTCTCAAATGCTGCATTTATTGCTTTTTGTCTTATCCCTTCTGTTAGAAGGAAGAAGAAAAAGTGCCATTCCCTACCAAGCACTGTGCTGACTTGTCCTGTATCCTTGTCTGTGAAGTGACCTCTGTTAAATCCCATGATGATCTATCTGTCCTTCATCCTCATCTATGAGACTTCTGCTCTCTGCTAAGTCATGTGTTGACTAGTCCTGCATCCTTCTCTGAAGTTCTTTGATGGGCTCTATACTGGATTGTCCTGCATCATCCTTTCTGAGATTTCTGCCCACCGCTGAGCTCTGTGGTACATTGACTAGACTTCTTTGTGAGGTCCTCTGAGGAGTTCTGTGTTGACTTGTCCTGCATCTTGGCCTGTGTGACTTACGCTCGCCAATGAACCCTGTACCTCCTTTCCACAGGTACTGATCACAGAAGGATTGAGCACCTCTTGTGTATATAGAAGCACTGAGGACTCATACCAGGCCTCTACACCCAGAATAGTACTGATTAAACAAGTCCTGAACAAGAGCCAGAAAGGGTGAAGAACACAGTGTCACAATTGCTTTAAGTTGGAAACACTCAGAGCCAAGGCTTTGATTAGTAGGAAATAGATTATCTGCTTCTCAGATATGCAGTATGCAATATGCAGGGAGAGTATGCAGACAGAAATTTTATTCTGTACTTTACCAATGTGTATGTCATTATGGTTTGTTTTAATGTCAACTTGCTACAAATTAGAATTGCCTGAATAGGCAACTTCAACAGAACTGTCCTGATTGCTTTAATTGATGCAGGAAGATTCTGTTGAGTAAATATTTTAAAATGGCCACTGGTCAAACCAACTATCTAAGCTGCAGCGCTTTGCCTAGCTCAGCCACCATGTTTCTTGGCCAGAGGCCACGTGCGTGCCACAGCTAGAAACGGCCAGCCAGAAACACTAGCCCTGCCACCCACCAGATGCCAGTGTGGGAGATGGCTCTGCCAATCCATGCAGGCCCAGTAATAAAATGAGACTCTAATGCTTAAAGATTAATCAAAGGCTTTATATGTTTGGCAATGCTCAATAACAATATGCCTATACAAAGAGAGTTGTTTCCCAATTAGCTAACCTAAATAAAAGTTGTTACCTGTGACTGTTCTCTATACCTGTGGTTCTCCATCCTCCTACATCTCTGCTCTCTCTAGCTCCTTCTCTTCCTTTTTCCTCCTCTCCTCCTTACTCCTCCTCTTCCTCTCCTTGCCCCTCCCACCTTAGCTCCTCCTACAAGCTCCTGCTGGATTTGGCTTGGCAACTTCTTGTAGCCGTCCAGGAAGAAAAAAGTATGGCAAAGGAAGAGTATTTGCCATTGGCTTGCTTGGCCTTCCCTCTTACCTTTGATCTGATTTAATGCTGCTGATTCCAGGCTGATTCCAAGTCAGCATTTCCAGACTTCCATCTTGTAGTAAGGATCAGCGGCTCTCAAGGAACCCTGCCAGTCTTAAACACCAGATCGTAACTGCTGAGGCACCAAACACAGTGAATGGAGTAACTACCAGGTCATTGGTCTCCCAGGTGAGACTGGCACTGTGGGACTGCTCTCCCTGGTGAGGTGCCCATACTGGAAGAGCAAACGACTACTGGGTTCTCAGCCTCTTAGGTGTGACTCAGCTGCTGATGCTATTTTAATACAGTCACACATACACATGTATACACACACATACACACATTGTATATATATACACAGACATATGTTTGTGTTTCCTCCAACAACACTAGAAATAATATAGTTACAGACTATATAATTTGCTTTGAGAGACTATCTGTGTAGAAGTATGCTTTATGTCATTTTATTGACAAGAAATATTTTTTCATTTCTATTTTTCTTTTTCTCCTTCATTTAATTTATTTTTTTTCAAATTTTCATCCTGATTGCAGTCCCTTCCCTCCTCTCCCAGTCTACCCTCACATCCTTTTCCCCTATCCCCATCCCTTTCACTTTGAAAAAAGGCTTCCCCCACCCATGAGTACCAGCCCACCTGGCACATGAAGTCACAACTAGACTAAGAGCATCCTTTCCTACTGAGGCCAGACAAGTATCCCAGCTAGGGAAAAGGGATCAAAGGGAGGAAACAGAGCCAGAGTTGAGACAGCCCCTGCTCCAATTGTTAGGAGACCCACATGGAGACCACGAGGCAGATCAGCTACATATGTGTAGGGGGCCTAGGTAAGCCCATTCATGCTCTTTGATTGGTGGTTCAGTCTCTGTGAGCCCCCATGGGCCCAGTTATTTGACTCTGTAGATTCTTGTGGTGTCACTTCTATTTTTTCAAAAATGAATAACTGCATTTTGCCATATGAAACTCTTAATCACCAAGTAATTCCAGAGGACCCAATATATAAAAATCACTTTTGTTCTTAGGCAAATCTGGGTTCTAAAGCAAAGGCACCAAGGAAAACAAACCTTCTGAAGAGAACCACACAGCTCCCTGAAGTCTGCATCTTCGCAGCGATTTTCCATCAGATGTCCTAAAGAACATCCCGCAAACATGCCCGCACTTAGTCAACACAAAACCAAACTCCTCTTTGATTTTTTTATTCATGTGGCAAATGTAGAAACCATCAGAAGGCATGTCATACTGAGCAATTTCTGTAATTAGGTCCCTCCTGCCTCTGAGTCTTTCCTTCCCTTTAGTAGCCTCTTCTTTGTAGGAAGCCAGCAAAACAGCTCTGAATGTGGGCTTGGTGTATGCTACTCCGACATCCCTGCTCTGAGCCTGCTTCCCAGGCCTCTTAGTGCTGGACCATTGTGGCACTAACATTAGTGCTGATGTCCTTACCCTAGGGCCATTGTGCTGTAACTTTGAAAGATCTGAATGCCATAATTTGAAGAGAGAGCAATTGCTATTACACAGTATCTCAGGCATCTAATCGCAGCAATGGGGAGGAGACGTGGATCCCTGGAGCACACTGGCAGCACTAGCCTAATTACTAGGCTCAGATTGGGCAAGAGACCCTGTCCAAAAATCTAAGGTAAACAATGCTAAGAACCTCTGGCCCCTGAAAGCACATGCATGCATGGACATGCCTATACACATGCATACACAGTATGCACAAAAACAAAGAGGAGGGAAGGGAAATTTGTTTCCCTTTATTAATTTGCTTGTATTAGTTTTCAAGGAAAACACATTTTTTTCTTGCAAGTAATATGTCCTCATATAATAGGAGGAGGAACAATGGGTTTCATATTTGCCAAATGCCCCTTTTTCTTCTACATGTGCAAACTGAGGTAGTGTCCAGGTGTTTAGCCACTGTGGATCAGGGTCTGAATCCCTCACAGGGCCCGAGCATAGCCCCAACTCCCTCATATGACACGGGCCTCTCTTCTTAGGCACTCATTGGGCTGTTGGGATGCAGTGACCCAAATAAATATCCTTTGAAAAAGAGAAATCAGTAAGTCATGTTTTTTTCCTCCTCTTAATACTGGAAAGCCTGTTTTTGTTTTTGTTTTCATGAGTTAAACTATACTTACGAAGTATGTCCTGCCAGAATGAGGCTGTATGTCCCATGAAGAAGATGATATGTGCATGTTATGAATGAGATGGTCATGGTTACTTATGAAAAGGAGAAGACTAAACAAGATAGCCCAGGCTCGTGTAAGGAGTCTGCCAGGCTGAACATGAAGCCGGAACCCGCTTTAAGCAGCGTTAAGACTCTCTTAACTCTCGAGCCCACGCTCAGTGGTTAGAGCATTTGCAGTGCTCTTGCAGAAAAGTCAGGTTGGATTCCCAGCTCCCAGATAATGACTCTTAACAATCTTACCTGCCAGGGATCTGACGCTCTCTTCAGACCTTCATGGGCATCAGGGATCTACACGAATCACATACATACCTCCAGGCAAAATATTTATACACATAAAATTAAATAAATCTTTAAAAGGTTTTAAAAAATATCCTCAGAACTTCTGTGAAAAAAAAACCCCTGAGAAGGTTCTTCATTAGCAAGTGGAACACATTTGTTCTTCATGAAATAAATGATTGGCTCTTTTAGTGGCAAAGACACTATGTAGTCCTGGTCTAATTAAAGCACACATTGTGTTGTTTAAAAAAAAAATTCTAAGCATTCCAGAATGTACCATGCCGGGAAAATCACCTAGCAGTATGTGTAGTGTGCAAATTTAGGGACAGGATTTGCTAAAATATTCTTAAACTACAACAACTTTTTGTTTAGAAGCTTTTTATTTAAATTGAATATCAGTTTGGTGCCACTACACAAATGATTATTACCTATATGTATGGTACATATACGCATATACTCCAATATACCCCCTGACCCACAGTTTCCTAGTGATGATTAGTGTATAGTCCATGCCAGGTGCTTTAGAAGATGCAGCAGTAGAAAATATGTTTCCTTCCTCCAAGTAGTTACCATCTTCTGAGCAGGATAATATGGCAGCAGAAATGCCAGTAGAGTGTATAGGACAGAACCCAGTTAGGTGCTCACTAGAGGTCCTGCTGTCTGGTGGGAGCTGAGAAGAGATGGGAACCTTGTGGAATGCAGGTCAGAAGGAAGTAAGACAGAGGGTAAGTGGATAAAGCCAGCAAGATGGCTACGCATCAGCAGGCGATGGAGCAGTCACCATTCACAGAGACATCGGGTTGACAGAAGCATAGTTGCCTATCCTAGAGGCATCCACATCCAATCCTTCATGAAGGATAGCTAATGTTTACTACTTTTATATGTACTTATAATATTTATTATTTAATATATCACATTAACATAAATAAGTATATATTTATATAATATATAATGCATATAATTATAAATATATAACTGCATTCCTCTTTTTCAGTTGTTTTCCAGTCTCAGTAAGAAAAATGCTTTTTATAAGGCAAATAATTGACTGTCTTCTTCTCCTCCTTCCCCTTCCTTTCCTTCCTTTCCCTCTTTATCTCCCCCTAAACTGTCATTAACATTTTTAAGCATGCTTCTCCAATTGTTTAAGCAGCATTTTTGAAATACCCTTTCTCCAGTGAATTTCTTCCATGCTCTTAATAAAACTCTTATTGCTGTTTCCTGTTGTTGGCCCTGCATCCCAGGCTCCCAGGCACATGACTGACTGTTTCACCTCTCAGTCAACAGTGGGTTTCTGTTGACCTTGGAGAAAAAGTTTTTCTGCTTAATCTGCTTTTATTGATGCCATCTTTTCTAGTGTTCTTTGTAAATACAAAAACTTACAGTTCTGCCTGTTTCCGAGGAAGCTGGCCATTTTCAACAGATGTGGAAGGTTAGTCTGGTGGTGCCATGACCCTTCGATTCTAAGGGCTTCTAAACTGACAAGTTCATTCTTTGTAATTTCCGGGGGCAAGAGGATCAAGACTGGGAAGCTGGCAAGTGCTTCTTAGACCCCAGAGGTCCCTGTCAGTGTCTATTCCTGGAACCAAAGGAGAAAAATATCCTACAGAGGTGCTAACCTTAGTCCTATCTTTCAGACATTATCCTCAAGACAGGTCACCTCCCAGAGGCTCCCACCTTGGCCACCATCACATTGCAGTTAGAGATGAGTCCTGGAGGACATGAGCCTTTGCCCGTAATAATACTTAACCATAAATGGTGACCTTCTTCCTACAAATTGTTATATAAATCATTAATTTTGATGTGGATAATTGTATCAAAATTGAAGATAAAACAAATAACTGAACTCTAGTGAATTGGAGTATAATGTTGTAACTGGAAAACCAGAGTGCATACTCACACCACTGACAAGAGACAGGAATTGAATCTTTAGACTGCACTTTGTTTAGACAGCCTGTTAGCAATCTAGGGAGATAGAGGATTAACATCTTGACAATTTACCTACTCTCCCATCTCCAGCAGCAGAGTTCAAAGGATAGGAACATTGGTAATTTATCACTCCAAAATTTAGTCTTGTCCCTCTGGTTCAGTGGTCAGCCTTGTCTCTGAGACTTATGGTATAAGACCTCTGAGTTATTTATAACAGGAGCCTCCAGATTTTTTTATACAATATGAAGTGCAAATATGCCTCTATAATGCATGGTATAAATTCCCTTTCCTATCTCCAATTAGTATCACTTTTACATGATATCTAATTATAAAACTAAATAGTTCGTGCCATTTTCTAAAATACCAAGGAAGAGCCAGAAAGCTGGATCAATGGTTAATAATACATGTGGCTCTTCCAGAGGAGTCAAGTTTAGTTCCCAGTGCCCAGAGGGTGGCTCACAACCATTTGTAACTGTAGTTTCAGGGTAGTTGGTACACTCTTCCAACCCTGGCAGGCCTGAGACACTCATGTGATGCATGTACATATACAAAGGCAAAACATTCAAACACATGTAAAATTAAAGTAACTTAAGAGAAAGTAAAATATCAACAAGAAAGTCATTTATTGGTTTGATTTATGCAGGTGGAGAGGATTATTTCAGAAGGAAGCACGAGTGGTCTTCTTTCCTATTGTAATTTACTATCTTTTGCTCTCTCCCATCTCCTCAATAAGTTATCCTTAGACTAATGAGTGTGTATCCCACTGTGCTGGTGGCGTGTTTGCATATTACCAAAGGGAGAGCTAGCGGCTGGCGCTTTGCATGTATCTACTCAGCTCAGATGGGCCAGTTTCAGTTTTTCTGTAGCTGAAAGGACTTTAGCTGGTTCTTCCTGAATCTCTATCTCAGATGTTAATTTCTAATGAGTTTCCAGGGTGATCCAAATTCCCAAGTCATGCATATCTTAAAAACAGTATGCTAATTGAAGCTGTGGAGATGGAAGAGACAGAGGGCAGATATTGGGTCCTGCAATGCTGGACTGTGTCTTGAATGCTACAATGACAAGGCATGAAAATAGCAAGGCATGGGTCTTCATAACAAGTCCGGCCTACTGCTGCGACTTCATTTGAAATGAAGAACAGACATAGTTACTTTAAAATCTATAACAAGCTTTGGGAGCAGTAGCTGCTCTCAGGTGGTAATTGTGAAATGTTTTGCTCATTAAAATGTACACAGAAGGAAACAGACTAGAACATTTTCCAGGGAACAAATAATATATCTCTTGATATATAGAAACAGTGCAGTGCACAGGTGTGTGCTTGAACAATAGCACGGTCCAGAGTCCTGGTGCCCTGTTGGCTTGGTGTCTGTGTGCAGCTGGCTGCTTTGGAAAGGTTTCTGATAGAGTCATGCTATATACACCAGAAAGACGGGCTTCCAAATGGATAAGGTTTTTGCAATAAAGGGAAAACATGGCAAAAGAGACATGAATAATGCCTTTTTTTATGATCGCATTCCCAATCCTGTCCCTATATTTCTCACATCCCTGTTCTCAGCAGCGACAGACAGCCGTGAGCTTGCTTGTGCCTGCTGGATGCTTAGAGTGATGAGGAGACATGGAATTGCTTGCTTCGAGAGATTGCCAGCACACATGATATCCATGGGCTGTGTCCACGTTTAGATGTCCATCTGGGGTTATAACATGTTTGCACTGTTTCAGAGATAACTCACCAGGCTCTTAAGTCATGAATATTGATCTAGGCATAGTGGCACACAGATATAATTCCAGCATTCAAGAGACAGAAGCAGCAAGACTGATAAAGTTCAAGGCCAGTCCAGACTACTTTGTGATTCCATGGCAGCCAGTATTACAGGCTGAGGATTTGTTCCAGGAAACACTGAAAGAAAAGTCAAAACACAACAAAAATGACTATGACTGTGTCTAAGTGGCAAAATGCTTATCTAGCATCCTAGAACCACCAAACAAATTTAATAGTTTAAAAGTTTGGGTTGAAGTGAATTTGAATTTTAGAACCAGTGCTGAGTGGGTCACAGTGACTATTTTTGTAGCTAATAAGCCCTCTCTGAGTGGACATGTTTATGAAATTGTGGGCGAACTGTTTATGTGGACTCTTTGGACCTCCGATGTTAGGTCGCTTCGATTTTGGCTCATAATTATCACCTCACTCCTAGCATGAGGTGGGTAATTGGAACAGCAACACTCATTCAGATATGGAATTTATATATAGCTGAAGCAGATGATTACTGCCAGAGTTCTATTTTACACTGTAAGTAGTAGGAGGGGAAGCCTGAAAGAAAACAGATTTTAAGATGTTGAATGGCTTGTCTTATTTGGAGCTAAGTTTTCCAAGCGATAAGTGCTGTAAGGCAAGACATGTTTTCTGCCTCAAAATATATGTATGCAAACCCATGTATAAAATTTTTCTATTGAGAAAAGAGCCCCACCAGAACACATTGCTGACAGAGATTTCTCGGAAGTTGTTTCCTTAGGATAAGCCTCACCAGCCTCAACCACTCAGGGATGCAGAAGCTTCAACCATAGTTCAAATGCCCACCAGTTTATTGAGTTGGTAGGGTCTTGCCACAGAATGCTGGTTCTGCAAGCATATAGAATGCAGGAGTCACAAGCTAATGAATGCATCCACCAAGGTTTCCAAGGAAGGCCTGCAGGAGTACCTGCAGGCATCCCCTGAGAAAGCAGTAAGTAAATCTATGACATGGATGATGTAGTGGAGGCCTCAGGAAGTTGGAGATGCCTGGGACGTGGAATTAGTGACAAGGAAAGCCTCTGACAAGAAGCCAAGTGACAGAATTTAATATGTTCTCATCTGAGTTGTGGCCTTGCTTTAGTCTAATTCCCATTGTCTGCCCTCATTTGTCATATTTCAGATAGAAATGTTGATGCCGTCATATTCGAGAAGTATCTATCTTGAGTTTTAGGTTCAACAGAAACCTAAAGCTGTGCCTTTCTTCATTGTTAGAGGATGTTTAAATTTAGATTGAAAGACAGTGTTGAAATGTTAAGATTATAAACTTTTATGGGTAGACTATGCACTTTACACTGTATAGTGTACAACCATGTTTCAAGGTTAAGACAGGAATGTTGTGTCAAGTGGACAAGGAGTGGGCTTGTGATGATTAATCTTGAGTCCAAATTCAATTGGATTGAGAAGTATTCAGAAGATTCATGAAGAATACAGGTGGGTCTGCCTGAGGGAATTTCCAGAGAGGATTATCTAGTAGGAAATTGCCATCCTGAATGTAGTAGCACCATCTCATAGGCTGAGGGCTTAGCTAGAATGCAGAGTTTTGGAAAGGAGAAAGCATCAAACATAGGTGTTCTCTGTCTGCTTCCTGGTCTCTGTGCTGTGAACTGTCCTTGGCAAACAAAAGTCATCCTACACATCTGTGTATCAGACACAGATACAGCTCTGACCTTCACAGTCGGGATACAAAGTTGATATTTTGTGACTAGAACATTGTAATCTTGTGGCATGGTGACACATGTGTCTTGTTCTGGGTAGTTTGTGCTTGTAAATGCCCCCTTAGACCTAAGCCCCTGAAGAGAGCCACCCATACTGCTCTTAGCTGTGTCTTGGACTTCTCTACAAGTTTCTTGTTTAGTTAAGTGTCTTCATCAACTATAAATTTTGAGAACTTATAATAAATCAATAAAGAGCATCTATTGATTCCTATTTGTGATGAGTAGGTATATAATAATTCAAAATGATTAATTCACAGTGTTATTTAAAGCTGTCATTAAAGCTGCTTGGTTTACTGAAGTTAATCATTGTAGCCATTTAAGTAAGGTTTATTGCGCTAAGCTAAATGGTCAGTCTTGCCAAAGAGGCAAGGAAGCCCTTGCAGGCTGGTGATCCTTAGTCTAGTTGACAATGAAGACCATCATAGACAGCATCAGGAGAAAGTCTGGGAAGCAGGGATGAACAGAAATGAGAGCTGTGCACACCCCATATAGTGGAGTAAGCTCTGCACATGCAGAAAACTGCTGACAGCTTGCACGCTACAAAGAGCTGGGGCAGAGTGGGTCATAAACCAGGCACATGGAGATAGACAGAATTCTATAAAAGAGTTGGCAAGGGCCCAAGTGCAGTGTGCTTTCACTCTCTAATTGACTTTCATGTCAAACCTTTCATTCACCCTCAGCAGAATTTTTTTAAGGAGTCCTGGGCATGGGATGCAGGTATAGTAGCTAAGGCTGTAGGGAGAGATATACTACCACCCCGGCAGTTTCTTGACCTAGAAAATATATAAATGACCTGTTTGGGGTCTACAGAGCCAATCAGCACTTCAGGAAATCAGTCTCAAAGGAGGACTTTACAAGATGACCATAAGCAAGGCATTCATGAGGGCTGCAGGACTGTTGTACTCATGCTATGGCCCCAATTGGTTTTTCTTGGTGGTAAGAGAGAAGACTAAAAACACAAAATGCCCAGGTCTCTAATCTTAGAGGTTCTTGAAAGAAATAGGACATAGTTTGATCTTTAGCCAGTAGTGAGCATGTATAAAGCAGTGTCTGACGTCTGATATGGATACTAACTTGACAATGGATACAAGTTAGAATGGAAAGGACACCAGTTGGAGTCAAGTAGAAAATTAGTTGTTCACATCTGAGTTGAGAAATAAGGAGAGGTTAGCTAGGCAGATACCACAGATGTGCTATAAAATCTGCAAAAGATGATTCTGTGTGGTGTGAACAGAGGCAGAGCTAGAGAGACTGCACTGCAGAGTTTATAGAGTTGACCTGGAAAGGAACAGAAGTAAAATACATGGAAGCTGATTGTGTCGTTACAGACTGTTCACTGTATAGACTTCTCAGTGATCAACACTTCTGGAACCACAGCAGGAGTAGGCAGGCTCAGAGGGTGGTAGTTCCATTTAAGGAGCTTCTAAAGAGCTAAGGACTGGAATTCCCCTCCATATTGTCTAAAACACCAGGAGCCAGAGAAGGTAGTGCATATGACTTAGGGGTGAGTCTCTTCTCGAAACCAACAAGTATTAGGCACCTGATGTGACTACATCCATGGCTTCCTAAGCGTTGAGAGCCAGTGTAAAGTCACAAAGTGAAGCCAGGTCGGTGATAGGTAGATGAGGGCTATTGACTGGGGCAGGATGCTGTCAGTAATAGGGATTGGGGTGTGGGCTTGCCTTTTCTGAGCCCAGAGGCTGTGTCTTTTGTCCTCCTCATCCCCCACCCCTGTGCTGACCTATTAGTAATTAGCCTGGTTGCACTGAGTACTCAGTGCAGTAGAGACTTTGAGTGATATGTCTGGGTGCCAGAGTTCCAAGAGTGACTTGGCATGAAAGCTTTGTTCCAAATCTGGTAGTTGTTAGTTATTCTTAGCCACATAGTTTGTGTACATAGTTCGTGGGAGCTAATTGTGCTCGGTCAACGCATAGAGTCCCACTGTCATTCTCTCAATTTATAGTAATGAGTATTTTCTAAAACACAAAAAAATAGAGTATATGGGCCAATAAACACCTATATATCTATTACTTATATTTGCAAATTAAGCTTTTATTACCTGTGTTTTGTTTTGTTTCTGCCAAACTAAGTGAAAATCCTTTGCTAATGTTACGAGTTTCTCAGGACGTTACCATTGTTCATGTGCTGAGTGTCTGATTTGATTGGGAATTGCTCACAGATTTACCACACTTAACTCTTGCCTCTTCTTTGTCCTGCCTCTTCCTGGCTTTCCTCTCTTTACCATACTTCTCTGTATCCTTGTCTCTGCCATGGATCTATAATCTATTATCAGCCTGTTATTATCTACCTATCATCTATCATCTATCTTAGTCCTTGTAGCCAGCATACATAGTGTTTATCAACACTCTCTCCCATATCTCTGTTACCTTTTCTGACTCCTGAATCAGTTATTTCACAGACTCTTACAGAAATACAATTATCTATTAGGTTTCAATAGCATTCCTTCATCAGCTTTGGATAATCCAGTTTCTCTTTGAAATTAAAGCTTGCCGCTTAATTCCTTCCTTTGTGTGTACCAGTGTGTTGCTGGGTATGGAACCAGGGCTCACCCAGGCTTCTGGAATGTTCCATATTGGGCTTCATCCAGATCTAATTTTGTCTCTTAAATTGTGAGTCTCTGTAGTAGAAAGTGGCATTGGAACCCATGCTGCCGTGGTGATCCTAAAATCTCTCTTTCTGCTTTCCTCTTTGCTTTTTGAGTATCAGTATGTGTACACATTTTTGAGTTTAATAAACACATTACAATTATATCACTGCTGTCTTTAATAATAAACTGTCTAAGATATGATTAGTAGGGGTTCTGCAAGCTGGACTCTGCATCTTGCTGACCTGCTCCAATCACCTGGCCCTGATGGAAAATGTTGATTCTGGTTCTTGGGCCTTTAGAATCTAGAAATGATGTGTCCTTCCTTTCAGGGAGATGAGATACTTTAAAATCTACTGTTTAATCGTACATTTAGAAGTCAAAAGGTAGTAAGGCCATTTCCTGGGCAGAACAAAAACAGGCATTTTAAAAGCACTTTAAATCAATGATACTTCTTCAAATTTTATATTATACATTTTTAAAAATCTACAAAATTGTTGCTGAGTGATAGTTTTTCCTCAATGAATAAAAATCTTGACCACCAATAACAGTATCAGCTCATCCTCTGTGTACTTTAAATATTCTTGAGATTATAAAAAAAAAACAGCATCAAAAGTAAAACTGCTAAGTAAATATTGGCTTATTACTAACACAGGTCTGTAGGGAGTAATCTCTAATATTGGCTTATTGCTAACCTTTGTCTGTAGGATGTAGTCCATTCAGTAAAGAATATAAAAATCAATATCATGTGCAAACTTTTTCAAAATACTCATTTTTCTGCTGTAGTTGTTATTGATTTGGTACACCATTGACTTAATATTAATTTCTAACAGAAATATCTTAAGGATTGTTTTCTGATTGGATGACAGTTTTGAATGTGTTCATTTCTGTTAATGGTTGTTAATCATTCCATGGGTAAAAGGTACATGGTGTATATTCATAGAAGAAATGTAGTCTTCTTATTGGTCTTTCATAATATAAATATAGCTGTAGTTACTATCTTTGGGAACCTTGTTGTAGAGTAAATATGTGTCTTGAGACTGGATTTTGCAAAACATGTTATTACAGGTCAGGTAGCAAGCACAGAGATCTGTGAGACACAACCCATTTCACTTTGTCATAAGATTCCTTTTCCTTTACAGGCTGTCCTCTCCTCTGGACCTTTAAAATAATCGATTATCTCAGACCAGAGCTGCAGGAAACTTTAATCTGGTGCATAGATTAAATTGCTTCCTTAACTTTTTAAAATTTTTCACATGTGGGATATCTGTGTCCTGTGATCTCTCTCCCTGGTATGCCCTGGATTCAGGCTATAGATAATGCATTTGCTTTCCTGTTGGCCTTTAAGGATTGTTCAAATATATATTAGAAACATTTTTACTTGTGGGATACCAGAGAGTTCTCTTCTACTTGGTGAGAACTCCGGGCTACTGATTATGAGAAGCAGGTGGAAGAGGGATGAGATGACAAGAGCTATTCTGGCTTCCAAGACGGGCAGAAGAGTCTCCAGAGGTGCACTTTCCTGTCAGCTTATGTGCTAAATCATGTATTCTTACACAGAGAAGTCAACTGTCAACTGTGCATTACCAAATTAAAGAATAAACTTTCGAATGGGTTTAATACTGTGTACTATCAAGACTGCTACAATGTAAAGTCATTCCAATGCAGATAATTAATTGAGCAACCACATGAGTAATTTATGAACATCATTTACAGTCACTAAAGATATTGAGGTACATTGAAGCAATTATAGAAATCTTCCTTAAAATATTAATTTGTACTAGGTAATAATTTGTCTTCATTAAGAAATGACAGAAAATTAGTATAGTTCTTTTGAGTTCCACTCATTCCCTCATTATTTTGAACATCAAATGATAACAGTAGGGAAAGACCATTTTCATAATTAAAAATTATGATGCTTTGCTAATGCATATTAAACATGGGTAAATTCCATTGACTTTTGACTGAATAATTTTTGGGCTTCTGTTTACAAAAGATAATCATTAATATTGCATAAAAAACCTTTCTGGTGCTGAGGCTTTTTAGAAAATCAGTAGTAACACCAGGCATTTGAGAAAATCCAAGCCCTGGCCTACGTGTAGACAATTATCTTAGCACAGAAATGTATTTCCTAATGAAATAATTTGGGCTTTGATTCCACATCTTCCCTTCTGATGAATAGGCCCTCTGTTCCTTAACAAAATCTACACTCATGTCACATTCAGCTCGGTCTGTCTGTAATCTCCATCAAGAGACTTGACGGGAAGGAGTAAGTCTCACAACCACCTCTGAGCCTCAAATGATGATGCTGGTTTTCATTGTTAAGCATAAAATCCTAAAGTAATGAAGTTGCATTCTTGACAAGTGTACAAGTTATTGGATAGTTCAGTGAAACATCAAGGAAAAGTGGTTGAGCTGTGGTTTGCAAAGTTAATGCTGAAAGAGGCTGAGTAAAACTAGGCTTGAAAAGGAAATGTGTTCTCACATGCAAATTTTCCTTAAAACTAAAGAAAATGTGTAGAAACTCCATAAATTATAAATGGTAGTTGTTTCTAAATATGGGAAAAGATTTTTACTTGTAGCATCTCACAAAAAAAAAAAACAAACCAAACAACAAAAGTCAGTTCTTTCATGATATTTTATTAGCTAGCTTTACGAGCTCTACTATTCAGTGATGCCATGGCTTTAACCATGAAAGTGACATTGTATTCTCTAAGTCGGAAACCACATGCACATATTTTATTTCATTCTTTGGCTTTGACTTTACAAATGGACTAATTGAAGTTTTGTTTATGGGGTACTTCAGCTATCTGGTTATGACAAAGCTTTCAGGGAAGGGACCTGGTCACCTGCTGATCACCTATAGTTCTGAAGATGCACCTCAGGTTCCCTTGGGACCCAGAGAAAACATAAGTATGTGTCTCACAGCTTCCATAGGGAGGAGATTATCATCTAGTTTAATCATCTAGATGGTTTTTCCAGGCTGTGGGTCAGACATAGAAAATAGTATGTGAGCTTCATGGCAAATGGTCCTTGCCTGATAAACCTCTAAGATCGGAGGCACCTCACTCTGTTTCCTTGGAGGCTAGGGTCTAGTACATTGTTAGGGTCCAAGAATTGCTGAAGGAAGACCCCAGACTCGAACAGTATGCAAAGGCAAAGAGCTTTTATTCTGCAGAAATTACTAGCATGCTGGAGTCAACCACTCATCAAAATGCTGATGACCTGAAGGACTCACAGGCCCCTTTTATGTGGGGCTAGGAGAGCTTTCCAGAAGGATTAGGCAATCTCTGATATTACTAGGAGTGGGAAAGCAGTGACATTAGTGCAATTTTGACTGGCTGCTATGTTAGTTCCACTATATTCGGTGAGACCTTGATGAGTTTCAGAGACCAGCTCAGTTCTGACCTTGTTATCTCCTACAGCTGGGTGTCCCAGGAGCTGACTCAGCTTCAGACATATCCTCCCTAAGTCAGGGCAGTCATTCACTAAAGGCCCACTGTCAGTAGTAGCTCCCTATGAGGAGCCCAATATGCTTCATGGAGAAAAATTTTATTCCAAAGGTTTTTGGATCTCTGACATGTTACTTCTTGACACAATTTAATACCATACAGGTTTGAGTGTAAGTGTGACCAGTGACGCTCCAGATAGACAAAGGATTCTCAGAATTCTACCCAACAGCCTTGGCCAGGGAAATGGCCCTTCTCTCAGTCATTTTTTCCTCACTCACTTCTACAAGTGTTGCCTTCCGGCTAACTACCTGAAAGTTAGGAACAGTCTGTGTGTTAGGAGGGTTCTAGACCTTGAGAAACAAGAGTTGGGAGAATGAGTGACTAATGTCCACTTATGGAAGAGAAGAGACAAAAGATAAAAGGAGAAGGCAAGAAGGGATCAATCCATAAACTGCAGTCACTAACAAATATAAGCCACTGAGCTGGGATCACTAAGGAGCAGGAGACTGAAGTCTCCTGTTTTATCTTGCTGTTGGGATGAAATGAGTCATTTTTACATTACATATATGGTATGGTCAGACAATTTAAAAGGTTTTTATTAGAGTCAGGGTCACAGCTCATGGTACAGTGCTTCTCTAACATATGCATGGCTCTCGGATCCACCACCAGCAATGCAAAAACATATCAAAGAAAACTGAAGAATTCTATTTGTTTTCCTCCTGGACTGTGTCATCAGATACAAACTGGTTGGCTTCACATCACTTCCCTGGACTGAGATGACAGTGCCTGGCCTCTTCTCCTGGTGATGGGGAGGGGCTTGGTATACTCTGCTCCTGCTCTCCTGCAGTAGAAAATCACGAAGAAGTGTGCACCTGTGAGCAACTGGATGGAATCACTGTTTTCAAGGCATGTGTGGACAGATGTAGTCTTCTCAAGACTAGAGAAATTAAAAAGGCCTTGCTGCTTTCTTCCCAAGGGATCCAACTCAGCATTAAAGACAACATTTTGTAAAAGTAAAAGAACATGGCTTTTATAGAAATTGGATAATGGGTCATTCTTAGAAAGAAGAGCATGTAAATTCTCCTAATCTGAACATCTTTCTGTCCTCTCCTCCCATTTGTCTTGGCCACCAGAGCTCCTGCAGCCTGCAGAGGGCTGAGCACTGACCATTGTCTCTAGTTTCTGGATATTTTCTGCATTGACATGACCTAAACCTACACAGTCAGGGGTCTTCGGTCAGACACAAAACTGCTGGTGAATTTAACAGTTTGCTTTTCTCTGAAACAATGACCATGAGACCAGCTGCAGCTCTGTTCTATATCCTCCTGGTTAGGTTATCAGTACAGGAGAAAATGCTCCCTAGTTTTTAGAGGGTCGAGAGGTATATTGAATAGCTACAGATGAGGGACAGCTGTAGGTTCTATACTGGTTTCCTCTTAGAACAGGTATTGCTTTGGTCTGGGAAGGTAGAAGGGTGAATAGTACCGGTTTTGTGGTCTCTATGGAAACAGAGGAAGAGAAGGTAAAGGAGGGAGATAGGAATGGAGGGAGGAATAGAGGGACAGAGGAGAGAGACAGACAGAGAGAGAGAGAGAGAGAGAGAGAGAGAGAGAGAGAGAGAGAATACTGTATGCCTCAAAGTTTTCATTTCACCATGTCAGTGGTTTGATCGGTGACCACAGACAGCAGAACCACACTTTAGAAAGTAAACAGAAGAAAATGCATCTCTGAAAGATTTTAATAATAAAATTGAAAGAATAGAAATATTTCAATAGATAGTGTGATGCTCTAGATTATTATCTATATTCTCCATTAAGGTATAGTTTACATAGATTTCTAACAAAAACAAAACTGAAAAATTAGATCCAGATTTATCTATAACAAAAAAGATAAGAATATGTGGTTCAAGCATCTTTGAGCAATAAAGTAACATGAGAACCTTCACTTGTACTGGCCAATGACGACATCATCAAACACTGCATTGTCAGGGACTAGGCAGCACAGAACAATGTCAGGTAATCTTCTGGGAAAAAGCAGCAAAGGCTAATCCGTTATGGGGCAGATTTGATATTTTGATTTGCTTCACGCTTAGAGAATTTAAAATGTGTTTCTTAAACCCAGTCTAAAAGAAATACATCAATTTAATATGACTCTGTATCTGGAGAAGCAAGCAGCTCACAATTATCATTGAACCAATCTTTCTAAACTTGTGTGCACTGTTGGAGGCAGATGCACACACAGCTTTACCTAGAAGCCACAGCAGTTGGAGAGGGTCTTGTAAAGTAACCCAAACCTTCCCAGTAGATCCCTCTACAGTGTACAGGGCCACCAGCACTCTGTCCCCTGCTCAGCCCCTGCCTGCACACTCACTGGTGGGACTCCTCCTGGGAGAGGCTAATTTCTATCTAGACTCATGGCTCAGTATTAGTTGAGGGGCTGAACCACCTCTGTTGTCTCCCCCTCCCCCGCCATGTACGGTGTATAGAGCAGCTCCAAAGATTCCCCTTGTCTAACAACTTCAGATACATCATGGTCTTTTTCTGTACCTGCTTATATCTGTGTCTGCTTTTCTCAGAAAATACTTCTGATTTTTGAGACCCATATGGAACAAACAAATCCAGAATTCTAGTCCCTCCATGTCTTTTTAAAGCATCACCATGGTATTAAAGGGTTCTAGTTCTGAGCTTTAAGAAGGAATCCCACATTAGTGAGCAGTGGCCTGTTGCTTCTGGGGTACATCTGTGTGCCCACTTCTCATCAGGACTGCAGCTTCTCTATCTTGGTGTTCTAACAGTGCAGTATTCCAGGTACGCTGTCCCTGGGGCATAGCTAATCTTGGATGAGAACCCTGCCAAGAGGCAGTCACAACCAAGTGTTACTTGATAATGAATGTGATTAGGAGAACACAAATGCCAAATGGCTCATCCTTGTGAATTTCAGATTTCTACTGCAGTCACACTGGGCAACCAGCACTAGAATTAAAACATTTCATCCCAGAAAGGAGCCCTCATGCCAGTTAAAATTCAGCTCCCCTCATCCTGGATCATGTTGACATGCTTGTAGATGACTTATAACCCAGCCCTGGAAATGGGATCTTTTTATCTAATTCTTTCTTTTGGAAGATTTTCAGGGTCCATCTTTAACTTAGTATATATGGACACTTCATTATTGTTATGGTAAAGCAGTATTTAATTGTACCAATTCACCATGGTTTTTTTTTTTTTTTTTTTTTTGTTGTTTTTTTTTTTTTACCATGCACTGGAGTCTATTTACTTACCCATTACTTGATGGATGGACATTTGAATTGTTTTAACCTGAGGGCCACTGTAATGGATACCAAATGGAGCCTTACAGTGGTTTGATTTCACGTGCACCCAGTGATATTGGTGAACATCTTTATGGGTATGTTTGTCTCCACAAGAGGATTTTCCTAATTTATTTTAAAACCATCATTGAATTTTTTTTTTTTTTTACTGTCATTGAATTTTGAGTTGTAGAATATCTTCATTATATATTATTTGTAATCTGCTAGTCATATTTGTGAGTTCTCTTTCAATGTTATCCATGTGGTCCTATGTAGCACAATGTTCTAATTTTGCTTTTCTCTTTATATTTGGTTTCTGTACTTTGTAAATTCTAAGAAATCAATGTCAGATCTTTGCTCCCAAGTCTTCTTATAAAAGATATATATGCAACCTGTGATGGCTAATCTTGGTAGTCAACTTGATCATATGTGGAATCAACTAAAACCAAGTAGGTGAGCATTTTCTTGATTGGATCATTGAGATGGGAAGATCCACCCTAAATCTGGGTCACACCTTCTGGTGACAGGGAAGACAGAAAGCTTTAGATTTTCGTGTATTTATTCTCACTGGCAAGTTCATCCGTCCTGCTGCTGAGGCACTCCCTCGCTGGTATATGAACCTACTTCTTCAATTTCTAATGAAGATTGAGACCAGATGAAGATATCCAGCCTTGTAGACTGAAGAACTCCTGGATTCTTGGCCTTACTATTGGGAGGCAGCCATTGTTAGATGAGTATGACAATACCATGTAAGCAATTCTAATACATATACCTATTCATTCTAACAATTCTACTCCTCTAGAGCATCCTGACTAAGCACACTGCCATTACCCTTAGTCTTCAAATTATCTTGAACTAATCTTAATGTATGATTAAATGTAGGCTACATGTACATTTTTTGTGTTTGTGTGTGTGTTCATTTATCCTGGTATCTTTCTTCTCTGCCTTTTTAAATTTACTATATTTTTATTCAAGACCTCACTATGTAGCCCAGTACTATCCTCCTGCCTCAGCCTTCTGAGAACTTGGATTATTAACACACACAACTATGCCTTGCATCACACACCACTATACTATACCTTGTATCTTTGCCCCATTTATTGAGGGCAAGTACTCTTAAGGCCCTGGTTTCTCTATTCTAATTAAGCCGTCAAGTTACTTGTGCTTATGCCTGAACCATGCCCATCTAAGGGCTTTCCATGCACCATTGTAGTGTTCTGAAGTTGACAGCTGTGATTTTCTATTTTTTCTCCTCTTGCCAAAATCTTATTAAATATTCTAGAATTCTTGATTTTCCAAATACAACTGAGAATTGATTTGTCAATTTTTACCAACAGATGCCTCTGAGGTCGTTTTAAAGATTGGGTCAAATATGTAGATAAGTTCTGAGGCTTGCTGCCATGTTAACAATCTTACTGATCTGTGAACTTGGAATGAACTTGGAACAGCTAGTTGTGGAAAAGAATTTCAGTTCCAGAATGGCTGAGTCTGCATGTGAAGCAAAGCTGCTGAGGCTGTAGGATGGGGTGAGGCACTTCCTGGACAGCATTACTGTATGGACTGGGGACGTGGTGTGGACAGGAGTACTGCAAGGACAGGATCCCATTCTGTGGACACAGTGTAGGGAGGATTCTATATGAACTGGAGGATGCTGCATAGACTAGACACTGCCATGCACACGGGAGGGTGAAATGTGTATTGGGGAATGCTGTGTATACTAGGGAGCATTGTTAGATAGGGAAGCCCCTCTTGAAGCAAAGTTCTATTTGTTCTGCCTCTGGTCCTATTAATTAGTGTATAAATGAGCAGCTTTTGCTACTGTCCCTTATAATCTGTAATCTGACATTCTAAATTAATTCAACATATATGAGAAGGATCCTAACAATTAGCCAAGAAGAATTATCCCCTAAAGATTTCAACCATAAAGTATGATTAATTTCACCATTGTTTTGACACATGGCAGTTCAAGTTCAACCTTGTTACAGTTTTGCAGGATGTTCAAATGGATGTTGATGAGCCTGTTAAATCAAGTAACTGAAGCTGTTATTTCTTTTTAAAGCATTAGAAGCTTGTGTCTAATTTAATTTTACAGTCAAGCGTGACATCTGTGGCATAGATGCATTTGGGAAACGTTGGTGTCTTACATTCATTCCTTACCCTTTTTCTACCTGCAGTTTTATTCTTCCCGGATGATGCATATTTTATGTTTTTAGTTCTTCCAAAGAAGGGCATCTTTACTTAAAAATATATATCCTGTCAGTCTGTCCCCTTTATGAACTTCTATGTCCCTCTGGACTACGTAAAACCTCCCCCTGCCTCACTGCTAAAGCCAATGCATCGCCTATGCAGTAAGTAGGGACTTCTATAGCTTTGCCAGTCAGTAGCAACACTTTCATCAAAATATGCATTTTATGGGCAGTAATCCTCAGAAGACTTGACATTTAGATCCTAGTGGCAATCCATTTACTTTATTTTGATTGTGTAATTATCTTTATAACCCTTGAATAGATGTATAGATGTATGATTTTTTTTCCTCCACATCTTCCTCACAATTAGATTGCATTTTAAAATCCAGTTCAGGCTGACAGATATATTTTTAAAGTCATGCTGAAATGAGGTATGCACCGAGTCCTGCTGCTCGGTCACTGTGCTGGATCCTGGAGAAGCCTTTGATCTATGGCTTACTTTAGTTTCTGCTTTTATAGAAATAGGACTTAGAGCTATGGAATGATTTCTGTCTGTTTTTCTTAAAAACACCCCGTAAGTCCAGTTACCGACAGGTTGCTAGTTTTTCTTT